>CM077079.1:214672848-215316598 GCA_039513925.1 Platanthera zijinensis
GATCTTCCAGAATCAGATTCAACATCTCTCCTTAGTGGAGAGGGATGTAACGCCCCCGATTATCCGATAATATTATTTGGGTTGGTATCATCATATTTATGACGTCAAGGCATTACTTTTTACGTCATGTTGACGGCGCTGTAGCGTTGGGGCATTTTTCATGTCCGTTGGGTCTGTTTGACCATATTTTTGGGATTTTGATTGGAAGGGATGAAGTTTTGAGTTTTTTATAGACTTGTCCAATTTTAATTGCGATCCAAGCGTTTTGGAGTCTCGGCGCGTGTTTGGATCTTTGTAATGATTTTTGCTTAAGTAAGCATTTGATGATAATGTCTCAAGATTGGTGCGTCAGATTCTAGGGTTGTCTTTGTTGTTGAATTCGTTTAATACAACGCGTGTTTGAGCTTCTATTTTGAACTCGAAGTTCCTTGTTCAAACTATTTGAATATAATAATTATATATATATTAAAGCCTTATCCTTCGTTTTATTTTCCCGAGAGGCCCTCCTATTAATTCTCGTTAAATCCCCCCTCTAGTTCTCAAGAGGTCCTGAAGCTCTCGAGAAATCCGAGAAATTTGGTGTAGTTTGTTCCCGAGGAGTCCATGTTGTTCTCAAGAATTCCTGTCTTGTCGTTCCCGAGAAATCTTGCTTAGTTATCGAGAAGGCTCCCCCTAAAAGTTGGTTTTTCGTTGAGCTGAGGCGGGTGGCGTAAACTGGGCGCTGTCTGGTGTTCGACGAACGTCGAACTGGGCATTTGACGATCTCTTAACTGGGCATTCGACGAACGTCGGACGACATTCGACGATCGTCACACTGGGCGTTGAACGTCGAACTAGGCGTTCGACGATTCGACGAACGTCGAACTAGGCATTCGACGAACGTCGAACTAGGCGTTCGAAGAACGACAAACTTGGCGTTCGACAATCGTTGAACGAATCTGTGTTCGAACTTTTTGGGTTCGTCGAGCAGGTTGTTCTTTTGTGTGTTCGACGAATTTCGAACAGAGTTCGTCGAACGGGATTGATTTTCCTTCTTGTTCTTGAGAAATTTTTGTGCTCGAGAACTGTGCTTATTGGTACCCGAGAACCTGCCTTCTACTCGAAGTAATTCTTGACTTCTTCTCGAGATGTCCGGTCCAGCTAACCCCCTCTCCCGGTTCTTTTCTTAGAAACGTGACTGTTAGGTAAAGTTATTTTAATATTATAATTATACCTAATATATATATATATACTTCTTCTTCCACTTGGACCAAAACTACTATTCTTCTTCCCGAACCAAAGAAGTGTGAGCAAGAGAGAGAAAGTTTCTCCGTGTTTCTTTTGGTGGCCGCCGACGGTGCTCCGGTGCTTGAAATCTTTAACCGATCCTAGATCCAGAAAGTCCTCATAGAGAGCTTCGTCATCGTGGTAAAGTTTTCCCCGTTTCTTGAGTTTTTCTCGTTAGGGTTTTTGGCCCTAACCTCTATTTCAGCCATTTTTTTCATATTTCGACTTTCCTCGTTTTCTTTAGCCCCGATCTGAAAGTGAGGATAGATACAACTCTAGAGGGGGGGGGGGGTGAATAGAGTATTCAAAAATTATGACACCCTACTCAACTCCCATAGAGTTAATTTGCAGAATGAGTTTATAGATATTTGAAACCCTAGAGCCTAACACAAAGTGAAGTGCACAAGAGAAAGCTAACTATAATTACAGTTGAGCTTTGGTCCTATTACAGCAACTAGCAATCCTAGTTATTTCTACTCACAGCCACAGTGCAATAATTAAATTAAGCAACACAGACGACACAAGAGGTTTATAGTTGTTCCCTCTAAATAGGTACGTCCACTCTTCTACCACCCTGGTAGGAATCCACTACAGGTTTTTGTTCAGGTGCCCTGCCACCAACTGATCTAGTTCAGGTAGATCAAGTAGACCCTTTGAGCTTTTGATCAGGAGTTCAAAATCCAACACAGGTTTTTGATCAGGTGCCCTGCCACCAATGTTCACTTTTGAAGGGAGTAATAACCCTTTATATAGGAGGTTGAGAGAGTTAGAATGTCTTCTCTATTGTTAAAATAGGTTAGAGAAGCTAGTGGATTGCACAGAGCTAGAAAGCTCTAAGGAATCAAGGCTCCCCCTGGCTTAGTGATATCCAAGAAGAATTCTTGCTTCAGGGTGCAGGAACTCTTCTGAACTCTTGACAGATAAAATCTGTTGTCTTGAAGTTCTTGAAGGAGAACCTTGAAGAAGACTCTTGATATGTAATGGATGTTCTTCTTCAACAGCTTTTCTTCCTTCTTATTCTTCTTCTTGAGACTCTGAGTGAATATTCCTGGCAGCAGGATGAACTCAGGATTAAAGAAGAGAGAGTTGAAGAAGGTCGATCTTCTCAGTTGAATGTAACAATATCTGAGAGCTGTATCTCTTCTTGATGTGTATGAAACTGTGTGTATACTCTGCTTGCTTAGTATATCTGTATGTATATGTATATGTCTCTATCTTTTGATAGCACTTTATATATTGGCCTTTGTAATGGCTTTAATCTTTGTTTGAATTTTGTCTTCTTCTGAGATTTGCAATCTGGGCTGTAAATAGCACAAAACAAAACATATCCTGCAGACAGACATCCTATAAAGGGATAAAGCTTTCTAAGAAGCTGCATATCCAATCTGATAAAAGGAGTACTAGAGAAAGTCACATCAGAACAAACTCTTTACGACCAGAGAAGACTTTTGAGTCTAACGGCTATAAAGGACAGCATGGCAGATAAAACAGAAAATATTTCAACTAATAAGACAAAAAACTTTGTCAGATAAAGCTTGACTTATGCACAAAGGATGGGGCAAAGATTGCCTAGAGATGTATGCATAAAATCAATGAAATAATCTTTAATAAAATATGCCAAATAAATAGAAAATAAATCATAGAACAGAAGGAGTACAAAATTACTAAAGGCAGACAGAAGAACGTCGAACGACCCACGGAAATCGTCGACCGAACTACAGAGATCGTCGAACTATCAGAACAGATAGTCGAACGACACAGATAGTCGAACTATCAAAGCAGATAGTCGAACTACCACAGCAGATAGTCGAACTATCAAAACAGATAGTCGAGCTATCAGATAGTTGAACTATCCAAGGCAGATAGTCGAACTATCAAACAGAAAGATAGTCGAACTATCAAACAGATAGTCGAGCTAACAAATAGTTGAACTATCAATGCAGATAGTCAAACTATCAAACAAAACAGATAATCAAGCTATCAGATAGTTTAACTATCAAGCCAGATATTCGAACTATCAAACAAATAGTTGAACTAACAAATAGTTGAACTATCAAGAAATCTGTCTGGTCAAAAGAAGTCAAGCGGGGTTCGACGATTGACGAGGCAGATACCACAGATCGTCGAGCTAACAAGAGTTGAACTAACTCAGAGATAGACGATCTGCTGACTGACGCTAGTCGACCAACTGATAGACGATCGTCGAACAGTTGATAGACGATAGTCGTTCGACCATAGTCGCTCAGAGATAGACGACTATAGTCGAACAAAAAACAACTTAACCAAATCTTCATCTGGAAAAGTGACAACTCTACAACTGAGGAAATCTAACCTAACAACTAACCTTTGACCATAGATAAATCATGGGTCAAGAAACTAATTGAGAGGACTTAACACAAATCAAAACTAGGGTACCAACAATCTCCCCCTATTTGGGTTAAGTCTCTCAAAACAAAAACTACTGGAAATAAATATAACTCAGAAAAATAAACATCTAAGCATCAAATTGCATCAATCAAACAGACAAATAAACATACTGTCAATAAATAAAACTTAAGCAGCATCAGAATCTGATTTAGAGACAGAAGAACCAGGAAGGAAAGAAATTTTTCTGAAGGGATCTAGAGCTTCCTTCTTTGATATCTTCAAGTCTTGTTCTCCAATGATTTTAGATTCTCCTGCTCTTGGACATACTGCTTCTGGGTGCTTTTCCATATACTTAGAAGGATCAAAAACCTCAGGTCTGACCTGGAATCTATCTAGCTCCTTCTTTCTGAATTTTGACATAGTAGTTAAGCCTGTAATATCTTTTCCTTCAGCTCTGGCTTGTCTGATCTGGGCTGATCTAACTAATTCAAGAAATCAGCCATCCTGAAATCAGGATTAAGCTCTTGGCTTTCATATTCATTATCACCAGTTGGATCTAGAGGTTTTACAGTTTTGAATTTTGTAGAGAGTTCTAGCATACTTGCAGCTGTCTCTTTATTTTCTTGAATAACTAGAGAAGATGGAGGAGCAAACTCTGCATATTTTTTACTTGATTTTTCAGAGTAAATGATCCTTTTTCCTTTTGAATCTGTTTTCTTCGTTTGAGCTGGCTTTTTGGATGGTATGCTTTTGCTTTATTTAGGAGAGGATGTGTTGGTACCCTAGATGTGATTTGGCTTATGTAATCCCTTTCCAGCCCCTCTTGATCCATATAAAGATATATGATCATGTTTAGACTTTGCTTAGTCTCCCTAGGGCAGTATATAACTGACCTAGAGTTTAGGCTAGTAGTTTTAGAATGTGTTTTGGTTGAGACTTTTTCCGTTCGACTATCGTCGAACGAGGCCTCGCGATCGTCGATCATTGATCGACGATAGCAGGGCTATTGAATCGTTGAAGTCAAGACAATTATCGTCGACCGTTGGTCGACGATCTCAGAGCTAGCTTACTACGCTCTGAAGGTTGGTCGACGATCTGTCATCAACAGATCGACGATCGTGTTCTAGCTTCACGATTTCTGTCTCGACAGATCTTTGCCTTAATCGTCGACATCATTGTTGGTCGACGATATCTGTCTCGACAGATCTCTGCCTTAGTCGTCGACATCATGAGATGTTCGACGATTTCTGTGTCATCAGACTTTTTGCTTTAGTCGACGATATCTGTTTGCTGGTCGACGATCTATTAGCTGGTCGACGATCTATTTTCTGGTCGACGATTTCTGGTCGACGATTTCTGGTCCGACAGATTCCTGCTATTGGTCGACGATTTGTTAACAGGTCGACGATCTTCGAACCCCTGTTCGACGATTTCTGTCTGATTTTATCTATTTGTATTTATGCTATTCCTTGGTTTATTTCCAAGTGTGTTAGCTTGTGGTTAGAAAGATTCTCTAAAGTTATTTGTTGCTAAAATTATGGCTTACATTCAAAATGAATTATTTACAAATTCTGTCAAACATAAATCACGGGATTCAGTATTCTTGATAAAGCATTTTGTCCTATTATACAAATTGCGTTGACTTTATCTTTCCAGCCTGTTTTCTAGCCGTTGGTACTATGTACTATTTCCAAGAAAGGTACGTCTTTATGCTGAGATTTCTTTCCCGCTTATTTTATTCCTTATTGGGACTGACAGAAAGTTAATAGGTCATTCTATTCCTATTGCTATATTCTATTTTGAGATAATCTGTTGCAGGGCTCGAGAATTCAAATCAATAGAGCCGTTTCAAAGGAAAACGTGAAGACATATTTAAAAGAGATTCTGCTCTCATTAAAGAAGAAGTAACAGACACAGAGAAAGATTATTCATCCGCTCAAGCATCATCAAGAGCACCTCTTCAAAATTTCACAACAAGAAGAAGAAAAGTTTTCCTGAAGAAAAAGCCCAGAGCAATCGTCTTCCATTCTCAAGTCTCCTGAGCAATTTGCTTAGAGTTTTTTTTTTAAAGACTTCAGAAAAGGCTCAAGATCTGCTTCAAGTGCTCCAGAATCTTAAGACCTGATAAAAATCAGTCTTCAGATTTCTGAGGATTTAGTTTCAGTTTATCTGAAACTCCTTCATCCTGAAGCAAAGGCTTTCCCTGGACTTCCACTGAGCCAGGGGGAGACTTTGATTCTTTAGAGAATCCACAAATCTTCTCTAATCTGTATTTAAAATAGAGAAGATAATCTAACCCTCTCAACCCCTTTGTAAAAAGAGTTTATTCACATCTCTTCAAAAGTGAACGTTGGTGACAGGGCACCTTATCAACAACCTGTGGTTGAGCATCCTTATCAAAAGCTCAAAGGGTCTGTTTGATCTACCTGAATCAGATCATTGGTGGCAGGGCACCTTAGCAAAAACCTGTAGTGGATTCCTACCAGGGTGGTAGAAGAGTGGATGTACCTATTTAAAGGGAACCACTATATATCCTGTGTCCATCTGGTTATCTTGTTTATTCATTTTATTCTGTGGCTGTGATAGAACTACCTAGGATTGCTAGGTGCTGTGATAGGCTTGTAGTTAACTGAAATTTCAGTCAACTTCTTCACTTGTGCACTTCACTGTGTTAGGCTCTTAGGGTTCAAGTATCAGATTTTCTATTCCGCAAATAAACTCCAAGGGAGCTGACTAAGTGTTCATAAAATTTTGAATACTCTATTCACCCCCCCTCTAGAGTAGTTTACAACTTATCCCCTCACTTTCAGGATGCTTTTCTCTTGGGTGAAGGAGGAGGAGAAAAGGTTGGCTTCTGATATACTATCTCCTTCACTTGCTCTTTTGTATCAGCCTCTTGTCTTTGATGTCCAGATTGAGATCTGCCTTGATATCCTGGATTACTTCTTCTTTGATGTGCTTGATACGGAGTGAATCTAGCAGAAGGGGCTGAGGGATTGGCAGAAATATTTCCAGAAGCTCCTGCACTTGGAGGAGGAGAAGGAGGTCCTCTAGGAGTCCACTTGGGAGCTGGACTGTCATATCTTTTGCTTTTCTTTTTCTGCTTTTGTTGGTTTCTGGATAGTCCCATCCAATGTTGATATTCTTTAGATTTGGGATCTATCCCTTTCAGTATGTAATAGGGAACATCATGATCAGGATTTGGAGGAGGAAGAGCAGCAACTTTCCTTTTTCTTTTTGCTGCTTTCTTCTTCTTAGAATCTTCTGACTCATCAGAATCATCCTCATCATCAGAGTGAGATGATGGAGGTTGATCATAAGGGTCAAAAGCCTCTTGCTCAGCTTGTTCTTTGGCTTTTAATGCAGCTTTCTCTCTTTCCTCTTCTAAGGCATCTTGTGCTAGAAGGGTATCCAAATCAGGTCCTGGGGTGTCATCCCACAGAGTTGATTTCTCTTTTTGCTCTTCAGTAAATGTCTTGGAGACCAGTTCATCTTGCACAGCTATCTGAGCTGGAGGAGTAGATACAAGTTCTTGAACATCAGGTTCTTGAGCTTGTTCTGGGGCTTCTAGATCTTCTTGATCTTCTTACACTGGATCTGTAGTATCAGGAACACACAAATTTTCTAAATGGGCTAGCAACATACCTTCAAGATATTCACATGTTAACGTGTCAGTTAACATGTCAAGAAATTGAGTAAATGAATTACCTTTAGGATTTTCTTCAGAATTTTCTAACTCCTACAAGTCATCTAGATAGGAGGTAATGACTCCTTCTAGGAATAGAGCAACTATGGGAGTGGAGGCTTCTTCAAGGCACACTTTGAAGGCAAATTATGCTTCCATTATGATATCAGATGGCCTCTTAACTGGTGCTGGTTCTGCAGATGATGTTGTAATGTCAACTGGAACTGCTGTTTCTTTTTGAATTTCAGCTTGGGGATCTGCTGGAAGAGTAACAAGGGGCAGTCCTGGGGCATCTTCCTCGAACATCTCCCCCTGCCTTATTTCAGTAGATATTGAAGTCAGGCCTCTAAATGAAGAGGGCTCAGCAGACTTGGAGAGGGCTATGATGGAGGATGACAGGGAAGATATGGTAGAAACAAGAGGGGCAATTGCTTCTTCAATCATGGTTTTGATTGAAGGAGTAATTAGCTCCAGGATGTTTGCAATGAAGGCTGGAGTTATTTCAAATGATGTGGATGGGGGAAGCTCAGTAGATGGAAGATCATCAGGGACGGTGGTCTCCTGATAAGATATGTTGTGAACTTGGGATTGATGAGTGGATGCAGGAAGATCAATATGATCTGAATGAGAAATTGGTGACTGAGGTGGAGTGGGTAGAATCTCAGAAACCAACAGATCAAAACTAGGATGAGAAATCCTATCAAGATGTGAAGGAAGTGGAGATGCTGATGGTGATGCATGGAGAATAGTGGAGGAATCAAGTAGAAGAGAGACAGTGGATGTAGATGGTAATGCAGAAGTGGATGGCAATGTAGTAGAAGTGGATGGTAATGCAGAAGTAGAAGTAATGGGGGGGGGGGGAAAGGAGGAGCCTTCTTCATGTAGGTGGGGAGTGACTGGTACAGTCATGGTGCTCTCAGATAAAACAGGAGCTACCCCAGCTGGTGAAAGCTTCTGAATGCTCCTTTTCCACTTAACAAATAAGATGAGATCCATTTTCTTACTGGCATTGATGGAAGTTGCAACTGTACCCAACAGTTGAGGATATTTCTCTTTTAGGAAAATTCCTATTACCCTTCCAAGGGTTACTTCCTTCTTGCTGTTCTTCTTTCTGATCAAATCAAACATTATCCCTGCCCAATTTATCTCTTTCTTATTGATAATTGCACTCATCAAGGCAAACTGCTGCCTGGTTGTTGGAACACCCTATTACTATTTGGACCAGGATGACTATACTTCTATAGGGATTTTGGTTTGTGACCTCCTTGTTGATTATAAAGGTCACATAGGCTAGGTAGAATAATCTTCAGCTCGACGTAGAGTCGACCTCTGCTCGACGCAGAGTCGATCTCAGCTCGACGCAGAGTCGACCTCAGCTCGACGCAGAGTCGACCTCAGCTCGACGCAGAGTCGACCTCAGCTCGACGCAGAGTCGACCTCAGCTCGACGTAGAGTCGACCTCCGCTCGACGTTCCGTCGAACCCAATTCTACTTACAGAAAACACTCTCTGGCCGACGTGTGTCGTGCTCAGATCGACGTTTTATTGTGAGCTCGACGCTTTTCAGACCTCCGTCAGTTTTGGATAGGAATTCAAATTCCCTCTGTCAGACAATTAATGCTGAAGATTTATTGGCCGTTACAGCATATCTGGTGCATGGCTCAAGGAATTTTCTAAGGAATGTCTGCCTGTCATTTCCTTTGAGGCATGGACATTTAAGGAAAGCAATTAATGCTGACTTCCAACGGCTATCAAAGAAAAGGAAGGAGAAGACCCAGATATATAAAAAAAATTTCTTGGATATATACAGAATACACAGAAGAACATACACAGGACTTCAGCTTCTTTCTCTGTGTGATATTTTTTTGAAAGCTCACTCACAGGAATTCTGATTGCTTCAGACACAACCCTCCAACCTTCTTGGATCATCTCTTGCTGGAGCAAATCAGATCTTTTGAAGACCTGTCACCCTTGTGCAGAGCTCTCCTTCCTGAACCTCTTCTTGATCTCAGGGGGAGCTTTGACAACAACTACAGATCCACTTTTGCTTCTCTCTGCTTGTTGATAGAGAAGACAACATCTTTCTTTTTCTTTTTCTTTTTGTACAGGGTTTTAACTCCCTTCAAAAGTTACTTTTGGTTTTGCTGAAACCTGGTCAAAATCAGCTTCTTTGGTTTGTGAGAACCTGGTCAAAAACTCTCTGGTGCTCAAGACACCTGATCAACTCATCTTGAAGTGGATTCCTATCAAGGGTGATAGAAGAGTGGATGTACCCAGATTTGGGGAACCACTATAGCTCCTTGTGTCGTCTGGATTGCTTGTCTCTTTGTGTTTTGCTTTGTGCTGTGAATTTCCTTTTACTCTGATTATTTGCTATAGCACCATACACTAAGTAAATACAAATTTTCTCTGCACACAAGTTTTTATTTGCAAAATTATTTTAAATAACTCTATTCACCCCCCTCTAGAGTTAGGATTGATCTTATCCTGCACTTTCAATTGGTATCAGAGGGAGGTTGATCATTCATACAGGCTAACACCTGGATCAAAAGATCCCTGATAAGATCATTTCTCTCAAAGGGTTATTTTCCTTAGTTTTACTTATCCTTAAAACTCATGGCACAAAACAAGGACTTTGCTAGTACCAGACCTCCTATGTGCAATCTATCTAAGTTTGCACTATGGAAGGCAAGGATTAGACTTTACATGAACTCTTTTGATGAAGACATTTTTAATTCTGTGTTGACAGATTGTCCAAGACCTCCCACAGGAACAAGTACATCAGCTGTTCCTCCTCCTTCAGGGACTGATGCTGACATAAAGAAGTGGAAGGCAGCAGATGCTAAAGCCATGAACATCTTGGCTCAAACCATGTCAGATGACATTTTCCTGAAAGTAGCTGATTGCAATACTGCTAAAGAGATCTGGGAAAAACTTTCAGAAATTGTATCAGGTTCTGCAGATGAAAGAAAGGATAGGAGATCCTACCTCATCACCCAGTATGAGAACTTCAAAAAGGCAGAGTCTGAGTCAGTTGCTGACATGTACAACAGACTGAGCCTAATCATCAGTGAGCTTAGATCACTAGAGAAGGACATATCTCTCACTGAGATAAATGACAAGATACTGACTTGTTTCCCTAGCTCTTGGAACTCAAGAATCTGGTCAATTAAAGATAGAAGAAATGTCTGTGAGTTATCCACAGAAGCCCTTCTAGGAAAGCTCAAGAGTTATGAGCAATTCATTAAGAAGAGAGAAGAAGAGCAGAAGACATCCACACCAACAGAAAAGGTTGAGAAAACCATTGCCTTCAAAGCACAGGAAGAAGAACCTAAAGAAAAGGTGTTGGGAAATGAAGAGCTTATGAGCCTACTGGTCAAAAGGTTCAATAAGCTGAATAAAAAGAACTTCAGAAGATGGTCATCCAAAGACAAAGACAAGCCAAGGTATGACAGATCTAATAATAAAGATATCATCTGCTTTGGCTGCAGGAAACCAGGACACATCTTCCCAAACTGTCCAGAAAATCAAGACAAGGACAGAAGGGACAAGAAGGAAAGAAAGGATAAAAGGAAGGATAAGGAGTCAAGGAAATACCATGACAAGCCTTCCTCCAGCAACAGCAAGCACACCAGAAAAGGATTTGTGGCTGAATCCTGGAGTGACTCTGATGAGTCTGATTCATCATCCAGTTCTAGTGATGATGAGGATGATGCAGAAGAAAAAGGATTCTGTATGATGGCCATCAGTGCATCTCAAAAGAACACTGATTCAGGGCCTGATGCTAACTACCCATCTGATCAGGAACTTACTGAGGATCAGGTAATAGATTCATTTGACTTTACTTCTGATGATTTCAAATCTGAGTTTAAATCTATGTGCATTGACTTGATTGAGTCTCAAAAGTTGATTAAAACTCTAAGTGAACAATTAATTGAATGCAAATCCATTAACTCAGATAATCTTAGACTCTTAGAAGAGTTGAAGCAGTGTGGGGAGGAGATAGCTTCACTGAAAAGTGAGCTATCTAAGGCCAAACAATTTGAAGAAACCCTTAATGGGAGAAGTATCAAATTGATGGACATCACAAGTACAGTGAACTCAAGATTGAATGGTTCACTGGGCTTGGGTGCTTCATCCAGCCAACCCATAGTGCTGACAACTCCAATCAAATTTACCAGTGAGAAAGGTAAAGGAGTCTTGATAGTGGCTAGGAAGAATGCTGACTTAACCCAGGAAACTGGACAAGAAGCGTCGAACGAAGCTCGACGGACGTCGACCAGAGCTCGACGTAATCGCAAGAAAACGTCGAACTCAGGTCGACGTCTTCTACCCTCTGAACAAAGCAAGCCTTCGCCGTCGAATGGAGCTCGACGCACTCACCAGAGTCCGTCGACCGAAGCTCGACGTGCGTCAAGCCAAGCTTAGAGCAAAAATCAGTTCTCAGGGGTTAACTCAAGATTTAATTCCAGCTCCACATCTCATCACTTTAACCCTTATGCTGAATGGATAATACCTCCTAGGAGATATCATCCTGTAGGCTATAAGAGTCAACCTGAGATGTCTTTTATTTCAGAATTTAAAGGATATCAAGAAAGGCCCAAGGTAAACTGGGTCAAAAACAATTGATTTGTTGTATGTGCAGATAAAGACCTATCCAATTGAGAACCAGCAGTGGTACTTGGATAGTGGGTGCTCAAAGCACATGACTGGCAACAAGGAGAACCTTGTGTCCTTCAAAGCCAAACATGGACCCAAAGTAATCTTTGGAGATTCAAATTTTGGACAAACAAAAGGCTATGGCCAAGTCAAGATAGGGTCAATCACATTTAAGAAAGTGGCCTATGTGGAAGGACTAAAGCACAACTTAATCAGCATCAGCCAGCTATGTGATGCTGGTTATCAGGTTTGGTTTACCAACTCAGCATGCAATATTGCATTAAATAACAACATTGTCTTAATTGGTAATAGACAAGATAACATATATCTAGTTGATTTCAATTCATCTAAAGTAGATATTTGCTTATTTAACTCCCTTAGCAAACCCAATGAACTTTGGCATAAAAGACTAGGACATGTGAACCTTAGAACCATTGCTAAGTTATCCTAAGACAACCTTGTTAGAGGACTACCTTCTGGTCCCTATAAGAAGGAAGGACTTTGCAAGGCCTGTTAGTTAGGCAAGCAAACTAAAAACAGTTTCAAATCACTTAATAAGAGTGACTCACCTAGAATCTTGTACTTATTGCACATGGACCTTTTTGGACCAATTAATGTACAAAGCCTAGGAGGGAAATCTTATGCTTTAGTAGTTGTAGATGACTTCTCAAGATTCACTTGGGTGTTCTTTCTGAGGAAGAAGTCTGATAACTTCAAGATTTTGACAGATTTTCTCAAAGGCATACAGATTGAGTTCAATACTCACATTGCCCTGATCAGAAGTGATCATGGGACAGAGTTTGATTCTCTTCTCATGCTAGAGTTCTGTCAGAAGGAAGGTATCAGGCACACCTTCTCAGCTCCAAGAACTCCTCAACAAAATGGGGTAGTTGAAAGGAAAAACAGAACCCTTATTGAATCTGCCACAACATTGTTGACAGATGCTCACCTCCCTCTAACCTTTTGGGCAGAGGCAGTGAACACCTCCAACTATGTTTTGAATAGAAGCCTGATACATAAACTAAAGGGTAAGACTCCCTATGAGTTACTCAAAGGGAAGAAACCTAAAGTGAATTATTTCAAAATTTTTGGTTGCATTTGCTTCATTCACAATAATGACAAGAAATACCTAGCTAAATTTGAAGCCAAAGCTGATGAAGGAGTGTTTCTGGGATACTCCATGACTAGCAAGGCTTATAGGGTTTTTAACAAGTGCTCAAATAAAATTGAAGAATCCATGCATGTTACATTTGATGAAACTAACATGTCTTATAAGGAGAAGGAGACTTCTACCATAAGCAATGTGCAGGAACATTCAATTTCAGAAAATCTGAAGCAGCTTACCATCACAGACAAAGGGTCATTACCTTCACCAATTCAGCAAGACACTGAACTCAGTGACAATGAAGAGGAATTTCAGGTTCTGGAAAGTTCAAAAGGCCAACAAATTGAAGAACCAGTTGTTGTTCCACAAGAGGAAACAATAACACAGGTTGGTGCATCATCAACACCCCTTGTTGATCTTGCAACAACAAGAGATCACCCAATCTCACAAGTAATTGGAGATATCTCAGTGGGTGTGCAAACAAGGAATCAAGTTAATCAAAATATTATGCACACCTGCTTCCTCTCTCAAATTGAGCCTCAAACCATACAAGATGCAGAGCAAGATCCAAACTGGATCATTGCAATGTAGGAAGAGTTGAATCAATTTGAAAGGAATAAAGTTTGGGAATTAGTACCAAGACCAAGGAACCAACAAATTGTTGGAACCAAATGGGTATTCAGAAACAAGTTAGATGATCAAGGAATAATTGTGAGAAACAAGGCAAGACTTGTTGCACAAGGATATTGCCAAGAAGAAGGAATTGATTATGACCAAACCTTTGCACCAGTTGCAAGGTTGGAGGCCATAAGAATCTTCCTTGCATATGCAGCTCACAAGAGATTCAAGGTATATCAGATGGATGTCAAGAGTGCTTTTCTCAATGGAGACATCAAGGAAGAAGTTTATGTAAAGCAACCTCCAGGTTTTATCTCTCCAACCTTTCCTGATCATGTTTTTAAACTGCATAAAGCTTTATATGGTCTCAAGCAAGCTCCTAGAGCATGGTATGAGACCTTAGCTTGTTTTTTGTTGGAAAATGATTTTAAAAGGGGTAGAGTAGACCAAACTCTCTTTGTTAGAACCCATAGGTCCCATACCCTACTAGTACAAGTTTATATAGACGATATCATATTTGGGTCTACAGATTCAAACTTATGCAAAAAGTTCTCACAACTTATGCACTCAAAGTTTGAAATGAGTAGCATGGGTGAGCTTGCTTTCTTTCTTGGATTGCAAGTTAAACAACATGTGGATGGCATTTTCATTTCTCAAACCAAGTATGCTAGAGAATTGGTTAAGAAATTTGGAATGTCTGAAGCATCCTCTATGAAAACACCTATGCCTACAAATGCTGTTTTAGATGCTGATGAATCTGGAAAACCAGTTGATCAGACAAGCTATAGAGCAATCATTGGCTCATTACTTTATCTAACAGCTACTAGACCAGATATAATGTTTGCCACATGCATTTGTGCTAGATTCCAAGTAAGCCCTAGAGAGTCCCACCTCACATTAGTTAAGAGGATTCTTAGGTATGTAAAAAGTTGTCCTAATCTAGGTCTCTGGTATCTACATGACTCAGGATTTGATCTAACTGGATTTTCAGATTCTGATTATGCTGGATGTAGAGTAGACAGGAAAAGCACCAGTGGAACTTGTCAATTCCTTGGTGATAGACTTGTCTCCTGGTTTTGTAAGAAACAAACCTCTGTGTCCACATCAACTGCTGAAGCTGAATACATGGCTGCAGGTAGTTGTTGCTCACAGATTTTGTGGATTCAAAACCAGCTCCTAGACTATGGGTACAACTTAGAGATGTCTAAAATCTTTTGTGATAATACCAGTGCAATATCTATTGCTCAAAATCCAGTTCTCCATAGTAAGACCAAGCACATAGAGATCAGACATCACTTCTTAAGGGATAATGTAGAAAAGAAGAAAATTGCACTAGAATACATTTCCACTGAACTACAGAGAGGAGATATCTTCACCAAGCCCTTGGATGAAAAGAAGCACCTCTTTTTCCTCAATCAGTTGGGAATGCTAGATGGAGACAGCATAAATTAAAACTCCAAGATTTTGAAACCCATAATTAACAGGAATAGGAAAATTTCATTTTAAAATTTCCTGTCTGAGTGGTTGTTCTGAGCTCTGAACTAAGCTCGACGCGGCGTCGAACGGAGATCGACGGTCCGTTGCCCTCAAAAGCGTCGAACGTCGAACTCAGCTTCCAGCGTCGAACTAAGTTCACAGCTCCCTGGCTTCTTGAGTTTCTCTCTCCCCGGTCGACGTCTTCGTTCAACGTCGACCTGAGCTCGACGTATAGCTTCAGCCAAAGCGTCGAACGTCGACCTAAGCTGCACGCTGTTGAGTCGTTTCAGTTCTCCTAGAGCCTTAGAGCGTCGAACTGAGCTCGACGTTCTTTCCTTTTCTGCGTCGAACCCTAAGTATAAAATCATTTTCTCATCATCATTTGCAGTTGCACTTTCATATCTTTCTGCTCAAGCTTTCTCCCTCCAAATTCCTTACTCTTGATCTTGGAAGGTACTCTTTTTGCAGGAAAATGGCGATCACAGCAGGAGCTCTGGCGGCTATGAAGTTCGATTCTGGATTCGATATCGACTTCGACTCTTTTGATGGATCTCCACAATATTTTTTGGATATACTGGACCTCTTCAAGGAGCAGTAACTGGTTAACTTTATGTCAACCAGGATCCCTCTCCCAGAGTCAGAAATCAAAGAGTGGAGTCTTACAGCAGTTATTTCAGATAACAATACATTGACTGGGAAAGTTTCAGGAAATGAGGTAGCCATCTCACCTCAAATCATTACAGAAGTTTTTAACTTTGCTGCTGGAGATGATGACATAGAACTATCTGTGGAAGAGTATGCCTTGATGCTGGACAGGATGGGGCATGCTGCTGGTAACCCCTCTAAACTCCTCAAAGTTAACCTAGCCATTGAATATAGGTTATTAGCCGACATTACAGGCAAAGTGATCTGTGCAAAGAGGACTGCGCATGATGCAATTACCAGGCATCAGTTCTGCCTCATGGCTGCACTTATAGATAAGAAACATCCCAACTGGGGATTGATTGTGTTTGAATTGATTAAGAAAAAATTGGATAAAAACTCTGTCCACTTTGGAAGAGTTCTTGGGTTGATTCTCAACCATTGCTGCCCTCAACTGCTTGTGTCCTCCAAGAAGCACATCAATGCTTCCAAGAGGCTCACATGTGCCCTAATTGGCAAGTGGGACAGAAGAATTGTGAATCCCAGGGCAGCAGCAGCAATGAAATCCTCTGCAGACACCAGGACTGTAGAGGTCACTCCCTCTCAGTCCACTGGTCCAGAAGCAGGGTCTGTGCCATCTGACTCTCTCACCCTCCCATCCACTTTCATCCCCTCAACCACAGTTCTCTCATCCTCTCAACCTCTACCTTCCTCCATCTCTACCATTGCCTCCTCCCTTCCACCTCACACTACTTTCCTTCCCATAAGCTTGGATTCCTCCCCTCATGAGGATCTCTTTTCTTTTGACATGCATGAAGACTCCTTCATGGATGCCTCTACCTCCTCTCCTCATGAATTCCCCCATTCATCTACTTTTTCAGAGCTACTCTTTTCCTCCATCCATGAGCCAGTTACACCTCCACTGTCTGCACCTCCCTCAACATCTTCCTCATTTACAGTTTCTGCTACTCCATCTACCTCTACTCAAGTTCCCCTTGAGCAAGTAGCCCTACTGCCCTTAGCCAATCAAATCTTTGACCTTCTATCCCCTAGGCTCTCCTCCCTCCTGGATGCCAAGCTGGCTCCTCTAATTCTTTCCCTGAGCACTCTTTCTGCCTCTGTCTCCTCCCTCTCCTCTCAGTTGGCATGCCCTTCTTCTGGGGGCCTAGAGTCAGCTACCACTGATTCTAGGCAGGGGGAGATGTCAGCAGAAGAAGAGCTGCCTCCTTCTTCAGTTCAGTTTGTTCAGACATATTCAGAGACAGTATCAGTTGCAGAAGTTCAGATAGTATCTGAGGCTCCTCCTCCAGCTTCTGTTCAGAGCTTCTCCCCTCCAGCTCAGATTCAAGAAGATCTGTCCAGGGCTATTGTCCCATTTCACAAGATCCCTGATGCAGCAGTGGTAGCAGTGGCTCCTGCTAATAATGAAATTGAAATGTTAGCAGCTGTTGAAACTTCAGGTGAAGCAATTGAGACACCTGATGCAGTTGAGACCCATGTCTCCCAAGCCCTTCAGGAACCAGCCTCTTTAGTCTCTATGGCTCCTGAGGCTGTGCTCTCTTCTGCAGTGGTAGTCTCCTCCTCCCCTCTGACAGCAGCTCTTCCTTCAGTTTCCTCCTCAGCAGCTCCAGACTCCATCAGTTTTCCTATCTCTAAAAGGAAGTACATAGATCCATATGAAGAATCTCAAAGTTCAGAAGATGAGTTTGCTACAGATTCTGATGACTCCTCTGCAACTATTGCAAGGAAGAGGAAAGCTAGATCAAAAGCTTTGAAAAGAGTTCCAATTGCCAGAGCTACAGATCATGACATTCCCTACTATATCAAATACAATTGTGAAATCACAGAGCCATGGATGCAGTACTCCCAAAATCAGAGAAAAGCAATGAAGAAGAAAAGAAAGTTTAATGAAGGACCATCCAAACCTGTCCATCAGCCTCCACCTCCACCTCCACCTCCTCCAGATGCAGGTGCAGGTGCTAGTTTATCTTCCAATCCAGCCCCTTCAGCTCTACATGGAAAGACATATCAAGCAAGAAGATATCAAGGAGACAGTCAGCAAAGGGGAGGTCAGCAAAGAGGAAACTATAGGGGCAGGCAGTCTAGAGGAAGATCAGGTTCTCAACCTTATCAAAGGGGAGGAGCCATTGATCCAACCTCTGGCCCCTATCCCTATAGACCTAGAGCTGACCTCACCCCAACTACCTCTCAAGAACTCTCCTCTAACAGATTTGAACCAGCTGTACCCTTTGAAGATCCCACCAAAACTCCAGCCTACTGGAAAGCTAGAATGACAGAAATGGCTGCTTTAAATGAGATTAATAAAGCTAGAGAAAAAGGTCTGGACACCTCTCATATCAGTACAATGTCAGACCAAAGAAAAGAGGAATTGGAGAAATATAAGTCTAAGAAATTCTTTGATTCAGACAGATATATGCAACTCCATCCTGCAGCTGTACCACCCAGTGCAAGAGATCAAAAATCTTTAGGTGCAGCTGATGACTACAGATCTAAAAAGGAAGCTTCAAATCCAAACAGAGAAATCATCTTCAAAAAGAGTGATCAAGACAAAGCCTCAAAGGGAAAGTAAAGTAAGATGCTTTAATTCTTTCTATATATGCTGGACTCAGGACATTTGAACATTTGTGCTGCTATATAATGTTATATATATGCTGCTTTTTATTCTGTCATGTCTGGTTGTATTGTAGTGTATTGTATCTGCTTTATCTTTCTTTGAATCCCAAAAATCATGTAAATAGTAATCCTAATCCAAATAGGGGGAGATTGTTGGAACACCCTATTACTATTTGGACCAGGATGACTATACTTCTATAGGGATTTTGGTTTGTGACCTCCTTGTTGATTATAAAGGTCACATAGGCTAGGTAGAATAATCTTCAGCTCGACGTAGAGTCGACCTCTGCTCGACGCAGAGTCGATCTCAGCTCGACGCTGAGTCGACCTCAGCTCGACGCAGAGTCGACCTCAGCTCGACGTAGAGTCGACCTCAGCTCGACGTAGAGTCGACCTCCGCTCGACGTTCCGTCGAACCCAGTTCTACTTACAGAAAACACTCTCTGGCCGACGTGTGTCGTGCTCAGATCGACGTTTTATTGTGAGCTCGACGCTTTTCTGACCTCCGTCAGTTTTGGATAGGAATTCAAATTCCCTCTGTCAGACAATTAATGCTGAAGATTTATTGGCCGTTACAGCATATCTGGTGCATGGCTCAAGGAATTTTCTAAGGAATGTCTGCCTGTCATTTCCTTTGAGGCATGGACATTTAAGGAAAGCAATTAATGCTGACTTCCAACGGCTATCAAAGAAAAGGAAGGAGAAGACCCAGATATATAAAAAAAATTTCTTGGATATATACAGAATACACAGAAGAACATACACAGGACTTCAGCTTCTTTCTCTGTGTGATATTTTTTTGAAAGCTCACTCACAAGAATTCTGATTGCTTCATACACAACCCACCAACCTTCTTGGATCATCTCTTGCTGGAGCAAATCAGATCTTTTGAAGACCTGTCACCCTTGTGCAGAGCTCTCCTTCCTGAACCTCTTCTTGATCTCAGGGGGAGCTTTGACAACAACTACAGATCCACTTTTGCTTCTCTCTGCTTGTTGATAGAGAAGACAACATCTTTCTTTTTCTTTTTCTTTCTGTACAGGGTTTTAACTCCCTTCAAAAGTTACTTTTGATTTTGCTGAAACCTGGTCAAAATCAGCTTCTTTGGTTTGTGAGAACCTGGTCAAAAACTCTCTGGTGCTCAAGACACCTGATCAACTCATCTTGAAGTGGATTCCTATCAAGGGTGATAGAAGAGTGGATGTACCCAGATTTGGGGAACCACTATAGCTCCTTGTGTCGTCTGGATTGCTTGTCTCTTTGTGTTTTGCTTTGTGCTGTGAATTTCCTTTTACTCTGATTATTTGCTATAGCACCATACACTAAGTAAATACAAATTTTCTCTGCACACAAGTTTTTATTTGCAAAATTATTTTAAATAACTCTATTCACCCCCCTCTAGAGTTAGGATTGATCTTATCCTGCACTTTCACTGGTTATATTGTCATGAGCTGAGTGCTTGCCCAAAAGCACTTTTCCAACAAGTTCAACTAAGAACTTAATCCTCAACGGGAAGTTAACTTTCAGCAACTTTGTAGGAATGCCCTCAACATGTCCTAGCTCGACGACCATTCTTCCATACTCTTGAATATCTTGGTCATATTCTTCTTGTCCATTCAATAATCCGAAAATTTCAGTCAGAACGGCAGGAGTCAGGATTACCTCTTCGCCGCCTATTGTCCCGGTCATGGATTCGTCGCTGGAAGACGAAAAGTAAACCCATTCTTTGATCTCTGGGATGTTGATCTTGATCCTTGTTGACATCAGCTTTTCTAAACCTTGATCCTTGCAGAGCTGGAGCATCTCTATAATCTCAGCATCGCAGGCACTGAACGAGTCGAAATCCACGCTGAAACCGGCGTCAAACTTCATCGCAGTCAGGAGAGCTGGAGCAACCGCCATTGATTTGGTTGGAGAGGACGACAAAGACGAAACGACAAAAGGCGCGGGGCAGAGCTCAAGTCAGAACTCACAAGCAGGAGTGAGGAATATGAAACAACGAGCTCTGTCGACTACTAAAAAGACGATCTCTTAACCTAGGCGACCATCGGTTTTATATTAAAATGACAATCGTCGACCTGTTTTAACAGATAGAAGAAGCGATAGTCGAACGGTCGTTCGACGATCATTTCCTGAAGCAGAGTAGTCGAGCAATCGTTCGACTATTTCTGTCTTCATAAGCAAATGAGCCGGCGTCAACCATAGGTCAACGATAGGCTCAACTTTTTCGACTATCGTCGAACGTCGTTCGACGATCTTCAAACAGATTTCAACAAAGGCAGAAGTCACACTTAGTATTTTCCATTTATCATGCCTAGTTAAACCAAAAAGAACAGATGCTTCTGTTCATCTAAGGGCTTGGTGAAAATATCACCTCTCTGAAGGTCAGTGGATATGAACTCAAGGCTGATCTTGTTCTTTTCCATACAATCTCTTAGAAAATGATGTCTAATCTCAATGTGCTTGGTCCTAGAGTGGTGCATAGGATTTTGTGCAATGGAGATAGCACTGATACTGTCACACATGATTTTGGTGTTCTTGTGTGTGTACCCATAATCCAAAAGCTGGTTTTGAATCCACAAGATCTGTGAAAAACAACTAGTAGCTGCTATATATTCAGCCTCTGTAGTTGAAGTTGAGACAGAATCCTGTTTATTACAGAACCAAGAGACTAATCTCTCTCCCAGGAACTGATATGTTCCTGAGGTACTTTTCCTGTCAACTCTACAACCAGCCTAGTCAGAATCAGAGTATCCAATTAACTCAATTTCTGATTCAGCTGGGTACCATAGTCCTAAATTTGGACATCCCTTTAGGTATCTCAAAATTCTCTTGAGAAGAATAAAATGAGATTCCTTGGGGTTGACCTGGAATCTAGCACATAAGCATGTGACAAACATCATATCTGGTCTACTTGCAGTTAAATACAATAGGGAATCAATAATAGCCCTATAGTTTTTCTGATCAACTGGCTTACCCTGATTATCAGAATCTATAACTACATTAGTAGCCATAGGTGTATGCATTGCTAAAGCATCAGCCATCCCAAACTTCTTTACCAATTCCTTAGCATATTTGGATTGGGAGATGAAGATGCCATCAGCATTTTGCTTTACTTGGAGACCAAGAAAGTAAGACAGCTCACCCATACTACTCATCTCAAACTTAGAATGCATCAGGTCTGAGAACTTTTTGCATAGTTTGGGATCAGTGGAGCCAAAAATAATATCATCCACATAAACTTGAACTAACAGGATTGTGTCCTTATCATGCTTAACAAACAGGGTTCTATCAACTACTCTCCTAACAAAGTTGTGCTCTAACAAGAAACTAGCTAGAGTCTCATACCAGGCTCTGGGTGCTTGCTTAAGTCCATAAAGAGCTTTTTGTAACTTGTAAACAAATGAGGGTTGAGTTGAAGAGACAAACCCAGGAGGTTGTTCAACAAACACCTCTTCCTTTAGCTCACCATTTAGGAATGGACTCTTGACATCCATTTGAAAAACCTTAAACTTCATATAGGCTGCATATGCTAGAAAGATCCTTATTGCCTCTAGCCTTGTAACAGGGGCAAAGGTTTGGTCATAGTCTATACCTTCCTCCTATCTGTAGCCCTGAGCTACAAGCCTAGATTTGTTCCGTACAATAATTCCATTTGCATCGAACTTGTTTCTAAACACCCACTTGGTGCCTATGATCATTTGGCCTTTTGGTCTTGGAACCGAAGTCCATACTTTACATCTTTCAAATTGATTAAGCTCCTCTTGCATAGCAATGATCCAATGGGGATCTAGCTCAACATCTTTTATGGTGAGGGGCTCAATCTGTGAAAGGAAACAAGCATGCATCACATCCTGTCTTAATTGATGTCTTGTTTGCACACCAGCTGATATGTCACCAATCACTTGAGATGTAGGATGATCTCTAAGTGTGACAATATCAGCAGGTGAGATGTGATCTTCAACAATAGTTTAGATTAATTCCTCTTGAGGAGTTGGATCAACTGTTGGTGGTACAACAACTGCTTCCACAGTGTCTTCATCACTGTCTGAATCAGTGATATGAAGAGTTGAAAGATGGAGAATCTCTTGAGTGACATCTTTGCATGACTCAGGTACTTGCAATGAGCTTGAGGAAGGAGAAGTTTCCTTCTCCTTGTAAAATATCTTTGACTCATCAAAAGAAACATGCACAGACTCTTCTATTTTAGAATATGATTTATTAAACACCCTATAAGCTTTGCTTACTTGGGAATATCCAAGAAAAATTTCCATTGAAGCTTTTGCTTCAAACTTTCTAAGATATTCTTACTTGTTATTGTGAATATACACTACACAACCAAAGACTCTAAAATAATTAATTTTAGGTTTCTTTCCTTTAAGCAACTCATAAGGAGTTTTACTCTTAAGCTTGTGTATAAGACATCTGTTCAAGACATAATTAGCTGTGCTAACAGCTTCTGCCCAATAAGAAAGAGACATGTTAGCATCTACCAATAATGTTCCAGCAGCTTCAATCAGGGTTCTATTCTTCCTTTCCACTACCCCATTTTGTTGGGGAGTTCTAGGAGCAGAGAAGCTATGTTTGATACCTTCTTTCTCACAGAATTCTTGCATGAGAAGAGAATCAAACTCAGTACCATGATCACTTCTGATCAAGGCAACATGAGTAGAATATTCAGTCTGCACACATAGCAGAAAGTCTGTAAGAACTTTGAAGTTATCAGCCTTAGTTCTCAAAAAGAACACCCAAGTGAATCTAGAGAAGTCATCTACAATCACTAAAGTGTAATACTTCCCTCCTAGACTCTGTACATTTATTGGGCCAAAAAGGTCCAAATGTAATAAATACAGGATTCTAGGTGAATCACTTTTATTTACAGATTTAAAGGAGTTTTTGGTTTGCTTGCCTAATTGACAAGCCTTGCATAGGCTTTCCTTCTTGTAGGGGCAAGAAGGTAAACCTCTAACAAGGTTGTATTTAGATAACCTAGATATGTTCTTGAGGTTAACATGGCTAAGCCTCCTATGCCATAAGGTGTTATTATTTGTTACTTCATTAAACAAGCAGATTTCAGATTGAGTTGAATTAAAATCTACTAAATAAACATTATCCTGTCTAATACCTACTAACACAACATTACTATTTAAAGTAATATTACAGAGAGAGTCAGTGAAAGATACCTGATATCCTGCATCACATAACTGGCTTACTGAGATAAGGTTGTGCTTCAGTCCAGTTACATATGCAACCCTTTTGAATGTTACTGCTCCAATGGTAGTCCTACCATATCCTTCTGTTTGACCACAGCTAGAATCCCCAAAGATCACCTTTGGTCCAAGCTTGGCCTTGATCTTGACAGATTTTCTTTGTTTCCTGTCATGTGTTTGGAACAGCCACTATCCAAATACTATTTATCTTTAGTAATTGGATAGGTCTTCACCTGCAAATTAAACAGTTAGACATTGTGTACCCAGACAACCTTGGGTCCATTATTTTTCACATAATGAAAACTTGAAATAAAAGAGTAAGCAGGCTGAGGTTTATATCCTAAAGGGTAAGATCTCCAAGGTGGGATACTCCATGCAGTTGATGGGTCAACAAACCTAGTGTTTGTATTTATCTTAGGATTTCTAAGGTTCAGGTGATTATTTTGAAAATCATATTGAGTTCGTCGATCAGAGTTCGACGATCGATGCTCAGATCGTCGAGCATCGTTCGACCATTGAGCCTTCGATCATCGAGTAGCGTTCGACGACTTTTGTATTTCCTTAAATTTTTATTTTCTCTTTTCTCTCTTAGCTTTATTTAAGGCTTTGTTAACTTGTTTTACTTGCTCAGTATTCTTTATTCCATCAGCTGAAATAAAGTTTACTGGAGTTGAAAGATGATTTTAAAGAACCAATGGGGATTCACTTGATGAGGCTCCTAAGCCTAGCTTATTATTGCCTGACCTAGTGTTTGTCATGCTAGTGATCTCTAGCAGCTTAAGGCTTCTACCATTTAGAGATTCTTCTAATCTTTTTTATTTAGCTAGTTCATTTTAAAGAAATTTTATTTCTTCACTGGACTTAGTGAGTTCTGCTTCTAACCTAGCATTTTCAATGGAGAGGATTTCTGATTCTGCTATCCTATTTCTAAGCTCCTTAATTTCTTTTTCTGAACTAATTAAATCTAAACAAAGGGATTTAAATTCAGATTTAAATTCAGTAGAAGAAAAATCATAAGAAGATAATACCTGATCTTCTGTAGGCATTTCTTCATCATCATCAGAACTCTCTGCAGCTTAGTGATTGCTGCAAGCATCAATTGCCATTAGGCAAATTTCCTTTGCCTTCTTCTCTTCCTTCATCTTCACTGGAGCTTGAGGAGGAAGATTCCTCATCTGTGTCACTCCATGTTTTAGCAACAAATCCTTCCTCCTTCTTATTTTTGTAGGAGGAGGACTTGGAGTGCTTCTTGTGATGTTCTTTTTCTTTTCTCTTATCCTTGTTCTTTTCATCTGGACACTCTGGTAGAATGTGTCCAGGTTTCCTGCAGCCATAACAGATAATTTCTTTAGCAGGAGATCTGTTATACCTTGGTTTATCTTCATATCTTGAAGATTTCTTTCTGAAGTCCTTTCTGCCCATCTTGAGAAACTTTTTGGCAAAGAGTGCCATCAGCTCCTCATTGGATTGGCTTCCTTCAGAAGCATCAGCAGCTTTGAGAGCAAGAGTTTGCTCTTTCCTTGTTGGAGTGGGAGTCTTAGCTTCAGCTTCCCTGGACTTTAGAACTTGCTCAAAAGATTTGAGCTTTCCAAGGAGGGCTTCAGTTGAGATCTCAGTAGTACTTCTGGCCTCCTTGATGGGCCAGATCCTAAGATCCCATGTACTGGGGAAGCACATCAGTATCTTATCATTGACCTCTATCAATGTTATCTCCTTATCAAGAGTTCTCAGCTCATTGATGATAGAGCTGAGCCTGGTGTACATTCCTTCAACTGATTCAGCTTCAGTCTTCTTAAAGTTTTCATATTGAGATATAAGGTTGGACCTTCTGTCCTTCCTCTCATCAGCTGAACCAGCTATAATCTGGTTCAGTGAGTCCCACATGGCTTTTGCAGAAGTGCAATCAGCCACTTTCTGAAAGGTTTCATCAGACATAGTCTGAGCCAGAATATTCATAGCTTTTGCATCAGCTATTTTTGCTTTCTTGTAAGCATCATTGTAATCTGGAGGTGGCACTGCACTGAGATTTGTAGATGTTGTAGTAGTGGCTGCAACAGGTGGTGTTGGAGGTCCTGTCAAAATAGAAGAAAAAATATCTTCATCAATAGAATTCATATATAACTTGATTCTTGCCTTCTAGATGCTGAACTTAGCTAAGTTGCAAACTGGAGGTCTGGTGCTAGAATAATCCTTGTACTGGGCCATGAAGTGAATGTCTATAAACTTGGTATCTATCTGGATCTTGTGACTCAGGTGTTAGCCTGTACAGTCAGTCAACCTCCCTCTGATACCAATTGAAAGTGAGGATAGATACAACTCTAGAGGGGGGGGGGGGGTGAATAGAGTATTCAAAAATTATGACACCCTACTCAACTCCCTTAGAATTAATTTGCGGAATGAGTTTATAGATATTTGAAACCCTAGAGCCTAACACAAAGTGAAGTGCACAAGAGAAAGCTAACTGTAATTACAGTTTAGCTTTGGTTTTATCACAAGCAACTAGCAATCCTAATTATTTCTACTCACAACCACAGTGCAATAATTAAATTAAGAAACACAGACGACACAAGAGGTTTATAGTGGTTCCCTCTAAATAGGTACGTCCACTCTTCTACCACCCTGGTAGGAATCCACTACAGGTTTTTGTTCAGGTGCCCTGCCACCAACTGATCTGGTTCAGGTAGATCAAGTAGACCCTTTGAGCTTTTGATCAGGAGCTCAAAATCCAACACAGGTTTTTGATCAGGTGCCCTGCCACCAAGGTTCACTTTTGAAGGGAGTAATAACCCTTTATACAGGAGGTTGAGAGAGTTAGAATGTCTTCTCTATTGTTAAAACAGGTTAGAGAAGCTAGTGGATTGCACAGAGCTAGAAAGCTCTAAGGAATCAAGGCTCCCCCTAGCTTAGTGATATCCAGGAAGAAGTCTTGCTTCAGGGTTCAGGAACTCTTCTGAACTCTTGACAGATAAAATCTGTTGTCTTGAAGTTCTTGAAGGAGCAGCTTGAAGAAGACTCTTGATTTGTAATGGATGTTCTTCTTCAACAGCTTTTCTTCCTTCTTCTTCTTCTTGAGACTCTGAGTGAATGTTCTTGGCAGCAGGATGAACTCAGGATTAAAGAAGAGAGAGTTGAAGAAGGTCGATCTTCTCAGTTGAATGTAACAATATCTGAGAGCTGTATCTCTTCTTGATGTGTATGAAACTGTGTGTATACTCTGCTTGCTTAGTATATCTGTATGTATATGTATATGTCTCTATCTTTTGATAGCACTTTATATATTGGCCTTTGTAACGATATTAATCTTTGTTTGAATTTTGTCTTCTTCTGAGATCTGCAATCTGGGCTACAAATAGCACAAAACAAAACATATCCTGCAGACAGACATCCTATAAAGGGATAAAGCTTTCTAAGAAGCTGCATATCCAATCTGATAAAAGGAGTACTAGAGAAAGTCACATCAGAACAAACTCTTTACGGCCAGAGAAGACTTTTGAGTCTAACGGCTATAAAGGACAGCATGACAGATAAAACAGAAAATATTTCAACTAATAAGACAAAAAAATTTGTCCGATAAAGCTTGACTTATGCACAAAGGATGGGGCAAAGATTGCCTTGAGATGTATGCATAAAATCAATGAAATAATCTTTAATAAAATATGCCAAATAAATAGGAAATAAATCATAGAACAGAAGGAGTACAAAATTACTAAAGGCAGACAGAAGAATGTCGAACGACCCACGGAGATCGTCGACCGAAATACAGAGATCGTCAAACTATCAGAACAGATAGTCGAACGACACAGATAGTCGAACTATCAAAGCAGATAGTCGAACTACCATAGCAGATAGTCGAACTATCAGAACAGATAGTCGAGCTATCAGATAGTTGAACTATCCAAGGCAGATAGTCGAACTATCAAACAGAAAGATAGTCGAACTATCAAACAGATAGTCGAGCTAACAGATAGTTGAACTATTAAGGCAGATAGTCGAACTATCAAACAAAACAGATAGTCGAACTATCAAACAGATAGTCGAGCTATCAGATAGTTGAACTATCAAGCCAGATAGTCGAACTATCAAACAAATAGTTGAACTAACAAATAGTTGAACTATCAAGAAATCTGTCTGGTCAAAAGAAGTCGAGCGGGGTTCGACGATCGACGAGACAGATACCACAGATCGTCGAGCTAATAAGAGTTGAACTAACTCAGAGATAGACGATCTGCTGACTGATGATAGTCGACCAACTGATAGACGATCGTCGAACAGTTGATAGACGATAGTCGAGCGGCGTTCGACCATAGTCGAACCAAAAACAACTTAACCAAATCTTCATCTGGAAAAGTGACAACTCTACAACTGAGGAAATTTAACCTAACAACTAACCTTTGACCATAGATAAATCATGGGTCAAGAAACTAATTGAGAGGACTTAACAAAAATCCAAACTAGGGTACCAACACGATCTACGACAAAGAGTGATTTGGAGAGTTTTTCCGGCAAAACCGAGGCAAGTGGTGGTTTCCCCTTTTCTCTCTCCTTCCAATCTTGATGATAACTGTTAATCTAATTTTTTCTTCAATCTTTCTACACCATTGTCATTTCAATTTGTAGATATATTTAATCTTCCTTTGAATCCACTTGTGTTATTAGTTTTTGTCATGATGATTCAATCTGGTAGTGTTGTAGTGATTGATGGAAATATTTAATCGTTGGCTTTAATCGTTCCTAACTATTATGTAAGGTGTGATAAGAGTTGTTTAGGGCTGTGAAATTTTTCCTAAGGTTTATCAACTGTTTCTTAAATCTAAAATTGTCTAATAGAATCCGATGTGCCAAGTCTTGAGACATATCACGATTCTCTGGTTATGGGAGTTAGTGGACGTAACCACCTCCGCGATGTATGAGATTTATATCATGGTTTTTCTTTGTTACGGGTTTATTGGGAGAATCCACCTCCGCAAGGTTTGTTTCCTTTATTAGTATCTTGTGTGGAACTTTACCGGGTGTTTGGGTGTCTGCGGTGAATGGTGGAGTGTATGAGTCTCCCCCGTAGTTAGACAGATATTATACTTCTGTGAGGGTGTGTCCAGATGAGTGACCACCTCGCCTGTGTTTTTGTGTAGAGTTGACCACATACGGCTAATAAAGATTTGAGTATTCTTTTTTATGATTTAATCTTGCTCTCCACCTTTTTAGCCTTGTGTATCTGGTGTGATTTGTTGTACATGACGATTCACGTAAGTTCTATTTTCTGATTTTGGTACTTTACTTCTGTACTTTATTTCAGTACTTTTGGTCTTGGGTTGGTATCCATTTTGACCTTTGTTTACCTTTTGGTTTACTTTCTGTCACCGCTTGTACCTTCTTGCTGAGGTGTTCTTTGTTTGGAATGCCTCAGGTTCGGAGCTTTAGCAGGTAGTGGAGCCGGTTTTGGAGTTCTTGGGCAGCAGTTTTGGCTGTGGATTTCACCTCGCCGTTGCGAGGTAGTTTGTTGTTTCAGTTTGCTTTACTTAGTTCATACATACTTTTATTTTATATGGGTTCGTGTCAGATTGTTGATGCCCACAGGGTTGTTGATTTTGGATACTTGCCAGCTACTAGTTGTTCTCTTTGTGATGGATTGGATTACTTGTTCTCTGGGATGATTTATGCTAGGAATGCATGTTAGGTATTTTCAAGTATAAAATCTACTATTATTACTTCATGCATTGCATATTTTAAAACTCTAACTCACTATATTTAGCAACTGTAAAAGCTATTTTTACTACTATTATAAACCTAGAGTCTTGCATACCGTGGGTTGTTCCCTGGGGAATTTCCACACTCATGTAGGATGTTTAATTTCATAAATAAAGTATTTTCCGCAGCGTATAAACCAATTTTCTTTCGTCGACTTGATGAGCCATCGAGCCGAGGGATACGTCTAAATGCTTAATTTAATTTGGATTTTCACTAAATCACCTAAAGATCTCTCTTTTTGTGTCTAGTAAGAGTTTTGCCTGAGCGTCCGTTGTTATCCCCTGCTGACGTGGCACCATGACGCGCATTTTCCCTTACTCTGATAATTTGTTAAATGTGGTGAAAATGCGGTTGTGACAGTTGGTATTAGAGGGAGGATGCTTGACAATTGGTCGGGCAACCATCCCTTGTTAGTGTTAGTCATTTAATGTCATTTCATACACACACCAATGCGTCATCAGTATGACTTAGCCGAAGCATAGTCACTACACTCATAGCATGACAAGAAGTATACGGGACATATTATGTAGTATGAGATACATAATATGTGTTTGTATATGGATTCACTATAGGTGACAATATGTGACGGTTATGTAGTATGAGATGCATAACCACCATCACATGGGTGCCCATTAGCACGTTTTCTTTTCTCGTTGCATGCGATGTTATGTAGTATGGGATGCATAACATTGCATGTGTACGTCGCTCATAACATGCATTAAGGCCTTTTTAGAATGCATAACACTGTATACATAGCATATCATCACATAAGCACGCGTGCTAAGTTAAGGTTTATGAAAGATGGGGGTTAGATCTGATTTACTCTAGAGGGGGGGGGGGTGAATAGAGTATTTAAAACTTTGGCTATTTTTAAGTTTTATATCAGAGTTTAAAATAGGTGATACCAATAATAATATAGAAAGAAATAAAAGCAGGTTAAGCTAATCTATCTATCTATCACAGCACAGCAAGAAAAAAAAGAGAATGAACATAACCAGACAACACAAGAAATTTTATAGTGGTTCCCCAACCTGGGTACATCCACTCTTCTTCCACCCTGGTAGGAATCCACTAACAGGTTTTTGATCAGGTGACTGCCACCATAATATCTATTTGCAGGGAGATATAACAACCCTTTAGGCTTTTGATCAGGTGCCCAAAAACCAACTCAAGTCTTTTGATCAGGAGACTTGACAACCAAGTGGTTAACTTTTGAAGGGAGTTAAAACCCTTTTACAGGAGGTGAGAGGAGGTGATGGTGTCTTCTCTTTCTCTAATCAATAGAGAAGACTAGTGGATCTTAATGTTGTCAAAGCTCCCCCTGAGTTGTTGAATGGTTCAGGAAGACTGGAAGCTTTGCTTCCGGGTGTAGGTCTTCATCCTTGTCTGAAAACAATCCTGGAACTTTCTGACTGAATCAAGATGAGTTGTCCTTGAATGTTCCTGGAGGAGAAGGTTGAAGAAGACTCTTGATAGTGATGAATGTTCTTCTTCAGTTTTCAGAATTGACAAGGAAGAAAATAGAATGTTTTCTGCACTGGGAGAGAGTTCTGAATGTTTAGTTTGTGTCTCTCAGAATTCTTGTATGCTGTATATTTTCTGAGAATCTCTGGCTCAGTATATTTTGATTTCTGGCTAAGTATCTTACGACTGAAAAGAGAAAAATTCTTTTATATTCTGCAATCAGAAATTCTCATTTGAATTTGAATTCCTGCATTAATTGCTGAAGGATCTGGAGAATACAAATGGCTGGAATGACTGTCATAAATAAGTTTCCCCAACTGTCCCTAATAAAATAAGCAAGTAATTATCCCGATAAAAACCATAATTAATGCTGCCAATAACGGTTATATTCTGGGGAATATTAACATTAATTACTCAGGAATTATACTGCTTAATAATATAGAAAGTAAGGGATAGAAGAAGGAAAACTTCTCATTCTGACTCGGGACAGAATTCGTCGACCTCTGAACGGAATTCGTCAACCTGAGTTCCAAGTTCTTCGACCTGAGCTCTGCGAACTGCATTCAGAGAATAACTTGCCAATTCTGTGCTCTGAGTTCGTCGAGCTGAGAATCTGTCTGAAAGACATGATTGTCGACCTGAGCTCGAATATCGTCGAGCTCAGCTCAGAGAAATAACTCTGAGTTCGTCGATCTGAGATCGACGATCGACGAGCTGAGTTCGAAGAACTTCGAACTGATCATTCTGTTCTCTAAATCTTCTAAGTCATGAGACTACTGATGTCCTCCTGGCTGGTCCATGAAGGTTGAACCTAATGACTCGCCTAAACTCTAGGACTACCAGACTTGACCCTAGCTATACAATGTGGGTCAGACTTTAACCTAATTTAGTGAACCTAGCCCAAATCCAACTAGGGATCCAACAATCTCCCCCTATTTGGGTGAGGTCACTAAAACAAGATAAAGAAATAATCATAAAGCATAAAAACATATATCGGGCAGAAATAAAACATTTAGCAGATATTTACAGAAGGTGCTTCATGATTAAACATACAGAGTTCAAAAACAAGAATAAAACATAAACTAAATCACTTGTTCTTCTTTGGTTTTGCTTTCTCTGGCTTCTCAGAAGGCTGTTTGAAAATGATTTCTCTATTTTGATTGGCAGCTTCTCTCTTTGACATTGTCATGTCTGATGCACCAATGATGTTGAGAGATGTTGCTCTAGGAACTACAGCTTCTGGATGCAATTTCATATAATCATCAATATTAAAGAATTTATTTGCCTTGACATACCTTTTAAGTTCTTCCTTTCTGTATGAAGACATGGTTGAGAATTGTGAAGGATCCTTTCCTTCAGCTTTGGCTTTGTTAATTTGTGAGAGTCCTATCAGCTCATGAAATCTGGCCATTCTAGCTGAGGTCTCCTACTCTGGATCTACAAAGGGAATTGGTGGAGATTATGGCCTTTTTGGACTTGAGACCTTCTGTGAATCATCAATTGAGTCTATAGGATTTCTCTTGATTGATGCCGAAGGAGGATGACTTTAGGAAGACTGCTGCTGACTGCCTTGCCTGGAATATCTCTGATAGGTCTTGGTGACTGGAGCAGATCTTTGAGAAACATTTCCAGAGGCTCCTGAAGATGGAGGAGGAGGAGGAGGGTCTTTCCTAAATTGCTTAGGAGGAGACATGTACCTCCTTCTCTTCTTCCTTTCTTTCTGCTCATTTTTGGATAGCCACATCCATTGAGGCAACCCTAGGTATGGAGTAATCTTGTTATGGATGTAATTTGGTGTGTCATGAGTGGGGTTAGGCTTTGGAGCAGCCTTTGGAACCACTTTTCTCTTCTTTGCAGCTTTCTTCTTAGACTTAGGATCATCAGATTCATCAGAATCATCATCATCTATGTCCTCATCAGAAGAACCTTGAGGATTATCATACTATGCATCTATCTCTTTTAAAGTTTCCTTTGAAATTTGTCTTTCAGCCTGAGGAAGTGCTTGAGGTTTAGCAACTTCAGGTAGAGAAATATTCTCAGTGATCATCTGACAATCTTCTATTTCTTTGTCAGTCAACAGAAATTCATTCAGTTCAGGATTATTCTGAATCTGTGCAAGTTCTTGGGCTACATCTTGAGCAATTAAATCATCTAACTTTGGGATTGGGCTATCATCCATGATGTAAGTTAGGCCTGATGGTTCCTTAGTTATTTTACTAGCAAAACTTGCCTTCAGTTGTTTAACAACTTCAGGGCTTATTGGAGGAGTGTAACACACTATAGCCAAGAATGGCTCTGGACAAACTGTTGGAAGATAATTTATATATCCATAAACAAAAGGTTTCAATAAATTAATGAAATCTACTGTGAGATTGATAAAACAATCACCAACAGTCACAAACTCTGAGGGAGCAGCTTGCTCATCTGCACTTAACATATCAGAATCAATTATTTCAGCCTCTGTAACCATTTGTACATTTGTTGCTGTGAACTCAACTAACTGCAAAACTGGAGCTGCTTCTGCTGTTGTTGCTGGAGGAGGAGAAACTGGAGCTTCTTCCCTGGATATCTCCCCCTGCTGGGCTGTAGAGGGTCCTGTAGCGAGGCCCCCAGAAGAAGGGACAGAAAGGATAGTAGGCAGAAGAGCAGAGAGGGAGGAAATGGAGTCAACAAGAGGTTTAATTGCCTCTACTATGAGTTATTGCAGAAGTGGAGTGATGGTTTGCAGAAAAGATGAAATGGAAGGGGGATCCATTTTCATGAACTCAGAGGGTGTCTGAATTGATACAGAAGGATTGATGGATTAGGTTGAGGGGAAGGGAGTGGAATCTGGCATGTGCTCATCTTCAGGTGATGGAGTATGGATGGGGGATGACAATAGATTGAATGATGGTATGGATGATATGGTGTGTAGGGGGATATCAGCAAGATGTGGAGGAAGAGGGGACTGAGGAGGAGTGATATGCTCTGAAGTGTGAGGTGGAGTAGCATGCACTGGAGATTGAGGTGGAGATGGTTGATGTTTAAGAGTATGAACTGGTGAAGAATGTTGGAGTGGGGAAGTTGGAGGTGTTGGTGTATGGGCTTGAGATATGGATGTTTGTTGGAGGGTTGAGTGTGGTAGAACTTTAGGAGGTGTTAGTTGTTGAGATGATGATGGAGGGGATGGAATCCTGATGGAAGGGGCATCTTTTGGTGGTGGAGGAGCAGCTGTTACTGCTCTGGTATCCTCAGAAGTCTTGAAGGTGGAAGAAGACTTAGATGGCTTGGAGATATTCCTCTCCCACCTGCCAAATAAGGCGCAAGTAAGCCTCTTGGAGGCATTGATGAATATGGTCGGGGAGACCAGGGATTCATCAGCCTTGGCTTGAAGGAAGATTTCAAGAATTCTTCCAAAGCACACCTCTTTCTTGGTATTCTTCTTCTTAATCATCTCAAACATTATCCTAGCCCAGTTCACGGGCTTCTTGTTCACAACTACGCACATCACTAGAAACTATTGTCTAGTGATGTAATCATGTGCAGTGTTCTTGCCCAACAGTACTTTGCCCACAACATCTGCTAGAAACTTATAATCAGCAGACAAATGTTTCTTTAACAGTTTATTGGGATTTTCTCCAGAATAACCCATCTTGATCAATATCTCATCAAATTCAAAACTGTCTATTTCTAACTCTTCTTCTCCATTTAGTAATCCAAAAATTTCAGATAGAACGGCGGGGGTAAGAGAAACTATATTACCCGATATTGTTCCTATCAAAGTATCAACATCTGGAGAGGAGGAAGTGAAAACCCATTCTCGAACTTCTGTCGCAGCTAGAGCTGTCACTTAAAACCGAAAACCGCAAACCGAATCGGAACCGCAAAGAACCGGACCGAACCGTTCGTAAATTATTCGGGTTCCGGTTTAAATTTTGGAACCGTGAACAACATTGGTCCGGGTGTGGTTCTTACATTTTATTATCCGGACTGGAACCGGAACCGCAACCGCAACATACAAGTCTCAAGCAGTTTACAGATTTTTAGACCCGATCCGAACCGGACCGAAGTAGAACCGAACCGCAACCCGTTTATTATTATTATTATTATTATTATTATTATATTGTTATTATTTTATAATTTATCTATAATATTTATACTTACTAACACGAGTGAAGCTGGTACAGTTTGAACCCAAACCGCAATCACACTAAAGGGGGTCGATTTTGGACCGAACAAAACTTCACCGCATAAAAACCGTATGATATGGTTTGACATTGGTGCGGTTTGGAGTCAATTTTTGCAGTGTCTTTTTTATTTTTATACAGTTATATAATATATTTTCAATTTTACTTACATATGTTTTTGAAATATTTTATTTAAAAAATATAGAAGATATACAACTACTATTTATTAGTAATCATGAAAGACAACTAATTGTAGGCGGCTGTTACGGTTGAACATGCTGATGAGATGTTCGCAAGCCAACTAGAATTCGTGGCAAGTCTACACGCGTAGGAAGGAAATTGATATTATCCCACCGATCGCGGAAATGATCGTCAAGAAGTGCGCAACATAATTTTTTTTATTTCGATATTGTTTTGAGTTTTACTATTTACAGCCCGCTTTTATTTCATTCCGTCAAGCTTGATTTTGGTTTTAGTTGGAACCGATTGGAACCGGACCGAACCGTATGGAACCGGACCGAACCAATAATGGCCGGTTTGGTTTTGGTTCTTGTTGAACCGTAACCGGAACCGTTGACACGACGGTTCCAAAAATTAAGCGGGAACTGGAACCAGAACCAGAACCGGTCAAACCAAATAAAGTTTTGGTTCTAATTTGAAGATCTGTTACCTTAGTGGTTCGGTTCATGATTTTAGTAGAACCGGAACCGAACCGGAACCGTGACAGCTCTAGTCGCAACAATCTTCATTCTTGTGGTCATAAGATTCTTCAACTGCTGATCTTCAAATAATTTCAGAATGTCTAGGAAGATCTGATCGGAGTGTTGGAATGACTCGAAGTCTATATCAAAACCCATATCAAACTTCATTGCCCCAAGAGTGCTCGCCAGAATTTCCATTATCACCTGCAGAAGGAAAACAGAGACCAAGTGCAAGGGAAATAGAAAGCGCGGGATGGAGCTCGAAGAAAACCTAGATATAAGGTTTTCAGAATATGAAATGACAAACTCCGTCCTGCGAAATAAAGAAAAATTCTCCGATCTGAGGTCGACGAAACATTTTATTAACAAATGAGTTCGTTGACCTCAGTCTGAAGAAGAGAAAAATTTTCGTCGTTCTCAGGTCAACGAAAATTTTCTAAAGCCAGATCGTCGATCTCTGGTCGACGAAAATGACTTACACAGAGAGTTCGTCGTTCTCAGGTCAACGAATTTTCTCAAGAACTATTCTCAGTTCGCCGATCTCCGGTCGACGAACTGTGACAAATTCTTCGACCACAGACAGAAAGTTAAATTAAAGCTTCTCCATTGATCATACCAAGCTGATTCAAAAAGAACAGATGGTTTCTTTCATCCAAGGGTTTGGTGAAGATATCTGCTCTTTGCAAATCAGTGTAGATGTAGACAAGATTAATTTTCTTTTTGTCCACACACTCTCTAATAAAATTTTGCCTTATCTTTATATGCTTAGTTTTACTATGATGAACTGGATTCTGGGAAATAGAAATTGCACTAGTATTGTCACAAAGTAGAGTTGAATTATTTAAGTTGTATCCATAATCAAGGAGTTGGTTTTGAATCCACAACATCTGTGAACAACAACTGCCAGCTGCTATGTACTCAGCTTCTGCTGTTGATGTAGACACATATGTTTGCTTTTTGCAAAACCAGGAGACAAATCTAGCACCAAGGAACTGACATGTTCCTGATGTGCTTTTCCTATCCACTCTACATCTAGCAAAGTCAGCATCAGAGTATCCAGTTAACTCAAATTCTGACTCTGTTGGATACCAGAGTCCTAAATTAGGGCAACTCTTTATATATCTTAAAATCCTTTTTTTAAGAAAATAAGGTGAGATTCTTTACGGTTTACCTAGAAACCAGCACAAAGATAGGTAGCAAACATAATATCTGGTCTACTTACTGTAATATATGATAGGGACCCAACAATGACCCTATACAATTTCTGATCAACAGGTTTCCCATGTTCATCAGAAACAACCACAGCATTTGTAGCCATGAGTGTTTTCTTAGCTGAGGCATCAGCCATTTCAAACCTTTTTATCAGCATACTTGGATTGGAATATGAAGATGCCATCAGGGGTCTGCTTCACTTGGAGACCAAGGAAATAGGAGAGCTCACCCATGCTACTCATCTCAAACTTTGAATGCATAAGGTTAGAAAACCTTTTGCATAGTTTAGGATCAGTTGAGCCAAATATTATGTCATCTACATAGATTTGAACTAACAAAATTTTATCTTTATGATGTATAGTAAAAAGAGTCCTATCTACAATGCCTCTAGAAAATTTATGCTCTAACAGGAAGCTAGCTAAGGTCTCATACCAAGCTCTTGGAGCTTGCTTTAAACCATAGAGAGCTTCATGCAATTTAAAGATATAAGAGGGATGAGTTGGTGAGATAAAATCTGGTGGTTGCTCCACATATACTTCCTCTTTGAGTTCACCATTGAGGAAAGCACTCATTACATCCATCTGGTAGACTTTGAACCTTTTGTAGGCAGCATAAGCTAAGAAAATTCTTATGGCTTCAAGCCTTGCCACTGGAGCAAAGGTCTGGTCATAATCAATTCCTTCCTCCTGTGAGTAGCCTTAAGCCACTAGCCTTGCTTTATTCCTTATAATGTTACCATCAACATCCAATTTATTTCTGAACACCCATTTGGTTCCAATGACTGGGTAGTCTTTGGGTCTAGGAACCAAATCTCAAACTCTACATCTCTCAAATTGATTAAGCTCCTCTTGCATTGTAATGATCCAGTGGGGATCTTGTTCTGCATCTTTGATGGAATGGGGCTCAATTTGAGAGAGGAAACAAACAAACATCAAGTCAGGGTTGAGTTGATGCCTTGTTTGCACACCAGCTGATATGTCCCCAAGCACTTGAGATATGGGATGATCTCTAAGTGTGACAAGATCAGTGGGAGGAGTTTGAGTAACAGCTTGAGGGATTAATTCCTCTTGTGGAATTAGGTTAGCTGTTTGGAGAGTGTCAGAAGAATCCAAGTTATCTTCTTCACTATCATCTTCATCAGCTTATGTATAGGGATTAGATGGAGCCTCTTGGGTGAGGTTTATATCATCCAAACTCTCACACAAGTAAGGTACCTGCAATGAGCTACTGGTAGAAATTTCTTTCTCCTTGTAATACATGTTAGCTTCATCAAAAGTCACATGGACTGATTCCTCAATTTTTAAGGTAGATTTATTAAAAACCCTATAAGCCTTGCTGACTTGGGAATATCCTAGAAAAATTCTCTCTGCATCTTTGACTTCAAACTTTCTAATATGTTTCTTGTTGTTATTGTGAAAATAACATATACAACCAAATACTTTAAAATACGTGATTTTAGGTTTATTCCCTTTAAGCAATTCATAGGGAGTCTTATTCTTAAGTTTATGTATTAAACTTCTGTTCAGTGCATAATTTGCTGTGCTCACAGCCTCTGCCAAAAAGGAGAGGAGCATGTAAGCATCTGCAAGTAATGTGCCTGCAGCTTCAATTAGGGTTCTATTCTTCCTTTCAGCTACCCAATTTTGTTGAGGAGTTCTAGGAGCTGAGAAGCAATGCCTGATACCTTCCTTCTCACAGAACTCTTATATAATAAGAGACTCAAACTCAGTACCATGATCACTTCTGATCAATGCAACTGGAGTAGAGTACTCAATCTGTATGGTCTTAAGAAAATCTGTAAGAACCTTGAAGTTATCTGACTTAGATCTCAGAAAGAATACCCAAGTGAATTTTGAGAAGTCATCTACAATAACTAAAGTATAATATTTCCCTCCTAGGCTTTATACATCAATAGAGCCAAAGAGGTCCATATGTAGCAAGTACAAGATCCTAGGTGAATCACTTTTATTTATAGATTTAAAACTAGATTTTGTTTGCTTGCCTAATTGACAAGCCCTGCAGAGTCCTTCCTTCTTGTAGGGACCAAAAGGAAATCCTGTAATAAGGTTGTCCTTTGATAACTTATCAATGTTTTTCAGATTTATATGTCCTAGTCTTTTATGCCACAAATCATTTTGATTGCTAACCTGATTAAAAAGACAAATATCTGAAACAGCTGATTGAAAATCTACTATGTATATGTTGCCTTGTCTATTTCCAATTAAAACAATTTGGTTTTCTTTAGAAGAAATAATACAAGAGCTTGAGTTAAAAGATACCTGATAACCTTCATCACATAATTGACTTATGAAGATGAGGTTATGCTTTAGTCCACTTACATATGCAACCTTTTTGAAGGTTACTGCCCCAACCATGAATTCTCCAAAGCCTTTTGTCTGGCCACAATTGGAGTCACCAAATATCACCTTTGGTCCCAGCTTGGACTTGTAATTTATTAAGTTGTCCTTGCTGCCAGTCATATGCTTGGAGCATCCACTGTCCAGATACCATTATTGTTTAAAAGCTGGACAGCTCTTCACTTGCAATAATAAGAATTAGTTGTTCTTGACCCAGGTTACCTTGAGTCCTTGTTGATTTAAATAACTGAAGCTGGAAATATATGAATATTTAGGTTGATTTTTGTAACCTAAGAGATGATATCTTCTAGGTGGAATTATCCATTGGTTAAAAGGATTAATGTTTTGTCTTTGTTGATTAAAAGGTATGTTGGAATTAAAGTTTATGTTATTACAAACTGGGGTCGACGAATTCTGGTATGTTCGTCGATCTGAGGTCGACAAACGGGGATGAGTTCATCGAACTCCACTTAGAGAATGAAAGTATTAATTTTCTGGGCCCCAATTTCGTCGATATCTGGTCGAGGAACCATACTGATTTTGTCGATCACAGTTCAAAGAATAGTTATAATATAAGTTTGCGTTTTGTGTTCGTCGACTAAAGTTCGACGAACTGTGCACATTTCGTCGATCTGAGTTCGACGAAATCTGCTAAACATAGTTATGATTAAGATTTTTCTTACTCTTTCTTCTTTTCTTATTCTTGTGTTTAAGTTCTGTTTGATTAAGATTGTTATCTTCTATTTTCTCTTTACCCTTTTCAGAAATAAATTTTATAGGGGTTGTTAATATGTTCTTCTGAATCAGTGGGGGTTGGCTTGATGAAACACCTAAGCTCAGCTTGCCATTGAGTCTGACATTCACTGTGCTTGTGATGTTCATCAGCTTGATACTTCTCCCATTCAGGGATTCTTCAAGTTGCCTAGCCTCAGATAATTCAGTTTTTAATTTAATGATTTGTTCATTAGCTAGAGTGATTTCATCCTTTAACTTATTATTTTCTGAAAGTAGGTTTTCTTGCTCATTTAATTTCTCTCTTAGTTGTTTAATTACTTTTTCAGAGTTAATTAAATCAAGACATAAAGATTTAAATTCAGTTTTAAATTCATCTGAATCAAAATCAAAAGAAGACAATACCTGATCTTCCTCAGATTCAGAGTCTTCATTGTCTGATTGTTCAGCTTCTACTTCTGAACAACTGCCTGATGCATTGATGGCCATCAGAAAAATCTCCTTTGCCTTAGCTTCCTCTTCATCTTCACTGGAGCTGGAAGATGAAGATTCATCTTCAGTTTCACTCCAGGTCTCAGCTACAAAACCTTTCTCCTTTCTTTTGTGCTTGCTGGAGGAGGGCTTGTTGTAGTGCTGTTTCCTTATTTTTTTCTATTCTTCTCTCCTTCTTTTGATTCTCTGGACACTCTGAGATGAAGTGTCCAGGCTTCCTGCAGCCAAAACAAACAACTTCTTTAGTGGGAGTCTTGTCATGCCTGGTCTTATCATCTTGCCTTGATGACTTCCTCCTGAAGTCTTTCTTGCCCATCTTGTAGAATCTCTTGGCTAAGAGACTCAGAAATTCTTCATTGATTGTTCGGGCTTCTGATTCTTCATTTGCTTTAAATGCAATACTTTGCTCCTTTCTGCCTGATGAAGGAGTCTTCTATTCTGCAGCCTCTCTAGACTTTATATTTGATCATAAGACTTGAGCTTTCCAAGTAGAGATTCTGTGGAAATCTCATTTAGACTTCTGGCTTCCTTGGATAGGCCAGATTATTGAATCCCATGAGCTAGGGAAGCACATGAGGATTTTTTCATTTACTTCAATAAGGGTGATGTCCTTGTCTAGAGTCTTTAGCTCATCTTTTATTGAGCTCAGTCTGTTGTACATGTCACCAACAGACTCTGATTCATCCTTCTTAAAGTTCTCATATTGTGAGATGAGGTTGGATCTCCTATCCTTTCTCTCATTAGCTGAACCAGCAATCATCTGGTTATGTGAGTTTTTTATTGCCTTGGCTGATGTGCATTCAACCACTTTCTGGAAAATATCATCAGACATTGTCTGAGCCAGAATGTTCATGGCCTTTGCATCAACTATCTTGGCCTTTTTCTATACTTTTGTCCACTCAGGTGGTGGAACAATATGTGTGCTGGAACTAGCAGTAATTGTTGCCACTGGAGCTGGTGGTCCTGTCAAAATAGAATTAAAGATGTCCTCATCAATAGAGTTCATATACAATTTGATTCTTGCCTTCCAGATAGCAAACTTATTTAAGTTGCAAACTAGAGGTCTGGTGCTTGCATAGTCTTTATTCTGTATCATTTTGTGATAACAGAAAAACTAAGAAAAAAACCTGATCTAACAAGGATCTTCGTTCAAGTGTTAGCTTGTACAACTAAAGGAACATCCCTCTGATACCAACTGAAAGATGGGGGTTAGATCTGATTTACTCTAGAGGGGGGGGGGGTGAATAGAGTATTTAAAACTTTGGTTGTTTTTAAGTTTTATATCAGAGTTTAAAATAGGTGATACGAATAATAATATAGAAAGAAATAAAAGCAGGTTAATACAAGAAATTTTATAGTGGTTCCCCAACCTGGGTACATCCACTCTTCTACCACCCTGGTAGGAATCCACTAACAGGTTTTTGATCAGGTGACTGCCACCATAATATCTATTTGCAGGGAGATATAACAACCCTTTAGGCTTTTGATCAGGTGCCCAAAAACCAACTCAAGTCTTTTGATTAGGAGACTTGACAACCAAGTGGTTAACTTTTGAAGGGAGTTAAAACCCTTTTACAGGAGGTGAGAGGAGGTGATGGTGTCTTCTCTTTCTCTAATCAACAGAGAAGACTAGTGGATCTTAATGTTGTCAAAGCACCCCCTGAGATGTTGAATAGTTCAGGAAGACTGGAAGCTTTGCTTCCGGGTGTAGGTCTTCATCCTTGTCTGAAAACAATCCTGGAACTTTCTGACTGAATCAAGATGAGTTGTCCTTGAATGTTCCTGGAGGAGAAGGTTGAAGAAGACTATTGATAGTGATGAATGTTCTTCTTCAGTCTTCAAAATTTACAAGGAAGAAAACAGAATGTTTTCTGCCTTGGGTGAGAGTTCTGAATGTTCAGTCTGCGTCTCTCAGAATTCTTGTATGCTGTATATTTTCTGAGAATCTCTGGCTCAGTATATTTTGATTTCTGGCTAAGTATCTTACGACTAAAAAGAGAAAAATTCTTTTAGATTCTGCAGTCAGAAATTCTCCTTTGAATTTGAATTCCTGCATTAATTGCTCAAGGATCTGGAGAATACAAACGGCTGGAATGACTGTCATAAATGAGTTTCCCCAACTATCCCTAATAAAATAAGCAAGTAATTACCATGATGAAAACCATAATTAATGCTGCCAATAACGGCTATATTCAGGGGAATATTAACATTAGTTACTTAGGAATAATACTGCTAAATAATATAGAAAGTAAGGGACAGAAGAAGGAAAACTTATCATTCTGACTTGGGACAGAATTCGTCGACCTCGTAATGGAATTCGTCGACCTGAGTTCCAAGTTTGTCGACCTGAGCTCTGCGAACTGCATTCAGAGAATAACTTGCGAATTCTGTGCTCTGAGTTCGTCGAGCTGAGAATCTGTCTGAAAGACATGATCGTTGACCTGAGCTCGAATATCGTCGAGCTAAGCTTAGAAAAATAACTCTGAGTTCGTCGATCTGAGATCGACGATCGTCAAGCTGAGTTCAAAGAACTTCGAACTGATCATTCTGTTCTCTGCATTTTCTAAGTCTTGAGACTACTAACGTCCTCTGCTGGTTGGTCCATGAAGGTTGAACCTAATGACTGGCCTAAACTCTAGGACTACCAGACTTGACCCTAGCTATACAATGTGGGTCAGACTTTAACCTAATTTAGTGAACCTAGCCCAAATCCAATTAGGGATCCAACAGTTTACATGATGACACATGTGCACACATGATTTTAAATAAGAATAAAGAATCCATGCATTTATATCATAGGTACTTGAGTCAGTAGGATGAGATGATATCATCCTAAAAGGACATGGTATCATTTATAAAATCCCAGAGAAAGTTTGGAGGATAAGCAAGTGTCTTTTAAGTATGGTCTGAACTAAGTCTCGTAGCCTAGTCGTAATCTAGGATTTTGATGAGTTGTTAGTTTTCCTTTTAGAGATGCCGCGGAAGTGTATTGCGACAAGGTCGACTCCCCAATCGGAGGGTGAGTCGTTAGGTGCGCAAAGCGATGCATTGATTGAGAGTCTGCGTCAGAGCAATGAGGCTCTATCAAGGAAAGTAGTTGCGATGCAATCGCAAATTCAGACCTTGTTGTCTTCCTCTCACGCGCAGCAACCCTTAGTGCATGAACCTACCATGGATCAAGTCATACCTGATGCCCCTGCTCCTCTGGGTCCCCCAGTGACGCTACCACTAGAGATGAATTTTATCTCGCATTTCAAGCGATTGGGACCTCCCACTTACGATGAGAGTGCCAACTTCTTGGTTTTGGATGATTGGATCATCGCTATTGAAGAGATGTTCTCGTACTCGGGAATTGCAGAAGACCAAAAGGTAATGATTGCAGCCTATCAGTTAAAAAGCCTGACAAAGAGCTGGTGGATTCGGGAAAAGGAGACCCTAAATGAAGGATGGTCGTGGGAATCTTTTAAGAAGATGCTGAAAGATTTGATTTCAAGAGCCTAGACACCTAGAGGGGGGGGGGGTGAATAGGTTCTAATATTTTTAACTATTTAGGCAATTAACAAGTTCTAACACAGCATATAAACTCACAGTTCTCAGAAAAATAAACACAGCACAACACAACAAGATTTATAGTGGTTCCCCATTTTATGGGTACATCAACTTTCCCCCTTCACCTATCCAGAAGAGAAATGGATTCAACTAAACTTTCTTTCACTATCTCAGATCCACAGATCTTACAACTCAGAACCTGATAAGTTCCTACAGCCCAGACTTCTTCAAGTCCTACCTCAGATTCTTCCCAAGAACCCTATCTCAGGCAACAGCCCTACCTCAGCCTTTATCTCCAGGCCTACAACTAAGACTTCAATAAGTCCTACACCTCAGGCACTCAGCCCTACCTCAGCCTTTATAAATACAGTCTTACAACTCAGATCTATATAAGATCTTACAAGAAAAAGTTTATTTAAAGAAATAGAAATTTCACCCAGATTGAAATCTAAATGGGTGAGAGCTTCTTGATCAGTTTTTGAATGACTGAATACTTCAGATCCAACCTGACTTAGCTTCTTCAAAGATTCTTGATTTGAATAAAATAAGGTTGATCTTTACTTGGTGTTGAAGTTAATCTTTAATCAGCTTTTTTCTTAAATTCAAAATCAGATCTGAATCTTTCTTGCAGACTTGTTCATGATCTACCTTCTTATGGGCCAGCCTCTTGCTCTCCAATACTTGTTGTTAGTTCTATATAATTTGTTCTGTTGGATTCGATTATGGTTGTTATGGATCAACCCTTTATATAGAGTTCATCCATGATTACCGGCTGATCCGGTTTATAACAGCCTTCTGACAGCACTGACAGATGTGCCAGTCTTATTACTTATGACAGCTGTCAAGTCTTCTGTCGTGACAACTGACCCTTCATTGGAATTATTTCTCAACAGGACACTGTCAACAAACTACTTCAAATGTGTCGACACAAATAGACCAAGTGTCAACACAATTCTTGATGATGTCGACACAGCTTCCAATGTGTCGACACAGTCATTCTTTATCTTCTCGACACAGCTTCTGTTTTATGTGTCGACACAAGTCCTGTGTGTTGACACAATTGCTCCTGGTCTCCACATAACTGAAGCTGACATATGGCGTTGAGTGTATGTCCAGACGTCATTGAGTGTGTGTCTACACAAGTCCTGTGTATCGACACACGCCTTTCAGACTCAGTATAGCTGTTATTGATAGATGGCGTTGAGTGTGTGTCGACACAAGCCTTTCAGACTCAGTATAGCTATTGATGATAGATGGCGTTGAGCGTGTGTCGACACAAGTCCTGTGTGTTGACACAAGCCTTTTAGACTCAGTATAGCAGTTGTGTATAGATGGCGTTAAGTGTGTGTCGAAACAAGTCCTGTGTGTCGACACAAGCCTTCTTTAGGTGTTGACACAATTCCTGGGTGTCGACACATGCCTTGCTTCTGGTGTCGACATAACTCCTGGGTATCGACACAACTCCTTCAGGTGTCGACACAATTCCTGGGTGTCGACACAGCTCCTGCTTCAGGTGTCAACACAATTCCTTACAAGTGTCGACACCTGTACTTATAAATTTTCCTGTATTTCTTAAACTTGCACACTGAAACTCAACATCCCATCAAATACAAATTGATGTATATCATTGAGTACAGAGAGGCTTCTCCAAATATGGTACACAATTTCCAGTATACCCAACAATCTCCCCCTATTTGGAGAAGTCATAACCCTTAGTCAATGATATACACCACACATGATAAAATAAAGAAAAAATATATGTACATCCATTTCACAGAAGGGTAACATATAAACACAAATAACAGCTAATATCAACACTGAAAATGATATCATTCATTAAACAGAAAATTGGCTAGCTTTACAGATTTCTTAATAGAACAGAAAGATTACATTGTTCTACATACTAGCGTATCTATCCTAAGATTGACTAGGCTCCTTGATTACTATCCCTTTGCCAGACTTGATCTTAGCTTGCACATTAGCTTTAGTATCTTCAGCTGGCTTCTTCCCTTTCTAATCCTTCTTTTTGATCTCTTCAGCCTTAATCTTCTGCCTTTCAAAGTAATGAAAAGGCTTAGGAAAGTACTTGCTAGGCTCTAGAGTATTAGCAGGTAGCATCCCAGCTTTGGCATTCCTTCTGAACTGAAGTATGGATTCTAGTTCAGAGTACCACTTGACTCTATCATGCATCTTATCTTTCATAGCTTTCCAGGCAGTAAGAATAATGTTCCTAGAAGTAGCACTCCATTGCTCAAAGTCAGGCTTCAATTCTGCCTGTTCTCTAAATATTTTCTTAGAAAGCTGGGCCTCTTTTTGAGCTTCCATAGCAGCTACAGACATTTCAACTTTGTCAATTATGACATTCTGTACCTCCTGTGGAGGGCTATAAATTTTCTAAACTTCCTGCTGTACTGTTTCAAAATCTGCTGGAGGATAGATAACCTATGCAAATTCCTGCTGAACACCTTCAATATAATCTGGTTGAACACCAGATTCAGCAGTGTTATCTTCATCACACAAGGGTGGAAATCCAAGGGTAGCTCTGATGGTATTAGAAACCCATTTAGCATGATCAGAGCTGACTTTGACTAATATCCTCTCCCCCTTTATGACTTCTCTGGCTATATGATCTCTCAGATCATTCTTTTGAAACCTTACTTGATCAGCTAGATATTCAGTACCTTATTTGTAGTAGGCTTTGAATTTAGTAAGGTGATCAGAAATAGTCTTTTGAGAAGCTTCAATGGTTGTGTGGACAGCCGCTAGATCATCTTTAATTTGTTTAGAGAGTTCGGCTTTCACATCAGTGGCTATACCTCCAATTTTATTGAGAATTTCAGCATGTGAGTCCTTGAGATTTTCATTTGACTTGAATTGATTTTCTAGAATATAACCTTGCTTGACTGTAATGTCTTCAATTTCAGTCTTCATTTCTTGTTGTTAGGTAGCCAGATATACTACAACATTACCTCCCTTGTGGAAGCAATCTGTCATCTCTTTCTTGTTCATATTTACTTAAAATTTGATGGATTTAATTTCTTGAGCAAGTTGAAACTACAGTTCTTTATGTGTCTCATCCACATACTTCTCCAAAGATTGTCTTTGCTCATCCAATTTTACTTGTAGTTTCACCATCAGTGAACTGAAGTCCATCTGCATGTTTGATGGTTGAGAGACTGTTTATAAGGCTTTCTTATAGCCTGTGCTCCTTTTCCTGATATTGACCAGATTCCTTTTCTTAGCCATGGAGGCTTCTTCATCATCAGAAGATTGTGATGTGCTTTTTATATTCACAGTGTCCATATCAGTAGGGGCATGCTGAGACATCTCCCCCTCAGTTCCTTGTATCTCTTTCTCAATCCTTTGCTGCTCCCCCTCAGTCCCTATTTTAGTGAAGTCAGGGAACAATTCTTCCAAAGTGAACTCCTGCTGCTTCTGAATAGGAGGAACATGGTTGTCTTTTTGAACTAATGGTTCCCTCTGGACATCTAGATCTTTGTCCAGGGTCTTCTCAACACTGGAGCATTGGACTTGCTCATCTTGAGTTTGATCTTTCATTTGCACATCTTGTGCTTCATTCTCAGTATTGAACCGTGCTTCCTTGTTTATTTCTGATATAACATCCATGACAGTATCAGTAGCATACTCACTTTTTAGAGCAGCTTCAGCAATACCTCCCCCTTGGGCAGACATCTGCAATTGTTCAGTGTTTTGGACATTTATTTCAGTATTCTCTTCCCCTGGAGTGGAGACTATCTGATTCTCTAGTTGCTGACTGCTCTCTACTTGAGCTTGAGCTTCTTTTTCCTGTTGGTCTTCATCTGAGCTGAAGACCACTTCTTCTTCAGAATCACTGGAGGATTCTGCTTCTTGGACAATGGTTTTCTTCTTTCTATCCTTCTTTACCTGTTTCTGTGGAGTAGAAACTTCCTTTGTCAAGACTCTATCCCATCTGGATAGAATGCTCACATCCATTCTCCTCATGTGATTGATCTTAGAACCTGGCAGTTGATTCATAACATCTGGGATAGTGGAAGCTAGATACAAGCTTAGTATTCTACCTAGATTTGGCTTTTTAATACCTTCTTGAATCTTGTCAAAAACTACTAATGACCAGTCTGTTTTTACACTGAATATGATTCTGGTCATAAGGTTGAACATGTAAGCAGAAATTCTATCATGTCCACCTGTCTTGCAGAGAAGTACCTTGCCTATGATCTTTGAGAGAAATTTACCTTGGGAATTCATTCCCTTCCTTGTAATAGAGGATCCTACCTTGGTATTTGGATTCAGTCCACACCAACTGAGTGCATCCTTCGTCATTGATGGAACAATGTCATCATCTTCTTTAACTCTGGGGAGTTGAAGCGACTTCCTGATCGTCTTCTATGAGAGTTTCACTCTTGTACCATGAACAGTGGATTTCATCTTCTTTCCTTCAGAATCCACAGTTGCAGACAAGTAGAATTCAAGCACTTCCTTCTTCCAAATTTTTGTAGGTTCGGAGACTAAATACTCCAACCCATTTTCTGAGATTAGTGTAAGCACACCCTTGATTTCTTGTGAAGCTGTCTCGAATCCCCTGCGAACTAGCTCGTATCCTTCATTGATCTTGTCGTCCTGGTGTGGCACCATTGACGAGAGAGAGAGAGAGAAGGGAAGAGAAGAGAAGAGAATATCTTAGTCGACACAAAGTCTAAAGTCGAGAATTCTAAAAGCGTAGTTGACCAGATTTTGTCTTCTTCTATTTATAGACTACTGGAAAGGGTAGGTCAAAACACACGCCTTACTTAGTAATAATACTAATCGACAAAAATATATATGTGTCGACAGTAATGACTTAGGTCACGACAAAACTTTGTTTTAGTCGACATGTCTATGTGTCGACATACTTGTGCTAGTGTCGACACAGACTATCAAAGTCTCGACAGAGAGTGTCGACACCAATTTTTGTGTGTCGACACAAAAATATTCTAATACAAGGTCTTGATAGAGTTGTGTCGACACAGATACTATTTCTGTGTCGACACAATTCTTTTCTTTGTCGACACAGTTAGCACATGTCGACACAATTTTCTAACTAAGAAAAAATTTCTTGAGAAATTTTGGACTTACAGATACTACTTGAAAAATTTTATGTTGACCTATCACCTTATTCTTGGTCCAACATACCTAATTCAATTTTAAAATAATTGAACTTACTTTCATCTAGAGGTTTTGTAAATATATCAGCAATTTGGTTGTTAATGTTTACAAATTCTAGATTTATGTCTTCCTTTTCAACATGTTCTTTAATGAAATGAAATCTAGGCTCCGTTTGGCACGGTGGTAGCGGTCGTAAATGCATGGGTTAAACTGTCATTCATTAAGGATCACCTAACAAATATCATCCATTTGAACATAAAAGTGGATGAAGTTCCTTAGGTGGGCGTTAACAAATGACAATTTAACCCTCGTTATTCATGACCGCCACCACTATGCCAAACGGAGCCCTAATTTCTATATGCTTAGTTCTACTGTGTGAAATAAGATTTTTAGCAATAGAAATATCACTAGTAGAATCACAAAATAATAGAATTCTACTTACCTTGATGTCATAGTCTTTAAGTTGATGTTTTATCCATAACAATTGAGCGCAGCAGCTGCCTGCAGCTACATATTCTGATTCAGTAGTGGAAATAGCCACACTTGTTTGCTTCTTGCTGCTCCATGACACCAGCCTACCACCTAAAATTGACATGTTCTAGTGGTACTTTTTCTATCTTCTCTGCAACCTGCAAAGTCTGCATCTGAAAAACCTGTTAGTAAGAAATCTCTATTCTTAGGGTACCAAAGACCTAGATTAGGTGTGCCCTTAAGATATCTCAAAATTCTCTTGACAATAGTATAATGAGATTCCTTTGGGCAAGCTTGGTACCTAGCACAGACACATGTATCATACATGATGTCAGGTCTACTAGCAGTTAAGTAAAGTAGGGAGCCAATTATCCCTCTATACAAAGAATCATCAATAGGTTTTCCTGCTTCATCTTTGCCTATAGGCATACTTGTTCTCATAAGAGTTTTCATGGTGGAGGCTGTCTACATGCCATATTTCTTAATTAACTCCTTGGTTAACTTAGACTGAGATATGAACAATCCATCATCAGTCTGTCTAACTTGGAGTCCCAAGAAGAATTTCAGCTCACCCATGCTGCTCATTTCAAACTTCCCTTGCATAAGTTTGGCAAACTTACTACAAAGGTTGTTTTCAGTAGAACCAAAGATAATGTCATCAACATAAATCTGGACTAGGATGATCTTACCATTTGATTCCCTAAAGAATAGAGTCTTGTCTATTTTTCCTCTTGAGAATTTATTCTCAATAAGGAAGGCAGACAAAGTTTCATACCAAGCCCTAGGGGCTTGTTTCAAACCATATAGATCTTTCTTAAGCCTATATACATAGTTGGGATAATGAGAATCAACAAAACCTAATGGCTGTTCTACATATACTTTTTCCTTCAAGTCTCCATTCAGAAAAGCTGACTTGACATCCATTTGGAATATTTTGAACCCTTGAAAAGTTGCATAAGCCTGGAACAATCTTATACCTTCCAACCTTGCCACTGGGGCAAAAGTTTGATCAAAGTCTATTCCTTCTTCCTGTCTGTAGCACTTTGCTACCAGTTTTGCTTTGTTCTTGATTATGGTTCCATTCTCATCTAGTTTATTCCTGTAGATCCACTTGGTTCCTATAATATTGTGATCTCTTGGTTTAGGAACCAACTCCCAGACTTTACATCTTTTGAATTGATTCAGCTCTTCCTGCATGGCATCAATCCAATTTGTGTCTAGCATGGCTTCATCAAACTTCTTAGGTTTTATCGGTGATAGAAAACTTGTACATAGAACTATGTTCATACTTTTGCTCCTGGTTAGAACTCCCTGGCTTGCATCACCAATGATTTGGTGTGCAGGATGATCCTTCAGGTGTCTTCTAGCTAGAGGAAATCTGTCAACCTCTTGGTCTTCTTCTCTTTCCTTATTCTGATGCACTTCATTGTCTTCATCTTCATCCAGAGAGTCTTGTACTTCCCTTGGACAGTTTCCATCCTTTTCTTCATCTAGTCTTGTAGGTTGGTCCTCACTAATAGTCAGCTTGTCCATCCTTTCCTTTAAACCTGTAGAGCTACCAGAAGAGCTAGACAATTCACTGTTAATTTACTTAGACTCATCAAATACTACATGGACTGATTCTTCTATAACTTGTGTAGTCAAGTTGTAGATCCTGTATGCCCTACTATTATTGCTGTACCCAACAAATATCCCATCTAGGGATTTAGCAGCAAACTTCGTTTGGTAGTGCTTACCATTAACTAGGACATAACATTTGCTACCAAAGATTCTAAGGTAGGAAATATTTGGTTTTCTGCCTTTCATAATCTCATAGGGAGTCTTCATATGTCTTTTATTGATGGAAGCTCTATTGAGTACATGACATGCAGTATTTACTGCCTCAGCCCAGAAGTATTCAGGGAGAGAAGTGTCACTTAGTAGTGTTCTATTTGCCTCAATTAGAGTCCTATTATTTCTCTCAGCAACTCCATTTTGCTGGGGAGTTCTAGGTGAGGAGAACTCCCGATGAATCCCAAATTCTTCACAGAACTTTGTCATACACTTAGACTGAAAATCAGTTCCATGATCACTTCTGATTTTGACCACTGAATTGTTAAATTCATTCTGAATTTGTCTAACAAAAGTCTGGAAGACAATAGGGGTTTCAGATTTCTATCTCAACAAGAAAACCCATGTAAATCTAGAATAGTCATCCACAATAAATAATGTGTATGCTTTCCTACCTAGACTATGAACTGACATTGGACCAAATAAATCCATATGCAGGAGATATAGACAACTTACTGAATCTTTGGTAACAAGTCCATGGAAAGAGGTCTTGGTCTGTTTGCCCTTCTGGCATGCTGACCTAACACCCTCTTTAATGCACTTGACCTGAGGACCATTCCTCACTAGCCCCATACTAAATAATTGTCCTATTCACCTATAGTTCAGATGAGCTAGCCTCTTGTGCCATTGGACATACTGTGACGCTTTCTCATCTGCAATTAGACAGATAGGTGAGTTGTTATACTCACAATCAAGGTTAAGATAATATACATTCCCTTTCCTAGTGCCAGTCAGAATGATCTCTTGATCACTTGACCTCTTTATTTAACACTCACCCTTGAGGAAAGAAATGTCATACCCAAGATCACTTAGTTGACTTATGCTAATTAGATTATGTTTCAGACCTTTCACATAAGCCACTTGAGTGATACAGATAGAGTTACTAGAAATGTTACCAAACCCTTTGATGACACCTTTTTCTGATCCACCAAAGATTACTTTGGGTCCATTCTCTATGGGAGAATAGTCCTTCAACATCCTTCTTGTTTCAGTCATGTGCCTAGAACATCCACTATCCAAGTACCATATAGGGGTATGACCACTTGGACTCACCTGCATCAAATAAAGATTTACCCATCCTTAGAACCCAAATTATTATTTGGTCCTAGGTTCAAGTTAGCTTGAAATCTGACATGCTTACCTGCAGCCTTTCTGACAGGTAAACTGACCTTATTCTGAATACTAGAATTGAACTAACAATCAATGGCAAAGTGTTGGGTATTGCATCCACAATGTACCTGATTTGAAGAAGCCCCTGTGCAAGCCAAGGTAAATAGACAATGTATTTGATGAAATATTTCCAGTTGTGCTTGCAGTTATTCCACGCTAAGTACACACCAATGTCAGGGTGCAGTGGGTCAATATATATGGGTCTGTGCAACGTAATCCCTCGTTGAGCAGATCAGTGTGTTGGTCTACGTGTACTCTCTCTATTGGGGTGTACTTAATTTCAAGTACATGGCTATGATAAAGCAAGAGCAGACAAGGAGCAAGGATGGGCCAAAGACCAGCTCAAGGAAAGAAAGAGGAGAAATAGCCCAAGTAAAAATCGTCGAGAATCACTAAGTGATTCTGGCCGAATCGGCAAGAATCACTAATGATTCTCGCCGAGTCGTCGAGAATCACTAGCTGATTCTCGCCGGTTGAAGCCGGCAGCTTTGACACAGACAGGGAAATTTTTTAAGGCAGAATCGTCGAGAATCACTTATGATTCTCGCCGATTCGTCGAGAATGACCTTGCATTCTCGACGATTCGGTGAGAATCAAAAGTGATTCCCACCGATTCTCCCCGGCTTCTGTATCTGCACAGCCAGAATTCGGCTAAGTAGAAGTCGGCGAGAATCGTAAGTGATTCTCGCCGATTCGTCGAGAATCACCTACGATTCTCGCCGAATTTGACTTAGGCGATTTCCTGTTGTTCTCTGGACCGGTTCAAATTATCTAAACTGTTTCGAACCGGGATCAAGTCTTCTTATCGGTGGGACCCACAACGGTCATATACTTGACCTAATGTATATATACTCCGTATGTATGAACAGTAAGCGAGAGAAGATAGGAGATTTCAAAAAGCACGAGCCGCCGACAAGCCCTAACGCTCCGCCGATCTCTCCGCCGCTCGTGCACTTGTCGCCGCTGCTGATCTTAGGTTCTTCCAGATCTCCGGCGACCGAAGCTTAGGCTAGCATAGCGTCTCACGCGTCTAACCAGAGATCCCTTGTCTCTTGATTCGTTGATCGGGAAAATCCTTCCCCTTCTGAATCGATCGAGACGATCGATCCTAGTGTGACCGTTGGAAGACCTTGCTTCCTTCGCTACGAAGTTTGAATCAAGTTGGCACTGCTACTGCTCTCCGCCGCCGCCGCCGATTCCGAGAACCTTGCCGCCGCTTTAAGCCGCCGCCGGTTTCGGGAAGAATCTTTCTAAGTGAGATCTAGGGTTGTGGACTCTTCGTTGACTTCAAGAACACGTCGTCGAACGAAGAGGGACACCTTACTCTCCAAACGTCGTTTGTATTTCTTACAAGCATTTTCAATTTCTTTGTAACAGACCGATTGGTCTTTAGTTGTAAGGGTTGGGTGCAACCCGGGTTGTGGGAGTGTGGACTCCTACGTGTGGAAGGGTTCCTTCCGTTAGTACAAGGATTGGATTTCAATCCTGTTGGTGAAGTGACCGAGTCGTCCCTTGTTGGGAGATAGGTCGAAGGGGGAAAGTGGACGTACCCAAATCGGGGAACCACTATAAATTTCCTGTGTATTTTCTGTGCTTGGTTGTTTTGTTTTCTTGTGCAGGTAAATCTTAATTCCGCAAATACGCTGCAAAGACACCTATCCCCCCATAGGTGAAGGTAGCTGACACTAGGTGAACTTTCAAGTGGTATCAGAGGGAGGTTGCTCATCAAAAAGGTTCACACCTTGAGTAGAATCCTGCCACCAGTGTCAAGAAGCAGACAGATATCCTCCATGGACGGACTCAAGCACTCCGGCAAAATCCCAGTATGCACCAGACTGAACTTTCCTATCTGGAAGGAAAGAATCAGATTCTACATGGAAGCAGTCGACCCCCGGCTCTTCATGATAGTGGAGGAGGGACCTTACATTCCCACTAAGGCCTCCACTATTGATCCTACCAAGAAAGTACCCAAGAAACTTTCGGAAATGGACAAGGACGAAATGGTGCTGTTCGGACTCGACAAGAAAGCTCAGAACATCCTGGTGAGCGCAGTTGACGACTCTATGATGCAGAACTTCAGCAACTGCAGGACAGCCAAGGATCTCTGGAGCTGTCTGATTGTCCTAATGGAGGGCATAGATGAAGTGAGGGACGATCGGAGATCCCTCCTCAATCAGAAATATGAGGCCTTCAGACAAGGGCTAAAGGAGGAGATCGGAGTCACCTTCGAAAACTTTCTCAAGATAGTCAATGCACTCAAAGGATATGGAAGAGTGTTCACTGACGGTGAACTCAATGATAAATTCCTTAGGTCACTCACTAAGGAATGAGACACAAAGATCTGCGCCATCCGCGAGTTTGGCAGACTTGCGGAAACCGACCCTCAGATTCTGTTCGGGAAGCTCATGTCCTATGAGCTTCAGTTGAACACAAGGAAGGCTGAAGAGGAAGCAGAGAAAGCCGCGGCCAAGGAAAAGACGGTGGCTCTGAAAGCCATTCAATCCAGAAAGGGTAAGGGTGTTGCTTCCTCCCGTGCGTGGAAGAGGGATGAAGAGGAAGACTCTGAGCCGAGCTCCTCCGGATCAGAGTTATCTGAGGAAGATTTATCCCTTATCACACGGGAATTCAAGAAGTTCCTCAAGCTGAGGAATCAGAGAAAGAGAAACGGCTCCTCCTCAAGGGATCAGAAGAAGAACTATTCTTCTGACAGGTATGTTTCCAAACCGAACAAACACCGCTCTTCTGACATTATATGCTTTGGTTGCAACAATCCAGGACACGTCGTGGCCGACTGCCATCAAGGAAAGAGGGAAAAGGGAAAGGGAGAGGAGCACAGGTCCTCAAAAGACAAGAAGAAGGAGAGGAGTTACATCGCAAAGAAGCCAAAGACGCTGAGTGAATCTGACACGTCAGACACCAGTGATGATGAGGAAGCCTACTTTGGGCTAATGGGTCGCTCTGACTCAGAAGGAGAATGCCCCCCATTTACTGGGAAGGTAAAAGCTCACACCCCTCTCTCCGACTCTGACTCTGATCCTGAGTCTCAGGATGATGATGCTGAGGATAGCCCCTCTGCCCTTGAAGCTAAACTCCTAGATAAGTATGAGCTTTTGCTCAATACATTCCTGAAATGTCGAAAGAAACTGAAGGCGGAGAAAAAGGAAGTTAAATTCCTTAAAGGTGAGAGTGTATCCCTGAGGGAAGAGATCACCAGTTTGATCTCCCTCCGACAGGAGCACTTGAACCTGACTTCAAAGCATTCAGAGTCTCTTAAGCTCCTTGATCTTAAGCAGGAGGAAGCCGACAAGTTGGAAGAACTACTTGCGGCAGAAAGGAAGATCGTCAAGAGCTTCTCTATGCCAAAAACTGTTCTTCCATTAGTTGATACCTTCTCTGCTCAAGCCAAAGGGGCTGGCTTGGGGCACGTAGGGGTATCTAGCTCCTCGTCCAGGAGAAACAGGAACAGGAGAAAGAATAAGGCTGCCAAGAAAGCCTCTGCTGATGAGAAAGGAAAGGCCCCACTCAGTCCTGTTGAGTTCAGAAAGCCTAGCTTTCCCTGTAACCAACATGACTTTGAGTCAACATATGGGCATCACTTCAGGCCCTCGGTTGCAAAGCCGAAGAGCCGATATGATGGGTGGACCTTTCCCCGTAACTTCAGTGAGAGTGTCTTCAAGGCACCTTATGAGGAAATCCATTTAGGAAATTATGGTCAATTCTCTAGCGGCCATAATAAGAAGCTGACACCTAAGGCCAAGCATGTTACACTGAAAAGCCAAGAGGTGAAGAAGTCATGTGACTGTGGTCATCATGTTGCCTCCACCTCCAGGTCTTCGGCCCCAGCTGAACCCCACGTTTCAAGGGTAAAGCAGGCGCCTAAGAGGAAGTATAACGGGTTTGACTGCTGGTGCTGTGGCAAAATTGGTCACTTTGCCGTGAATTGTTGGTTTAATCCAAGGTATAACGAGACTCCTTATGTTAGCAATGCGAGGCCGACCACTCGTAGAGTTAACCAATCGAGGGGGAGTATGCTAACAAGGAATCTAGGACCCAAGTTTGATTGGGTTCCTAAGGCAAATTAATTCTGTTTTGCAGGGATGTCCAAAGGCCAACAAAACTCCTATTTGGTATTTGGACAGTGGATGCTCCCGTCACATGACCGGGACAAGAAGCTTGCTGAGGGAGTACTCTCCAGTCGAGGATGGACCCAAAGTCATATTTGGGGGATCTGATCGGGGAGTCACCAGAGGTTACGGTACGATTTCCAACGGTATACTCTCTATCACTAACGTAGCATATGTTGAAGGGTTAAATCACAACCTGATCAGCGTAAGCCAGTTATGTGATAAAGGGTATGACGTTAAGTTCTGCAAGGATAAATGCCTGATAATATCATGTGACTCTTCGGAGACCGTATTAACAGGCATTAGGAGCAGAAATATTTTTTGTTTAGACTTTCTTAGTTTAGATTCTTCTACCCCAGTATGCCTCGTTGCTAAAGGCAGTGCATCTCTTTGTGAACAATGGCACAAGAGATTGGCACACATTAATTATAAGACGATTAATATGCTGTTTTCCAAAGACTTAGTAAGGGATGCTCCCCTTATTAAGTGTATCAAAGATAGTCCATGTCCTGCCTGTCAAATGGGCAAGCAGACTCGGGCTACCTTTAAGGGCATCCCAGACAAAGATTCCTCCAAATGTCTATATCTTATGCACATGGAATTGTTTGGTCCAATGCAAGTTCATAGCTTAGGGGGAAAGTCGTATACGCTAGTGATTGTAGATGATCACTCTCGGTTTACGTGGGTGTTCTTTTTAAAACGCAAGTCTGATACGTTTGACATCTTCACCAGTTTTGTCAAGCAGATACAGAACGAACTTAACTGCTCAGTGGTCAAAATCAGAAGTGACCACGGAACAGAGTTTGAGTCTGGGGCTATGACAGAGTTCTGTGAAGAGCTTGGTATCTTTCATGAGTTCTCCTCCCCTCGCACTCCTCAACAGAATGGAGTGGCAGAGAGGAGGAATAGAACACTCATTGAAGCATGCACGACAATGTTGAATGACGCTTCTCTCCCCGAATACTTCTGGGCCGAGGCTGTCAACACGGCCTGTCATGTACAAAACCGGGCATTGATCAACAAGAGCCATCGTATGACTCCTTATGAGCTACTGAAAGGCAAGAAACCAACCATGTCCTATCTGAGGATTTTTGGCTGCAAATGTTATGTACTGAATAATGGGAAGTACCCGCGTACTAAGTTTGGTGAAAAATGCTTCGAAGGCATATTCATGGGCTATAGTAGCCACAGCCGGGCTTACAGAGTTTTCAACAAGAAAACTCTAGTGGTAGAGGAATCAATAAATGTTATATTTGATGAAGGAAGCTTGCTTAACTGCAAGACTTCTAGTTGTCTTCCTGAAGCTGCAGGTGCCAGACTCAAAAAGCTTCAACTGGATGATTCTGAGAAAGATGCAACTCCAAAGTATGTCAAAGTCTCCACATCTACGCCAATCGGAGAAGTTGAAGCTCAAAATGAGGCAAATCCTTTAGAAGAAGGAGATGCCCAAGAAATAGTTGAAGTTCCTGATGCAAGAGTTCTAGAGTTCAGACACGTGAGGGATCATCCCAGAAATCAAATCATTGGAGATCCCCGAGACGGTGTCAGAACTCGCCGAGGTACTCTTAACGAGATCTTGCATCTTAGCTTTCTGTCGCAGGTGGAGCCAAAGAAGTTCGACGAAGCGAACAAAGACGCATCGTGGATTTTGGCCATGCAAGAGGAGCTGCATCAATTCGAAAGATGCGAAGTCTGGACGCTGGTTCCCAGACCAAAGACGCAAAATGTGATTGGCACCAAGTGGATCTTCAGAAACAAGTTGGATGAACATGGAGTCATCATCAAGAACAAAGCCAGACTGGTGGCTCAAGGATACAGACAGGAGGAGGGGATTGACTTTGACCAGACGTTTGCACCAGTTGCTCGGCTCGAGGCAATCCGGCTATTCCTAGCCTATGCCTCTCACAAAGGATTCACAGTCTATCAGATGGACGTGAAATCGGCTTTCTTGAATGGAGATTTGAAAGAGGAAGTATACGTTGCTCAACCTCCAGGTTTTGTCAATCCTACTTATCCTAATCATGTATATTTTCTTAATAAAGCGCTATATGGCCTAAAGCAAGCTCCTCGAGCTTGGTATGAGACATTGTCTAGTTTTCTTCTTGAGAACAAGTTCTCTAGAGGAAAAATAGATAAGACATTGTTTCTCAGGGAAGTCAAAGGCAAGATTTTGCTGGTGCAAATCTATGTTGATGACATTATATTTGGCTCAACGGGTAACAATCTTTGCAAAAAGTTTTCCAAACTTATGCAAGGAAAGTTTGAAATGAGCAATATGGGAGAGCTGAAGTATTTCTTGGGACTTCAAGTGAAACAGTCTGAGGAAGGAATCTTCATTTCTCAGACGAAGTTCACAAATGAACTCCTCAAGAAATTCGGAATGGAGAATGCAACCTCTATGAGGACTCCAATGGGATCCACTATGTCTCTAGATAAGGATGAGAAAGGTAAACCTTTCGATGAAACCAAATACAGAAGCATCATTGGATCCCTGCTCTACCTTACTGCCAGTAGACCGGATATCATGTTCTCCACATGTGTTTGTGCCAGATATCAGGTGAACACTAAAGAATCTCATTATGTCGCTGCAAAGCGAATTCTTAGATACCTTAAAGGTACTCCCAATCTTGGCTTGTGGTACCCGAGAAACAATGATGTCGAGCTAATAGGTTTTTCAGATGCTGATTTTGCAGGGAGTAGGGATGACAGGAAAAGCACCTCCGGGACGTGCCAATTCCTCGGAAGAAGGCTTATCTCCTGGAACAGCAAGAAGCAAAATTGTGTCGCAACCTCCACAGCAGAGTCTGAGTACATCTCGGCAGGAAGCTGTTGCGCACAACTCCTATGGATACGGAACCAGTTAGCAGACTATGATCTCCAGTTCAAGGAAGTACCAATGTACTGCCACTCCTCAAGTGCAATTGCTATTGCAAACAATCCAGTATCGCATAGCCGAACGAAACATATTAAAGTGCGCTACCACTTCATTCGGGAGCACGTGGAGAACAAGGACATCTCTCTCTGCTATGTCCCCACGGACAAGCAGATTGCAGATATTTTCACAAAGCCTTTAGACGAGGCCAAGTTCAGTCTCTTCAAAACTGAATTGGGGATGCTCAACTATGAGGAATAAAGACTCTAGACGCTCCTGGCTCGTGCATCATGGGGGTGCATCTGCCAGAAACTCAAGTGACAACATAAGTGCACGAACTAAGGGGGAGCATGATGTCAGGTGCATCAGACCCAGATTTGTAGAAGCCGAAAAGGGGGAGATTACCCTCTCGGTAAGGCTAAGGTAGCTCAGCTCAATGTTCTAGTTTGCTCTCAAGTAACGGGTAATGCATATCCCTATCACCTCACTTTTAAGTTTCAGTTTTTCATTCCTATATGCTCTATTCACCTTAGCTTGTAGGGTTTAGGCTTCTTCAAATAGGGGGAGATTGTTGGGTATTGCATCCACAATGTACCTGATTTGAAGAAGCCCCTGTGCAAGCCAAGGTAAATAGACAATGTATTTGATGAAATATTTCCAGTTGTGCTTGCAGTTATTCCACGCTAAGTACACACCAATGTCAGGGTGCAGTGGGTCAATATACACGGGTCTGTGCAACGTAATCCCTCGTTGAGCAGATCAGTGTGTTGGTCTACGTGTACTCTCTCTATTGGGGTGTACTTAATTTCAAGTACAGGGCTATGATAAAGCAAGAGCAGACAAGGAGCAAGGATGGGCCAAAGACCAGCTCAAGGAAAGAAAGAGGAGAAATAGCCCAAGTAAAAATCGTCGAGAATCACTAAGTGATTCTCGCCGAATCGGCAAGAATCACTAATGATTCTCGCCGAGTCGTCGAGAATCACTAGCTGATTCTCGCCGGTTGAAGCCGGCAGCTTTGACACAGACAGGGAAATTTTCTAAGGCAGAATCGTCGAGAATCACTTATGATTCTCGCCGATTCGTCGAGAATGACCTTGCATTCTCGACGATTCGGTGAGAATCAAAAGTGATTCCCACCAATTCTCCCCGGCTTCTGTATCTGCACAGCCAGAATTCGGCTAAGTAGAAGTCGACGAGAATCGTAAGTGATTCTCGCCGATTCGTTGAGAATCACCTACGATTCTCGCCGAATTTGACTTAGGCGATTTCCTGTTGTTCTCTGGACCGGTTCAAATTATCTAAACTGTTTTGAACCGGGATCAAGTCTTCTTATCGGTGGGACCCACAACGGTCATATACTTGACCTAATGTATATATACTCCGTATGTATGAACAGTAAGCGAGAGAAGATAGGAGATTTCAAAAAGCACGAGCCGCCGACAAGCCCTAACGCTCCGCCGATCTCTCCGCCGCTCGTGCACTTGTCGCCACTGCTGATCTCAGGTTCTTCCAGATCTCCGGCGACCGAAGCTTAGGCTAGCATAGCGTCTCACGCGTCTAACCAGAGATCCCTTGTCTCTTGATTCGTTGATCGGGAAAATCCTTCCCCTTCCGAATCGATCGAGACGATCGATCCTAGTATGACCGTTGGAAGACCTTGCTTCCTTCGCTACGAAGTTTGAATCAAGTTGGCACTGCTGCTGCTCTCCGTCGCTGCCGCCGATTCCGAGAACCTTGCCGCCGCTTTAAGCCGCCGCCGGTTTCGGGAAGATTCTTTCCAAGTGAGATCTAGGGTTGTGGACTCTTCGTTGACTTCAAGAACACGTCGTCGAACGAAGAGGGACACCTTACTCTCCAAATGTCGTTTGTATTTCTTACAAGCATTTTCAATTTCTTTGTAACGGACCGATTGGTCTTTAGTTGTAAGGGTTGGATGCAACCCGGGTTGTGGGAGTGTGGACTCCTACGTGTGGAAGGGTTCCTTCCGTTAGTACAAGGATTGGATTTTAATCCTGTTGGTGAAGTGACCGAGTCGTCCCTTGTTGGGAGATAGGTCGAAGGGGGAAAGTGGACGTACCCAAATCGGGGAACCACTATAAATTGCCTGTGTATTTTCTGTGCTTGGTTGTTTTGTTTTCTTGTGCAGGTAAATCTTAATTCCGCAAATACGCTGCAAAGACACCTATCCCCCCATAGGTGAAGGTAGCTGACACTAGGTGAACTTTCACAAAGTGATCCACCTTACCACAACACCAACACTCAAATCTATTGTATCTTTTCTTAAGTACAGGCTTCTCAATATTATTGCCAGCATTCCTTTTAAGAGTAGGTGCTGGAGAAGAATACCCCAAGGATTCCTTAAGAACATGATGGGTTTGCTTATAGGGTGCCCTATTAGCATGTGCACCCTTGCCATTGAGATCACCATACTCACAATGACCATGAGTGAGGTCATGATCATACCTGTTAGTAGGTTGCATCACTTTTCTAAAAGAAATAGGGGGTTTCATAGCTAGTGGCTGAACTGGGCCTTTGTCTTTTCCTTGAGAATTTGCTGCCCTTATTCTTTCCTTGAAGCCTAGTCATGTCTTTCCTTTCTGAGATATGAAGTTATCTATTAAAGGCAAGACATACTTTGACTTTGAAAATTTAGCCACTAGATCCCGTTCTTTCTGGAGTCTTGCTTCTAGATTTTTGATGTGATTTTCTTTGAAGGAGATTGTGCCCATCTGAATAACAGTTATGTTTTTTTAGTTTGGCAACCTCCTTCAATTTCAAATCTATCAGATTGGCTGAATCTGTTGCAGCCTGTTTGAGAGATTCAATTTCCTTGGCCTGCTTCTTGACAAGGAATTTTCTCCTCTTAAGTGCTTGCAACAAACCACCATACTCATCAATTAATTGATGTACATCCCCCTCAGATTTAGAACCATCCACTTCTCTTGAAGTTGATGCGACTGATTCTGATCCAGTAAAATAATCAGAAGCTAAGGATGAACTGTATACCTTACTTGGACCAGGCTGATCCAGGCACTGATCTTCTTCTGAAAAAGCCATCAGCCATTTACAATAATAGTCTTCACCTCCATTTATGGAATCCAGCATTTACAAGAATTTTGATTCCATAGAATCCTCTTCTGTAGTAAATAACCCAATATAAGCTTATGCATCATCTTCTTCTCCAGATTCTGAGGATGAAGAGTCAGTCCAACTCTTCTGCTTCTGGGCAACCAAGGATTTCTCCTTCTTGCCCTTATTTTGAGGCTTCTTCTTATCCTTAGTCTCCTTTCTCTTATCATGACAGTCAACTATGACATGTCCAAGCATGTTGCAGCAATAACAAACAATTTTAGAGGTAGTTTGTTTACTAGGATTAGAGGCATACATGTCCTCCTTAGAAGTCTTCTTCTTCTTGTAATAATCATCCTTGAAGGAGGATGAAGATTGCTTGGTTCTCCATTTATTCTTCTTCATGAACCTCTGAAACTGCCTTGTAAAGGCAGCAAAGTCTTCATCAAAATGGTGGCTATCTGATGTACTGATGTCAGGATTTTCTGCTTCAGCCTCAGCACTTCTTCTGAGTGGAGAAGGAGACTTTCTCCTACCCCTCCTCGTGGCTTCAGCTTTAAAGGCTACTGACTTGTCTTTATACTCAGACCTACTACTTTTCTCCTCCTCCTTTTTGTCAGTGAGCTGCATCTCATAAGATAGCAGTTTTCCAAACAAGGGTTGTGGAGGTGTATCAGCAAGCTTGACCACCCCTCTGATGGCACATATTTTTGTATCCCAGTCCTTGGTCAGTGACCTGAGAAACTTATCATTCAATTCATATGTGCTAAAGACTCTTCCATAGGTCATCAACTCATTTACAATTCTAAAGAACTTCTTGTAATATTCTGCTATGCTGTCTGACTTAGCTTGTCTGAAGCTTTTATATTCTTGATTCAACATAGATTTCCTATCCTCTCTAACTTATTTAGTTCTCTCCATGTAGACAATCAAGGTGTCCCACATCTCCTTGGAGGTTTTGCAATGTACCAAATTCTGAAATGTGGCATCATCTATAGCACCCACAATTATGTTTTGTGCTCTCTTATTTAAAGTTGCTAGAATGATCTCATCCTTAGTCATTTCAGAATAGCTCTTAGGGGTTTTTAGATTAGCATCAAGAGCTGATATATTCATTGGAATGAAAGGACCTTCTTGTACTGTGATGTAGATTCTAGGATCAGATACTTCCATGAACAATCTGACCCTTTCTTTCCATATCCCAAAGTTTTCTTTCCTGCAGATGGCAGTTTCATGAATACAAATTCCTTATGATTCTCATTTGAACCCATTCTGGCTAATTGTTAATTGTCTTGGAGATTTACTCAGACTATTAGGTCTATTTTTGAGCAACCTCCCTCTAATACCACTTGAAAGATCTGATTTCAAGAGCCTAGATACCTAGAGGGGGTGGGGGGGGGGGTGAATAGGTTCTAATCTTTTTAACTATTTAGGCAATTAACAAGTTCTAACACAACATATAAAATCACAGTTCTCAGAAAAAATAAACACAACACAACACAGCAAGATTTATAGTGATTCCCAAATTTATGGGTATATCCACTTTTGCCCTTCGCCTATCTAGTAGAGAACTGGATTCAGCAAAACTTCCTTCCACTATCTCAGATCTACAGATCTTACAACTCAGAACCTGATAGGTTCCTACAGCTCAGACTTCTTCAAGTCCTACCTCAGATTCTTCCCAAGAACCCTACCTCAGGCAATAACCCTACCTCAGCCTTTATCTCTAGGCCTACAACTCAGACTTCAACAAGTCCTACACCTCAGGCACTCAGCCCTACCTCGGCCTTTATAAATACAGGCTTACAACTCAGATCTATATAAGATCTTACAAGAAAAAGTTTATTTAAAAAAAAAAGAAATTTCACCCAGATTGAAATCTAAATGGGTGAGAGCTTCTTGATCAGTTCTTGAATGACTGAATACTTCAGATCCAACCTGACTTAGCTTCTTCAAAGCTTCTTGAATTTGAACAAAATAAGGTTGATCTTTACTTGGTGTTGAAGTTTATCTTTAATCAGCTTTCTTCTTAAATTCAAAATCAGATCTGAATCTTTCTTGCAGACTTGTTCAGGATCTTCCTTCTTTTGGGTCAGCCTCTTGCTCTCCAATACTTGTTGTTAGTTCTATATAATTTGTTCTGTTGGATTCGATTATGGTTGTTATGGATCAACCCTTTATATAGAGTTCATCCATGACTACCGGTTGATCCGATTTATAACGGCCTTCTGACAGCACTGACAGATGTGTCAGTCTTATTACTTATGATAGCTGTCAAGTGTTCAGTCATGAAAACTGACCCTTTTATTGGAATTCTTTCTCAGCAGGACACTGTAAGCAAACTACTTCAAATGTGTCGACACAAATAGACCAAGTGTCGACACAATTCTTGATGATGTCGACACAGCTTCCAATATGTCGACACCGTCATTCTTTATCTTCTCGACACAGCTTCTGTTGTATGTGTCGACACAAGTCCTGTGTGTCGACACAACTGTTCTTGGTCTCCACATAGATGATGCTGACAGATGGAGTTGAGGGTATGTCCAGACGTCGTTGAGTGTGCGTCGACACAAGTCCTGTGTGTCGACACAAGCCTTTCAGACTCAGTATAGATGTTGTTGATAGATGGCGTTGAGTGTGTGTTGACACAAGTCCTATGTGTCGACACAAGCCTTTCAGACTCAGTATAGCTGTTGATGATAGATGGCGTTGAGTGTGTGCCGACACAAGTCCTGTGTGTCGACACAAGCCTTTCAGACTCAGTATAGCTGATGTTTATAGATGGCATTAAGTGTGTGTCGACACAAGTCTTGTGTGTCGATACAATTTCTGGGTGTCGACACATTCCTTGCTTCTGGTGTCGACATAACTCCTGGGTGTCGACACAGCTCCTTCTTCAGGTGTCGACATAATTCCTGGGTGTCGACATTGCTCCCGCTTTAGGTGTTGACACAATTCCTTACATGTGTCGACACTTGTACTTATAAATTTTCCTACATTTCTTAAACCTGCACACTGAAACTCAACATCCCATCAAATATAAATTGATGTATATCATTGAGTACAGAGAGGCTTCTCCAAATATGGTACACAATTTCTAGTGTACCCAACAGATGCTGCTGAAAAAGTTTCTATCCTTGGTCGAGCAGGACCGTCTGATTAATAACTTCCTGCATCTGAAGCAGAGACAACTCACATGAGAGAGTATGAGATTGAGTTTAGTAAGTTGAGCAGATTTGCTCCTGATTTGGTAGCTTCAGAGGAGGGAAGAGTGAAACGTTTTCTAGGAGGACTAAGGAGCGATGTCCAACAGTGGGCATACGCTTATAGAGCTGAAAGTTACACTAAGGTAGTGGAAGCCGCTTTAAAGGTTGAGGCGATTGAAAATGCCAAGAACCGAGGATCTACGGCGAGAAAAGAAAAGAGGAAGGGTGTTGAGGATGGAAGCTCTTGGGCATTTGGCCCTTTTTTGAAAAAGAAAAGTCGAGAGATATGTAGCTTCTATGGTCGATCTGGCCACCCATACGAGAGGTTTTTTAAGAGGACTGCCACTCTGAAGCAGCAGTAGGTGCATGCCATCCAAGGAGCACCCAAAGGAGATCTAGTATGCTCGTTCTGTACAAGGAAGGGACATGACGCGAGTCGTTGCTGGTCGAAGGATAAGGATTGCTCCCAGTGCGGGCCGAAGGGGCATATGAAGTCTTCATGCCCCCAAGCTCAGTCCCCACTGCAGCCTGCCCCGCTTCGAGCTCTACCGCCGCCACCAAACCAGTACAAAGGGAAAGGAAAGCTAAATGTGGTGACTAGAGAGGAAGCTCAGACCTCTACCCAAGTGATATCAGGTTTGATGCTAGTTTAACTTTTACCCTCCATTGTTTGCTATAGTTTTCATTTGTTTAGTTATGTATGCTACGGTTTTAGGGGAGTTTAAGGTACGGAATAGGTGAGCACACATTCTCTTTGATTCGGGTGCCACCCATTCCTTTGTGGCATAGAGTTTTGTAGATAGACATCATTTGGACGTGGATCAGTTAGAAGATTCCTTCAACGTCAAGCTTCCCTCCGGAGATCTGGTGATATCAAATCGAGGAATTCAAAGATGCCCTATTTGTCTAGGTGATTTCCTATCCTTTGCGGATCTGATGGTGTTGGATCTGTCGAATTTTGACGTGATTTTGGGCATGGACTGGTTGTCCAAGTATGATGCGGTCATCCAGTGCAAGGCAAAGCGACTGGACTTCAAGATGGACAACGACCAACCCATGAGTGTCTATGGTTTTCAGGACAAGGGTTCCCACCTTATTTCTGCAGTACGTGCTTGTCGTGCTATAGAGTCTGGTTGCGAGGCGTATCTTGTTTCTATTTCTGCCCTGGAAACATCTTTTGTTACACCATATCTTGAGGATATCTCAGTGGTGCGAGAGTTTCCAGATGTCTTTCCTGATAGCCTTCTAGGACTTCCTCCTGAGAGAGAGGTGGAGTTTGTGATATAACTCGAGCTAGGTACTCACCCTATTGCTAAGGCACCGTACCGTATGGCTCCGCATGAGTTAGAAGAGTTGCACACTCAGCTGGATGAGTTGCTGTAGTGTGGTTTTATTAGGTCGAGTTCTTCTCCGTGGGGTGCCCCTGTTTTGTTCGTAAAGAAGAAAGACGGTTCCTTGAGGCTCTGCATAGATTATCGGGAGTTAAACAAGGTAACCATCAATAACCGATATCCGTTGCCTCGGATTGATGATCTATTTGATCAGTTATGGGGATGCGCTGTGTTTTCGAAGATTGACCTTCGTTCAGGCTACCACCAGTTGAGGGTCCGTGAGGCTGATATACCACTAATGGCTTTTCATTCCCGGCACGAGCATTTTGAGTTCTTGGTGATGTCCTTTGGATTGACAAATGCACCCTCAGCTTTCATAGACTTAATGAATAGAGTGTTCAAAGATTTCTTGGACCGTTTTGTGTTTGTGTTCATCGATGACGTTCTCGTATATTCTCGCAGTGTTAAGGAGAATGCTCGATACTTGCGATTAGTTTTGTCAACCCCGAGCGAGCACAAACTCTATTCCAAGCTGAGTAAGTGCGAAATCTGGTTACCCCAGGTGTCCTTTCTGGGCCATGTTGTGTGCAAGGACGATATTTCCGTAGACCCGACCAAGATTTCTGCTGTGATTGAATGGAAGAGACCTTCTACTCCTAAAAAGATTAAGAGCTTCTTATGTCTGGCCGATTATTATAGAAGATTCGTGGAAGGGTTCTATATGTTGTCTGCTCCTCTAACTAGACTTACACAGAAGAACACCGCATTCATTTGGAGTGATAAGTGTGAAGAAGCTTTCCAAGAGTTGAAGAAGAGATTGTGTACTGCTCCAGTTTTAACTTTACCTACTAAAGGAGTCGAGTATGCTGTGTATGTGGATGCATCAAACATTGGACTTGGTTGTGTTTTGATGCAAGAAGGAAAGGTGATCGCGTACGTATCAAGACAATTAAAGATTCATGAAAGAAACTATCCTACGCATGATTTGGAATTTGCTGCTGTAATATATGCGCTGAAACTTTGGAGACATCTATTGTATGGCGCACTGTGCAAGATCTACATAGACCATAAGAGTTTGAAGTACATCTTCACTCAGAAGGAGTTAAATCTGCGCCAGCGTAGGTGGTTAGTGTATGTGGCCAATTATGAAGTGGAGATTCTTTATCATCCAGGAAAGGCTAACGTAGTAGCCGATGCTTTGAGTAGGAAGACTGCCAAAATCTTCAATGTATCTGTACATTCCTTGGTGTAAGAATTCTTGTTGATGGACATTGAAGTTGGGAGAAGTATTGTGCCGGCTAGTTTGGAAGCAGAAGAGCTCTCTTGGATTTCCTTTACCAGAGTGCACTAGAAGGATGATCCTGATTTGTTATACCTCCGAAATAGAACTGAGAAGGGAGAGCTACCTGATTTCTCTTTAGACGAGTTAGATGCTCTTAAATATCGGGGTAGGTTTTGTATCCCCGCTTTTGGTGATATTCGAGCTAAGATTTGTAATGAAGCTCATGGTTCCAGTATTTACTACCATCCTGGTTCCACCAAAATGTATAAATATCTGAAGCAACTTGTTTGGTTATCGAGAATGAAGAATGATATAGCAAAGTTTGTGTCAGAATGTTATACGTGCCAGCGTGTTAAGGCTAACCACAGGAGGCCTGGTGGTAAATTGACACCGCTTGATATTCCAAGTTGGAAATGGGAAAGTATTTTGATGGATTTCATCACCGGTCTACCGAACTCTCCCCGTGGGAATGATTCTGTTTGGGTTATAGTTGATAGATTAACTAAATGTGCTCACTTTGTGCCTTTTAAAATTGGGTATTTTATGAAGAAGATAGTGGAGTTGTACCCTGATGAAGTCATCAGGTTACATGGAGTGTCTGTTAGTATCGTATCAGATCGAGACTCAAGATTTACGTCTCGTTTTCTGAAGAGTTTGTTGGTACCCTAGTTTGGATTTGTGTTAAGTCATCTCAATTATTTTCTTGACCCAAGATTTATCTATAGTCAAGGTTAGTTGTTAGGTTAGATTCCCTCAGTTGTAGAGTTGTCACTTATCCAGTGGAAATCTGGCTAAGTTGTTTTTGGTTCGACTATAGTCGAACGCCGCTCGACTTTCGTCTATCAACCGATCGACTATCGTCTATCAGTTGGTCGACTTTTGTCAGTCAGCAGATTGTCTATCTCTGTGATAGTTCAACTATCGTTAAGCTCAACTATCTGTTGTGATAGTTCGACTATCTGTCTTGATAGCTCAACTATCTTATAGCTCGACTATCTGTTCTGATAGGTCGACTATCTTCTCTGTAGTTAGGTCGACGATCTCTGTGGTTCGGTCGACGATCTTTTTGGTTCGGTCGACGATCTCTGTGGTTCGGTCGACGATCTCCGAGGATCGTTCGACGTTTGTTTGTCTGCTTTTAGAGATATTATATTCCTTTTCTTCTGTGATCTATTTCTTATTTATCTGACATATTTTATTAAAGATTGTTTCATTGATTTTATGCTTACATCTCAAGGCAATCTTTGCCCCATTCTTTTTGCATAAGTCAAGCTCTACTCTGACAAAGTCTTTTGTCTTATTAGTTGACATATCTTTATGCTTTATCTGCCATGCTGTCCTTTATAGCTGTTAGACACAAAAGTCTTTTCTGGCCGTAAAGAGTTTGGTCTGATGTGACTTTCTATAGTATTCTTTTATCTGATTGGATATGCAGCTTCTCAGAAAGCTTTATCCCTTTATAGGATGTCTTTCTGCAGGATATATTTTTTGTATTATGCTATTTGCAGCCCAGATTGCAGATCTCAGAAGAAGACAAAGAATTAGAGCCATTACAAAGGCTAATATATAAAGAGCTCTTTTGAAAGAAGTTTAAAAACATATATACATATATAGAGAGAGATACAGACACATACACTAGTTCATATACAGATTAAAAAGAAGAAGATACAGCTCTCAGACATTGTTACATTCAACTGAGAAGAACTACTTTCTTCAGCATTCTTCTTCAATCCTGAGTTCATCCTGCTTCCAGGAACATTCACACTCAGTGCCTCAACAAGAAGAAAAAGAAGAAAGAGAAGCTAATTGAAGAAGAACAACCATTTCTCATCAAAAGTCTTCTTCAAGCTGCTCCTTCAAAGAACTTCAAGACAACAGATTATATCTGTCAAGAGTTCAGAAGAGATCCTGCACCCTGAAGCAAGACTTCTTCCTGGATATTCTCTAAGCCAGGGGAGCCTTGATTCCTTAGAGCTTTCTAGCTCTGTGCAATCCACTATCTTCTCTAATCTTATTTTACAATAGAGAAGACATTCTAACTCTCTCACCCTCCTGTACAAAGGGTTATTACTCCCTTCAAAAGTGAACCTTGGTGGCAGGGCACCTGATCAAAAACCTGTGTTGGATTTTGAGCTCCTGATCAAAAGCTCAAAGGGTCTACTTGATCTACCTGAACCAGATCAGTTGGTGGCAGGGAACCTGAACAAAAACCTGTAGTAGATTTCTACCAGGGTGGTAGAAGAGTGGATGTACCTATTTAGAGGGAACCACTATAAACCTCTTGTGTTGTCTGTGTTGCTTACTTTAATTATTGTACTGTGGCTGTGAGTAGAACTAACTAGGACTGCTAGTTGCTGTGATAGGACTAAAGCTGAAACTGTAATTACAGTTAGCTTTCTCTTGTGCACCACACTTTGTGTTAGGCTCTAGGATTTCAAATATCTATAAACTCATTCCGTAAACTAACTCTAAGGGAGTTGAGTAGATTGTCATAATTTTTGAATACTCTATTCACCCCCCTCTAGAGTTATATCTATCCTCACTTTCAATTGGTATCAGTGGGAGGTTGACTGACTGTACATGCTAACACCTGAGTCACAAGATCTAGATAGATACCAAGTTTATAGACATTCACTTCATGGCCCAGTACAAGGATTATTCTAGCATTAGACCTCCTAGTTTGCAACTTAGCTAAGTTCAGCATCTGGAAGGCAAGAATCAAGTTATATATGAATTCTATTGATTAAGATATTTTTTCTTCTATTTTGTTAGGACCTCCAACACCACCTGCTGCAGCCACTGCTACAACATCTACAAATCTCAGTGCAGTGCAACCTCCAGACTACAATGATGCATACAAGAAAGCAAAAATAGCTGATGCAAAAGCTATGAATATTCTGGCTCAGACCATGTCTGATGAAACCTTTCAGAAAGTGACTGATTGCACTTCTGCAAAAGCCATATGGGACTCACTAAACCAGATTGTAGCTGGTTCAGCTGATGAGAGGAAGGACAGAAGGTCCAACCTTATATCTCAATATGAAAACTTCAAGAAGACTGAAGCTGAATCAGTTGAAGCTATGTACACCAGGCTCAGCTCCATCATCAATGAGCTGAGAACCCTTGATAAGGAGATAACATTGACAGAGGTCAATGATAAGATACTGATGTGCTTCCCCAACACATGGGATCTTAGGATCTGGCCCATCAAGGAGGCCAGAAGTACTACTGAGATCTCAACTGAAGCCCTCTTTGGCAAGCTCAAATCTTTTGAGCAAGTTCTAAAGTCCAGGGAAGCTGAAGCTGAAGCTAAGACTCCCACTCCAACAAGGAAATATCAAACTCTTGCTCTCAAAGCTGCTGATGCTTCTGAAGGAAGCCAATCCAATGAGGAGCTGATGACACTCTTTGCCAAAAGGTTTCTCAAGATGGGCAGAAAGGACTTCAGAAAGAAGTCTTCAAGATATGAAGACAAGCCAAGGTATGATAGATCACCTGCTAAAGAAATTATCTGCTATGGCTGCAGGAAACCTGGACACATTCTACCAGAGTGTCCAGAAGAAAAGAACAAGGATAAGAGAAAAGAAAAAGAACATCAGAAGAAGCACTCCAAGTCCTCCTCCTACAAAAATAAGAAGAAGGAGAAAGGATTTGTTGCTGAAACCTGGAGTGATTCAGATGAGGAATCTTCCTCCTCAAGCTCCAGTGAAGATGAGGAAGAGAAGAAGGCAAAGGAAATTTGCCTAATGGCAATTGATGCCTGCAACAATCATTCAGCTGCAGAGAGTTCTGATGAAGAAGAAATGCCTACAGAAGATCAGTTATTGTATTTCTTATGATTTTACTTCTGCTGAATTTAGATCTGAATTTAAATCTATTTATTTAGATTTAATTAAGCTCAGAAAAAGAAATTAAGGAGCTTAGAAATAGGATAGCAGAATCAGAAACCATCTCTAATGAAAATGCTAGGCTAGAAGCTGAACTCACTAAATGTAGTGAAGAAATCAAATTTCTTAAAACTGAACTAGCCAAATCCAAAAGATTAGAAGAATCTTTAAATGGTAGAAGTCTTAAGCTACTAAAAATTACTAGCATGTCAAACACTAGGACAGGTAATAACAAACTAGGCTTAGGAGCTTCACCAAGTGAACCCCTCTTGGTTCTTAAAAACCATCTTTCAACTCCAGTAAACTTTATTTCAGCTGATGGAATAAAGAATACTGAGCAAGTAATTCAAGTTAACAAAGATTTAAATAAGGCTAAGAGAGAAAAGAGAAAACAAAAATTTAAAGAACTACAAAAGTCGTCGAACTATGCTCGACAATCGAAGGCTCAATGGTCGAACGATGATCGATGATCTGAGCATCGATCGTTGAACAATGATCGATGATCTCAATATGATTTTCAAAATAATCACCTGAACCTTAGAAATCCTAATGTAAATAGAAACTCTAGGTTTATTGACCCATCAACTGCATGGAGTATTCCACCTAGGAGATCCTATCCCTTAGGATATAAACCTCAGCCTGCTTATTCTTTTATTTCAAGCTTTCATTATGTGAAGAATAATGGACCCAAGGTTGTCTGGGTCCACAATGTCTAACTGTTTAATTTGCAGGTGAAGACCTATCCAATTACTAAAGACAAATGGTATTTGGATAGTTGCTGTTCCAAATATATGACAGGAAACAAAGAAAATCTGTCAAGATACAAGGCCAAGCTTGGACCAAAGGTGATCTTTGGGGATTCCAGCTGTGGTCAAACTGAAGGATATGGTAGGTTTACCATTGGAGCAGTAACATTCAAAAGGGTTGCATATGTAACTGGACTGAAGCACAACTTAATCTCAGTAAGCCAGTTATGTGATGCAGGTTATCAGGTATCTTTCACTAACACTCTTTGCAATATTACTTTAAATAGTAATTGTAGTGTTAGTAGGCATTATACAGGGTAATATTTATTTAGTAGATTTTAACTCAACTCAATCTGAAATCTGCCTGTTTAATGAAGTAACAAATAATAACACCTTATTGCATAGGAGGCTTAGCCATGTTAACCTCAAGAATATATCTAGGTTATCTAAATACAACCTTGTTCGAGGTTTACCTTCTTGCCCCTACAAGAAGGAAAGCCTATGCATGGCTTGTCAATTAGGCAAGCAAACAAAAAATTCCTTTAAATCGGTAAATAAAAGTGATTCACCTAGAATCCTGTATTTATTACATTTGGACCTTTTTGGCCCAATAAATGTACAGAGTCTAGGAGGGAAGTTTTACACTTTAGTGATTGTAGATGACTTCTCTAGGTTCACTTGGGTGTTCTTTTTGAGAACTAAGGCTGATAACTTCAAAGTTCTTACAGACTTTCTGCTATGTGTGCAGACTGAGTATTCTACTCATGTGGTCTTAATAAGAAGTAATCATGGTACTGAGTTTGAGTCTCTTCTCATGCAAGAATTCTGTGAGAAAGAAGGTATCAAATATAGCTTCCCTGCTCCTAGAACTCCCCAACAAAATGGGGTAGTGGAAAGGAAGAATATGACCCTAATTGAAGCTGCAGGAACATTGTTGGCAGATGCTAACATGCCTCACTCTTATTGGGCAGAAGCTGTTAGCACAACTAATAATGTTTTGAACAGATGTCTTATACACAAGCTTAAGAGTAAAATTCCTTATGAGTTACTTAAAGGAAAGAAACCTAAAATTAATTATTTTAGAGTCTTTGGTTGTGTAGTGTATATTCACAATAACAACAAAGAATACCTTAGAAAGTTTGAAGCAAAAGCTTCAATGAGAATTTTTCTTGGATATTCCCAAGTAAGCAAAGCTTATAGGGTGTTTAACAAATCAACATTAAAAATAGAGGAGTCTGTGTATGTTTCCTTTGATGAGTCAAAGATGTTTTATAAGGAAAAGGAAACTTATCCTTCCTCAAGCTCATTGCAGGTACCTGAGTCATGCAAAGATGTCACTCAAGAGATTCTCCCTCTTTCAACTCTTCATATCACTGATTCAGAGAGTGATGGAGACTCTGTGGAAGCAGTTGCTGTACCACCAGCAGTTGATCCAATTCCTCAAGAGGAATTAATCCAAACTGTTGTTGAAGATCACATCCCACCTGCTGATATTATCACACTTAGAGATCATCCTACATCTCAAGTGATTGGTGATATATCAGTTGGTGTGCAAAAAAGACATCTATTAAGACAGGATGTGATGCATGCTTGTTTCCTTTCACAAATTGAGCCCCTCACCATAAAAGAAGCTGAGCTAGATCCCCACTAGATCATTGCTATGCAAGAGGAGCTTAATCAATTTGAAAGATGTAAAGTATGGACTTTGGTTACAATACCTAAAGGCCAACTGATCATAGGCACCAAGTGGGTGTTTAGAAACAAGTTGGATGCCAAAGGAATAATTGTAAGGAACAAAGCTAGGCTTGTAGCTTAGGGCTACAGACAGGAGGAAGGTATTGACTATGACCAAACGTTTGCCCCTGTTGCAAGGCTAGAGGCAATAAGGATCTTTCTATCCTATGCAGCCTATATGAAGTTTAAGGTTTTTCAGATGGATGTCAAGAGTGTATTCCTAAATGGTGAGCTAAAGGAAGAGGTGTTTGTTGAACAACCTCCTGGGTTTGTCTCTTCAACTCAACCCTCATTTGTTTACAAGTTGCAAAAAGCTCTTTATGGACTTAAGCAAGCACCCAGAGCCTGGTATGAGACTCTAGCTAGTTTCCTGTTAGAGCACAACTTTGTTAGGGGAGTAGTTGATAGAACCCTGTTTGTCAAGCATCACAAGGACTCAATCCTGTTAGTTCAAGTCTATGTGGATGATATTATTTTTGGCTCCACTGATCCCAAACTTTGCAAAAAGTTCTTAGACCTGATGCATTCTAAGTTTGAGATGAGTAGTATGGGTGAGCTGTCTTACTTTCTTGGTCTCCAAGTAAAGCAAGATGTTGATGGAATCTTCATCTCCCAATCCAAATATGCCAAGGAATTGGTAAAGAAGTTTGGGATGGCTGATACTTCAACAATGCATACACCCATGACTACTAATATAGTTTTAGATTCTGATGATCATGGTAAGCCAGTTGATCAAAAAAACTATAGGGCCATTGTTGGTTCCCTATTATATTTAACTTCAAGTAGACCAGATATAATGTTTGCCACATGCCTATGTGCTAGATTCCAGGTCAACCCCAAGGAATCTCATTTGATTCTCCTCAAGAGAATTTTGAGATACCTGAAGGGATGTCCAAATTTAGGACTGTGGTACCCAGTAGAATCAGAATTTGAGTTAATTGGATACTCTGATTCTGACTATGCTGGTTGTAGAGTTGACAAGAAAAGTACCTCAGGAACATGTCAGTTCCTGGGAGAGAGATTAGTCTCTTGGTTCTGTAAGAAATAGGCTTCTGTCTCAACTTCAACTGCAGAGGCTGAATACATAGCAGCTGCTAGTTGTTGTTCACAGATCCTGTGGAATCAAAACCAGCTTTTGGATTATGGATATACACACAAGAACACAAAAATCATGTGTGACAGTACCAGTACTATTTCCATAGCACAAAATCCTGTGCACCACTCTAGGACCAAGCACATTGAGATCAGGCACAATTTTCTAAGAGATTGTGTGGAAAAGAACTAGATCAGCCTTGAGTTCATATCCACTGACCTTCAGAGAGGTGATATTTTCACCAAGCCCTTAGATGAACAGAAGCATCTGTTCTTTTTGGTTCAACTAGGCATGATAAATGGAAAAGACTAAGTGTGACTTCTGCTTTGTTGAAATCTGTTTGAAGATCGTCGAACGACGTTCGACGATAGTCGAACAGGTTGAGCCTATCGTCGACCTATGGTTGACGCCGGCTCATTTGCTTGTGAAGACAGAAATAGTCGAACGATTGCTCGACTACTCTGCTTCAGGAAACGATCGTCGAACGACCGTTCGACTATCGCTTCTACTATCTGTTAAAACAGGTCGACGATTGTCGTTTTAATATAAAACCGATGGTCGACCTAGGTTAATTGATCGTGCTTTTTATAGTCGACAGAGCTCGTCTTTTCGTATTATTCATTCCTGCTTGCAAGGTTTGACTTGAGCTATGCCCCGCGCTCTCTGCTCTTCGTTTCTCTCGTCTTCTCCGACCAAATCGATGGCGATTGCTCCAGCTCTTCTGACGGTGATGAAGTTTGACGCCGGGTTCAGCGTGGACTTTTATTCGTTCAGCGCCTGTGATGCTGAGATTCTAGAGATACTCCAGCTGTGCAAGGATCAAGGACTAGAGAAGCTGATGTCCACAAGGATTAAGATTAATATTCCAGATATTAAAGAATGGGTCTACACTTCGTCGTCCAGTGACGAATCCATGACCGGGACCATCGGCGGCGAGGAGGTAACTTTGACTCCTGCCGTCTTGACTGAGATTTTTGATTTGATTAATGGTCAAGAGGAGTATGACCAAGATATTCAAGAGTATGGAAGGATGCTCGTCGAGCTAGGTCATGCCGATGACATTCCTTCTAAGTTACTGAAAGTAAAGTTTCCGATGAGGATTAAGTTCTTAGCAGAACTGGTTGGAAAAGTGCTATTGGGTAAGCACTCTGCTCATGACAACATTACCAGGCAACAGTTTGCCTTGATGTGTGCCATTGTCAATAAGAAAGTAATCAATTGGGTAGGAATAGTTTTTGATTTGATCAGGAAGAAGAACTCTAAGAAAGAGGTAACCCTTGGACGGGTAATTGGAATATTTCTAAGAGAGAAGTATCCCCAACTGTTGGGAACAGTTTCAACTTCTATAAATGCAACCAAGAAGATGGATCCCACTTTTTTCATAAAGTGGAGAAGGAATATTCAGAAGCCCTCACCTGCTGGGGTTGCTCCTGTTATATCTGAGAGAACCAGGACTGTACCAATCACTCCCCACCTACCTGAAGAAGGCTCTTCCATTCCCCCCATTCCACCTTCTACTGCATTGCCATCCACTTCTACTGAAGTGACATCTACATCCACTGCCTCTCTTCCACTAGATTCTTTAACTATTCTCCATGCATCACCTCCAGTATCTCCACCTCCTTCTCATCTTGCTGGGATTTCATATCCTAGTTTTGATCTGTTGGCTTCTGAGACTCTACCAACTCCACCTCAGTCACCAATTTCACATCAAGATCATATTGATCTTCATACATCTGCATCTCCATCACCAGCTCATGCATCTGCATCTCATCAGGAGAACATCATCCCTGATGATCTTCCATCTATTGTGATTCCCCCATCAACCTCTTTTGAAATCACACCAGCATTCATAGCCAGCATCTTGGAGCTAATTACTCTTTCAATCAAATCCATGATTGAAGCAGCAATTGCCCCACTTGTCTCTTCCATTTCTTCCCTTACATCATCCATCAATGCCCTCTCCAACTCTGCTGAGCCCTCTTCACTTAGGGGCCTGAGTTCAGTACCCACTGAAATCAGGTAGGGGGAGATGTTCCAGGAAGATGTCTCAGGACTTCCCCTAGTCGCTCCTCCAGCAGTTGTTCAAGTAGCTCAAGTCTCAGGACAGAGGCCAGCTGATGTTATCTTGGAAGCAGAATTTGCTTGTAAAGTTTGTCTTGAAGAATCCTCCACTCCCATTGTTGCCCTATACTTGGAAGGAGTCATCACCTCCTTTCTAGATGACTTATGGGAGTTAGGAAATCCTGCAGGTAATTCTTTATCTCAATTTACTGACCTGTTAACTGACATGTTAACTTGTGAGTATCTTGAAGGAATGTTTCTAGCCCATTTAGAACATTTTGTCTCCCTTTGGCTACAGATCAAGTTCAAGAAGATCAACTTTTTCAAGAACCAGCTCCAGAATCTGCTCAAGAACTTGCTGCAATAGAAGAACCTGAAGCTGAGCAAGCTCCAGAAGAACTGGTCCTCAAGACAGTTACAGATGAACAAGAAGAAAGATCTACAGTCTGGGATGACACCCCAGGACTAGACCTTGATACTCTTCTGGCACAGGATGCCTTAGAAGAAGAAAGGGAGAAAGCTGCCCTAAAAGCAAAAGAAATGGCTGATCAAGATGCCTTAGACCCTTATGACCAACCTCAGTCATCTCACTCTGATGATGAGGATGATTCTGATGATTCAGAAGGTTCAAAGAAGAAGAAAATTGCTAAAAGGAAGAGGAAGTCTGTTGCTCCTCCTCCACCAAATCCAGATCATGATATCCCATACTACATACTGAAAGGGATTGATCCCAAATCAAAAGAATACCAACATTGGATGGGACTGTACAGGAACCAATAGAAGAAGAGAAAGAAAAGTAAAAGATATGACTCTCCAGCTCCAAGGTGGAATCCTAGAGGTCCTCCTCCTCCTCTTCCTCCTACTGCAGGAGCCTCAGGAAATGTTTCTGCCAATCCCTCAGCTCCTTCTGCTAGATTCACTTCCTCTCAAGCATATAAAAAAAGAAGTAATCCAGGTTACCAAGGCAATTCCCAGTCAGGCCAACAAGGACAAGAGGCTGAATCAAAAGAACAAGTGAAGGAAATGGTTTATCAAAGACCAACCTTTTCTCCTCCTTCAACCAAGAGAAAAGCTTCACCTCCCAAGGAAAAGAAAAGTATACCATCCAGAAAACCAATTCAGAAAAAGCAAACAGATTCAAAAGGAAAAATGATAATTTACTCTGAAAAATCCAGTAAGAAATATGCAGAATTTGCTCCTCCATCTTCTCTTGTTATTCAAGAAAACAAAGAGCCAGCTGCAAGCTTGTTAGACCTCTCTACTCAATTCAAGACCATAAAACCTCTTGATCCAACTAATGATAATGAATATGAAAGCCAAGAGCTTAATCCTGATTTCAGGATGGCCAGATTTCTTGAATTAGTTGGATCAGCCCAAATCAGACAAGCCAGAGCTGAAGGCAAAGATGCAACAGGCTTAACTACAATGTCAAAGTTCAGGAAGAAAGAACTAGACAGATTCCAGGTCAGACCTGAGGTTTTTGATGCTTCAAAGTATATGGAAAAGCATCCAGAAGCTGTTGTGCCAAGAGCAGGAGAATCCAAGATCATTGGAGAACAAGACTTGAACACATCAAAGAAAGATGACCCAACAATGACCCTATACAATTTCTGATCAACAGGTTTCCCATGTTCATCAGAAACAACCACAGCATTTGTAGCCATGAGTGTTTTCTTAGCTGAGGCATCAGCCATTTCAAACCTTTTTATCAGCATACTTGGATTGGAATATGAAGATGCCATCAGGGGTCTGCTTCACTTGGAGACCAAGGAAATAGGAGAGCTCACCCATGCTACTCATCTCAAACTTTGAATGCATAAGGTTAGAAAACCTTTTGCATAGTTTAGGATCAGTTGAGCCAAATATTATGTCATCTACATAGATTTGAACTAACAAAATTTTATCTTTATGATGTATAGTAAAAAGAGTCCTATCTACAATGCCTCTAGAAAATTTATGCTCTAACAAGAAGCTAGCTAAGGTCTCATACCAAGCTCTTGGAGCTTGCTTTAAACCATAGAGAGCTTCATGCAATTTAAAGTTATAAGAGGGATGAGTTGGTGAGATAAAACCTGGTGGTTGCTCCACATATACTTCCTCTTTGAGTTCACCATTGAGGAAAGCACTCATTACATCCATCTGGTAGACTTTGAACCTTTTGTAGGCAGCATAAGCTAAGAAAATTCTTATGGCTTCAAGCCTTGCCACTGGAGCAAAGGTCTGGTCATAATCAATTCCTTCCTCCTGTGAGTAGCCTTAGGCCACTAGCCTTGCTTTATTCCTTATAATGTTACCATCAAATCCAATTTATTTCTGAACACCCATTTGGTTCCAATGACTGGGTAGTCTTTGGGTCTAGGAACCAATCTCAAACTCTACATCTCTCAAATTGATTAAGCTCCTCTTGCATTGCAATGATCTAGTGGGGATCTTGTTCTGCATCTTTGATGGAATGGGGCTCAATTTGAGAGAGGAAACAAGCAAACATCAAGTCAGGGTTGAGTTGATGCCTTGTTTGCACACCAGCTGATATGTCCCCAAGCACTTGAGATATGGGATGATCTCTAAGTGTGATAAGATCAGTGGGAGGAGTTTGAGTAACAGCTTGAGGGATTAATTCCTCTTGTGGAATTAGGTTAGCTGTTTGGAGAGTGTTAGAAGAATCCAAGTTATCTTCTTCACTATCATCTTCATCAGCTTATGTATAGGGATTAGATGGAGCCTCTTGGGTGAGGTTTATATCATCCAAACTCTCATACAAGTAAGGTACCTGCAATGAGCTACTGGTAGAAATTTCTTTCTCCTTGTAATACATGTTAGCTTCATCAAAAGTCACATGGACTGATTCCTCAATTTTTAAGGTAGATTTATTAAAAACCCTATAAGCCTTGCTGACTTGGGAATATCCTAGAAAAATTCTCTCTGCATCTTTGACTTCAAACTTTCTAATATGTTTCTTGTTGTTATTGTGAAAATAACATATACAACCAAATACTTTAAAATACGTGATTTTAGGTTTATTCCCTTTAAGCAATTCATAGGGAGTCTTATTCTTAAGTTTATATATTAAACTTTAAGTAATGTGCCTGCAGCTTCAATTAGGGTTCTATTCTTCCTTTCAGCTACCCAATTTTGTTGAGGAGTTCTAGGAGCTGAGAAGCAGTGCCTGATACCTTCCTTCTCACAGAACTCTTACATAATAAGAGACTTAAACTCAGTACCATGATCACTTCTGATCAATGCAACTGGAGTAGAGTACTCAAGCTGTATGGTCTTAAGAAAATCTGTAAGAACCTTGAAGTTATCTGACTTAGATCTCAAAAAGAATACCCAAGTGAATTTTGAGAAGTCATCTACAATAACTAAAGTATAATATTTCCCTCCTAGGCTTTATACATCAATAGAGCCAAAGAGGTCCATATGTTGCAAGTACAAGATCCTAGGTGAATCACTTTTATTTACAGATTTAAAACTAGATTTAGTTTGCTTGCCTAATTGACAAGCCCTGCAGAGTCCTTCCTTCTTGTAGGGACCAAAAGGCAATCCTGTAACAAGGTTGTCCTTAGATAACTTAGCAATGTTTTTCAGATTTATATGTCCTAGTCTTTTATGCCACAAATCATTTTGATTGCTAACCTGATTAAAAAGACAAATATCTGAAACAGCTGATTGAAAATCTACTATGTATATGTTGCCTTGTCTATTTCCAATTAAAACAATTTGGTTTTCTTTAGAAGAAATAATACAAGAGCTTGAGTTAAAAGATACCTGATAACCTTCATCACATAATTGACTTATGAAGATGAGGTTATGCTTTAGTCCACTTATATATGCAACCTTTTTGAAGGTTACTGCCCCAACCATGAATTCTCCAAAGCCTTTTGTCTGGCCACAATTGGAGTCACCAAATATCACCTTTGGTCCCAGCTTGGACTTGTAATTTATTAAGTTGTCCTTGCTGCCAGTCATATGCTTGGAGCATCCACTGTCCAGATACCATTATTGTTTAAAAGCTGGACAGCTCTTCACTTGCAATAATAAGAATTAGTTGTTCTTGACCCAGGTTACCTTGGGTCCTTGTTGATTTAAATAACTGAAGCTGGAAATATATGAATATTTAGGTTGATTTTTGTAACCTAAGAGATGATATCTTCTAGGTGGAATTATCCATTGGTTAAAAGGATTAATGTTTTGTCTTTGTTGATTAAAAGGTATGTTGGAATTAAAGTTTATGTTATTACAAACTGGGGTCGACGAATTCTGGTACGTTCGTCGATCTGAGGTCGACAAACGGGGATGAGTTCGTCGAACTCCACTTAGAGAATGAAAGTATTAATTTTCTGGGCCCCAATTTCGTCGATATCTGGTCGAGGAACCATACTGATTTCGTCGATCACAGTTCAAAGAATAGTTATAATATAAGTTTGCGTTTTGAGTTCGTCGACTTAAGTTCGACGAACTGTGCACATTTCGTCGATCTGAGTTCGACGAAATCTGCTGAACATAGTTATGATTAAGATTTTTCTTACTCTTTCTTCTTTTCTTATTCTTGTGTTTAAGTTCTGTTTGATTAAGATTGTTATCTTCTATTTTCTCTTTACCCTTTTCAGAAATAAATTTTATAGGGGTTGTTAATATGTTCTTCTGAATCAGTGGGGGTTGGCTTGATGAAGCACCTAAGCTCAGCTTGCCATTGAGTCTGACATTCACTGTGCTTGTGATGTTCATCAGCTTGATACTTCTCCCATTCAGGGATTCTTCAAGTTGCCTAGCCTCAGATAATTCAGTTTTTAATTTAATGATTTGTTCATTAGCTAGAGTGATTTCATCCTTTAACTTATTATTTTCTGAAAGTAGGTTTTCTTGCTCATTTAATTTCTCTCTTAGTTGTTTAATTACTTTTTCAGAGTTAATTAAATCAAGACATAAAGATTTAAATTCAGTTTTAAATTCATCTGAATCAAAATCAAAAGAAGACAATACCTGATCTTCCTCAGATTCAGAGTCTTCATTGTCTGATTGTTCAGCTTCTACTTCTGAACAACTTCCTGATGCATTGATGGCCATCAGAAAAATCTCCTTTGCCTTAGCTTCCTCTTCATCTTCACTGGAGCTGGAAGATGAAGATTCATCTTCAGTTTCACTCCAGGTCTCAGCTACAAAACCTTTCTCCTTTCTTTTGTGCTTGCTGGAGGAGGGCTTGTTGTAGTGCTGTTTCCTTATTTTTTTTCTATTCTTCTCTCCTTCTTTTGATTCTCTGGACACTCTGAGATGAAGTGTCCAGGCTTCCTGCAGCCAAAACAATCAACTTCTTTAGTGGGAGTCTTGTCATGCCTGGTCTTATCATCTTGCCTTGATGACTTCCTCCTGAAGTCTTTCTTGCCCATCTTGTAGAATCTCTTGGCTAAGAGACTCAGAAATTCTTCATTGATTGTTCGGGCTTCTGATTCTTCATTTGCTTTAAATGCAATACTTTGCTCCTTTCTGCCTGATGAAGGAGTCTTCTATTCTGCAGCCTCTCTAGACTTTATATTTGATCATAAGACTTGAGCTTTCCAAGTAGAGATTCTGTGGAAATCTCATTTAGACTTCTGGCTTCCTTGGTAGGCCAGATTATTGAATCCCATGAGCTAGGGAAGCACATGAGGATTTTTTCATTTACTTCAGTAAGGGTGATGTCCTTGTCTAGAGTCTTTAGCTCATCTTTTATTGAGCTCAGTCTGTTGTACATGTCACCAACAGACTCTGATTCATCCTTCTTAAAGTTCTCATATTGTGAGATGAGGTTGGATCTCCTATCCTTTCTCTCATTAGCTGAACCAGCAACCATCTGGTTATGTGAGTCTTTTATTGCCTTGGCTGATGTGCATTCAACCACTTTCTGGAAAATATCATCAGACATTGTCTGAGCCAGAATGTTCATGGCCTTTGCATCAGCTCTCTTGGCCTTTTTCTATACTTTTGTCCACTCAGGTGGTGGAACAACATGTGTGCTGGAACTAGCAGTAATTGTTGCCACTGGAGCTGGTGGTCCTGTCAAAATAGAATTAAAGATGTCCTCATCAATAGAGTTCATATACAATTTGATTCTTGCCTTCCAGATAGCAAACTTATTTAAGTTGCAAACTAGAGGTCTGGTGCTTGCATAGTCTTTATTCTGTATCATTTTGTGATAACAGAAAAACTAAGAAAAAAACCTGATCTAACAAGGATCTTCGTTCAAGTGTTAGCTTGTACAACTAAAGGAACATCCCTCTGATACCAACTGAAAGATGGGAGTTAGATCTGATTTACTCTAGAGGGGGGGGGGTGAATAGAGTATTTAAAACTTTGGTTGTTTTTAAGTTTTATATCAGAGTTTAAAATAGGTGATACGAATAATAATATAGAAAGAAATAAAAGCAGGTTAAGCTAATCTATCTATCTATCACAACACAACAAGAACAGAAAGAGAATGAACACAACTAGATAATACAAGAAATTTTATAGTGGTTCCCCAATCTGGGTACATCCACTCTTCTACCACCCTGGTAGGAATCCACCAACAGGTTTTTGATCAGGTGACTGCCACCATAATATCTATTTGCAGGGAGATATAACAACCCTTTAGGCTTTTGATCAGGTGCCCAAAAACCAACTCAAGTCTTTTGATCAGGAGACTTGACAACCAAGTGGTTAACTTTTGAAGGGAGTTAAAACCCTTTTACAGGAGGTGAGAGGAGGTGATGGTGTCTTCTCTTTCTCTAATCAACAGAGAAGACTAGTGGATCTTAATGTTGTCAAAGCTCCCCCTGAGATGTTGAATGGTTCAGGAAGACTGGAAGCTTTGCTTCCGGGTGTAGGTCTTCATCCTTGTCTGAAAACAATCCTGGAACTTTCTGACTGAATCAAGATGAGTTGTCCTTGAATGTTCCTGGAGGAGAAGGTCGAAGAAGACTATTGATAGTGATGAATGTTCTTCTTCAGTCTTCAGAATTGACAAGGAAGAAAATAGAATGTTTTCTGCACTGGGTGAGAGTTCTGAATGTTCAGTCTGCGTCTCTCAGAATTCTTGTATGCTGTATATTTTCTGAGAATCTCTGGCTCAGTATATTTTGATTTCTGGCTAAGTATCTTACGACTAAAAAGAGAAAAATTCTTTTAGATTCTGCAGTCAGAAATTCTCCTTTGAATTTGAATTCCTGCATTAATTGCTCAAGGATCTGGAGAATACAAACTGCTGGAATGACTGTCATAAATGAGTTTCCCCAACTATCCCTAATAAAATAAGAAGGTAATTACCATGATGAAAACCATAATTAATGCTGCCAATAACGGCTATATTCAGGGGAATATTAACATTAATTACTTAGGAATAATACTGCTAAATAATATAGAAAGTAAGGGACAGAAGAAGGAAAACTTATCATTCTGACTTGGGACAGAATTCGTCGACCTCGTAACGGAATTCGTCGACCTGAGTTCCAAGTTCGTCGACCTGAGCTCTGCGAACTACATTCAGAGAATAACTTGCGAATTCTGTGCTCTGAGTTCGTCGAGCTGAGAATCTGTCTGAAAGACATGATCGTTAACCTGAGCTCGAATATCGTCGAGCTAAGCTTAGAAAAATAACTCTGAGTTCGTCGATCTGAGATCGACGATCGTCGAGCTGAGTTCAAAGAACTTCGAACTGATCATTCTATTCTCTGAATTTTCTAAGTCTTGAGACTACTGACGTCCTCTGCTGGTTGGTCCATGAAGGTTGAACCTAATGACTGGCCTAAACTCTAGGACTACCAGACTTGACCCTAGCTATACAATGTGGGTCAGACTTTAACCTAATTTAGTGAACCTAGCCCAAATCCAATTAGGGATCCAACAGTTTACATGATGACACATGTGCACACATGATTTTAAATAAGAATAAAGAATCCATGCATTTATATCATAGGTACTTGAGTCAGTAGGATGAGATGATATCATCCTAAAAGGACATGGTATCATTTATAAAATCCCAGAGAAAGTTTGGAGGATAAGCAAGTGTCTTTTAAGTATGGTCTGAACTAAGTCTCATAACCTAGTCGTAATCTAGGATTTTGATGAGTTGTTAGTTTTCCTTTTAGAGATGCCGCCGAAGTGTATTGCGACAAGGTCGACTCCCCAATCGGAGGGTGAGTCGTTAGGTGCGCAAAGCGATGCGTTGATTGAGAGTCTGCGTTAGAGCAATGGGGCTCTATCAAGGAAAGTAGTTGCGATGCAATCGCAAATTCAAACCTTGTTGTCTTCCTCTCATGCGCAGCAACCCTTAGTGCATGAACCTACCGTGGATCAAGTCATACCTGATGCCCCTGCTCCTCTGGGTCCCCCAGTGACGCTACCACTAGAGATGAATTTTATCTCGCATTTCAAGCGATTGGGACCTCCCACTTACGACGAGAGTGCCAACTTCTTGGTTTTGGATGATTGGATCATCGCTATTGAAGAGATGTTCTCGTACTCGGGAATTGCAGAAGACCAAAAGGTAATGATTGCAGCCTATCATTTAAAAAGCCCGACAAAGAGCTGGTGGATTCGGGAAAAGGAGACCCTAAATGAAGGATGGTTGTGGGAATCTTTTAAGAAGATGCTGAAAGATTTGATTTCAAGAGCCTAGACACCTAGAGGGGGGGGGGTGAATAGGTTCTAATATTTTTAACTATTTAGGCAATTAACAAGTTCTAACACAACATATAAAATCACAGTTCTCAGAAAAATAAACATAGCACAACACAGCAAGATTTATAGTGGTTCCCCATTTTATGGGTACATCAACTTTCCCCCTTCACCTATCCAGTAGAGAACTGGATTCAGCTAAACTTTCTTTCACTATCTCAGATCCACAGATCTTACAACTCAGAACCTGATAGGTTCCTACAGCTCAGACTTCTTCAAGTCCTACCTCAGATTCTTCCCAAGAACCCTATCTCAGGAAACAGCCCTACCTCAGCCTTTATCTCCAGGCCTACAACTAAGACTTCAATAAGTCCTACACCTCAGGCACTCAGCCCTACCTCAGCCTTTATAAATACAGGCTTACAACTCAGATCTATATAAGATCTTACAAGAAAAAGTTTATTTAAAGAAATAGAAATTTCACCCAGATTGAAATCTAAATGGGTGAGAGCTTCTTGATCAGTTCTTGAATGACTGAATACTTCAGATCCAACCTGACTTAGCTTCTTCAAAGATTCTTGATTTGAATAAAATAAGGTTGATCTTTACTTGGTGTTGAAGTTAATCTTTAATCAGCTTTCTTCTTAAATTCAAAATCAGATCTGAATCTTTCTTGTAGACTTGTTCATGATCTACCTTCTTATGGGCCAGCCTCTAGCTCTCTAATACTTGTTGTTAGTTCTATATAATTTGTTCTGTTGGATTCGATTATGGTTGTTATGGATCAGCCCTTTATATAGAGTTCATCCATGATTACCGGCTGATCCGGTTTATAACAGCCTTCTGACAGCACTGACAGATGTGCCAGTCTTATTACTTATGACAGCTGTCAAGTCTTCTGTCGTGACAACTGACCCTTCATTGGAATTATTTCTCAACAGGACACTGTCAACAAACTACTTCAAATGTGTCGACAAAAATAGACCAAGTGTCAACACAATTCTTGATGATGTTGACACAGCTTCCAATGTGTCGACATAGTCATTCTTTATCTTCTCGACACAGCTTCTGTTTTATGTGTCGACACAAGTCCTGTGTGTTGACACAATTGCTCCTGGTCTCCACATAACTGAAGCTGACATATGGCGTTGAGTGTATGTCCAGACGTCGTTGAGTGTGTGTCTACACAAGTCCTGTGTATCGACACAAGCCTTTCAGACTCAGTATAGCTGTTATTGATAGATGGCGTTGAGTGTGTGTCGACACAAGCCTTTCAAACTCAGTATAGCTATTGATGATAGATGGCGTTGAGCGTGTGTCGACACAAGTCCTGTGTGTTGACACAAGCCTTTCAGACTCAGTATAGCAGTTGTGTATAGATGGCGTTAAGTGTGTGTCGAAACAAGTCCTGTGTGTCGACACAAGCCTTCTTTAGGTGTTGACACAATTCCTGGGTGTCGACACATGCCTTGCTTCTGGTGTCGACATAACTCCTGGGTATCGACACAACTCCTTCTTCAGGTATCGACACAATTCCTGAGTGTCGACACAGCTCCTGCTTCATGTGTCGACACAATTCCTTACAAGTGTCGACACCTATACTTATAAATTTTCCTGTATTTCTTAAACCTGCACACTGAAACTCAACATCCCATCAAATACAAATTGATTTATATCATTGAGTACAGAGAGGCTTCTCCAAATATGGTACACAATTTCCAGTGTACCCAACAATCTTCCCCTATTTGGAGAAGTCATAACCCTTAGTCAATGATATACACCACACATGATAAAATAAAGAAAAAATATGTGTACATCCATTTCACAGAAGGGTAACATATAAACACAAATAACAGCTAATATCAACACTGAAAATGATATCATTCATTAAACAGAAAATTGGTTAGCTTTACAGATTTCTTAATAGAACAGAAAGATTACATTGTTCTACATACTAGCGTATCTATCCTAAGATTGACTAGGCTCCTTGATTACTATCCCTTTGCTAGACTTGATCTTAGCTTGCACATTGGCTTTAGTATCTTCAGCTGGCTTCTTCCCTTTCTAATCCTTCTTTTTGAGCTCTTCAGCCTTAATCTTCTGCCTTTCAAAGTAATGAGAAGGCTTAGGAAAGTACTTGCTAGGCTCTAGAGTATTAGCAGGTAGCATCCCAGCTTTGGCATTCCTTCTGAACTAAAGTATGGCTTCTTGCCTTGCCTGATACTTATTCGATTCTAGTTCAGAGTACCACTTGACTCTATCATGCATCTTATCTTTTATAACTTTCCAGGCAGTAAGAATAATGTTCCTAGAAGTAGCACTCCACTGCTCAAAGTCAGGCTTCAATTCTGCCTGTTCTCTAAATATTTTCTTAGAAAGCTGGGCCTCTTTTTGAGCTTCCATAGCAGCTACCGACATTTCAACTTTGTCAATTATGACATTCTGTACCTCCTGTGGAGGGCTATAAATTTTCTAAACTTCCTGCTGTACTGTTTCAAAATCTGCTGGAGGATAGATAACCTATGCAACTTCCTGCTGAACACCTTCAATATAATCTGGTTGAACACCAGATTCAGCAGTGTTATCTTCATCACACAAGGGTGGAAATCCAAGGGTAGCTCTGATGGTATTAGAAACCCATTTAGCATGATCAGAGCTGGCTTTGACTAATATCCTCTCCCCCTTTATGACTTCTCTGGCTATATGATCTCTCAGATCATTCTTTTGAAACCTTACTTGATCAGCTAGATATTCAGTACCTTATTTGTAGTAGGCTTTGAATTTAGTAAGGTGAACAGAAATAGTCTTTTGAGAAGCTTCAATGGTTGTGTGGACAGCCGCTAGATCATCTTTAATTTGTTTAGAGAGTTCGGCTTTCACATCAGTGGCTATACCTCCAATTTTATTGAGAATTTCAGCATGTGAGTCCTTGAGATTTTCATTTGACTTGAATTGATTTTCTAGAATATAACCTTGCTTGACTGTAATGTCTTCAATTTCAGTCTTCATTTCTTGTTGTTAGGTAGCCAGATATACTACAGCATTACCTCCCTTGTGGAAGCAATCTGTCATCTCTTTCTTGTTCATATTTACTTAAAATTTGATGGATTTAATTTCTTGAGCAAGTTGAAACTACAGTTCTTTATGTGTCTCATCCACATACTTCTCCAAAGATTGTCTTTGCTCATCCAATTTTACTTGTAGTTTCACCATCAGTGAACTGAAGTCCATCTGCATGTTTAATGGTTGAGAGACTGTTTGTAAGGCTTTCTTATAGCCTGTGCTCCTTTTCCTGATATTGACCAGATTCCTTTTCTTAGCCATGGAGGCTTCTTCATCATCAGAAGATTGTGATGTGCTTTTTATATTCACAGTGTCCATATCAGTAGGGGCATGCTGAGACATCTCCCCCTCAGTTCCTTGTATCTCTTTCTCAATCCTTTGCTGCTCCCCCTCAGTCCCTATTTTAGTGAAGTCAGGGAACAATTCTTCCAAAGTGAACTCCTGCTGCTTCTGAATAGGAGGAACATGGTTGTCTTTTTGAACTAATGGTTCCCTCTGGACATCTAGATCTTTGTCCAGGGTCTTCTCAACACTGGAGCATTGGACTTGCTCATCTTGAGTTTGATCTTTCATTTGCACATCTTGTGCTTCATTCTCAGTATTGAACTGTGCTTCCTTGTTTATTTCTGATATAACATCCATGACAGTATCAGCAGCATACTCACTTTCTAGAGCAGCTTCAGCAATACCTCCCCCTTGGGCAGACATCTGCAATTGTTCAGTGTTTTGGACATTTATTTCAGTATTCTCTTCCCCTGGAGTGGAGACTATCTGATTCTCTAGTTGCTGACTGCTCTCTACTTGAGCTTGAGCTTCTTTTTCCTGTTGGTCTTCATCTGAGCTGAATACCACTTCTTCTTCAGAATCACTGGAGGATTCTGCTTCTTGGACAATGGTTTTCTTCTTTCTATCCTTCTTTACCTGTTTCTGTGGAGTAGAAACTTCCTTTGTCAAGACTCTATCCCATCTGGATAGAATGCTCACATCCATTCTCCTCATGTGATTGATCTTAGAACCTGGCAGTTGATTCATAACATCTGGGATAGTGGAAGCTAGATACAAGCTTAGTATTCTACCTAGATTTGGCTTTTTAATACCTTCTTGAATCTTGTCAAAAACTACTAATGACCAGTCTGTTTTTACACTGAATATGATTCTGGTCATAAGGTTGAACATGTAAGCAGAAATTCTATCATGTCCACCTGTCTTGCAGAGAATTACCTTGCCTATGATCTTTGAGAGAAATTTACCTTGGGAATTCATTCCCTTCCTTGTAATAGAGGATCCTACCTTGGTATTTGGATTCAGTCCACACCAACTGAGTGCATCCTTCGTCATTGATGGAACAATGTCATCATCTTCTTTAACTCTGGGGAGTTGAAGCGACTTCCTAATCGTCTTCTATGAGAGTTTCACTCTTGTACCATGAACAGTGGATTTCATCTTCTTTCCTTCAGAATCCACAGTTGCAGACAAGTAGAATTCAAGCACTTCCTTCTTCCAAATTTTTATAGGTTCGGAGACTAAATACTCCAACCCATTTTCTGAGATTAGTGTAAGCACACCCTTGATTTCTTGTGAAGCTGTCTCGAATCCCCTGCGAACTAGCTCGTATCCTTCATTAATCTTGTCGTCCTGGTATGGCGCCATTGACGAGAGAGAGAGAGAAGGGAAGAGAAGAGAAGAGAATATCTTAGTCGACACAAAGTCTAAAGTCGAGAATTCTGAAAGCGTAGTTGACCAGATTTTGTCTTCTTCTATTTATAGACTACTGGAAAGGGTAGGTCAAAACACACGCCTTACTTAGTAATAATACTAGTCGACAAAAATATACATGTGTCGACAGTAATGACTTAGGTCACGACACAACTTTGTTTTAGTCGACATGTCTATGTGTCGACATACTTGTGCTAGTGTCGACACAGACTATCAAAGTCTCGACAGAGAGTGTCGACACCAATTTTTGTGTGTCGACACAAAAATATACTAATACAAGGTCTTGATAGAGTTGTGTCGACACAAAATTTTCTGTCGACACAGATACTATTTCTGTGTCGACACAATTCTTTTCTTTGTTGACACAGTTAGCACATGTCGACACAATTTTCTAACTAAGAAAAAATTTCTTAAGAAATTTTGGACTTACAGATACTACTTGAAAAATTTTATGTTGACCTATCACCTTATTCTTGGTCCAACATACCTAATTCAATTTTAAAATAATTGAACTTACTTTTATCTAGAGGTTTTGTAAATATATCAGCAATTTGGTTGTTAATGTTTACAAATTCTAGATTTATGTCTTCCATTTCAACATGTTCTTTAATGAAATGAAATCTAGGCTCCGTTTGGCACGGTGGTAGAGGTCGTAAATGCATGGGTTAAACCGTCATTCATTAAGGATCACCTAACAAATATCATCCATTTGAACATAAAAGTGGATGAAGTTCCTTAGGTGGGCGTTAACAAATGACAATTTAACCCTCGTTATTCATGACCGCCACCACTATGCCAAACGGAGCCCTAATTTCTATATGCTTAGTTCTACTGTGTGAAATAAGATTTTTAGCAATAGAAATAGCACTAGTAGAATCACAAAATAATAGAATTCTACTTACCTTGATGTCATAGTCTTTAAGTTGATGTTTTATCCATAACAACTGAGCGCAGCAGCTGCCTGCAGCTACATATTCTGATTCAGCAGTGGAAATAGCCACACTTGTTTGCTTCTTGCTACTCCATGACACCAGCCTACCACCTAAAATTGACATGTTCTAGTGGTACTTTTTCTATCTTCTCTGCAGCCTGTAAAGTCTGCATCTGAAAAACCTGTTAGTAAGAAATCTCTATTCTTAGGGTACCAAAGACCTAGATTAGGTGTGCCCTTAAGATATCTCAAAATTCTCTTGACAACAGTATAATGAGATTCCTTTGGGCAAGCTTGGTACCTAGCACAAACACATATATCATACATGATGTCAGGTCTACTAGCAGTCAAGTAAAGTAGGGAGCCAATTATCCCTCTATACAAAGAATCATCAATAGGTTTTCCTGCTTCATCTTTGCCTATAGGCATACTTGTTCTCATAAGAGTTTTCATGGTGGAGGCTGTCTACATGTCATATTTCTTAATTAACTCCTTGGTTAACTTAGACTGAGATATGAACAATCCATCATCAGTCTGTCTAACTTGGAGTCCCAAGAAGAATTTCAGCTCACCCATGCTGCTCATTTCAAACTTCCCTTGCATAAGTTTGGCAAACTTACTACAAAGGTTGTTTTCAGTAGAACCAAAGATAATGTCATCAACATAAATCTGGACTAGGATGATCTTACCATTTGATTCTCTAAAGAATAGAGTCTTGTCTATTTTTCTTCTTGAGAATTTATTCTCAATAAGGAAGGCAGACAAAGTTTCATACCAAGCCCTAGGGGCTTGTTTCAAACCATATAGATCTTTCTTAAGCCTATATACATAGTTGGGATAATGAGAATCAACAAAACCTGATGGCTATTCTACATATACTTTTTCCTTCAAGTCTCCATTCAGAAAAGCTGACTTGACATCCATTTGGAATATTTTGAACCCTTGAAAAGTTGCATAAGCCTGGAACAATCTTATACCTTCCAACCTTGCCACTGGGGAAAAAGTTTGATCAAAGTCTATTCCTTCTTCCTGTCTGTAGCACTTTGCTACCAGTTTTGCTTTGTTCTTGATTATGGTGCCATTCTCATCTAGTTTATTCCTGTAGATCCACTTGGTTCCTATAATATTGTGATCTCTTGGTTTAGGAACCAACTCCCAGACTTTACATCTTTTGAATTGATTCAGCTCTTCCTGCATGACATCAATCCAATTTGTGTCTAGCATGGCTTCATCAAACTTCTTAGGTTTTATCGGTGATAGAAAACTTGTACATAGAACTATGTTCATACTTTTGCTCCTGGTTAGAACTCCCTGGCTTGCATCACCAATGATTTGGTGTGCAGGATGATCCTTCAGGTGTCTTCTAGCTAGAGGAAATCTGTCAACCTCTTGGTCTTCTTCTCTTTCCTTATTCTGATGCACTTCATTGTCTTCATCTTCATCCAGAGAGTCTTGTACTTCCCTTGGACAGTTTCCATCCTTTTCTTCATCCAGTCTTGTAGGTTGGTCCTAACTAATAGTCAGCTTGTCCATCCTTTCCTTTAAACATGTAGAGCTACCAGAAGAGCTAGACAATTCACTGTTAATTTACTTAGACTCATCAAATACTACATGGACTGATTCTTCTACAACTTGTGTAGTCAAGTTGTAGATCCTGTATGCCCTACTATTATTGATGTACCCAACAAATATCCCATCTAGGGATTTAGCAGCAAACTTCGTTTGGTAGTGCTTACCATTAACTAGGACATAACATTTGCTACCAAAGATTCTAAGGTAGGAAATATTTGGTTTTCTGCCTTTCATAATCTCATAGGGAGTCTTCATATGTCTTTTATTGATGGAAGCTCTATTGAGTACATGACATGCAGTATTTACTGCCTCAGCCCAGAAGTATTCAGGGAGAGAAGTGTCACTTAGTAGTGTTCTATTTGCCTCAATTAGAGTCCTATTATTTCTCTCAGCAACTCCATTTTGCTGGGGAGTTCTAGGTGAGGAGAACTCCTGATGAATCACAAGTTCTTCACAGAACTTTGTCATACACTTAGACTAAAAATCAGTTCCATGATCACTTCTGATTTTGACCACTGAATTGTTAAATTCATTCTGAATTTGTCTAACAAAAGTCTGGAAGACAATAGGGGTTTCAGATTTCTATCTCAACAAGAAAACCCATGTAAATCTAGAATAGTCATCCACAATAAATAATGTGTATGCTTTCCTACCGAGACTATGAACTGACATTGGACCAAATAAATCCATATGCAGGAGATATAGACATCTTACTGAATCTTTGGTAACAAGTCCATGGAAAGAGGTCTTGGTCTGTTTGCCCTTCTGGCAAGCTGACCTAACACCCTCTTTAATGCACTTGACCTGAGGACCATTCCTCACTAGCCCTATACTAAATAATTGTCCTATTCACCTATAGTTCAGATGAGCTAGCCTCTTGTGCCATTGGACACACTGTGACGCTTTCTCATCTGCAACTAGACAGATAGGTGAGTTGTTATACTCACAATCAAGGTTAAGATAATATACATTCCCTTTCCTAGTGCCAGTCAGAATGATCTCTTGATCACTTGACCTCTTTATTTAACACTCACCCTTGAGGAAAGAAATGTCATACCCAAGATCACTTAGTTGACTTATGCTAATTAGATTATGTTTCAGACCTTTCACATAAGCCACTTGAGTGATACAGATAGAGTTACTAGAAATGTTACCAAACCCTTTGATGACACCTTTTTCTGATCCACCAAAGATTACTTTGGGTCCATTCTCTATGGGAGAATAGTCCTTCAACATCCTTCTTGTTTCAGTCATGTGCCTGGAACATCCACTATCCAAGTACCATATAGGGGTATGACCACTTGGACTCACCTGCATCAAATAAAGATTTACCCATCCTTAGAACCCAAATTATTATTTGGTCCTAGGTTCAAGTTAGCTTAAAATCTGACATGCTTACCTGCAGCCTTTCTGACAGGTAAACTGACCTTATTCTGAATACTAGAATTGAACTAACAATCAATGGCAAAGTGATCCACCTTGCCACAACACCAACACTCAAATCTATTGTATCTTTTCTTAAGTACAGGCTTCTCAATATTATTGCCAGCATTCCTTTTAAGTGTAGGTGCTGGAGAAGCATACCCCAAGGATTCCTTAAGAACATGATGGGTTTGCTTATAGGGTGCCCTATTAGCATATGCACCCTTGCCATTGAGATCACCATACTCACAGTGACCATGAGTGAGGTCATGATCATACCTGTTAGTAGGTTGCATCACTTTTCTAAAAGAAATAGGGGGTTTCATAGCTAGTGGCTGAACTGGGCCTTTGTCTTTTCCTTGAGAATTTGCTGCCCTTATTCTTTCCTTGAAGCCTAGTCATGTCTTTCCTTTCTGAGATATGAAGTTATCTATTAAAGGCAAGACAGCTCTTTGACTTTGAAAATTTAGCCACTAGATCCCGTTCTTTCTGGAGTCTTGCTTCCAGATTTTTGATGTGATTATCTTTGAAGGAGATTGTGCCCATCTGAATAACAGTTATGTTTTTTTAGTTTGGCAACCTCCTTCAATTTCAAATCTATCAGATTGGCTGAATCTGTTGCAGCCTGTTTGAGAGATTCAATTTCCTTGGCCTGCTTCTTGACAAGGAATTTGCTCCTCTTAAGTGCTTGCAACAAACCACCATACTCATCAATTAATTGATGTACATCCCCCTCAGATTTAGAACCATCCACTTCTCTTGAAGTTGATGCGACTGATTCTGATCCAGTAAAATAATCAGAAGCTAAGGATGAACTGTATACCTTACTTGGACCAGGCTGATCCAGGCACTGATCTTCTTCTGAAAAAGCCATCGGCCCTTTACAATAATAGTCTTCACCTCCATTTATGGAATCCAGCATTTACAAGAATTTTGATTCCATAGAATCCTCTTCTGTAGTAAATAACCCAATATAAGCTTATGCATCATCTTCTTCTCCAGATTCTGAGGATGAAGAGTCAGTCCAACTCTTCTGCTTTTGGGCAACCAAGGATTTCTCCTTCTTGCCCTTATTTTGAGGCTTCTTCTTATCCTTAGTCTCCTTTCTCTTATCATGACAGTCAACTATGACATGTCCAAGCATGTTGCAGCAATAACAAACAATTTTAGAGGTAGTTTGTTTACTAGGATAAGAGGCATACATGTCCTCCTTAGAAGTCTTCTTCTTCTTGTAATAATCATCCTTGAAGGAGGATGAAGATTGCTTGGTTCTCCATTTATTCTTCTTCATGAACCTCTGAAACTGCCTTGTAAAGGCAGCAAAGTCTTCATCAAAATGGTGGCTATCTGATGTACTGATGTCAGGATTTTCTGCTTCAGCCTCAGCACTTCTTCTGGGTGGAGAAGGAGACTTTCTCCTACCCCTCCTCGTGGCTTCAGCTTTAAAGGCTACTGACTTGTCTTTATACTCAGACCTACTGCTTTTCTCCTCCTCCTTTCTGTCAGTGAGCTGCATCTCATAAGATAGCAGTTTTCCAAACAAGGGTTGTGGAGGTGTATCAGCAAGCTTGACCACCCCTCTGATGGCACATATTTTTGTATCCCAGTCCTTGGTCAGTGACCTGAGAAACTTATCATTCAATTCATATGTGCTAAAGACTCTTCCATAGGTCATCAGCTCATTTACAATTCTAAAGAACTTCTTGTAACATTCTGCTATGTTGTCTGACTTAGCTTGTCTGAAGCTTTTATATTCTTGATTCAACATAGATTTCCTATCTTCTAACTTATTCAGTTCTCTCCATGTAGACAATCAAGGTGTCCCACATCTCCTTGGAGGTTTTGCAATGTACCAAATTCTGAAATGTGGCATCATCTATAGCACCCACAATTATGTTTTGTGCTCTCTTATTTAAAGTTGCTAGAATTATCTCATCCTTAGTCTTTTCAGAATAGCTCTTAGGGGTTTTTAGATTAGCATCAAGAGCTGATATATTCATTGGAATGAAAGGACCTTCTTGTACTGTGATGTAGATTCTAGGATCAGATACTTCCATGAACAATCTGACCCTTTCTTTCCATATCCCAAAGTTTTCTTTCCTGTAGATGGCAGTTTCATGAATACAAATTCCTTATGATTCTCATTTGAACCCATTCTGGCTAATTGTTAATTGTCTTGGAGATTTACTCAGACTATTAGGTCTATTTTTGAGCAACCTCCCTCTAATACCACTTGAAAGATCTGATTTCAAGAGCCTAGATACCTAGAGGGGGTGGGAGGGGGGGGGGTGAATAGGTTCTAATATTTTTAACTATTTAGGCAATTAACAAGTTCTAACACAACATATAAAATCACAGTTCTCAGAAAAAATAAACACAGCACAACACAGCAAGATTTATAGTGATTCCCAAATTTATGGGTATATCCACTTTCCCCCTTCGCCTATCCAGTAGAGAACTAGATTCAACAAAACTTCCTTCCACTATCTCAGATCTACAGATCTTACAACTCAGAACCTGATAGGTTCCTACAGCTCAGACTTCTTCAAGTCCTACCTCAGATTCTTCCCAAGAACCCTACCTCAGGCAACAGCCCTACCTCAGCCTTTATCTCCAGGCCTACAACTCAGACTTCAACAAGTCCTACACCTCAGGCATTCAGCCCTACCTCGGCCTTTATAAATACAGGCTTACAACTCAGATCTATATAAGATCTTACAAGAAAAAGTTTATTTTAAAAAAAGAAATTTCACCCAGATTGAAATCTAAATGGGTGAGAGCTTCTTGATCAGTTCTTGAATGACTGAATACTTCAGATCCAACCTGACTTAGCTTCTTCAAAGCTTCTTGAATTTGAACAAAATAAGGTTGATCTTTACTTGGTGTTGAAGTTTATCTTTAATCAGCTTTCTTCTTAAATTCAAAATCAGATCTGAATCTTTCTTGCAGACTTGTTCAGGATCTGCCTTCTTTTGGGTCAGCCTCTTGCTCTCCAATACTTGTTGTTAGTTCTATATAATTTGTTCTATTGGATTCGATTATGGTTGTTATGGATCAAACCTTTATATAGAGTTCATCCATGATTACCGGTTGATCCGATTTATAACGGCCTTCTGACAGCACTGACAGATGTGTCAGTCTTATTACTTATGATAGCTGTCAAGTGTTCAGTCGTGAAAACTGACCCTTTATTGGAATTCTTTCTCAGCAGGACACTGTAAGCAAACTACTTCAAATGTGTCGACACAAATAGACCAAGTGTCGACACAATTCTTGAAGATGTCGACACAGCTTCCAATATGTCAACACCGTCATTCTTTATCTTCTCGACACAGCTTCTATTGTATGTGTCGACACAAGTCCTGTGTGTCGACACAAGTCTTGTGTGTCGACACAACTGTTCTTGGTCTCCACATAGATGATGCTGACAGATGGAGTTGAGGGTATGTCCAGACGTCGTTGAGTGTGCGTCGACACAAGTCCTGTGTGTCGACACAAGCCTTTCAGACTCAGTATAGATGTTGTTGATAGATGGCGTTGAGTGTGTGTTGACACAAGTCCTATGTGTCGACACAAGCCTTTCAGACTCAGTATAGCTGTTGATGATAGATGGCGTTGAGTGTGTGCTGACACAAGTCCTGTGTGTCGACACAAGCCTTTCAGACTCAGTATAGCTGATGTTTATAGATGCCATTAAGTGTGTGTCGACACAAGTCTTGTGTGTCGATATAATTTCTGGGTGTCGACACATTCCTTGCTTCTGGTGTCGACATAACTCCTGGGTGTCGACACAGCTCCTTCTTCAGGTATCGACACAATTCCTGGGTGTCGACATTGCTCCTGCTTTAGGTGTCGACACAATTCCTTACATGTGTCGACACTTGTACTTATAAATTTTCCTACATTTCTTAAACCTGCACACTGAAACTCAAGATCCCATCAAATATAAATTGATGTATATCATTGAGTACAGAGAGGCTTCTCCAAATCTGGTACACAATTTCTAGTGTACCCAACAGATGCTGCTGAAAAAGTTTCTATCCTTGGTCAAGCAGGACCGTCTGATTAATAACTTCCTGCATCTGAAGCAGAGACAGCTCACGTGAGAGAGTATGAGATTGAGTTTAGTAAGTTGAGCAGATTTGCTCCTGATTTGGTAGCTTCAGAGGAGGGAAGAGTGAAACATTTTCTAGGAGGACTAAGGAGCGATGTCCAACAGTGGGCATACGCTTATAGAGCTGAAAGTTACACTGAGGCAGTGGAAGCCGCTTTAAAGGTTGAGGCGATTGAAAATGCCAAGAACCGAGGATCTATGGCGAGAAAAGAAAAGAGGAAGGGTGTTGAAGATGGAAGCTCTTGGGCATTTGGCCCTTTTTTGAAAAAGAAAAGTCGAGAGATATGTAGCTTCTATGGACGATCTGGCCACCCCTACGAGAGGTTTTTTAAGAGGACTGCCACTCTGAAGCAGCAGTAGGTGCATGCCATCCAAGGAGCACCCAAAGGAGATCTAGTATGCTCGTTCTGTACAAGGAAGGGACATGACGTGAGTCGTTGCTGGTCGAAGGATAAGGATTGCTCCCAGTGCGGGCCGAAGGGGCATATGAAGTCTTCATGCCCCCAAGCTCAGTCCCCACTGCAGCCTGCCCCGCTTCGAGCTCTGCCGCCGCCACCAAACCAGTACAAAGGGAAAGGAAAGCTAAATGTGGTGACTAGAGAGGAAGCTCAGACCTCTACCCAAGTGATATCAGGTTTGATGCTAGTTTAACTTTTACCCTCCATTGTTTGCTATAGTTTTCATTTGTTTAGTTATGTATGCTACGGTTTTAGGGGAGTTTAAGGTACGGAATAGGTGAGCACACGTTCTCTTTGATTTGGGTGCCACCCATTCCTTTGTGGCATAGAGTTTTGTAGATAGACATCATTTGGACGTGGATCAGTTAGAAGATTCCTTCAACGTCAAGCTTCCCTTCGGAGATCTGGTGATATCAAATCGAGGAATTCAAAGATGCTCTATTTGTCTAGGTGATTTCCTATCCTTTGCGGTTCTGATGGTGTTGGATCTGTCGAATTTTGACGTGATTTTGGGCATGGACTGGTTGTCCAAGTATGATGCGGTCATCCAGTGCAAGGCAAAGCGACTGGACTTCAAGATGGACAACGACCAACCCATGAGTGTCTATGGTTTTCAGGACAAGGGTTCCCACCTTATTTCTGCGGTACATGCTTGTCGTGCTATAGAGTCTGGTTGCGACGCGTATCTTGTTTCTATTTCTGCCCTGGAAACATCTTTTGTTACACCATATCTTGAGGATATCTCAGTGGTGCGAGAGTTTCTAGATGTCTTTCCTGATAGCCTTCCAGGACTTCCTCCTGAGAGAGAGGTGGAGTTTGTGATAGAACTCGAGCTAGGTACTCACCCTATTGCTAAGGCACCGTACCGTATGGCTCCGCATGAGTTAGAAGAGTTGCACACTCAGCTGGATGAGTTGCTGTAGTGTGGTTTTATTAGGTCGAGTTCTTCTCCGTGGGGTGCCCCTGTTTTGTTCGTAAAGAAGAAAGACGGTTCCTTGAGGCTCTGCATAGATTATCGGGAGTTAAACAAGGTAACCATCAATAACCGATATCCGTTGCCTCGGATTGATGATCTATTTGATCAGTTATGGGGATGCGCTGTGTTTTCGAAGATTGACCTTCGTTCAGGCTACCACCAGTTGAGGGTCCGTGAAGCTGATATACCACTAATGGCTTTTCATTCCCGACACGAACATTTTGAGTTCTTGGTGATGTCCTTTGGATTGACAAATGCACCCTCAGCTTTCATAGACTTAATGAATAGAGTGTTCAAAGATTTCTTGGACCGTTTTGTGTTTGTGTTCATCGATGACGTTCTCGTATATTCTCGCAGTGTTAAGGAGAATGCTCGATACTTGCGATTAGTTTTGTCAACCCCGAGCGAGCACAAACTCTATTCCAAGCTGAGTAAGTGCGAAATCTGGTTACCCCAGGTGTCCTTTCTAGGCCATGTTGTGTACAAGGACGATATTTCCGTAGACCCGACCAAGATTTCTGCTGTGATGGAATGGAAGAGACCTTCTACTCCTAAAAAGATTAAGAGCTTCTTATGTCTGGACGATTATTATAGAAGATTCATGGAAGGGTTCTATATGTTGTCTGCTCCTCTAACTAGACTTACACAGAAGAACACCGCATTCATTTGGAGCGATAAGTGTGAAGAAGCTTTCCAAGAGTTGAAGAAGAGATTGTGTACTGCTCCAGTTTTAACTTTACCTACTAAAGGAGTCGAGTACGCTGTGTATGTGGATGCATCAAACATTGGACTTGGTTGTGTTTTGATGCAAGAAGGAAAGGTGATCGCGTACGGATCAAGACAATTAAAGATTCATGAAAGAAACTATCCTACGCATGATTTGGAATTTGCTGCTGTAATATATGCGCTGAAACTTTGGAGACATCTATTGTATGGCGCACTGTGCAAGATCTACACAGACCATAAGAGTTTGAAGTACATCTTCACTCAGAAGGAGTTAAATCTGCGCCAGCGTAGGTGGTTAGTGTATGTGGCCAATTATGAAGTGGAGATTCTTTATCATCCAGGAAAGGCTAACGTAGTAGCCGATGCTTTAAGTAGGAAGACTGCCAAAATCTTCAATGTATCTGTACATTCCTTGGTGTAAGAATTCTTATTGATGGACATTGAAGTTGGGAGAAGTATTGTGCCGGCTAGTTTGGAAGCAGAAGAGCTCTCTTGGATTTCCTTTACCAAAGTGCACCAGAAGGATGATCCTGATTTGTTATACCTCCGAAATAGAACTGAGAAGGGAGAGCTACCTGATTTCTCTTTAGACGAGTTAGATGCTCTGAAATATCGGGGTAGGTTTTGTATCCCCGCTTTTGGTGATATTCGAGCTAAGATTTGTAATGAAGCTCATGGTTCCAGTATTTACTACCATCCTGGTTCCACCAAAATGTATAAATATCTGAAGCAACTTGTTTGGTTATCGAGAATGAAGAATTATATAGCAAAGTTTGTGTCAGAATGTTATACGTGCCAGCGTGTTAAGGCTAACCACAGGAGGCCTGGTGGTAAATTGACACCGCTTGATATTCCAAGTTGGAAATGAGAAAGTATTTTGATGGATTTCATCACCGGTCTACCGAAATCTCCCCGTGGGAATGATTCTGTTTGGTTTATAGTTGATAGATTAACTAAATGTGCTCACTTTGTGCCTTTTAAAATTGGGTATTTTATGAAGAAGATAGTGGATTTGTACCCTGATGAAGTCATCAGGTTACATGGAGTGTCTGTTAGTATCGTATCAGATCGAGACTCAAGATTTACGTCTCGTTTTCTGAAGAGTTTGTTGGTACCCTAGTTTGGATTTGTGTTAAGTCATCTCAATTATTTTCTTGACCCAAGATTTATCTATGGTCAAAGGTTAGTTGTTAGGTTAGATTCCCTCAGTTATAGAGTTGTCACTTATCTAGTGGAAATCTGGCTAAGTTGTTTTTGGTTCGACTATAGTCGAACGCCGCTCGACTTTCGTCTATCAACCGATCGACTATCGTCTATCAGTTGGTCGACTTTCGTCAGTCAGTAGATCGTCTATCTCTGTGATAGTTCAACTATCGTTAAGCTCGACTATCTGTTGTGATAGTTCGACTATCTGTCTTGATAGCTCAACTATCTTATAACTCGACTATCTGTTCTGATAGGTCGACTATCTTCTCTGTAGTTAGGTCGACGATCTCTGTGGTTCGGTCAACGATCTTTTTGGTTCGGTCGACGATCTCTGTGGTTCGGGACGATCTCCGAGGATCGTTCGACGTTTGTTTGTCTGCTTTTAGAGATATTATATTCCTTTTCTTCTGTGATCTATTTCTTATTTATCTGACATATTTTATTAAAGATTATTTCATTGATTTTATGCTTACATCTCAAGGCAATCTTTGCCCCATTCTTTTTGCATAAGTCAAGCTCTACTCTGACAAAGTCTTTTGTCTTATTAGTTGACATATCTTTATGCTTTATCTGCCATGCTGTCCTTTATAGCTGTTAGACACAAAAGTCTTTTCTGGCCGTAAAGAGTTTGGTCTGATGTGACTTTCTATAGTATTCTTTTATCAGATTGGATATGCAGCTTCTCAGAAAGCTTTATCCCTTTATAGGATGTCTTTCTGCAGGATATATTTTTTGTATTATGCTATTTGCAGCCCAGATTGCAGATCTCAGAAGAAGACAAAGAATTAGAGCCGTTACAAAGGCTAATATATAAAGAGCTCTTTTGAAAGAAGTTTAAAAACATATATACATATATAGAGAGAGATACAGACACATACACTAGTTCATATACAGATTAAAAAGAAGAAGATACAGCTCTCAGACATTGTTACATTCAACTGAGAAGAACTACTTTCTTCAGCATTCTTCTTCAATCCTGAGTTCATCCTGCTTCCAGGAACATTGACACTCAGTGCCTCAACAAGAAGAAAAAGAAGAAAGAGAAGCTGATTGAAGAAGAACAACCATTTCTCATCAAAAGTCTTCTTCAAGCTGCTCCTTCAAAGAACTTCAAGACAACAGATTATATCTGTCAAGAGTTCAGAAGAGATCCTGCACCCTGAAGCAAGACTTCTTCCTGGATATTCTCTAAGCCAGGGGAGCCTTGATTCCTTAGAGCTTTCTAGCTCTATGCAATCCACTATCTTCTCTAATCTTATTTTACAATAGAGAAGACATTCTAACTCTCTCACCCTCCTGTACAAAGGGTTATTACTCCCTTCAAAAGTGAACCTTGGTGGCAGGGCACCTGATCAAAAACCTGTGTTGGATTTTGAGCTCCTGATCAAAAGCTCAAAGGGTCTACTTGATCTACTTGAACCAGATCAGTTGGTGGCAGGGCACCTGAACAAAAACCTGTAGTGGATTCCTACCAGGGTGGTAGAAGAGTGGATGTACCTATTTAGAGGGAACCACTATAAACCTCTTGTGTTGTCTGTGTTGCTTACTTTAATTATTGTACTGTGGCTGTGAGTAGAACTAACTAGGACTGCTAGTTGCTGTGATAGGACTAAAGCTGAAACTGTAATTACAGTTAGCTTTCTCTTGTGCACCACACTTTGTGTTAGGCTCTAGGATTTCAAAAATCTATAAACTCATTCCATAAACTAACTCTAAGGGAGTTGAGTAGATTGTCATAATTTTTGAATACTCTATTCACCCCCCTCTAGAGTTGTATCTATCCTCACTTTCAATTGGTATCAGAAGGAGGTTGACTGACTGTACAGGCTAACACCTGAGTCACAAGATCTAGATAGATACCAAGTTTATAGACATTCACTTCATGGCCCAGTACAAGGATTGTTCTAGCATTAGACCTCCAGTTTGCAACTTAGCTAAGTCCAGTATCTGGAAGGCAAGAATCAAGTTATATATGAATTCTATTGATTAAGATATTTTTTCTTCTATTTTGACAGGACCTCCAACACCACCTGCTGCAGCCACTGCTACAACATCTACAAATCTCAGTGCAGTGCAACCTCCAGACTACAATGATGCATACAAGAAAGCAAAAATAGCTGATGCAAAAGCTATGAATATTCTGGCTCAGACCATGTCTGATGAAACCTTTCAGAAAGTGACTGATTGCACTTCTGCAAAAGCCATATGGGACTCACTAAACCAGATTGTAGCTGGTTCAGTTGATGAGAGGAAGGACAGAAGGTCCAACCTTATATCTCAATATGAAAACTTCATGAAGACTGAAGCTGAATCAGTTGAAGCTATGTACACTAGGCTCAGCTCCATCATCAATGAGCTGAGAACCCTTGATAAGGAGATAACATTGACAGAGGTCAATGATAAGATACTGATGTGCTTCCCCAGCACATGGGATCTTAGGATCTGGCCCATCAAGGAGGCCAGAAGTACTACTGAGATCTCAACTGAAGCCCTCTTTGGCAAGCTCAAATCTTTTGAGCAAGTTCTAAAGTCCAGGGAAGCTGAAGCTGAAGCTAAGACTCCCACTCCAACAAGGAAATAGCAAACTCTTGCTCTCAAAGCTGCTGATGCTTCTGAAGGAAGCCAATCCAATGAGGAGCTGATGGCACTCTTTGCCAAAAGGTTTCTCAAGATGGGCAGAAAGGACTTTAGAAAGAAGTCTTCAAGATATGAAGACAAACTAAGGTATGATAGATCACCTGCTAAAGAAATTATCTGCTATGGCTGCAGGAAACCTGGACACATTCTACCAGAGTGTCCAGAGGAAAAGAACAAGGATAAGAGAAAAGAAAAAGAACATCAGAAGAAGCACTCCAAGTCCTCCTCCTACAAAAATAAGAAGAAGGAGAAAGGATTTATTGCTGAAACCTGGAGTGATTCAGATGAGGAATCTTCCTCCTCAAGCTCCAGTGAAGATGAGGAAGAGAAGAAGGCAAAGGAAATTTGCCTAATGGCAATTGATGCCTGCAACAATCATTCAGCTGCAGAGAGTTCTGATGAAGAAGAAATGCCTACAAAAGATCAGTTATTGTATTCTTATGATTTTACTTCTGCTGAATTTAGATCTGAATTTAACTCTATTTGTTTAGATTTAATTAGCTCAGAAAAAGAAATTAAGGAGCTTAGAAATAGGATAGCAGAATCAGAAACCATCTCTAATGAAAATGCTAGGCTAGAAGCTGAACTCACTAAATGTAGTGAAGAAATCAAATTTCTTAAAACTGAACTAGCCAAATCCAAAAGATTAGAAGAATCTTTAAATGGTAGAAGTCTTAAGCTACTAAAAATTACTAGCATGTCAAACACTAGGACAGGTAATAACAAACTAGGCTTAGGAGCTTCACCAAGTGAACCCCCCTTGGTTCTTAAAAACCATCTTTCAACTCCAGTAAACTTTATTTCAGCTGATGGAATAAAGAATACTGAGCAAGTAATTCAAGTTAACAAAGCTTTAAATAAGGCTAAGAGAGAAAAGAGAAAACAAAAATTTAAAGAACTACAAAAGTCGTCGAACTATGCTCGACAATCGAAGGCTCAATGGTCGAACGATGATCGACGATCTGAGCATCGATCATTGAACAATGATCGACGATCTCAATATGATTTTCAAAATAATCACCTGAACCTTAGAAATCCTAATGTAAATAGAAACTCTAGGTTTATTGACCCATCAACTGCATAGAGTATTCCGCCTAGGAGATCCTATCCCTTAGGATATAAACCTCAGCCTGCTTATTCTTTTATTTCAAGCTTTCATTATGTGAAGAATAATGGACCCAAGGTTGTCTGGGTCCACAATGTCTAACTGTTTAATTTGCAGGTGAAGACCTATCCAATTACTAAAGACAAATGGTATTTGGATAGTTGCTGTTCCAAATATATGACAGGAAACAAAGAAAATCTGTCAAGATACAAGGCCAAGCTTGGACCAAAGGTGATCTTTGGGGATTCCAGCTGTGGTCAAACTGAAGGATATGGTAGGTTTACCATTGGAGCAGTAACATTCAAAAGGGTTGCATATGTAACTGGACTGAAGCACAACTTAATCTCAGTAAGCCAGTTATGTGATGCAGGTTATCATGTATCTTTCACTAACACTCTTTGCAATATTACTTTAAATAGTAATGTAGTGTTAGTAGGCATTATACAGGGTAATATTTATTTAGTAGATTTTAACTCAACTCAATCTGAAATCTGCCTGTTTAATGAAGTAACAAATAATAACACCTTATTGCATAGGAGGCTTAGCCATGTTAACCTCAAGAATATATCTAGGTTATCTAAATACAACCTTGTTCGAGGTTTACCTTCTTGCCCCTACAAGAAGGAAAGCCTATGCAAGGCTTGTCAATTAGGCAAGCAAACAAAAAATTCCTTTAAATCGGTAAATAAAAGTGATTCACCTAGAATCCTGTATTTATTACATTTGGACCTTTTTGGCCCAATAAATGTACAGAGTCTAGGAGGGAAGTTTTACACTTTAGTGATTGTAGATGACTTCTCTAGGTTCACTTGGGTGTTCTATTTGAGAACTAAGGCTGATAACTTCAAAGTTCTTACAGACTTTCTGCTATGTGTGCAGACTGAGTATTCTACTCATGTGGTCTTAATCAGAAGTAATCATGGTACTGAGTTTGAGTCTCTTCTCATGCAAGAATTCTGTGAGAAAGAAGGTATCAAACATAGCTTCCCTGCTCCTAGAACTCCCCAACAAAATGGGGTAGTGGAAAGGAAGAATATGACCCTAATTGAAGCTGCAGGAACATTGTTGGCAGATGCTAACATGCCTCACTCTTATTGGGCAGAAGCTGTTAGCACAGCTAATAATGTTTTGAACAGATGTCTTATACACAAGCTTAAGAGTAAAACTCCTTATGAGTTACTTAAAGGAAAGAAACCTAAAATTAATTATTTTAGAGTCTTTGGTTGTGTAGTGTATATTCACAATAACAACAAAGAATACCTTAGAAAGTTTGAAGCAAAAGCTTCAATGAGAATTTTTCTTGGATATTCCCAAGTAAGCAAAGCTTATAGGGTGTTTAACAAATCAACATTAAAAATAGAGGAGTCTGTGTATGTTTCCTTTGATGAGTCAAAGATGTTCTACAAGGAAAAGGAAACTTATGTTTCCTCAAGCTCATTGCAGGTACCTGAGTCATGCAAAGATGTCACTCAAGAGATTCTCCCTCTTTCAACTCTTCATATCACTGATTCAGAGAGTGATGGAGACTCTGTGGAAGCAGTTGCTGTACCACCAACAGTTGATCCAATTCCTCAAGAGGAATTAATCCAAACTGTTGTTGAAGATCACATCCCACCTGCTGATATTATCACACTTAGAGATCATCCTACATCTCAAGTGATTGGTGATATATCAGTTGGTGTGCAAAAAAGACATCTATTAAGACAGGATGTGATGCATGCTTGTTTCCTTTCACAAATTGAGCCCCTCACCATAAAAGATGCTGAGCTAGATCCCCACTGGATCATTGCTATGCAAGAGAAGCTTAATCAATTTGAAAGATGTAAAGTATGGACTTTGGTTACAATACCTAAAGGCCAACTGATCATAGGCACCAAGTGGGTGTTTAGAAACAAGTTGGATGCCAAAGGAATAATTGTAAGGAACAAAGCTAGGCTTGTAGCTTAGGGCTACAAACAGGAGGAAGGTATTGACTATGACCAAATGTTTGCCCCTGTTGCAAGGCTAGAGGCAATAAGGATCTTTCTAGCCTATGCAGCCTATATGAAGTTTAAGGTTTTTCAGATGGATGTCAAGAGTGTATTCCTAAATGGTGAGCTAAAGGAAGAGGTGTTTGTTGAACAACCTCCTGGGTTTGTCTCTTCAACTCAACCCTCATTTGTTTACAAGTTGCAAAAAGCTCTTTATGGACTTAAGCAAGCACCCAGAGCCTGGTATGAGACTCTAGCTAGTTTCCTGTTAGAGCACAACTTTGTTAGGGGAGTAGTTGATAGAACCCTATTTGTCAAGCATCACAAGGACTCAATCCTGTTAGTTCAAGTCTATGTGGATGATATTATTTTTGGCTCCACTGATCCCAAACTTTGCAAAAAGTTCTCAGACCTGATGCATTCTAAGTTTGAGATGAGTAGTATGGGTGAGCTGTCTTACTTTCTTGGTCTCCAAGTAAAGCAAGATGCTGATGGAATCTTCATCTCCCAATCCAAATATGCCAAGGAATTGGTAAAGAAGTTTGGGATGGCTGATACTTCAGCAATGCATACACCCATGACTACTAATATAGTTTTAGATTCTGATGATCATGGTAAGCCAGTTGATCAGAAAAACTATAGGGCCATTGTTGGTTCCCTATTATATTTAACTTCAAGTAGACCAGATATAATGTTTGCTACATGCCTATGTGCTAGATTCCAGGTCAACCCCAAGGAATCTCATTTGATTCTCCTCAAGAGAATTTTGAGATACCTGAAGGGATGTCCAAATTTAGGACTGTGGTACCCAGTAGAATCAGAATTTGAGTTAATTGGATACTCTGATTCTGACTATGCTGGTTGTAGAGTTGACAGGAAAAGTACCTCAGGAACATGTCAGTTCCTGGGAGAGAGATTAGTCTCTTGGTTCTGTAAGAAATAGGCTTTTGTCTCAACTTCAACTGCAGAGGCTGAATACATAGCAGCTGCTAGTTGTTGTTCACAGATCCTGTGGATTCAAAACCAGCTTTTGGATTATGGGTATACACACAAGAACACAAAAATCATGTGTGACAGTACCAGTACTATTTCCATAGCACAAAATCCTGTGCACCACTCTAGGACCAAGCACATTGAGATCAGGCACAATTTTCTAAGAGATTGTGTGGAAAAGAACTAGATCAGCCTTGAGTTCATATCCACTGACCTTCAGAGAGGTGATATTTTCACCAAGCCCTTAGATGAACAGAAGCATCTGTTCTTTTTGGTTCAACTAGGCATGATAAATGGAAAAGACTAAGTGTGACTTCTGCTTTGTTGAAATCTGTTTGAAGATCGTCGAACGACGTTCGACGATAGTCGAACAGGTTGAGCCTATCGTCGACCTATGGTTGACGCCGGCTCATTTGCTTGTGAAGACAGAAATAGTCGAACGATTGCTCGACTACTCTGCTTTAGGAAACGATCGTCGAATGACCGTTCGACTATCGCTTCTACTATCTGTTAAAACAGGTCGACGATTGTCGTTTTAATATAAAACCGATGGTCGACCTAGGTTAATTGATCGTGCTTTTTATAGTCGACAGAGCTCGTCTTTTCGTATTATTCATTCCTGCTTGCAAGGTTTGACTTGATCTATGCCCCGCGCTCTCTGCTCTTCGTTTCTCTCGTCTTCTCCGACCAAATCGATGGCGATTGCTCCAGCTCTTCTGACGGTGATGAAGTTTGACGCCGGGTTCAGCGTGGACTTTTATTCGTTCAGCGCCTGTGATGCTGAGATTCTAGAGATACTCCAGCTGTGCAAGGATCAAGGACTAGAGAAGCTGATGTCCACAAGGATTAAGATTAATATTCCAGATATTAAAGAATGGGTCTACACTTCGTCGTCCAGTGACGAATCCATGACCGGGACCATCGGCGGCAAGGAGGTAACTTTGACTCCTGCCGTCTTGACTGAGATTTTTGATTTGATTAATGGTCAAGAGGAGTATGACCAAGATACTCAAGAGTATGGAAGGATGCTCGTCGAGCTAGGTCATGCCGAAGGCATTCCTTCTAAGTTACTGAAAGTAACGTTTCCGATGAGGATTAAGTTCTTAGCAGAACTGGTTGGAAAAGTGCTATTGGGTAAGCACTCTGCTCATGACAACATTACCAGGCAACAATTTGCCTTGATGTGTGCCATTGTCAACAAGAAAGTAATCAATTGGGCAGGAATAGTTTTTGATTTGATCAGGAAGAAGAACTCTAAGAAAGAGGTAACCCTTGGACGGGTAATTGGAATATTTCTAAGAGAGAAGTATCCCCAACTGTTGGGAACAGTTTCAACTTCTATAAATGCAACCAAGAAGATGGATCCCACTTTTTTCATAAAGTGGAGAAGGAATATTCAGAAGCCCTCACCTGCTGGGGTTGCTCCTGTTATATCTGAGAGCACCAGGACTGTACCAGTCACTCCCCACCTACCTGAAGAAGGCTCTTCCATTCCCCCCATTCCACCTTCTACTGCATTGCCATCCACTTATACTGAAGTGACATCTACATCCACTGCCTCTCTTCCACTAGATTCTTTAACTATTCTCCATGCATCACCTCCAGTATCTCCACCTCCTTCTCATCTTGCTGGGATTTCATATCCTAGTTTTGATCTGTTGGCTTCTGAGACTCTACCAACTCCACCTCAGTCACCAATTTCACATCAAGATCATATTGATCTTCATACATCTGCATCTCCATCACCAGCTCATGCATCTGCATCTCATCAGGAGAACATCATCCTTGATGATCTTCCATCTGTTGTGATTCCCCCATCAACCTCTTTTGAAATCACACCAGCATTCATAGCCAGCATCTTGGAGCTAATTACTCTTTCAATCAAATCCATGATTGAAGCAGCAATTGCCCCACTTGTCTCTTCCATTTCTTCCCTTACATCATCCATCAATGCCCTCTCCAACTCTGCTGAGCCCTCTTCACTTAGGGGCCTGAGTTCAGTACCCACTGAAATCAGGTAGGGGGAGATGTTCCAGGAAGATGTCTCAGGACTTCCCCTAGTCGCTCCTCCAGCAGTTGTTCAAGTAGCTCAAGTCTCAGGACAGAGGCCAGCTGATGTTATCTTGGAAGAAGAATTTGCTTGTAAAGTTTGTCTTGAAGAATCCTCCACTCCCATTGTTGCCCTATACTTGGAAGGAGTCATCACCTCCTTTCTAGATGACTTATGGGAGTTAGGAAATCCTGCAGGTAATTCTTTATCTCAATTTACTGACCTGTTAACTGACATGTTAACTTGTGAGTATCTTGAAGGAATGTTTCTAGCCCATTTAGAACATTTTGTCTCCCTTTGGCTACAGATCAAGTTCAAGAAGATCAACTTTTTCAAGAACCAGCTCCAGAATCTGCTCAAGAACTTGCTGCAATAGAAGAACCTGAAGCTGAGCAAGCTCCAGAAGAACTGGTCCTCAAGACAGTTACAGATGAACAAGAAGAAAGATCTACAGTCTGGGATGACACCCCAGGACTAGACCTTGATACTCTTCTGGCACAGGATGCCTTAGAAGAAGAAAGGGAGAAAGCTGCCCTAAAAGCAAAAGAAATGGCTGATCAAGATGCCTTAGACCCTTATGACCAACCTCAGTCATCTCACTCTGATGATGAGGATGATTCTGATGATTCAGAAGGTTCAAAGAAGAAGAAAATTGCTAAAAGGAAGAGGAAGTCTGTTGCTCCTCCTCCACCAAATCCAGATCATGATATCCCATACTACATACTGAAAGGGATTGATCCCAAATCAAAAGAATACCAACATTGGATGGGACTGTACAGGAACCAACAGAAGAAGAGAAAGAAAAGTAAAAGATATGACTCTCCAGCTCCAAGGTGGAATCCTAGAGGTCCTCCTCCTCCTCTTCCTCCTAGTGCAGGAGCCTCAGGAAATGTTTCTGCCAATCCCTCAGCTCCTTCTGCTAGATTCACTTCCTCTCAAGCATATCAAAAAAGAAGTAATCCAGGTTACCAAGGCAAATCCCAGTCAGGCCAACAAGGACAAGAGGCTGAATCAAAAGAACAAGTGAAGGAAATGGTTTATCAAAGACCAACCTTTTCTCCTCCTCCTTCAACCAAGAGAAAAGCTTCACCTCCCAAGGAAAAGAAAAGTATACCATCCAGAAAACCAATTCAGAAAAAGCAAACAGATTCAAAAGGAAAAATGATAATTTACTCTGAAAAATCCAGTAAGAAATATGCAAAATTTGCTCCTCCATCTTCTCTTATTATTCAAGAAAACAAAGAGCCAGCTGTAAGCTTGTTAGACCTCTCTACTCAATTCAAGACCATAAAACCTCTTGATCTAACTGATGATAATGAATATGAAAGCCAAGAGCTTAATCCTGATTTCAGGATGGCCAGATTTCTTGAATTAGTTGGATCAGCCCAAATCAGACAAGCCAGAGCTGAAGGCAAAGATGCAACATGCTTAACTACAATGTCAAAGTTCAGGAAGAAAGAACTAGACAGATTCCAGGTCAGACCTGAGGTTTTTGATGCTTCAAAGTATATGGAAAAGCATCCAGAAGCTGTTGTGCCAAGAGCAGGAGAATCCAAGATCATTGGAGAACAAGACTTGAAGACATCAAAGAAAGATGCTCCAGATCCCTTCAGGAAAATTTCTTTCCTTCCTGGTTCTTCTGTTTCTAAATCAGATTCTGATGCTATTTGAGTTGTTTATTTTATTGACTGTCTGTTTGATTATTTGTTTGATACAATTGATGCTTATTTATGATATGATACACCTTTGATCCTAACAGGTTAATGTTGTTTTTATATCTATTTTATAGCATTTGTTGTTGTTTGTTGTTTTGAGAGACTTAACCCAAATAGGGGGAGATTGTTGGTACCCTAGTTTGGATTTGTGTTAAGTCCTCTCAATTAGTTTCTTGACCCAAGATTTATCTATGGTCAAAGGTTAGTTGTTAGGTTAGATTCCCTCAGTTGTAGAGTTGTCACTTATCAAGTGGAAATCTGGCTAAGTTGTTTTTGGTTCGACTATAGTCGAACGCTGCTCGACTTTCGTCTATCAACCGATCGACTATCGTCTATCAGTTGGTCGACTTTCATCAGTCAGCAGATCGTCTATCTCTGTGATAGTTCAACTATCGTTAAGCTCGACTATCTGTTGTGATAGTTCGACTATCTGTCTTGATAGCTCAACTATCTTATAGCTCGACTATCTGTTCTGATAGGTCGACTATCTTCTCTGTAGTTAGGTCGACGATCTCTGTGGTTCGGTCGACGATCTTTTTGGTTCGGTCGACGATCTCTGTGGTTCGGTCGACGATCTCCGAGGTTCGGTCGACGATCTCCGAGGATCATTCGACGTTCGTTTGTCTGCTTTTAGAGATATTATATTCCTTTTCTTCTGTGATCTATTTCTTATTTATCTGGCATATTTTATTAAAGATTGTTTCATTGATTTTATGCTTACATCTCAAGGCAATCTTTGCCCCATTCTTTTTGCATAAGTCAAGCTCTACTCTGACAAAGTCTTTTGTCTTATTAGTTGACATATCTTTATACTTTATCTGCCATGCTGTCCTTTATAGCTGTTAGACACAAAAGTCTTTTCTGGCCGTAAAGAGTTTGGTCTGATGTGACTTTCTATAGTATTCTTTTATCAGATTGGATATGCAGCTTCTCAGAAAGCTTTATCCCTTTATAGGATGTCTTTCTGCAGGATATATTTTTTGTATTGTGCTATTTGCAGCCCATATTGCAGATCTCAGAAGAAGACAAAGAATTAGAGCCGTTACAAAGGCTAATATATAAAGAGCTCTTTTGAAAGAAGTTTAAAAACATATATACATATATAGAGAGAGATACAGACATATACACTAGTTCATATACAGATTAAAAAGAAGAAGATACAGCTCTCAGACATTGTTACATTCAACTGAGAAGAACTACTTTCTTCAGCATTCTTCTTCAATCCTGAGTTCATCCTGCTTCCAGGAACATTCACACTCAGTGCCTCAACAAGAAGAAAAAGAAGAAAGAAAAGCTGATTGAAGAAGAACAACCATTTCTCATCAAGAGTCTTCTTCAAGCTGCTCCTTCAAAGAACTTCAAGACAAAAGATTATATCTGTCAAGAGTTCAGAATAGATCCTGCACCCTGAAGCAAGACTTCTTCCTGGATATTCTCTAAGCCAGGGGGAGCCTTGATTCCTTAGAGCTTTCTAGCTCTGTGCAATCCACTATCTTCTCTAATCTTGTTTTACAATAGAGAAGACATTCTAACTCTCTCACCATCATATACAAAGGGTTATTACTCCCTTCAAAAGTGAACCTTGGTGGCAGGGCACCTGATCAAAAACCTGTGTTGGATTTTGAGCTCCTGATCAAAAGCTCAAAGGGTCTACTTGATCTACCTGAACCAGATCAGTTAGTGGCAGGGCCCCTGAACAAAAATCTGTAGTGGATTCCTACCAGGGTGGTAGAAGAGTGGATGTACCTATTTAGAGGGAACCACTATAAACCTCTTGTGTTGTCTGTGTTGCTTACTTTAATTATTGCACTGTGGCTGTGAGTAGAACTAACTAGGACTGCTAGTTACTGTGATAGGACTAAAGCTGAAACTGTAATTACAGTTAGCTTTCTCTTGTGCACCACACTTTGTGTTAGGCTCTAGGGTTTAAAATATCTATAAACTCATTCCGCAAACTAACTCTAAGGGAGTTGAGTAGATTGTCATAATTTTTGAATACTCTATTCACCCCCCCTCTAGAGTTGAGTAGATTGCCAAAATATTCCTTCCTACAGATTCAAAGTCTCACAGCACTCAACTACCTCTTGGTCATTCCTGAACCAATGAAGACAAACTTCTTGCTAACCTTGGAGATCTACTCAGACTGTTAAGCCTCTAAAGAGTAACCTCCCTCTGATACCACTTGAAAGTCTTATTTTTAAGATTAGCTAAACACCTAGAGGGGGGGGGTGAATAGGTTTTTGTCTCTATTTAAGTTTTTAACTGGTCTTCTGATTTCTGTGGCTGTGATTAGGTTAATTATCAGCTTTCAAGAACATTCACAAACGACACAACAATTTTATAGTGGCTCCCCAATCTTGGGTACATCCACTGTCCCTCTGCGCCTATCTAACTGTGTGTTAGATTCAGCTCTCCCTCCAAAAATCAGCTACTTAATAGATTACAACACAGATACCGCAGGACCACACAGGTCACACAAACCTAACAATTAGGCACTAAGCCAACCCACATAGGTCATAATGACCTTTCATCAGGCAGAAAGCCAATCACAGGTCACAAGACCTTAGCCTTTATAATATAGACTTACAACTCTAGATTCACAAAGAATCTTTACACACAAAAAAATAAAGAATGAGATGATTAGACACCAGAGCAAGATCTCTGTGTCTTTTTCTTCCTGGACTGAGCAGATATCAATCCAACTAATTGCTGTTGAAGACAATAGGTAGGCAGTAGATTCTATCTTCAAACAACTAACCTTCCCTCTGCAGAATCTTGTAGATCTGCGACCTCAGAATGAATTCCGATCCTGCTGTTGCAGATGGTAATTGCTCCAGCTATCTCTCAGAATGAATTCCGATCCTGCTGTTATAGTTGGTAATTGCTCCAGCTAACTCCTTCCCTGCAAGGTTCTCTGTGCAAAACTCCTTCAAGCTCGACAAAAATGGCGAGGAAGAAGATGATGTTCGCCCGCCCTTCTTCTCGTTTTATGGAAACCTAGACAAGGAATCGATTCGATTGATTGCTCTGGCCGATTTTCTCCCTTTTATACTCTGAAGGTCAATTGAGCAGTGAGTCCTACCACCATGATTGATGGCTGAGATTAAGCCATCCAGCGCATGCTTTCCATTTAATCTTGATTTAACGACTCCTTGATGTGTGTGGGCCCCAACACTTTATGATGGAAATATTCCTTGGAAAGTGCAGAAGATGATGACAGCTGGCCGCCAACGTCTCGGGCAGCAATTCTGCATAATTTGAATTTTGGTTGACAATTTAACGTTGCTGACGTCAGCATGACTCAACATCTCTGAACTTTTGACAAAATTCAATCATTAGAACCAAAGGCGTTGAGTGAGTAGGTATCACTCAACACCACAACACTTAGACAAAATTCTAAGTATTGAGCTCGACGAAAGCTGAGCTCCGTTCGACGAACGTCGAGCTCAGCTCGACGAAAGTAAAAGTTCAGTTCGACGAACTGTGGACTTAGTTTGACGAAAGGCTGAACTGAGTTCGATGAACTCCAGGCTAAACTGAGTAATTTGGCTCAGTTCGACGAACGCTGAGCTCAATTCGACGAAGCTGAGCATGACGAAAGTCAAGCAGTCCACGCTTTTGGACTTTGCCAAATTTATGCTACAAGGCATTGAGTGAGCTTACTTCACTCAACGCTATTTGCCTTAAAAAAAATTTCTGCGTCTTGACGTTGAGAGAGTAAGCTCCACTCAATGCCAAACTACTTAACAGAATTTTTCTGTTATCTAGCGTTGAGTTAGAAAGCTACACTCAACGCCTGTGGACTTAGTGAAAATTTTAGCCAATTTCTCTAGGCTTAGACTGACTCAGCTTGACTCACAGCCTTTTTGCTGTGTTGCATTGAGTGAGTTGACTACACTTAACGCCTGTGGACTTAGTTCGACTATCTGTTCTGTTGTTGATAGTTTGACTATCTGTTTGATAGTTTGACTATCTGTTCTGTTGTTGATAGTTCGACTATCTGTTTGATAGTTTGACTATCTGCTTTTTGTTGATAGTTCGACCATCTGTTTGATGGATCGACTATCTTTTTGATAGCTCGACTATCTGCTTTGATAGTTCAAACTATCAACACAAATAATCGAACTATCAAAGCAGATAGTCGAGCTATCAAAAAGATAGTCGATCCATCAAACAGATGGTCGAACTATCAACACAGAGCAGATAGTCGAACTATCAAACAGATAGTCGAACTATCAACAACAGAACAGATAGTCGAACTATCAAATAGATAGTCGAACTATCAACAACCGAACAGATAGTCGAACTATCAGAGCAGATAGTCGAGCTATTAGATAGTTGAACTATCAAGGCAGATAGTCGAACTATCAAACAAAACAGATAGTCGAACTATCAAACAGATAGTCGAACTATCAAACAGATAGTCGAGCTATCAGATAGTTGAACTATCCAAGCAGATAGTTAAACTATCAAACAGAACAGATAGTTGACCTATCAAACAGATAGTCGAACTATCAGATAGTTGAACTATCAAGGCATATAGTCGAACTATCAAGAAATCTGTCTGGTCAAGAGAAGTCGAGCGGGGTTCGACGATCGACGAGGCAGATACCACAGATCGTCGAGCTAAAAAGAGTTGAACTAACTCAGAGATAGACGATCTGCTGACTGACGATAGTCAACCAACTGATAGACGATCGTCGAACAGTTGATAGACGATAGTCGAGCGGCGTTCGACCATAGTCGAACCAAAAACAACTTAACCAAATTTTCATCTGGATAAGTGACAACTCTACAACTAAAGAAATCTAACCAACAACTAACCTTTGACCATAGATAAATCTTGGGTCAAGAAACTAATTGAGAAGACTAAACTCAAATCCAAACTAGGGTACCAACAATCTCCCCCTATTTGGGTTAAGTCTCTCAAAACAAAAACTACAGGAAATAAATATAACTCAGGAAAAGAAACACATAAGCAACAAATTACATTAAACAATCAGTCAAAACAATCTGACAATAAATAAAACTTAAGCAGCATCAGAATCTGGTTTAGATACAGAAGAACCAGGAAGAAAAGAAATTTTTCTGAAAGGATCTAGAGCTTCCTTCTTTGATATCTTTAAATCTTGTTCTCCAATAATTTTAGATTCTCCTGTTCTTGACACTACTGCTTCTGGGTGCTTTTCCATATATTTAGAAGGATCAAAAACCTCAGGTCTAACCTGGAATTTGTCTAGCTCCTTCTTTCTGAATTTAGACATAGTAGTTAAGCCTGCAATATCTTTTCCTTCAGCTTTGGCCTGTCTAATTTGAGCTGATCCAACTAGTTCAAGAAATCTAGCCATCCTGAAATCAGGATTTAGCTCTTGGCTTTCATATTCATTTTCACCAGTTGAATCTAAAGGTTTTACAGTTTTAAATTTGTAGAGAGTTCCAGCAAACTTGCAGCTGGCTCTTTATTTTCTTGAATAACTAAAGAAGCTGGAGGAGCAAACTCTGCATATTTTTTACTTGATTTTTCAGAGTGAATAATCCTTTTACCTTTTGAATCAGTTTTCTTCGTTTGAGCTGGCTTTTTGGATGGTATGTTTTTGCTTTCTTTTGGAGATGATGCTTTCCTCTTGGGTGAAGGAGGAGGAGAAAAGGTTGGCTTCTGATATACTATCTCTTTCACTTGCTCTTTTGTATCAGCATCTTGTCTTTGATGTACAGATTGAGATTTGCTTTGATATCCTGGATTGATTCTTCTTTGATGTGCTTGAGACGGAGTGAATCTAGCAGAAGAGGCTGATGGATTGGCAGAAATATTTCCAGATGCTCCTGCACTTGGAGGTGGAGGAGGAGGTCCTCTGGGATTCCATTTTGGAGCTGGACTGTCATACCTTTTGCTTTTCTTTTTCTACTTTTGTTGGTTTCTGGATAATCCCATCCAATGTTGATATTCTTTAGACTTGGGATCTATCCCTTTCAGTATATAATAGGGAACATCATGATCAGGATTAGGAGGAGGAGGAGAAGCAGCTTTTCTTTTCCTTTTTGTTGCTTTCTTCTTCTTAGAATTTTCTGACTCATCAGAATCCTCCTCATCATCAGAATGAGATGATGGAGGTTGATCATAGGGATCAAAAGCCTCTTGCTCAGCTTGTTCTTTGGCTTTTAATGCAGCTTTCTCTTTCTCTTCTTCTAAGGCATCCTGTGCTAGAAGAGTATCAAAATCTAGTCCTGGGGTGTCATCCCAGACTGTTGATTTTTCTTCTTGTACATCTAAAACTTTCTCTTGATCATCTTGCACAGCTATCTGAGCTGGAGGAGTAGATACAGGATCTTGAACAGCAGGTTCTTGAGCTGGTTCTGGAGCTGGTTCTAGAGCCGGTTCTAGAGCAGCTTGAACTTCTTGAACTAGATCTGAAACCAAAGGGACAAAAATGTGTTCTGAATGGTATCTAAACATTCCTTCCAGGTATTCACAGGCTAGCATGTCAGTTAACATGTCAAGGAATTGAGTAAATGAATTACCTTCAGGATTTTCTTCAGAATTTCCTAACTCCCACAAGTCATCTAGATAGGAGGTAATGACTCCTTCTAGGAATAGAGCAACTAAGGGAGTGGAGGCTTCTTCAAGGCACACTTTGACGGCAAATTCTGCTTCCATTATGATATCAGATGGCCTCTGAACTAGTGCTGGTTCTGCAGAAGATGTTGCAATGTCAACTGGAACTGCTGTTTCTTTTTGAATTTCTGCTTGGGGATCTGCTGGAAGAGTAACAAGGGGCAGTCCTGAGGCATCTTCCTCGAACATCTCCCCCTGCCTGATTTCAGTAGATACTGAAGTCAGGCCCCTAACTGAAGAGGGCTCAGCAGACTTAGAGAGGGCTATGATGGAGGATGTCAGTGAAGAGATGGTAGAAATAAGAGGTGCAATTGCTTCTTCAATCATGATTTTGATTGAAGGAGTAATTAGCTCCAGGATGTTTGCATTGAAAGCTGGGGTTATTTCAAATGATGGTGGGGGAATCACAGTAGATGGAAGATCATCAGGGACGGTGGTCTCCTGATGAGATATGTTGTGAACTAGTGATTGATGGGTGGATGCAGGAGGATCAACATGATCTGAATGAGAAATTGGTGACTGAGGTGGAGTGTGGAGAGTCTCAGAAGCTAACAAATCAAAACTAGGATGAGAAATCCTAGCAAGATGTGAAGGGAGTGGAGATGCTGGTGGTGATGCATGGAGAATAGTGGAGGAATCAAGTAGAAGAGAGACATTTGATGTAGATGGTAATGCAGAAGTGGATGGCAATGCAGAGGAAGTGGATGACAATGTAGAAGTAGAAGTAATGGGGGGAATGGAAGAGCCTTCTTCATGTAGGTGGGGAGTGACTGATACAGTCCTTGTGCTCTCAGATAAAACAGGAGGTACCCCAGCTGGTGAAGGCTTCTAAATGCTCCTTTTCCACTTAACAAATAATGTGGGATCCATTTTCTTACTGGCATTGATGGAAGTTGCAACTGTACCCAACAATTGAGGATATTTTTCTTTCAGAAATATTCCTATCACCCTTCTAAGGGTTACTTCCTTCTTGCTGTTCTTCTTTCTGATCAAATCAAACACTATACTTGCCCAATCTATCTCTTTCTTATTGATAATTGCACTCATCAGGGCAAACTGCTGCTGGTTATATTATCATGAGCCGAGTGCTTACCTAACAGCACTTTTCCAACAAGTTCAGCTAAGAACTTTATTCTCAATGGGAAGTTCACTTTCAGCAACTTTGTAGGAATTCCCTCAGCATGTCCTAGCTCGATGAGCATTCTTCCGTACTCTTGAATGTCTTGGTCATACTCATCTTGTCCATTCAATAATACGAAAATTTCAGTCAGAACGGCAGGAGTCAGGATTACCTCTTCGCCACCTATTGTCCCGGTCATGGATTCGTCGCTGGAAGACGAAGAGTAAACCCATTCTTTGATCTATGGTATGTTAATCTTGATCCTTGTTGACATAAGCTTTTCCAAACCTTGATCCTTGCAGAGCTGGAGCATCTCTATAATCTCCGCATCGCAAGCGCTGAACGAGTCGAAATCCACGCTGAAACCGGAGTCAAACTTCATCGCTGTCAGGAGAGCTGGAGCAACTGCCATTGATTTGGTTGGAGAGGACGACGAAGACGAAATGGAAGAAGGCATGGGGCAGAGCTCAAGCAGAAAGACGGAATACGAAAAGACGAGCTCTATCGACTACTAAAAGACGATCTCTTAACCTAGGTCGACTATCGGTTTTATATTAAAACAACAATCATCGATCTATTTTAATAGATACTGGAAACGATAGTCGAACGGTCGTTCGACGATCGTTTCCTGAAGCAGAGTAGTCGATCAATCGTTCGACTATTTCTGTCTTCACAAACAAACAAGCCGTCGTCACCCATAGGTCGACGATAGGCTCGACCTGTTCGACTATCGTCGAATGCCGTTCGACGATCTTCAAACAGATTTCAACAAAGGCAGAAGTCACACTTAGTCTTTTCTATTAATCATGCCTAGTTGAACCAAAAAGAACAGATGCTTCTATTCATCTAAGGGCTTGGTGAAAATATCACCTCTCTGAAGGTCAGTGGATATAAACTCAAGGATGATCTTGTTCTTTTCCACACAATCTCTCAAGAAATGGTGTCTAATCTCAATGTGCTTGGTTCTAGAGTGGTGCACAGGATTTTGTGCAATGGAGATAGCACTGGTACTGTCACACATGATTTTGGTGTTCTTGTGTGTGTACCCATAATCCAAAAGCTGGTTTTCAATCCACAGGATCTGTGAACAACAACTAGCAGCTGCTATATATTCAGCCTCTGCAGTTGAAGTTGAGACAGAACCTGTTTCTTACATAACCAAGAGACCAATCTCTCTCCCAGGAACTGACATTTTCCTGAGGTACTTTTCCTGTCAACTCTACAACCAGCATAGTCAGAATCAGAGTATCTAATTAACTCAAATTCTGATTCAGCTGGGTACCATAGTCCTAAATTTGGACATCCCTTCAGGTATCTCAAAATTCTCTTTAGAAGAATCAAATGAGATTCCTTGGGGTTGACCTTGAATCTAGCACATAGGCATGTGGCAAATATTATATCTGGTCTACTTGCAGTTTAATACAATAGGGAACCAACAATGACCCTATAGTTTTTCTAATCAACTGGCTTACCCTGATCATCAGAATCTATAACTACATTAGTAGCCATAGGTGTATGCATTGCTGAAGCATCAGCCATCCCAAACTTCTTTACCAATTCCTTGGCATATTTGGATTGGGAGATGAAGATGCCATCAGCATCTTGCTTTACTTGGAGACCAAGAAAGTAAGACAGCTCACCCATACTACTCATCTCAAACTTAGAATGCATCAGGTCGGAGAACTTTTTGCATAGTTTGGGATCAGTGGAGCCAAAAATAATATCATCCACATAAACTTGAACTAACAAGATGGTGTCCTTGTGGTGCTTAACGAAAAGGGTTCTATCAACTACTCCCCTAACAAAGTTGTGCTCTAACAGGAAAGTAGCTAGAGTCTCATACCAGGCTCTGGGTGCTTGTTTAAGTCCATAAAGAGCTTTTTGTAACTTGTAAACAAATGAGGGTTGAGTTGAAGAGACAAACCCAGGAGGTTGTTCAACAAACACCTCTTCCTTTAGCTCACCATTTAGGAATGCACTCTTGACATCCATTTGAAAAACCTTAAACTTCATATAGGTTGCATTGGCTAGAAAGATCCTTATTACCTCTAGCCTTGCAATAGGGGCAAAGGTTTGGTCATAATCTATACCTTCCTCCTGTCTGTAGCCCTGAGCTACAAGCCTAGCTTTGTTCCTTACAATAATTCCATTTGCATCAAACTTGTTTCTAAACACCCACTTGGTGCCTATAATCAGTTGGCCTTTTGGTCGAGTTGCGCAGACCCTTTTGGTCGAGTTGAATTCGATAGAGGTACAATATGACCTCGTCGACCGGATTTGGCAGGCTTTAGAGTTGGACGACGGTATGAAACGCTACATGGTTGAGTCTTTGGATGGGTCAAATGCCCAATTTACTGTTGGTGATGTGTTGTTGTGGAAGAACAGTTGATTGTGTGTCCAAAAGGTGGGTAAACTACGAGAATAATTAATGTATGAGGCTCATTATACCAAGTACTCGATTCACCTGGGGAGAACAAAATGTATAAAGATATGAAAAAGCTGTTCTTGTGGGCAGGACTGAAGACGGACATAGCGCTATATGTGGCAAAGTGCCAGACTTGTGCCTTGGTGAAGGCCGAATGTTAGAAGCCCGATGGATATTTGAATTTTTTGCCTATACCGGAATGGAAGTTCGACGATATATCCATAGATTTAGTGCATGGTTTTCTGAGATCACAGAAGGGAAACAACGCCATCTAGGTGATCGTCGATCGTTTGACGAAAGTGTCGCACTTCATCCCGAATAGGAAGGACGATTTGGTGGAAAAGCTGGCGAAGTTGTATGTGGATAATATTGTATGACTACACGGTGTGCCCCATAACATCGTGAGTGATCGAGATGGGCGCTTCACATCTAACGATTGGAGGCTAGTGCATCAACTGTTGGGTACCAAGCTGAAGTTTAGTACAGCCTTTCATCCACATACGCTATTATAAACCTAGAGTCTTGCATACCGTGGGGTATTCTCTAGGGAACGTCCACACTCATGTAGGATGTTTAATTTCATAAATGAAGTATTTTCCTCAGCGTATAAACCATTTTTCTTTCATGGACTTGATAAGCCACCGAGCCAAGGGATACGACTAAATGCTTTACTTAATTTGGATTTTCACTAAATCACCTAAAGATCTCTCTTTTTGTGTATAGTAGGAGTTTTGACTGAGCGTCCGTAGTTATCCCCTGCTGACGTGACATCATGACACACATTTTTCCTTACTCTGATAATTTGTTAAATGCGGTGAAAATGCGGGTTGTGACAAGGGAGACTTTCTTCTGCTTTTGTTGGTGCCTTCAGCTTTGAAAGCTATAGTTTTGTCTTTTGCTTGAGACTTGTTTTTCTCATCTTCTTTCCTTGCTGCCAGCTGCATCTCATATGACAGCAGCTTCCCAAAGAGTGTGTGAGGAGCAGTGTCACCCAGCTTTGCCACTTCTCTAATGTCACAGATTTTTGTGTCCCACTCTCTAGAGAGAGATCTAAGGAACTTATCATTCAGTTCATAGTGACTGAACACTCTTCTATAAGTCTTAAGCCCATTCACAATCCTAAAGAACTTTTCATAACAGGTGGTTATGTTGTCCCCCTTTGATTGCCTGAAAGCCTCATACTCTTGGTTGAGCATGGACTTCCTATCATCTCTAACTTCATTTGTCCCCTCCATGTAAATAACAAGTGTTTCCCACATTTTATTTGTTGTTTTATAATGGATCAGATTCTAAAGTGTAGAGTCATCAACAACACCCATGATGTTCTTTGCCCTATTGTCTATTGAGGCCAGGGGAAACTCATCATTGGTCATCTCATCATATGTCTTGGGGGTCTTGACATTAACATCCAATGTAGAGACCTTCATCGGGATGAATGGTCGTTCTTCAACTATAATGTACATTCTAGGGTCAGTAGCTTCTATGAACTTCCTCACCCTTGCTTTCTAGATGCCAAAATATTCCTTCCTACAGATTCAAAGTCTCACAACACTCAACTACCTATTGGTCATTCCTAAACCAATGGAGACAAACTTCTTGCTAACCTTGGAGATCTACTCAGACTGTTAAGCCAATAAAGAGTAACCTCCCTCTGATACCACTTGAAATTCTTATTTTTAAGGTTACCTAAACACCTAGAGGGGGGGGGGTGAATAGGTTTTTGTCTCTGTTTAAGTTTTTTAACTGGTTTTCTGATTTCTGTGGCTGTGATTAGGTTAATTATCAGCTTTCAAGAACATTCATAGATGACACAACAATTTTATAATGGCTCCCCAATCTTGGGTACATCCACTTTCCCTCTACGCATATCTAACTGTGTGCTAGATTCAGCTCTCCCTCCACAACTCAGCTACTTAATAGATTACAACACAGATCCCGCAGGACCACACAGGTCACACAAACCTAACAATTAGGCACTAAGCCAACCCACATAGGTCATAATGACCTTTCATCAGGCACAAAGCCAATCACAGGTCACAAGACCTTAGCCTTTATTATATAGACTTACAACTCTAGATTCACAAAGAATCTTTACAAAAAAAAAATAAAGAATGAGATGATTAGACACCAGAGCAAGATCTCTGTGTCTTTTTCTTCCTGGACTGAGCAGATATCAATCCAACCAATTGTTGTTGAAGATAATAGGTAGGCAGTAGATTCTATCTTCAAACAACTAACCTTCCCTCTGCAGAATCTTGTAGATCTGCGACCTCAGAATGAATTTTGATCCTGTTATTGCAGATGGTAATTACTCCAGCTATCTCTCAGAATGAATTCCGATCCTGCTATTGTAGATGGTAATTGCTCCAGTTATCTCCTTCCCAACAAGGTTCTCTATGCAGAACTCCTTCAAGCTCGATGAAAATAGCGAGGAAGAAGATGATGTTTGCCCGCCCTTCTTCTCGTTTTCAGAAAACCTAGACAAGGAATCGATTCGATTGATTGCTCTTGCCGATTTGCTTCCTTTTATACTCTGAAGGTCAATTGAGCAGTGAGTCCTACCACCAGGATTGATGGCTGAGATTAAGCCATCCAGCGCATGCTTTCCATTTAATCTTGATTTAACGGCTCCTTGCTGTGAGTGGGACCACCAACACTTTATGATGGAAATATTCCTTGGAAAGTACAGAAGATGATGACAGCTGACCGCCAATGTCTCGGGCAACAATTCTGCATAATTTGAATTTTGGTTTACAATTTAACGTTGCTGACGTCAGCATGACTCAGCATCTTTGAACTTAGACAAAATTCAATCATTAGAACCAAAGGCGTTGAGTGAGTAGGTATCACTCAACACCACAACACTTAGACAAAATTCTAAGTATTGAGCTCGACGAAAGCTGAGCTCCGTTCGACGAACGTCGAGCTCAGCTCGACGAAAGTAAAAGTTCAGTTCGACGAACCGTGGACTTAGTTTGATAAAAGGCTGAACTGAGTTCGACGAACTCCAGGCTAAACTGAGTAATTTAGCTCAGTTTGACGAACGCTTAGCTGAGTTCGACGAAGCTGAGCATGATGAAAGTCAAGCAGTCCATGCTTTTGGACTTTGCCAAATTTATGCTACAAGGCATTGAGTTAGCTTACTTCACTCAACGCTATTTACCTTAACAAAAATTTCTGCATCTTGACGTTGAGAGAGTAAGCTCCACTCAACGCCAAACTACTTAATAGAATTTTTCTGTTATCTAGCATTGAGTGAGTAAGCTACACTCAACGCCTGTGGACTTAGTGAAAATTTTAGCCAATTTCTCTAGGCTGAGACTGACTCAGCCTGACTCACAGCCTTTTTGCTATGTGGCGTTGAGTGAGTAGACTACACTCAATGCCTGTGGACTTAGCCACATTTTTGGCTATCTTCCAGTTAGGCTGAGACAGACTCAATGCTATATATTATATGGCATTGAGTGAGCTGTCCTCACTCAAAGCCCGTGGACTTAGCCAAATTTCTACTAGATAATATTGAGTCCATACCTTTGGCATTGAGTGAGCTTGCTCCACTCAACACCTGTGGACTTAATCAATTTTTGCTATGTCCAGCAACCACTTATTGTGTCCACATGTCCAATCAATGTGATATGGACAACCTACAGTCAAAACATCAAATGCACATCAAATACAGTTGATGTGTGTGTGTCATTGTCCAGTTTTACTTCTCATAAATCAGGGACATTGGGAACAATGGACCCAACATGCAAAGCACTTACATATTGTTCTGGAGACCTTGAGTAGTCAGTTGTATGCCAAGTTCTCTAAGTGTGAGTTTTGGCTTTTTTTAGTAGCATTCTTGGTCATATTGTCAGTGGTGATGGAATCACGGTAGATCCGACAAAGATCTATGCGATACGGGAGTGGCCTGTGTTGAATTCTGTGGCAGAAGTCCGGAGTTTTCGAGGGCTTGCCGGCTACTACAGGCGCTTCATGGAGAACTTCTCGCGGATAGCATTACCCCTCACGACGCTGACAAGGAAGGATCAGAAGTTTGTATGGTCGTCAGAGTGCGCGCAAGCTTTCGAAGAATTGAAAAGTCGTTTGACCACGATGCCTATTTTGGGCTCGCTATATGGGTCAGAGGGCTATAAGATCTACAACGATGCTTTAGGCAATGACTAAGGCTATGTTCTGCTACAATATGGGAATATAATAGCGTATGGCTTGCGTCAGTTGAAGGTGCACAAGAGGAATTATCCGGTCCATGACTTGGAGTTGGAGGCTGTGATATTCGCTCTGAAGTTGTGGAGGCACTACTTGTATGGTGTGAAGGTCGATATCTATACAGACTATAAGAGTCTGAAATATCTGTTGGATCAGAGGGACTTAAATATGCGCTAGCGGAGGTGGATGGAGTTCCTTGGGGACCACACCTTCAAGATACATTATGTTCCTGGTAAAGGTAATGCAGTTGCGGATGCGTTAAGTCATAGAGCACCTGCATAAGCCAATTGGATACAGATGTATGATGAGCGTCTTATTCGGGATTTGGATGCCTTAGAGATCTCTTGCGTTGATAGGAGGTCTAGTATTGAAGTACGGTTGAATTCGACAGAGGTACAATATGACCTCATCGACCGGATTTGGTAGGCTTTAGAGTTGGACGACGGTATGAAACGCTACATGGTTGAGTCTTTGGATGGGTCAAATGCCCAGTTTATTGTTGGTGATGTGCTGTTTTGGAAGAACAGTTGATTGTGTGTCCAAAAGGTGGGTAAACTACGAGAATAATTAATGTATGAGTCTCATTATACCAAGTACTCGATTCACTTGGGGAGCACAAAAATTTATGAAGATATGAAAAAGCTGTTCTGGTGGCCAGGACTGAAGAAGGACATATCGCTATATGTGGCAAAGTGCCAGACTTGTGCCTTGGTGAAGGCCGAATGTTAGAAGCCCGGTGGATATTTGAATTTTTTGCCTATACCGGAATGGAAGTTCGACGATATATCCATAGATTTCATGCATGGTTTTCCAAGATCACAAAAGGGAAACAACGCCATCTAGGTGATCGTCGATCGTTTGACGAAAGTGTCGCACTTCATCCCGAATAGGAAGGATGATTTGGTGGAAAAGCTGGCGAAGTTGTATGTGGATAATATTTTATGACTGCACGGTGTGCCCCGTGGCATCGTGAGTGATCGAGATGGGCGCTTCACGTCTAACGATTGGAGGCTAGCGCATCAATTGTTGGGTACCAAGCTGAAGTTTAGTACAACCTTTCATCAGTAGACGGATGGTCAGGACGAGAAGGTAAATAGGACGATGGAGGACATGCTTCGTATGTGTGCCCTAGATTTCAGAAAAAAGTGGAAGGATTACTTGTATATGATCGAATTCACTTATAATAATAGCTACCAGAAAAGCATTCAATTGGCGCCTTTCGAGGCCCTATATGGTAGAAAGTGTCGTACTCCGTTGTCATTGTTAGAGATGGGCGAGTCAAAGTTGTATAAGCGGAAGGAAGTCGAGGAATGAGGATGTAGCATCTATTGTTCGAACAATCAGGGAGCGGTTGTTGATCACTCAGGATAGGCAAGCTAAATACTACAATGCCAAGCACATGAATGTCAAATTCGTCGTGGGCGATTGGGTGTATTTAAAGATCAACCCGTTCAAGGGCGTGTCAAGGATTCGACGCTTGAAAAGCTAAGTACGAGATGCTTTGGGCTGTTTGAGATACTGGAGCGTGTTGGTGAAGCTGCCTATTGTTTGAAAATTTCGATGGAACTAAGCGGTCTGCACGACGTATTCCACATATTTGTGTTGCGGAAGGCAGTGCAAGAGCCTACGCAAGTGGTGGCTGCAGATTAAGTATTGATTGATGATGGGTTGACAACGAAGGTCAAACCCATTCGCATTAAGGACGTGGAAGTCAAGCAACTTCACAATAAATCTATCAGGATGGTCATGGTCCGTTGGGACAATTGTGGTCGAGAGGAACTATCGTGGGAGTGGGAGCAAACCATGAAGGCGGAGTTCCCTTAGCTATTTGTTTGAGGTACACAATTTGATGTTATTACTTCTTTAGTTTCATGTACGTCTTAATTTTGGGATGAAATTCTTTAAGTGGGAGGATTTGTAACGACCCAAGTTCCTAAAGCAGGAAATTTAGTTTTGGGAGATACTGCAAGACGGTAGGTTGGTATCGCTGGCGGTAGTACCCTGAGGAGGTTGGCAGAGCTCTCAGGAAGTTACTGCCCAGTGGTAGTGATACCACTGGCGGTAGTAAAGTCAATTTATTCGGCAAAGCTCTCGGGTTCTTACCGCGCGACGGTAGCAGTTATCGCATGACAGTAGTGTTAGCGGTCATGTCGTAATCGACTGTTGGGTCCATTGCTCACAATATCCCAGATTTGTAGAAGTCAAACAACTCAATAGTATACACATAGTTATATTTGATGTATGTTTAAGTTCATGCACGCAGGTGGCACAAGTATTCCAAGTGGATGTGACAGGTGGTCACAAAGTAGAGGTGTGGAGAGATAGAAAACTGTCTAAGTCCACAGGCGTTGAGTGTAGCCAGTTAACTCAACGCCAGATACCAAAGAAGGATGTTGGAAAGGCTGAAAATTGCCTAAGTCCACAGGTATTGAGTGAAGCTAGTTCACTCAATTCCAGATACCAAAAAGCGCTGAGTAAGGTGTGGGCAGTCAAAGCCCAGCAGTCTGCATAGTAATTCTGCGGCTAAGTCTACAGGCGTTTAGTGAAGCCAGTTCACTCAACGCCAGACAGCAAAAGCGCTGAGTAATGACATGACAGTCAAAGCCCAATAGGTTGTAGAGACAATAATGCGGCTAAGTCCACAGGCGTTGAGTAAAGCCAGTTCACAAAACGCTAGTTAAGCAGAAGAGTTAAGTCATACTACTACAGTCAAAGCCTAATAAGAAAGGAGACAAAAATCGACTAAGTCCAGAAGCGTTGAGTGAAGCCAGTTCACTCAACGCATTCAACGCCTCAACAAGCTGGCAGATTGTAGAATTGCGGTTAAGTATAGAATCGTTGAGTGAAGCCAATTTACTCAATGCCTCAGCATGAAGATAGGCAATCAGTGAAGCGGCTAAGTCCAGGGGCGTTTAGTGATGAAGGTTCACTCAACGCACTCAACGCCTGACAACGCAGAAAGTTTGGCCAATTCAAAAAGCGTTGAGTGAAGGTCACTCACTCAACGCTCTCAATGCCAAGATACAGAATGATGATCCAAGTCTAAAAGTATTGAGTTATGAAGGTTTCACTCAACGCACTCAACTCCTGAGAAAGCAGAAAGTTTGTTAATTTCAGAATCATTGAGTGAAGCTAGTTCACTCAAAGCACTCAACGCTAGATGGTGCAGAAAGTTGGTTAAGTCCAGAATCGTTGAGTGAAGCGTGTTCACTAAACACACTCAATGCCTGGGATGGAATTGAGAATTTGGCTAAGTCCACAGATGCTGACGTCGACCAAAAGTCTTCAAAAGTCAACAGAATTCAAACTCGTTGCTGGAAAGCTAGAATCCAACACTAATGGCGCTGATAGCCAGCTGTATGATATGTTATATAAAAGGAAGGCTATAAACCAACAATTAAAGCCGAGCCCACAGGTCAAGAAAGCCGTTGCACGATGGAATATAAAAGAAATGAGATCGGGGAAATCAAATTAACTTTTAGGGCTTTGTCTTTTCGAAAAGAGAGAGAGCATCATCGTCGTCTTCGCCATTGTTGCTGAGACAAGAAGCAGAAGCTCAAATAGATCGACCTAAAAGTTCTTCCTGTTAGCTGTTATTGTCTTCATCATCAACAACAAGAAAGAAGGAGCAGCAAGGACTAACCCTAACTGCGACCACTTCACAGCCCAAGCTGAGCAAATCCTGAAGACCTTTTTTCTGGAGCTATGAAGAAGAAATCTGGACCGATCTCTCTCAGGACAGAAGGAGAAAGAGACAAAGATCATTTCTCTGGTTTCAAATAAACATCAAACTTTATTCTCTTTGTAAGATTCTTTTTGGATCTGAGCTGTAAGCCTGTGTTATTGTTAGAAACCAGGCCGGGCCCAAGGATCTGAATGATCTACGGGACTATTGGGTAATCCGGACCTGGCCGACTGCAGTCGAATGACAACAACATCCCCAAAAAAATCTCTGCGGAAGGCTCCAAAATATCTACGGGAATATTTTGCGGTAGGTTGTTGAGACCCGTACTCGATCCCGAGACCTTCTTTATAAGAGGGGACTAACACTACCTCTCACACCCAAATACACTACAGTGTAGTTGGGTGTGAGAGGCGGTGCTAGTCCCCTCTTATAAAGGAGGTCCCAGGATCGAGTCCGGGTCTCAACAACCTACCTGGGATTGTCCCCTCTATGGGCCCCTAGAGATTTGGTTGGGAATGTTGATGTCATTCGACTACAGTCAAAAAGGATCAGAATTCACAATGTGCTACCTCGACCTAGTTTCTAACAGTTATAAAGGCCGAGATTGTAGGATCTATTAAAGATCTGAGTTAGCATTCAAGAGTGAATTTGAGTGGTAGGATTCTGTTAAGAATCTGAGTGTAGGGTTGTCCTCCCAGCCTTTGTGGTAGGGCCTTTGGCTTGAGGTAGGTGATCTTATGATTACTGAGGTGTATGGCTTTGTGACTGAGTAAGTCTTGGAGGAGACTGAGTGGTCCTACGAGATCATGTTGTAAGCTCTTAGGAGCCGATATATTGGAGAAGTGTCTTGTCTAACACATTATTAGAAAGGCATGAGGGACAGTGGACTTACCAATAATCTGGGGAACCACTATAAATTGTTGTGTCTTCTGGGTGAATGTCTTGAAAGCACTAAGGAAATAAATCACCACTCACTGCCTAAATTCGTAAAAGTTAAAAGATGTACTAAAGACCTAGAAACCTATTCACCCACCCCCTCTAGGTGGTTTTGCTACCTTTAAAAACAAAGACTTTCAAGTGGTATCAGAGGGAGGTTGCTCAAGAAAGACTTAACAGTCTGAGTAGATCTCCTAGGGTAGCAGTCAGAATATACTTATGGGTTTAGGAGAGAACCATATGAAGCTTGGTTCCATGAAGCTTCCTATATGTAGAAAGGAAGGCTTTGGAATTTGGAAGGAAAGGGTCAGACTCTTCATGGAGGCATCTGACCCAAGGATCTTTGTCACTATCAAAGAGGGACCTTTCATTCCTATGAAAGTCTCAGCTCTAGATGCAACTGTCCAGAAACCAAAGACATACTCAGAAATGACTAAGGATGAGATCATTCTTGCCACCCTAGTCAAGAGGACACAAAACATTATTTTTAGTGTCATTGATGACTCTACCTTTCAGAATCTGTTACACTGCAAGACAACCAAAGAGATGTGGGACACTTTGGTGGTATACATGGAGGGCACAGAAGAGGTCAAAGATGACAAAAAGTTCATGTTCAATCAAGAGTATGAGGCTTTCAGGCAGTCCATGGAAGAGAGCATAGCCAACTGTTATGAAAGAATATTTAGAATAGTTAATGAGCTAAGGACCTATGGACGGGTCTTCAGTAATTATGAGCTTAATGATAAGTTCCTTAGGTCTCTAACTAGAGACTAGGACACCAAGATTTGTGTCATCAAGAAAGTGGAAAAGCTGGCAGATACTCCTCCACCAACTTTGTTTGGGAAGCTGCTGTCTTATGAAATGCAGCTGACTGCCAGGAAGAAGGAGGATACAAACAACAAGTCCCAGGCTAGAGAAAAGACTGTGGCCTTCAAAGCTAAAGACACAAGAAGAAGCAGGGGAAAGACTCCTTCTCCACCAAGGAGGGCTGCTGCTGAGTCTGACTCAAAAAGTTCAGAGACATGCACATCAGACTGCCACATGTCTGATGAGGAGTTTGCTGCCTTCTCTAGGAAGTTTATGAAGCCAATGAAGAGGAACCAGTGGAGGAGCAGACCATCCTCCTCCTCTCATCACAAGGAGGGCTACTATAGGGGAAAGAAGAAATCCTCAAAGGAGGATGAGTATGGTTCTAAACCTGGTAAACAGATTTCAAAGAGAGCATATGGAATATGAAGATACAACATTCATGAGTGCTGGTGCTGTAGCAAAGTGGGACACTATGCCATAGATTACTGACATAATCCAAGGGTGGCAAGAACTAAAGTCATCTACTAGCCAAAAAAACTACTGGTGGACATGTTCATTTTCAGACTAATATGCACCAAGGACCCTATAAATATTGGGGTCCTAAGGTAAAGTAAATATGAATTGCAGGTTAGTCCAAGTGCCCATACACCAATATGGTACTTGGACAGTGGTTGTTCCAGGCACATAACTGGGACAAAGAGTAATCTGAAGGAGTATACTCCAGTAAAGGATGGACCCAAGGTTATCTTTGGTGGTTCAGACAGAGGAGTCACCAGAGGGTATGGTAAGATCACTAATGACATAGTCACTATCACCAAAGTGGCTTATATGGAAGATTTTCAACATAACATAATAAGCATAAGCCAATTATATGATCTAGGGTATGTCACCTCATTCTACAAGGATGAGTGCCAGATTAGGAGGTCAAGTGACCAAGAGGTCATCTTGACTGGCACTAGGAGTGGGAACATCTATTGTTTAAATTTTCTATGTTTAGATACAGACTCCCCTGTATAACTAGTTGTAGATGAGAAAATCTCATACTGTGTCCAGTGGCACAAAAGGATAGCTCATCTGAATTATAAAACTATATGCAAGCTCTTTAGTGAAGAGCTAGTTAGGAATGGTCCTAAGATGAAGTGCACTAAGGAGGGAATCTGCTCTGCATGCCAAAAGGGCAAACAGACAAAGACCTCCTTCAAGGGCATTGGGACCAAAGACTCAGTGAGGTGCTTATCCTCCTGCATATGGACTTGTTTATTCCTATGCCTGTTTATAGTCTAGATAGGAAGGTCTACACCCTTATGGTTGTTGATGACTTTCCAGATTTGCTTGAGTTTTCTTTCTTAGGAAGAAGTTTGAAAACCCTGATGTCTTCAAGACATTTGTCAAGCAAATTTAGAATGAATTTGACAGTACTGTGGTCAAAATTAGAAGTGACCATAGGAATGAATTTCAATCTAAATGCATGACAAGGTTCTGTGAAGAATAAGGGATTCACCAAGAAATCTCTTCTCCTAGAACACCCAAGAAAAATGGGATTGTTGAGAGAAAGAATAAGACTCTCATAGAGGCTGGAAGGACCTTATTGAGTGATACATCTCTCCCAGAATACTTGTGGGATGAGGCAGTTAATACTGCATGTTATGTCCTTAACAAAGCTTCTATCACCAAGAGCCACAAGAAGACTCCCTATGAGATCTTGAAGGGAAGAAAACCAAACCTGAGCTATTTCAGGATCTTTGGTAGTAAGTGTTATGTGCTAAACAATGGAAAGTCCTATGTGACTAAGTTTGCTGCCAAGTGCCATGAAGGGATTTTTGTTGGGTACAACAATCATAGAAAGACCTATAAAATCTACAAGTTGAAAAATCAAGTTGTAGAAGAGTCTATTCATATAGTTTTTGATGAATCTACAATGATTAACAGTTAGCTGCCAAGCTCATCTTCTAGTCCTGCAGGCACTGAACTGATGATGGAAAAGCTGACTATTAAGGAGGCTGCTCCATTAGTTTAAGATGAATTTGACAGAGTATGCATTCCAGAGGAAGCATAAGGCACACAGGTTGTGGATGATGATCAACAAAGTGAAGATAATGAAGGTCAGCAATGCAGACAATGCAATACAGGATGCTGAAGTAAGATTGCCTTTAGCTGTCAGACATCTAAGGATCATCCAAGACACCTGATTATTGGTGATGCTAGCCAAGGAGTGGTGACCAGGAGTAGAAGTATCAACACTGCACTGTACTTTAGTTTCCTGTCACAGGTTGAGCCCAAGAGATTTGAAGAGGCCAATACAGATTAGTTCTAGATTGTAGCTATGCAAGAGGAACTGAACTAGTTTAAGAGGTGTAAGGTCTGGAAGCTGGTTACCAGACCATAAGGACATAATGTCATTGGAGTCAAGTAGATCTACAGGAATACACTTGATGAAAATAGCATTATAGTTAAGAACAAGGCTAGACTGGTGGCTAAAGGATACATGCAAGAAGAAGGTATTGATTTTGACCAAACCTTTGCCCCAATAACCAGATTGGAAGACATCAGACTTTTCCTTGCATATGCTGCATACTAAAGATTCAAAGTATGCCAAATGGATGTGAAGTCAGCATTTCTGAATGGTGACTTAAAGTAAGAGGTTTATGTTGAGCAGCCTACAGGTTTTATTGTTCCTAACTCACCTGATTCTGTTTATAGACTTAGGAAAGCTCTATATGGGCTGAAGCAAGCTCCTAGATCTTGGTATGAGACATTTTATAGCTTCCTAATTGAGAAAAAATTCTTAAGAGGGAAGATTGAAAAGACCCTAATCTTAAGGGAATCTAAGAGCAAGATCATCCTAGTCCAGATTTATGTTGATGACATAATATTTGGATCGACTGATGACAACCTTTGTAGGAAGTTTGCCAAACTTATGCAAGAGAAGTTCGAGATAAGCAGTATGGGTGAGCTCAAGTTTTTCTTGGGCCTCCAAGTAAGACAAACTGATGATGATTTGTCCATATCCAAGTCTAAGTTCACCAGGGAGTTGATCAAAAAGTTTGGTATGAAGAATTCCTCCACCATAAAAACTCCCATGGGGGTCAAGTATGCATATAGACAAAGATGAGGTAGCGAAACCTATTGATGAAACTTTGTATAGAGGGATAATTGGCTCCCTTCTATACCTTACTGCAAGTAGGCCAGACATCATGAATACAACATGTGTTTGTGCTAGGTATCAGGCCTGCCCTAAAGAATCTCACTACTCTGCTGCTAAGAGGATTTTGAGGTACTTTAAGGGAACACCAGATCTTGGACTTTGGTACCCTAGAAATAGGGATTTTGAACTAACAGGCTATTCAGATGCAGATTTTGCAGGCTGCAAAGAGGATAAGAAAAGCACATCAGGCACCTGTCAGCTCTTGGGAGGAAGACTAGTGTCATGGAGCAGCAAGAAGCAAAAAAAGTGTTGCAATATCAACTATAGAGTCAAAATACATAACTGCTGGGAGCTGCTGTGGATCCAACATCAGCTCTAGGACTATAACCTCCAAATAAGTAGAAGTCCTTTATTTTGTGATTCTACTAGTGCAATCTCTATAGTTAGGAATCCTGTCTCACATCCATGACTAAGCACATAGAGATTAGGTATCACTTTATAAGAGAGCATGTGGAATGTGAAGATATCAGTCTTGAGTTTGTCACTACAAATAAGCAAGTGGATGACATCTTCACTAAGCCACTAAATGAAGCAAAGTTCAACACCTTCAATTTTGAGTTGGGTATGTTGAACTTGGTCTAGCTTCAGATCCTCCTCATATTGTTTTTTTATTATAGGTTATACAACCCCTTGCAGGTTGAAACTACATTCAGTGGTATCAAGCTCTCTAAGTGGTTCAAAAGTCTATCAGAAAAGATGATAGAAGATTCTCCAGTTGAGGGGGAGCAAGTTCAGCTTCTTGTAGAGAAGTTGCAAGGAGCTGATTATTTGTAATCAGATAGGGGGAGAAGATGTTCAGAGGAAGATATGTCCAGCACCTCCCTGACTATTCTATAGAAGTCAAAAAGGGGGAGAAGGAAGGGATTATGGAAATTATCAAGAAAATGATCAAGGAAATGAGTAGTAATGATCACCCTGCAAGCATGGTAAATGGGGAGATTGTTGGGAAGAAGGCAATGATCAAGCATCAAGCAGCAAGACAGGGGGAGCTGCAAGCGATCATCATCACCTTGCAGGCAAGGAAAGTGTGGTAACTTATAACTTGATACTCTTATTATAACTCATGTTATATGGTGTTAGCTTTGCCATTTACTGTTTTATCTGCTGCATATGTTAGTGTATATCATTGACTAAGAATTCTATTTGAGGGTTTTGACTCCTTTAAATAGAGGGAGATTGTTGGGTACATTGCTCACAATGTCCCAGATTTATAGAAGTCAAAAAAGTCAATGGTATACACATAGTTATATTTGATGTATATTTAAGTTCATACATGTAGGTGGGACAGGTATTCCAAGTGGATGTGACAGGTGGTCACAAGGTAGAGGAGTGGAGAGATAGAAAACTATCTAAGTCTATAGGCATTAAGTGAAGCCAGATCACTCAATGCAAGTTACCAAAGAAGGATGCTGGAAAGGATGAAAATTGCCTAAGTCCACATGCGTTGAGTGAAGCCAGTTCACTACACGCTAGATACCAAAAAGTACTGAGTAAGATGTGGACAGTCAAAGCCCAACAGTCTGCAAAGTAATTCTACGGATAAGTCCACAGGCATTGAGTGAATCTTGTTCACTAAATGCCAGACAATAAAAGCACTGAGTAAAGACAGGACAGTCAAAGCCCAGCAGGTTGTAGAGACAATATTGCGTCTAAGTCCACAGGCGTTGAGTGAAGCAGTTCACTCAACTCCGGTTAAGCAGAAGCGTTGAGTCATGCTGCTATAGTCAAAGCCTAAGAAGAAAGGAGATAGAAATCGACTAAGTCCAAAAGCGTTGAGTGAAGCCAGTTCACTTAACGCATTCAATGCCTCAACAAGCTAGCAAATTTTAGAATTACGGCTAAGTATAAAAGCATTGAGTGAAGCCAGTTCACTCAAAGCCTCAGTATGAAGACATGCAATCAGTTAAGCGGCTAAGTCCAGGGGCGTTTAGTGATGAAGTTTCACTCAACGCACTCAATGCCTAGCATCACTGAAAGTTTGGCCAAGTCAAAAAGCATTGAGTGAAAACCACTCACTGAACGCTCTCAATGCTAGATGCAGAATGATGAGCCAAGTCTAAAATCATTGAGTGATGAAGGCTTCACTCAACGCACTCAATGCCTGAGGAAGTAGAAAGTTGGCTAAGTCCAGAATCACTGAGTGAAGCCAGTTCACTCAACGCCTCATGGTGCAAAAAGTGGGCTAAGTCTAGAATCATTGAGTGAAGCTTGTTCACTCAACGCCTGAGATGGAACTGAGAATTTTTCTAAGTCCACAGATGCTGACGTCAGCCAAAAGTCCACAAAATTCAACGGAATTCAAACTCGTTGCGAGAAAGCTGGAATCCACCTTTGATGGCGCTGATAGCCAGCTGTATGATATATTATATAAAAGGAAGGCTATAAACAAGCAAATAAAGCTGGGCCCATAGGTCAAGTAAGTCGCTGCATAGCGGAAGATATAAGAAATGAGATCGGGTAAATCAAATTAACTTTTAGGGCTTTGTCTTTTCGAAAAGAGAGAACATAATCGTCGTCTTTGCCATTGTTGCTGAGACAAGAAGCAAAATCTCAAATCGATCGACCTGAAAGTTCTTCCTGTTAGCTGTTGTCGTCTTCATCATCAACAACAGAAAAGAAGGAGCAGCAAGGGCCAACCCTAGCTGCGACCACTTCACAACCCAAGCTGAGCAAATCCTGAAGACCTTTTTTCTAGAGCTGTGAAGAAGAAATTTGGACTGATCTCTCTCAGGACAAAAGGAGAAAGACACAGAGATCATTTCTCTGGTGTCAAATCAACATCAAACTTTATTCTCTCTGTAAGATTATTTTTGGATCTGAGCTGTAAGCCTGTGTTATAAAGGCTGAGATTGTAGGATCTGCTATAGATCTGAGGTAGAATTCAAAAGTGAATCTGAGTGGTAGGATTATGTTAAGAATTTGAGTGTAGGGTTGTCCTCCCAGCCTGAGTGGTAGGGCCTTTGGCCTGAGGTAGGTGATCTTCTTATTACTGAGGTGTAGGGATTTGTGCCTGAGTTGTAAGTCTTGGAGGAGACTGAGTGGTCCTGCGGGATTGTATTGTAAGCTCCTAATAGCCGATATATTGGAGAAGTGCCTTGTCTAACAAACTGTTAGAAATAGGGGAGGGACAGTGGACGCACCCATAATCTGGGGAATCATTATAAATTGATGTGTATTCTAGGTGAATGTTTTGAAAGCACTAAGGAAATAAATCACCACTCACAACCTAAACTCATAAAAGTTAAAAGATATACTCAAGACATAAAAATCTATTCACCCCCCTCTATGTGGTTTTGCTACCCTTAAAAAAAGACTTTCACCGACGTTAGATACCGTGTGGCGGCAGTATCCTATCACGCGGCGATAGCGAAACTGTAACGGCGTGACCATGTGTCGGTCTATGATTAGAGGGCTTGGGCGGTGGCTCATGAACCGAGGCAATGATTAACGGTATTGCGCGACGGTAGCTAGTTACCGCACGACGGTAGCTTGGTTTAAAGCCTTAGAAGGGCCGTTTTCACTTCATTCTTTTGGAGTTTGAAGGTGGAGTGGCTGTAGGATGAAGAAGGAGTTTTGAATAGAGGAGATTCCGCCGCCGTCTGAGTTTCAGAGTTCAGATTCGCGAGGTGAGTTCGGATCTACGGAGGCAAAGCCTAGGTTGTTACTTCCATCCGGCTAGAATCTCTCACATGACACCGAAATGGACTTTTAGGGTAACGATACTCTTCCTTAGACATGTGAAGTCCTTCATTTTAGCATTTGAGGGTAGACACTCCACGAGCACATGGAAGTGGTTCTCCCGACAGGTAGATCTGTGTATCCCCGTTAGTGTTGTACTTAAATCTGGAATCGAAGTACGGAATATGCATGCTATGTGAAGCCAATCCTGACAAGTTGGTCTGGATTGGTGATGTTTGTATATTTTGTATGCTGGAGAAGACTCCTTGGTAATCACATAGATTTCAGAGACACATGGTGTGTAGATGACTGCGTTGAGAGTACTGGAGGTAGTCTCCAGAAAAACACCCGAAAAAGAGGGAAGAATCAATAGTCTGTACCCTACCGTGCGGCGGTATTGCTACCGCTGGCGATAGCTCCCAATGAGAACTATATTGTTTGTGAGGCATGTCTCTTGGAGACCTGGGGGCCATTTTGGTGAGGCCTGTCTCTTAGAGACCTAGGGGCCATTTGTTGAGGACTGTCTCTTGAAGACCTGGGGGCTAACGTGTGAGAGTTGAGAGCTTGTGTGTCCCAGCTTAGGCGGCCATGAGTTCAAGCCTTAGAACATAACAGAGTTATGTATGGTTTTGAATGGGAAAGGGGAGGCCGACCCGCATCGTGGCTTGTTGCGCCCCGTGATTTGAGTATCGGGAAAGAGCTGAATTGTACCCAACCCTATACCATTCAACTTAGAGTGAGTCAAAGAGTGTATCTAGAGGATCACCGTGACTTTGTCATAGCCATAGGAGCGAGTCATTGGTTTCGGCCCGAAAAGACTAGAGAATGCTCAAGATATGCTAACCATCGCTGAGAACGGAGGTAGGACCCTGGGAAATTCCGGAACACCGATAATGTGTCCTTAGTGCATGGGACATTGGGCATTTGTGCCAATCTCTGTGGCAAATTGTGCCTAATTTGCACATTCCTATTGCCAATATTTGATTATGCTAATGCCTGTAAGGAAGGACCACAACCACCCTACGTTAGGGGTGGGATCGTTATAATTTGGTCAGCTAATGCTGACCGTTGCTATTGTTTGCCACCTTTGCGGTGGAATGTTTCATGCATGTGCAGCCGAGCCAAGCGGGAAATAACGGGCTGGAGCCTAGGATTGCTAAGCTGACCCTTGAAGGCCAAAGTGAATTACCCGTTTACTTTATCCTTCATGTGTGGCCTGCCTACGTGCCAATGTATGCAAGGCAATTTATTTTATAAGTTGAATATTTTAAGGTCTTAAGACCATAACAGTTGTGTATTTGGTTTCTCATTCATATTTTTGTGTTAGTGGACATTCAATTGGTAGGGTTCTTATAAACCTTTAAATTACTTCCGCTAGATTGCACTATGTACTAGGATGTGTGAAATTTGTTTATGATTTCAATTAGTAACTTATTTAACTATCCGTAGTATATGGCGTCGGGCCCCAGCCGAACCTTATGTTATATGTTATAGTGACAGATGGGGGTGTTACAAAATTCCCGCCAAATCAGGCAGGATTTTAATCCCGTCTGTTGGGCAATCAGGGGGGTGGCCTGAAGGGCCTTATCGGGCCCCCTCTTTGAGAGGGAGCTCAGCCCTGCTAAAGCTAGGCCCAGGCCGAGCCCAGTTGGCAAAAAGCCCGGACCCGACCGGCCCGGTCCAAGCCTTGCCCGGTCGGGTTTTTTGGACACGACTAAATGCAACTGAATTTTCATTTATTGTAAAATTCAGTTGGATTTTAGTTCAAAAAATGGACTGAATTTTTAGTTCAAAAAGGTTTTTTTTACTGTTGTTTTTTCACTCCAAAATATAGTTATATGAGTACTTAAAATAAGCGTAAAAATACATAGATCAATATTTTGTGAAAAAAATAAAAAATATAGGAGGATTTTGTATTTTCCCCACGATCCTCCCCGTGCGTGTAACGCACAAAAATTTTTCGCATTATTTTACATGGATCTCCCGACCGTGCGAAATTTTTTGGTGGCCTGGACAAAAATGATTGTCTATGACCCACAGGACTTGGGTGTGCATAGAGCTATGCACGTCAAGGCATTTTTAATCACTAAAACAATTAATTTGTTCACAACAAATTTTTGTTTTAAAAAATAATCAAACGATATTAATGTTTTTGTTTTTAAGATCATTTTAAGTACGACATTACCTATATTCCGGCCATGAAATCATGCATTACAGTTGTAAAATGACATTACAACTGTAGAATGACATTACAGCTATAAAATGACATTACAATTGTATTTTCATATTACAACTGTAATGCATGATTGTACGACTGGAATATAGGTAATATGATACTTAAAATGAGCGTAAAAATAAAAACAATAATATTGTATGATTATTTTTTTAAAAAATCATTTTAAAAACAAAATAATTATTTTAGTTGTTAAAAAAGCCTTGACGTGTTAATTCTATGCATGCCAGGCGCACCAAATTTATTTCCCTTTTTTGCTTGGGCAATTTTTATGCCTTTTATTTTCTCAGTTATAATTTTTTGCTTGGGAAACCTATAATATCTCAGCTAGTTGTTTTTTTCTTCATTTGTTATTTTTTTGTAATATCTCATTTATAATTTAACTCAAATATATTTTTGAAATATCTCACATAAAAATTATAAGATTAATCTTTGTTAAATTATAAATATTCTATGAATTAAAAATATATTATTCCAGTTATTTTCTGTAATATCTGAGATACAAATATAATCTCCCAATTTTTTCTATAATATCTCAGATATAAATGTAATCTCTCTGATATTCTCGATAATATCTGAGTTAAAATGTAGTCTCTCATCTATTTTTGATAATATATGAGATTTTTTTTTCATTTGAGTAAAATAAGTATTCTAAAAGTTAATATATATAATTTAAATTGACCTATAATTTAAATAAAACTTATAATAATATATATTTATTTATTTTAAGAGCTGACATAAATTATTTTCTATAATATGTGAGATTTATTTATTTATGTAATAGAGATTTATTTATTTGTCATATTATATGAGTTAAAAATATATTATCTTAGTTATTTTCTGTAATATTTTAGATAACAATATAATTTCTCAGATATATATTTTCTATAATATCTGAGATAAAAATGAAATCTCTTAAGAATTTTCTTAATATCTGAGATAAAAATATAATCTCTCAATTACTTACATGTGTAATAAATATGCATGCATATTTTAATAGTTAACATAAAAGTTTCTCAAGCAAAAAAGAATAAAGGAAGACAAAACTAATGACACGCGTTCAAATCACCAGGCCCCGGACAGTGTTCTTCGTCTAGGGCCCGGAATAAGAAATTTCTCCCCGATCGCAGAACAGACCGGCTTGGAACCGAGAATTTACAATGCCGAACAAGATAAATATTTAGATCTGTGTAACACAAGTAATTAGTGTGGGAGCAAATACAATCATATGATTTGTCGATGCCGATTATTTGCAAAAATATTTGTAGAGTATGCTCGCATTGATAAGTGATTTTATTTTAGATTAATCATGCATCGAAGTTCATCTATGGTGCGTTACACACACCAATAATTTTTTTGTGGGGCAGAGAGTTAAGAGGAGGGGTAAAATTAGTGCGTTTTGGTGATATTTGGGCTCTGTTTGGCAAAGAGTGTTTGCCTCGATGAGTTTGGAGAAAAACACCGCTGCCATAAAATATATATTTGGCATGACAATGGTTATGACCGCTACTAAGAAAAGATTACTAGTTCTGAACAAAAAAGTGGATGAAATTCTGTGTGAGGTCGGGCATTCACGAACGACAGTACATAACCGCCGTGTTCACGACCCCCACCACCACACCAAACAGAGCCCAATGGTGTGGTTTGAGCCTAAATCACAAAAGCATCAAAGGGGGTCAGTTTTTTTGGAAATTTTCTGGTATGTGCAACACACCTTTTTTTATGTGCTTGAATAAATTGTGAGTTAGGCGTCGCCCCCCTTCCACTAAAAAATTTCACCATTGAAACCACAGAGATAATGAAGGTTAGGGAGTGAGGTCTACACATCCAGTTACAAAATACGCCCCTTTTGGCTACCAAAACTGGAAACAGTGTGTAACACCCCAAAACTCAATCCAAAAAGGTCTTGAGGTCTCTAAGATCCTTAGGGGAATGGAGTTATGGGGCTATTTAGGTGCCCTTTGGATGGGTTTTGGTCATGTTTGTGTTCTGCATGGCTTGGAACACGAGCGTGTCACAAGCGGTGTCTAGATTTTTCTAACTCGTTTGGAGACAAAGAGAGCCGCGACTTATTGATTAGAGTTAGTTGATAGTCGTGTCAACCGACATGGATTTGAACAAAACTGTGTCCAACTCCAAGTGTTCTAGTGAAGTGACACGACCTGAGACATGGTCGTGCGCAAAGCCATGTGCGGGCCCATGATCATTTTTCGAGCTCTTTTTCCGAGCCATTCAATCCGAGCTTTGAAGATATGATGGCGTGTGTTTGTCTTAATGAGGGTTTAGGTTGTTTTGGGGGCATTTTACACCTCATTTCAAATTCTCTCTTCTCTCTCTTAAGTTAGAGAGCTTGGAAGAGAGGAAAAGTAGGAAGAGCTTGTTGGGTTTTGCTATATATCACAACACTTGTGAGCAGCGAAAATTAGGAATAAGAAAACCCAAAAGATTTTAGATCAAGCGATGAACATTAATCAATAAGTAAAGTGCTGTAAAATAAAATTACCTTTGCGAGATTGAGTCGATACTCAACCTAGATGTTCCAGAAGATCTGCCGATCACTTAGTTGCTAGAGTCCTTTGTGCAGAATAGTGTCCGCACCTCTACAGAAGATCCAGACGAATGAGAGAGCCCGTAGACTCTTGTCGAACAAGATCTAGGTCGGGAGAGGACACTCTGTATCTTCACAGATTACTAGGTCTGTTACAGAAGAGGCGACGGTGACTCTCGCCAGAATCGGGCTTAGTGACGGCGACGGGATCAGCGAAGGAAGAAATAGTTTCCGTCGGCCTTTTAGGTCTCGGATTTTCGCATAGTGCGGCACATGTTCTTAGTGTAACATCTCGACTTTTATTGGGCCACCAGAACCCTATTAGGCCTAATAAAAGTGACCCAAACCTCTACCCATGACCCATACCAAGGTAGGAGGTAACCCTAGATGGGAATATAGAGCTAAAGAACTTCGATTTGAGTTCTGTCAGTTCCTGTGGCCTCGTATAGTCAATACAAGTGCGTTGGAACTCGTTTCGTTAAATTTCGAGATCATATGGTGGATATGACCACTCCTCATAGAACGTTGCGAAAATGAGGTTTTGAATATCGACCTAGAGAACTCTGATTTGAGTTCTGTCAGTTCCTATGACTTTGTATAGTCGATACGAACGCATCGGAACTAGTTGCGTCATAATTCAAAGCCTAACAATGATTATGAGCATTTTGACCGTTTTAGCGCGCCGCGACGCGCAGATTTTGAATATTTAACAAACGAACTCCGATTCGACCCCGATCAGTTGCATTGGATTCGTATGGTCAATACAAAGTCAATGAAGTTGGTCCAAGTTAGTTTCGATGACGGGTGGTCAATCTGTGGTCAAATCAAGCATATTCGTGCTCCGAAAAGCGTGCACACACCAATTGTGACACGACACCCTGACTTTGACCTGACCCCGAGTTCATGGAACTCTTTTGACTTTGACCACCATGGGGGCCCACCCCATGGTTGACTTTGGTCAAACCCTCCTAAAAGTCAATTTGTTTGATTTTTCTAAAAAGGTGTGCCCCCCTCTTCATTAAAGGCTAAGGCCCTACCTTTCTCGCCTCTTGGGCTACCCAAACTAGCAAGGTTGATGGGAGTTGAGCCATGGGCCAAGGATGGCCTAATTTCCTCCCCTTTCCTTCCTTTATTCCATACCCACCCCAAAGCCCAACTCTCCCCCACATTCGCATCATGGAAAGTGGCTGTACTTGGCCTTCCTGATGCTTGCCAAGTGTCCACCCGGGGGGAGAGGGAATGAACTCCTCCTATTAGGGATATTCCCACATTGGGAATGGCCATAGGATGGCCTCTCCTCCTCCTATAAATAGACCCATCCCTCTGCTCTCATCCACACAATCTCAAAAAGAGCCAAGGCCCCTCTGCCAGAGCCCAGCTTGCAAGAAAATATTTCCACCACCCAAGCTCTGCCATCACCGTTAATGACAACTTATCCAGGGCATCCCCAAGCTTCTTTAGGCCAGGTGGAACCTCTTTCCCTCCCCATTTCTAAAATTTTGGATGACTTGCATGGGCCTCCCAGCGGCCGGAGCCCCGCCGACACCACTCGAGCTGAGCTCTAGGTCGGGTTGTGGTGGTAGGAAATTAGCCTCTCCCAGCACCTATAGTAGTGTTGGGGAAATGCTAAATCACTGGGGGTAATTTCTCCGGTGGTGGAAGGCCGAGGTGCCGCCGAAAATGGACGCTCCGGCGGCACCCGTGAAAAAGAGTTTTCTCTGTATGTTGCTCCGGCAGAGTCCGGTGGCGGTAGGACGCTAAGCCACCGCCGGAGAGGAGCCCTACCCCCTGCGTGTCGGCCGGGGTTAGTTTCGTGACTGGCATTGCCACCGAAGATGCAGGGTGGCGTGGCGGAGCAGGGAGCAGAGCCACCGCCACCCTACTCTTGGGTTTTTAAATTCTGGTGGTGGCTGGTGGCGATAGGCCGCCGGACCACCACCCAGAGACTCACCGGCCCCCGACGAGTCGATCAGGGGTGGCGCCAGAGTCCAGCAAAGGCTGGCCGGCAGTGGCAGAGGGTCACCACCTTCTTCATCAGCGGGATGAAATCGCCACCGTCTAATCTCGGTGATGAGATGGACGGCGGAGATTACCTGGATCCCCCATACATCAACTTCTGTGCCCCCCACAACGGATCCGTGACTGATTCACTGTAGGGCAGCGCTGGATAAATTTCCTATCTGGCGTAATCCTGGCAGCAGGATTAAGCCCAAATCTGCTATATGTAGACCAAAATTTAGAGCAAGACCTTGAATATTTTTATACAATAATATAGGCTCCTAGGGAAAAAGTGTTGAACATGAAAATTATTCCCCTTATTGAGGGATTCCTCCACAAAAATTTTGAAATTTTTTGGAATTATTTTGGTAATTTCAAAAGCCCAAATAAATGTTATTTGGCCAATTTAGAGGCCCAAAATTGCTCGGAAAATTTTGAAAAAAATGCTAGGCTCTTTTTAGGCCCTCTTAAAGATTGTACTAAAATTTGGGAAGCATGGGATAAAAATTGAAGGTTTTCCAATTTCTTGGAGCGTATGGTCGCGCTCAGAAAATTTACGCGCTCAATTCTTCGAAAATGAAAATCAAAACGCGTGACCACTTTTAACTTGAATGATAAGTTCAAACTGTTTTACTAACGAAAGTGAACAGGGCAAGTGCCCAAGCTCTGAGTGTTCTGGGGTTTCGTGAAACCGCCGAGCGTCACGTTTTTCTTTTAAGACTCGCGGGTAATTTGAGCAGGCTAGGAAAATGAAAGTATGAGTTTTTAGAAAAATAATTCACAATCTCGTTTTGGGTGAAGAATTTCCCTCATGTGTTAAAAATGATTTTCGAGGTTGAAATTCGAGGAAGAATGTGCCCTCTAATAAGATTTTCGGATTCGATCCGATGCAAGAAATCGAATTGACATTGTTGGGTACATTGGAAAATGTGTACCTGATTTGGAGAAGCCTCACTTAGCTCAATGATATACATCAAGGTGTATTTGATGTTATTTTGAGTTTATATGTGCAGGTTAATAATGTGCTAGAATGTAGGAAAAAGATTCTAAGTCCATATGTCGACACCTGAGGAAGCTGTGTCGACACTTCAGTAAGATTGTGTCGACACTTGGAAATGGCTGTGTCGACACTTCAGTGAGTTTGTGTCGACACCGGGAGGCAGTGTCGACACACAAAAGATTATAGTCGATATCAAATGTGTCGACACTGGGAGGCTGTGTCGACACACAAAGGCAGAGTCTACAACAACTGTGTCGACACCTGGAGGTAGTATCGACACACACTATGTTCTGAGTCTACATCAACTGTGTCGACACACAGGACTTATGTCGACACACAACTAAGTCTAGACCAAGTTGATTGCTGATGAATGGTGAAGTGTTTGTGTTGACATAAATAATCAGTGTCGACACATTCTCAAGATGTAGTGTCAAGAAGCTGTGTCGACATCAAGGCAGCTATATCGACATCACCAAAGGCTGTGTCGACACTTAAGTCACTTGTGTCGACACATATTGACAGATGGTATCGACACTTTATGACAGTCAGTCTTGACGCTTTGCTGACAAAGACAAAGGCTCAAGAACTGTTTGAAGACTTGACAGCTGTGAGTTACAACAGGTTTACTGAAGCTGTCAGACTTGTCAGAAGTTAGTTATAAACCGGATCAGCCGGTTACCATGGATGAAGTCTATAAATATATGGATTCAGAAGAAGAAAGAAGTTGATAATACGCACAACTAACACACCTATTGTGAGATTGATCTCTGATCAAGAAAGTACAAGTCACAAAGAAGAAGATCTTCGTGAGAAGGTCAAAGAAGACGTTCTGAAGTAGTTTTCTATTCAGATTCTGTCTAAGTTGAATTCAATCAACAATTCAGAAGTATCTTCAAGAGGTTTGGATAGAGAGAGATCCAGCTTTTTGAAGTCAAGAAGGAGGCATTCACAGGTCTCTCAAGAAGCAGATACTAAACTAATCTGTCAAGAAGATTCAGATCTATTTCTAGAGTCTAAGAAGGAAGATGCAGTCAGTTATATTCAAAGGAAATCAACCTAACTAAGTTCAGATTCAAGAAGCTTTGAAGAAAGCTAAGATCAAGTTGATTTCAACCATCAGCCTCTTCAAGAAGCTGATCAAGAAAGTTCTTATCCCTTCTCTCTCAATAGGGGTAAGAGATTATAAAATTCCTTATCAAATTCTGTAGGATCTATTCATAGATCTGAGTTGTAAGCCTATTTCATAAAGGCTGAGTGTAGGAGATGTATTCTCTGAGTGGTAGGGCTGTTTATGCCTAAGTTGTAGGAGAAGGTATTCTATGAGTTGTAGGCCTTGTGGCAAGGCTGAGGTAGGGCTGTTTATGCCTGAGTTGTAGGAGAAGGTATTCTCTGAGTTGTAGGCCTTGTGGCAAGGCTGAGGTAGGGCTTGTTAGACTGAGTTGTAGGAATGTGGAGACATTCTGAGTTGTAGGAATTCTTTTGGATTCTGAGCTGTAGGATCTGAGGATCTGAGATAAAGGAAGAAGTTAGGCCGAATCTAGCATACTGCTAGATAGGTGAACGGGGAAAGTAGATGTACCCAGACCTTGGGGAACCACTATAAATCTGTGTGCAATCTGTGATGTGTGTATGATTGTGACTGTTGTGCTGTGTTAGCTGTAGAAATATCTGATTAAATCAAAGAACTATAGTTATTTTCTGCCTTAAGTTAAATCAAGGAAAAGTACCTATTCACCCCCCCTCTAGGTGTTTAGGTAGTCTTGAAAGTAAAACTATCAAGTGGTATCAGAGGGAGGTTGCTCAAAGAAGGACTTAACAGTCTGAGTTAGATCCCTAAGGCAGAATCAAGAATCAAGAAAATGGGTTCTAGAGAGAATCACAAGGAACTAGGGTCAATGAAATTACCCATCTGCAGGAAAGAGATTTTTAGAATCTGGAAAGAAAGGGTTAGGTTGTTTATGGAGGCCTCTTACCCAAGGATATATATCACAATAAAAGAAGGTCCATATATCCCAATGAATGTGTCTGTTCTAGATGCAAATCAAAGAACTCCTAAAGATTTTTCTGAAATGACCAAGGATGAGATTATACTGGCAACTATGGATAAAAGAGCTCAGAATATCATAGTAAGTGCCATAGATGATTCTACTTTCCAAAATTTGATTCACTACAAAACCTCCAAGGAAATGTGGGACACTTTGATTGTCTACATTGAGAGTTCTGAAGAAGTTAGACAAGATAGAAAGTATATGCTCAATCAAGAATATGAGAGTTTTAGACAAGGGAAGTCTGATAGCATATCTGAATGCTATAAGAAATTCTACAGGATAGTGAATGAATCGATGTCCTATGGAAGAGTCTTCAGTACTTATGAGCTGAATGACAAATTCCTAAGATCCTTGACAAAGGATTGGGATACCAAGATTTGTGACATTAGAGAAGTGGACAAACTAGCAGACATTTCTCCTCCAACCTTATTTGGAAAGTTGCTATCATATGAAATGTGTTGGGTATTGTATCCACAATCACCGGGATTTGAGGAAGCCTCCTATCAAGCTAAGATGAATTTACTATGTATTTGATGAATTTCTTTAAGTTGTGCTTGCAGTTATTCCACGCTAAGTACACACCAATGTCAGGGTGCAGTGGGTCAATATACACGGGTCTGTACAGCGTAATCCCTCGTTGAGCAGATCAGTGTGTTGGCCTACGTGTACTCTCTCTATTGGGGTGTACTTAAGTTCAAGTACAGGGCTATGATAAAGTAAGAGCAGACAAGAAGCAAGGATGGGCCAAAGACCAGCTCATGGGTGGAAAGACGAGAATTCGTCTAAGTATAATTCGTCGAGAATCACTAAGTGATTCTCGCCGATTCGTCGAGAATCACTAGTGATTCTCGACGAGTCGACGAGAATCACTAGTTGATTCTTGCCGGGTTGGGCCGGCTGTCTCGACTCAGTCAGAAAAATCATCTAAGGCAGAATCGTCGAGAATCACCAAGTGATTCTCGCCGATTCGTCGAGAATGACTTTACATTCTCGACGAGTCAGCGAGAATCCAAGGTGATTCCCACCGATTCTCCCCGGCCTCTATAACCTGTGCAGCCTGAATTCTCTAAGTAGAATTTGGCGAGAATCGTAAGTGATTCTCGCCGATTCGTCGAGAATCACTCACGATTCTCGCCGAATTTGACTTGGGCATTTTTCCAACTCTGTCTGGACTGGTCCACGTTATCTGCGGGATTTTGAACCGGACTTTGGTCTTACTGCTGGTGAGGCCCACAACGGTCATCTCTTGACCTAATGTATAAATACTATGTATTTGTGAATAGTAAAAACACGGATTACAGATCAAAGAAAAAGAAGCCGCCGTCAAGCCCTAGATCGGAAGCGAGCTCGGCCGACCTGCTCCGCCTCTCGCTAATTGCTCGCCACCGTTGATCGAGGTGTTCGTTACCTCTCCCAGCGACAGAAGCCTAGTCGGGCACAGCGTCTCACGCGTCTATCCAGAGATCTTTTGTCTCTTGATTTGTGATCGGGAAACCTTCCCCATCCGAATCGATCGAGACGATCGATCCTAGTGTGACCGTTGGAAGACCTTGCCGACTTTGCTAAGAAGATTGGATCTACATAGCATCACCGCCTCTCTTGTTGAAGCCGTCGATCTAGAGAAGATTCTCTCCAAGTGAGATCTAGAGTTGTGGACTCTTCGTTGACTTCAAGAACACGTCGTCGAACGAAGAGGGACACCTTAGTCTCCATACGTTGTTTGTATTTCGTACAAGCTATTTTCATTTCTTTGTAAAGGACCGTTTGGTCTCTAGTTGTAGGGTTGGGTGCAACCCGTGTTGTGGGAGTGTTGACTCCTACGTGTGGAAGGGTTCCTTCCGTTAGTGCGAGGATTGGATTTCAATCCTGTTGGTGAAGTGACCGAGTCGTCCCTGATTGGGAGATAGGTCGAAGGGGGAAAGTGGACGTACCCAAATCGGGGAACCACTATAAATTGCTTGTGTATTTTTTGTGCTGTGTTGTTTTGTTTTCTTGTGCAGGTAAAACATTAATTCCACAAATTCGCTGCAAATACACCTATCCCCCCCATAGGTGTAAGTAGTTGACACTAGGTGGACTTTCAAGTGGTATCAGAGGGAGGTTACTCAGCAATAAGGTTAACACCTTGAGTAAGATCCTGCCTCCTGTGTCAACTAGAAGATGAGACTCAAGCATGGAGCTGGAATTTGATGTCCCTCCTCTGAGACTCCCTGCGTGCACAACAGAGTATTACCCTATCTGGAAGATGAGAGTTATGTTTCATCTGGAGGCCATCGACCCTCGGGTGTCAATCATCTTGGAAGAGGGTCCCTTCATTCCCATGAAGGCTTCTGATTCTGGAGAGGAATCCAAATCCCCAAGAGTCCCGAAGAGATGTCTGAGACCGAGCTCTCACTGTACAACTTGGACAAGTTAATACGCCAGATCATCACTGACGTCTGGTCTGGTGTATCTCGTTCAAGAGTGGACAAGTGTAGGACGGCCAAGTCCATGTGGCAAACCATCTCTGACCACATGGAGGGATCAGAGAAAGCTGGGACCGGTTGTCAGCAAGAGGATGAAGCCTATGTAGGGGTCCTTATTTCTAAAGATGAAGGGCATGATACATATATCAATATCAGGGCTCCTGTGTCCTTGTCAGAGACTGAAGAAGAAGCTGAGGAAAGCAGTTCTGATGAAGCTAACTCAACAGTCTCTGCCGATCTGGATGGTAACCATGAACAACAAAGTCTGAAGCAGGTAACTTCTTCCTCATGCCCCTCTCCTCTTGAAGTTCCTGAAGACAGGAATAGTTTTGAGAGTAGTCCTTCCAATGATGCAAGGGATACACATAGCCTCAATCAAAAGATTGATAATCTTGATTCCCTTGAGAGTGCCCTTCAGACGAGCAACTTACTTGTTGAGGAACAAGCTAAGGAGATTGCTGAGCTGAAGATCTTGATGAATCTCCAATTGGAATCCATCAAAGTAAAGGACTCACAGATCTTGGATCTAGAAAGTCGTCTAGAGACCGAGAAGAGGATAGTTTCTAATTTTTCCAAGATTGATGCTATCAAGAGAAAAGCAGAAAATGGGTGGATCTCCCAAATTATTAAGTCATGGAGAAATGGGAAAACTGTGTTCAGACCCCCCACCCCGAGTAGGAAGGACACTCATCATGCTTTCAGGTATGACCATAGGAATAACCATGGTCACTGCAAGAATGATCAGTCCTCTTGTGGAAGCACCCAGAATGCCAGGGCTATCATGGCTACCCAGTAGAGGATACCTCAGGCTTCCACCAAGCCTTTTGTATTCTCGGCCATTGCCCCTACTAATCATGAGTATGCCAGCATCAGCACACAATGCGCCTCTCACCTCCCTAGGACTCAGGAAAGGGGGGTTAGAAATCATGTTGTTGGCACACATGGGGACCTTGGAAGGGGGCTGACTGAAAGGAAGGCACCTCCTCCCAGGCCTCATGACGCCTACCATATGCACTCTTTCCACCCATCCATGAGTCAAGGTGGAAGAGACAAGTCTGTTAGCAAATTCGGCCCCATCTCGTATAGACCTAGGACTTTGACTACCTCAGTCACCAGGTCAGGTCACAAACAGCGGTACAACATTCATGAATGTTGGTGTTGTGGCAAAGTGGGTCATTTTGCCATAGATTGTTGGCACAACCCTTCTGTGTCAAAGGCAAGGGGACTTCCACATCCTCGAGGCAATGTTAGTCCTCTCTCCAGGATCCCTGAGGGGAGGCATCCCAATTATTATGCTGACAAGAACCTAGGACCCAATACTTATTGTGTTCCTAAGGCAAGATAACTCTTTTGCAGGGTAGTCTAGGTTCCCGTAAACCTAATGGGAACCAAACAGGAGATGTTCCAAAAATGACGTGGAATAAGTATCTGGAAAAGGAGCAGTGCCATCAACACGGGCACATGCAAGTTGACCACCTGGTGTTCCTTGAGCAGAAGTTCTAAATGATACATCCTTTAATCTCAGGTAATTGCAATCAGCTTCAATATATGAGCTATAGCGCAACGATTTTTTACATATATGTATATAAGTATGTCTGCATATCCACATTAAGTCATGAATTCCCTCTCTCGAAAGTAAATGGTCATGTATAGACTTACACTTATATGCTTGTTCACCTAAAGAAAGATTAAGATTGCAAAAATAACCTTTAGATACATTGTTAAAGATTTATCTGTAAATACACTAGTAGATTCGAGAATAAACCTCAACAGGCCTAAGTCAGCCCACTGAAAATTAATGAAGATACGCCATTGGAAGTCACTAAAACTTACAACTGACATAAAGAAGATTATGCATATCTCGATCGAGAAATAACCCATTGAAATTGATTGCCACGGTTATTGTCTTGGGTATATTTAGAAGATTTCTAAATCCGGTATGTACTCCCGCCGACTCGTCGATTTAGAAAGCTGCCGACTCTTCATCTCCCGCCCTTCGCAGAGAATCCCGCCGACCCTTCCTCAGAAACCCGTCGATATTCCTTCCCTCCTCCCGGCGACTTCCCGCATCTTGGCTCCCTATCTCGTCGACCTCGTTCCGGATTCCGTAGACTCCTCTCCTCGCGTCCAAGGCGCTCGTCCTAGTTTTCATTCTCCGCGGTTTCGATCAAACAAGGGCACGAGCTCCTCCAGGCTTTCCGTCGTCTCCGTCAACTCTCGCTCCCTCCGCATTTGGGTAACCATTTCCTCTCCCCTACAGTGACTCACTGTTCGTATAGATTCCTTTTTGAGCTCTGATTAGGCGTAAACTTGGGATTCCCTTCCTAGGTTTGCTATGGCTCCAAGGACCACCGCCGGGCTGGTCACTGGCTGTGAGTTGGTTCGAACCGGGTTCTCACATGCCTCGGATGAGTTCAAAAACATCATCATCATGCTGGAGGAGGCTGGACTCACGTTTGTACTGGAGCACCCCTGTAAAATTCTGGATAAAGAAGTGATGGAGTTCTTCGCAACCGCCAAACTTCGGAATGAAGACTCTATCATCAAGAGTAAGGTTGCAGGTGCAAGGATCAAGATGTCTGCCAGGAAACTGACTCAATGCTTGCAGCTCTCCAGTTCTGAGCACGAGGATTATCTGGAGGAACATGATAGAGCCAGGACCCTATTATTCTGTGGGCTAGCTAGGGGCACCAGATCGATAAAGAGAAAAGAAATGAATGAGGAGGGGAAACTCTTGTCCGACATCATTGGGAAAGTACTGATATACAAACCAGGCTCACACGACCACATCTCAGCTGACATGTTCAAGATTCTTGTGGTGATAGTCTGCCGAAAGAGATTCAACTAGGGGGCCATGCTTTTTGAGAAGATTAAGGACACCCTCAGATGTCCAAGTTTTGGACGAATCATCAGCCTATTTCTCAATCAGTTGAACGGAGATAGGTTCGACATGAGCAAAGGAGTTCCTTTGCATTATTTGAAGAAAATGGACTCCAGCGTCTTTGACAGATGGGAGCGACTCATAGGGCAAGCTTGTTGGTACCCTAGATGTGATTTGGCTTATGTAATCCCTTTCCAGCCCCTCTTGATCCATATAACTATATATGATCATGATTAGGCCTTGTTCAGTTTCCCTAGGACAGTTTATAACTGACCTAGAGCGTAGGCTAGAAGTTCTAGTTGTATTTTTGGTTAAGGCATTTTCCGTTCGACCATCGTCGAACGAGGCCTCGCGATCGTCGATCATTGGTCGACGATAGCAGGGCTATAGAATCGTTGAAGTCAAGACAATTATCGTCGACCGATGGTCGACGATCTCAGAGCAAGTTTATTATGCTCTGAAGGTTGGTCGACGATCTGCCATCAGCAGTTCAACGATCGTGTTCTTGCTTCACGATTTCTGTCTCGACAGATTTCTGCCTTAGTCGTCGACATCATGAGATGTTCGACGATATATGTCTCGACAGATATTTTGCCTTAGTCGTCGACATCATGAGATGTTCGACGATTTCTGTCTCGACAGATTTTCTGCTTTAGTCGACAATATCTTGAGCTGGTCGACGATTTCTGTTTGACGATTTCTGTTTCGACAGATTTCTGCTTTTAGTCGACGATCTGTTAGCTAGGTCGACGATCATCGAACCCCTGTTCGACGATTATTGTCTGCCTTTATCTTTTTGTATTCATTCTATTCCTTGGTTTATTTCCAAGTGCTTTAGCTTGTGGTTAGAGAATTCTCTGAAGTTATTTTTGCAGACTTATGGCTTAAATTCAAAATAAATTAATTACCAAATATGTCAAGCTTAAATCACGGGATTCAGTATTTTGATAAAGCATTTTTGTCCTATTATACAAAATATATTGCCAGGCTATATTCTAGCCGTTGGCACTGTTTGCTATTTCCTAGAATGGTAAGTCTTTATACTGAGATATTTTCCCACTTATTTAATTCCTTATTGGGACTGACAGTAAGCATATAGGTCATTCTATTCCTATTGCTATATTCTATTTTGAGATAATCTGTTGCAGGGCTCGAGAATTCAAATCAATAGAGCCGTTCCAAAAGAAAAATGAGAAGACATATTTAAGAGAGATTTTTTTCTCAGAAAAATAACAAGTTACAGATACAGAGAGATTTCTTCTCAGTGCTGCATTCTCTCAAGCATCTTCAGAGCAACTCTTCACCATCTCACAAAAAGAAGAAGAAAAGCTCTCCTGAAGAAAAAACCCAGAGCAACTACTTTCATTCTCAAGTCTCCTGAGCATCTGCTTAGAGTTTTCAAGACTTCAGAAAGAGCTCCAGTTCTGCTTCAATTATTCCAGAATCTGAAGACCTGATAAAAATCAGTCTACAGATCTCTGAGGATTTAGTTTCAGTATATCTGAAACTCCTTCATCCTGAAGCAAAGGCTTTCCCTGGACTTTCACTGAGCCAGGGGAGACTTTGATTCTTTAGAGAATCCACAAGTCTTCTCTAATCTATATTTACAACAGAGAAGATAATCTAACCCTCTCAACCCCTTTGTAAAAGAGTTTGTTCACACCTCTTCAAAAGTGAACATTGGTGACAGGGCACCTTATCAACAACCTGTGGTTGAGCATCCTTATCAAAAGCTCAAAGGGTCTGTTTGATCTACCTGAATCAGATCATTGGTGGCAGGGCACCTTAGCAAAAACCTGTAGTGGATTCCTAACAGGGTGGTAGAAGAGTGGAGTACCTATTCAGAGGGAACCACTATATATCCTGTGTCTCTGGCTATCTTGTTTAATTGTTTATTCTGTGGCTGTGATAGAACTACCTAGGATTGCTAGTTGTTGTGATAGGCTTATAGTTAAACTGAAATTTCAGTTAACTCTCTCACTTGTGCACTTCACTGTGTTAGGCTCTTAGGGTTCAAGTATCAGATTATTTATTCCGCAAATAAACTCCAAGGGAGCTGACTAGTTGTTCATAAAATTTGAATACTCTATTCACCCCCCCTCTAGAGTAGTTTACAACTTATCCCCTCACTTTCAATTGGTATCAGAGGGAGGTTAGCTATTCATACAGGCTAACACCTGAGTTAAAAAGATCCAGTGATAAGTTGTTTCCTGATACCATTCACAAACACTTTCACACATGGCCCAGTCTAAGGATTATGCAAGCACCAGACCTCCTGTATGCAACTTGTCCAAGTTTGGCATATGGAAGGCCAGGATAAGACTATACATGAATTCTATTGATGAAGATATCTTTGCTTCTATTTTGACAGGACCACCTGCTAGGCCTGCTGCTGCTTCTATCACATCTGCTGATCTCAGTGCTGTGCCACCTCCTGATTACAATGAAAGCTACAAGAAGGCAAAAGCAGCTGATGCAAAACAATGAATATCCTAGCTCAGACAATATCTGATGAAATATTCCAGAAGCTTGCTGAATGTACCTCAACCAAAGCTATGTGGGATTCACTCAACCATATAGTTGCTGGCTCAGCTGATGAGAGGAAGGACAGGAGATCCAACCTCACCTCTCAGTATGAAAATTTCAAGAAGGATGATGCTGAAGACATTGACTCAATGTACACAAGACTCAGTTCAATAATAAGTGAACTGAGGTCTTTGGACAAGGAGATAACTTTGTCAGAAGTCAATGACAAGATCCTGATGTGCCTTCCCATCTCTTGGGACTCAAGGATATGGCCCATCAAGGATGGAAGAAACACTGTGGAACTCTCCACAGAAGCTCTGTTGGGAAAGCTCAAGTCATATGAGCAAACTTTAAAGAGCAGAGCTGCTGCAACTGAAGTAAAAACTCCTACACCTACAAAGAAAGAGCACTCTCTAGCTCTTAAGGCTGCTGAGACTTCTGAAGGAAGTCAATCAAATGAGGAGTTACTGGCACTCATTGCCAAGAGGTTCTTCAACATGGGAAGAAGAGACCTCAGAAAGAAGTCCTCCAAGTATGAGGACAAACCAAGGTATGACAAGACTCCATCTAAAGAAATCATCTGTTATGTTTGCAGCAAGCCTGGACACATTGCTCCAGATTGTCCAGAGAAGAAACACAAGGAGAAGAAACATGAGAAAGAGTACAGGAAGCACCACTCCAAGTCCTCCTCACACAAATACAAGAAGAAGGACAAGGGATTTGTGGGTGCCACCTGGAGTGAAACAGAAGAGGATACCTGCTCCTCTAGCTCCAGTGATTCAGAAGGAGAAGAAGAGAAGAAAGCCAAAGAGGTCTGCCTCATGGCTATCAATGCCTGCAGCTCTTTGTCAGCTGCAGAGAATTCTGAAGAAGAAGGAGACAATGAAGAAGATCTTCCTATGGAAGACCAGGTAATCAACTCATTTGATTTTTCATCTCCTGAGTTCAAATTAAAATTTAAAACTCTATGTTTAGATCTACTGTTATCTGAAAAAAGAAATCAAGTCACTTAGATTAAAGATAATGGAACTAGACATGGAAGGTACTGAAATAATCAGATTAGAAAAGGAATTAGAAAGCTTAAGAGGAGAAGTAACATTCCTAAAATTAGAACTAGCTAAATCTAAGAGGTTAGAAGAACAATTAAATGGCAGAAGCCTTAAATTATCTGAAATAACCAGTATAGCAAACACTAGGGTTGGTAATGATAAACTAGGCTTAGGTGCTACATCTAGTGAACCCATCCTCCTCACAAAGGAGAGATTTAGCACTCCAGTAAAATTTATTTCTGAATCAGGAATAAAGAATACTGAGGAAATTGAGAAATGTAAGAAAATTCAGAATAAGATTAAGAAAGAGAACAGGAAGAAAAAATTTCTAGCTTTACAAAAATCGTCGAACATTAATCGACGATCGTCAAACCAATCGTCGAACGTCTATCGACGATCGCTGAACACCTTCACCAAGTATGATATCTTTGGTGCAGGAGATCGACGATCTCATCTTGAGTCGTCGACCAGTGATCGACGATCGTGGAATCCAGAACATAGCACTACTACAAATGATCGACGATATGGCTTGCGATCGTCGACCGTGGATCGACGATCTGGACTTAAGCTGGAAAATAAATTTCAAACTTCCAGAATTGCAAATCCCAATCACTACCCTAGGTTGTTTAATCCTTCAACTGAATGGATTATCCCACCTAGGAGATCACACCCTTTAGGATATAAATCTAAGCCTGCAAAATCTTTTATATCTAGTTTTTCTTTTGTGAAGAATACTGGACCCAAGGTAACCTGGGTCCACAATGTATAACTGTTCTCTCTGCAGGTGAAGACCTATCCAGTCATACATGACAAATGGTATCTGGATAGTGGATGCTCAAAGCATATGACAGGAAAGAAGAACAATCTGTCAGGGTTCAAAGCCAAGCTGGGACCAAAAGTTGTATTTGGGGATTCCAGCTGTGGACAGACTGAAGGGTATGGCAGCTTCACCATAGGAGCTGTAACATTCAAGAAGGTTGCTTATGTCTCAGGACTAAAGCACAACCTAATCTCTGTAAGCCAAATGTGTGATGCTGGGTACAAGGTATGGTTTACTGACACTGCTTGTAATATTGCTTTAAATAATACTGTTGTGTTAGTAGGTATTAGAATTGGTAATGTTTATGTTGTAGATTTTAACTCATCCAAATCTGAAATATGCTTATTTAATGAAGTAACCAGTAATAATACCCTTTGGCATAAGAGACTTAGTCATGTAAATTTGAAAAACATTTCTAGGTTGGCTAAATACAATCTTGTAAGAGGCTTACCTTCTTGCCCCTACAAGAAGGAAGGCCTTTGCAAAGCTTGTCAATTAGGTAAGCAAACAAGAAATAGCTTTAAATCAGTTAATAAAAGTGATTCTCCCAGGATTCTGTACTTGCTACACTTGGATTTATTTGGTCCTATTGCTGTACAGAGTCTTGGAGGAATGTCTTACACTCTAGTAATTATAGATGACTTCTCTAGGTTCACTTGGGTATTCTTCTTGAGAACTAAGGCTGATAACTTCAAGGTTCTTACAGATCTTCTAAAGTGTATACGGAGTGAGTATTCTACTCAGATTGCCTTGATCAGAAGTGATCATGGTACTGAGTTTGAGTCTCTTCTTATGCAAGAATTCTGTGAGAAGAAAGGTATCAAACATAGCTTCTCTGCTCCTAGAACTCCTCAACAAAATGGGGTAGTTGAAAGGAAAAACAGAACCCTAATTGAAGCTGCAAGTACATTGTTGGCAGATGCTAACATGCCTCTGTCCTTTTGGGATGAAGCAGTTAGCACAGCTAACTATGTATTGAACAGAAGTCTGATACATAAACTTAAGGGTAAGACTCCTTATGAGTTACTTAAGCAAGTGAAACCTAAAATAGACTACTTTAGAGTATTTGGCTGTGTTGCTTTTGTTCATAACAATAACAAAGAATACCTTAGAAAATTTGAGGCAAAAGCTTCAATGGGAGTTTTTCTAGGATACTCTCAAGTAAGCAAAGCCTATAGGGTCCTTAATATATCCTCTCTTAAGATAGAAGAGTCTGCACATGTCTCTTTTGATGAGACAGTCATGTATTATAAGGAGAAGGACTCTTCCTCTAATAGTACAGTGCAAGTCCTAGGAGTAAGTAAGGATTTGGAAGGTTTGAGACTCACACAGGAGAATCATCCCCAACAAACTCCTCAGGTTGCTTCTTCAGATTTTGAATCTGATGTAGAACTTGTAGAAGTTAAAGCACCTGCTCCAACAGTTGATCAAATTCCACATGAGGAATTAAATCTTGAACATGTTGAAGATCAGATCATTGTTGAACCTACTAATCTTGTCACACTTAGAGATCACCCTGTATCTCAAGTGATTGGAGACATTTCAGTAGGAGTCCAGACAAGACATCAACTCAACAAAGATGTGATGTTTGCTTGTTTCCTTTCTCAGGTTGAGCCCCTAACCATTAAAGATGCTGAGCTTGATCCACACTGGATTATAGCCATGCAAGAGGAACTTAACCAGTTTGAAAGATGTAAAGTTTGGACTTTGGTTCCAAGACCAAGAGGCCAACTGATCATAGGCACCAAGTGGTTGTTTAGAAACAAGCTTGATGCCCAAGGCATAGTAGTTAGGAATAAGGCTAGGCTAGTAGCTCAAGGCTATAGACAGGAGGAAGGCATAGATTATGATCAGACTTTTGCCCCTGTAGCTAGACTAGAAGCCATTAGGATTTTCCTAGCCTATGCTGCCTATAAGAGATTTAAGGTCTTTCAAATGGATGTGAAGAGTGCCTTCCTCAATGGAGATTTAAAGGAAGAAGTGTTTGTTGAACAACCACCAGGGTTTGTCTCATCAACCTTACCCACTCATGTGTTCAAACTCCAAAAGGCTCTATATGGATTTAAGCAAGCTCCTAGAGCTTGGTATGAGACCTTAGCAAATTTTCTTCTAGAACACAAGTTTGTGAGAGGTGTAGTAGATAGAACCCTATTTATTAGACATCATAAGGACTCACAACTGTTAGTTCAAATCTATGTAGATGACATTATATTTGGCTCCACTGATCCCAAACTATGTAAGAGGTTCTCTGAACTAATGCACTCCAAGTTTGAGATGAGCAGCATGGGTGAGTTATCCTATTTCCTTGGTCTCCAAGTGAAATAGTATGTTGATGGTATCTTCATTTCTCAATCAAAATATGCCAGAGAGCTGGTTAAAAGATTTGGAATGTCTGATGCTTCATCAATGAGCACACCTATGACCTCAAATGCAGTTATTGATTCTGATGTCAATGGCAAGTCTGTTGATCAAAAGAACTATAGAGCCATTGTTGGTTCCCTGCTGTATTTGAATGCAAGTAGGCCTGACATAATGTTTGCTACATGCCTATGTGCTAGGTTTCAAGTCAACCCAAAGGAATCTCACTTAACTCTTCTCAAGAGGATCTTGAGATACCTTAAGGGATGCCCTAACTTAGGACTGTGGTACCCAGCTGAGTCAGGATTTGAATTAATTGGATATTCAGATGCTGATTATGCTGGTTGTAGAGTTGACAGGAAAAGCATCTCAGGGACCTGTCAGTTCCTGGGAGAGAGACTTGTCTCTTGGTTTTGTAAGAAACAGGCATCTGTGTCTACTTCAACTGCTGAGGCTGAATATATAGCAGCAGCTAGTTGTTGTTCACAGATCCTGTGGATTCAAAATCAGCTAGTGGATTATGGGTACACACACTCAAAAACAAAAATTCTGTGTGACAGTACCAGTGCAATATCAATTGCTCAAAATCCTGTGCACCATTCCAGGACCAAGCACATTGAGATTAGACATCATTTTCTGAGAGATAATGTGGAAAAGAACAAGATAGCAATGGAATTTATATCCACAGACCTGCAGAGAGGAGATATTTTCACTAAGCCCCTTGATGAACAAAGGCATTTGTTCTTCCTGAACCAGCTTGGTATGTTTAATGGTTCAGAGTAGTGAAAACTTGGATAGATTTGTTTTCTGTCTAAAATCGTCGAACGACTGCTCGACGATCTTCGACCAGGTCAGAACTATCGTCGACCAACGGTCGACGACAGATCGTTTTTGTAGTAAGGCAGGAATCGTCGATCAACTGGTCAACGATCTCTCCTTAGGTATCTATCGTCGACCAATGGTCGACGACAGATTTTCTGTGCTGTGTGGAGAATCATCGACCAACATATATTGATCGACGATCGTGGTGATTGCTTGTAGTCGGTCGATGTTTAACGTTTAGTTAAATATTGACTATCGTCGGTCATTGTTCGACGACCGATTTTGTTCCGGGTTCGACGATCGCAGATTTATATCTGATAGTCGATTTAGGTCTGGAGATCGTCGTTCTTCCGCTCCGTCTTTTCATATTCCATCTTCTGGCTTAGAACTCGCTCTCGAACTCTAATCCCGCGTGATTCTCTTCTCCCCTGCCTTGCATCTCGATTCTCCATTCTCTCTTCAATCCAATGGCGATTCCTTCAGCAGTTCTCTTCGGGATGAAGTTCGATACTGGATTCTGTGTCGACTTCGATTCCTTCAGTCGATGTGATCAACCCATCCAAGACATTCTGCAGCTGTGTGAAGATCAAGGCCTAAAGAGATTTATGTCATTCTCACCGAAGATTCATATACCAGAGATTCGAGAATGGGTATATACTTCGTCCTCCAGCGACGAAGCCATGACTGGAAAGATAAATGGAGAGGAGGTCATTCTGACTCCTGAAGTTCTGACTGAGCTGTTTGGACTACCAACCGGTACTGAGGACTATGAGCAAAATACAGAGGAATATGGCAGCATGCTAACTGTGATGGGCCATGCTGAGGGTATTCCAGCTAAGCTGCTGAAGATCAATCTGTCTCCAGAGTATAAGTTTCTGGCAGACCTGGTGGGCAAGGTCGTTTTGGGAAAACACTCTGCTCACGACAACATCAACAGGCAACAATTTGCCTTAATGTCAGCTTTGGTGAATAAGACGCAGATAGCCTGGGGAAAAGTTCTGTTTGAACTGATAAGGAGAAAGAACAACACGAAAGAAGTAAACCTTGCCAGGGTGTTGGGTGTGTTTCTGTATGTGAAAGCACCCCTGCTGCTTGTTTCTGCACCCTCTGCAGTCAATGCCAGCAAGAGGTTGGACCCCTCTCTGTTTAAGAAATCCCAGAGAGTCATCAAGAAGTCAGCCAGGGTTGATCCTAACCCTCCATCGGACACAAGGGCTGATTCAGCCACTCTCCAGCTTGCTGGGGAAGGCTCAGTAATCCATCCATCCTCCCTCTTTACCCCTGCATCCTCATCTCCTGCATTACCCTCCACACAATCTGCAGTGCCACCACAACATGAATCCCTACATGCATCTCCCATCCTACATGCATCTCCACCCCAGTCACCCACACCACAACATCTGACAGCCTCAGCCAGTATTGACATAGTAACTGCTACCATCCTCACACACCTCTCTCAACATGAATCCCACACTCATGGTGATGATCACCCATCTCCACATGATTCATTTGATCATGTGGCAGATCATACTACTTCCATTCCATCACCACCTCAAGTTGCATCCCACAGTCATCCATCCACCTCCACACCCTCAGCAGTTCAGATAACTCCTGAATTGCTTGCACATATTGTAAAGCTCATCACTCCATCCATCCAAAGCATGATTGAGGCTGCCAATGCCCCTCTCATTGCATCCATCAATGCCCTTACTGAAGCCATCAAATCGCTTCCACCCTCTGCTGAGCCCTCTTCAGTAAGATGCATGACTCCAGTCCCCACTGAAGTCATGCAGGGGGAGATGTCTGTTGAAGTGGTCTCAGGTGATGCCTTGACCCTTCAGGACAATTCTTCCCTTCCCCTTACAGCAATTGTAGAAGAACCTCAAGAGCTTCCAGAGAAAGAGTCTCTGATGAAAGATCCAGAGCAACCAGAAGGTAAAACACTTCCTCTAAAGGTTATAATCAGGACTTTAAATTGATATCTTTATCTAACAAAGACATTCACTCCCTAGTGAATCTAGCTGCTGATGAAGAAGTCTCTGAGAGAGATAATGAGGAAGTCCTCATGGACTTGTGTGAAAAAGTTCCAATGAACACTACTGACTCAGAAGTAGTGGTTCAACAACTTGAGAATGCTGCTGCTGCTGCTGGAGAAGCTGAGGCTGTGCAAAACTTACCAGAGAATGCCTCCAAGATGACTGAAAAGGGATCAAGCTCAGGTACTCTAAACCTTGAACAATATATAGCCTTTATGGCTGAGAATATTGCCTCTGAGTACATTGAAGAGTTGGCTAAATCTCATATGGTTTCCCTAGTCATCTCTCTAGGAAAATCATCTGCCCCTGCAGATACAGTCATCTTTTCTCCATCTATCCTTACCTATCCTCTATCCATTCCTTATATTGCAGAACTGGTCCCCAGGATAGTTCCTGACTTGTATCCTGAATCAGAACTCTGGAAGAGATCTCAAAATGTTGATCTTGATGCCCTCCTTGAGCAAGATGTCATTGAGGAAGCAAGAGAAAAAGAAGATAGAGAGAAGCAGGAGAAAGAAAAGGCTGAACATGCTATAACTGCCAAGGATATCTCAGAACAAGACTTTGATGATTATGCTGGCAGAACCTCATCCCACTCCTCTGATGATGATGATTCTGAGGATTCTGATAGTACCCAGAAGAAGAAAAAGGCTGTATCCAAGAAAAAAAAAGCATCTGCTCCTCCTACTGCTAATCCAGACAAGGATGTTCCCTATTTCATTCTGAAGGGAATTGATCCCAAGAGCAAAGAATTTCAACCATGGATGAGACTCTCAAAGAATCAGGCAAGAGAGAAGAAGAGAACAAAAAGATATGACACTCCAATTCAGAAATTCCCCCCCAGAGGTCCTCTTCCACCTCCTGGTGCTGGAGCCTCTAGAAGTCTCTCTTCTGCCCCATCTGCAAAATCAGCCAGTTCTAACACCTTTCAGTCCTACCAGAGAAGGAGTAACCAAAGCCAGGGAGGTCAAGATGTATCAGGACAAGGAAGGAAAAGAAATGAAAATGTTCCCATGAAACAAATAAAGGAGATGACATCTCAGCAACCTACTTTCTCTCCTCCTCCTTCTCCTAAAAAGAAAGTTCCAGAATGGAAACCTTCTCCTCCCAGGAGAGGTCTATCCTCCAGATCAAGGAAACCTGCTGCTTCTGAGACAGTTGAAACAAAAGGAAAAAGAGTGGTCTATTCAGAGAAATCCCACAAGAAGTTCACTGAACTTGCACCTCCAAGATCTCTATATGCTGAAACTGATCCTAAGAAGGCTGCACAGATTCCTCTTGGCTCAAGCAAATTAGCCACAGCTCTTCAAAGGAACATGGAGATTGCAGCTCAAGCTGATACTGACAGACCACCCTCTCCATCAGATATGACTGAAACTGAAAGAATTGCCTCTATGGCAAGATTTAAGGAATCTATTGCTCTAAGCATGATGGAGAGAGCCAAAGCTCAAGGACTAGACCCTACAGCATATACAACTATGTCTGAATTCAGAGAAAAGGAACTCAGCAAAATTCAAGTCAACTCTGAAATTTTTAATACTGAAGAATACATGAAGTTGCACCCTGCTGCAGTTCTGCCAAGCTATGCTGAAAAGAAAATTATTGGTGAACATGACCTAATGCTATCCAAAAGACAAGCAGCAAATCCAAACAGAGAAATTATTTTCAAACCAGCTGTAATCCCTAAGAACTCATCTGATGCTAAAACCTCTGATAAATCTGCTTGATACTTTATAGTTCTGCTGATTTATGTTTTTATGTTTTTCTGTGGATTGCCTGTGATTTAAATTTTTGGTTAATCTCTGCTTTTGTTATTGTGTGTATTAGTTTTTAGATCGGATTGGATAACATAACCCAAATAGGGGGAGATTGTTGGTACCCTAGATGTGATTTGGCTTATGTAATCCCTTTCCAGCCCCTCTTGATCCATATAACTATATATGATCATGATTAGGCCTTGTTCAGTTTCCCTAGGACAGTTTATAACTAACCTAGAGCGTAGGCTAGAAGTTCTAGTTGTATTTTTGGTTAAGGCATTTTCCGTTCGACCATCGTCGAACGAGGCCTCGCGATCGTCGATCATTGGTCGACGATAGCAGGGCTATAGAATCGTTGAAGTCAAGACAATTATCGTCGACCGATGGTCGACGATCTCAGAGCAAGTTTATTATGCTCTGAAGGTTGGTCGACGATCTGCCATCAGCAGTTCAACGATCGTGTTCTTGCTTCACGATTTCTGTCTCGACAGATTTCTGCCTTAGTCGTCGACATCATGAGATGTTCGACGATATCTGTCTCGACAGATATTTTGCCTTAGTCGTCGACATCATGAGATGTTCGACGATTTCTGTCTCGATAGATTTTCTGCTTTAGTCGACGATATCTTGAGCTGGTCGACGATTTCTGTTCGACGATTTCTGTTTCGACAGATTTCTGCTTTTAGTCGACGATCTGTTAGCTAGGTCGACGATCATCGAACCCCTGTTCGACGATTATTGTCTGCCTTTATCTTTTTGTATTCATTCTATTCCTTGGTTTATTTCCAAGTGCTTTAGCTTGTGGTTAGAGAATTCTCTGAAGTTATTTTTGCAGACTTATGGCTTAAATTCAAAATAAATTAATTACCAAATATGTCAAGCTTAAATCACGGGATTCAGTATTTTGATAAAGCATTTTTGTCCTATTATACAAAATATATTGCCAGGCTGTATTCTAGCCGTTGGCACTGTTTGCTATTTCCAAGAATGGTAAGTCTTTATACTGAGATATTTTCCCACTTATTTAATTCCTTATTGGGACTGACAGTAAGCATATAGGTCATTCTATTCCTATTGCTATATTCTATTTTGAGATAATCTATTGCAGGGCTCGAGAATTCAAATCAATAGAGCCGTTCCAAAAGAAAAATGAGAAGACATATTTAAGAGAGATTTTTTTCTCAGAAAAATAACAAGTTACAGATATAGAGAGATTTCTTCTCAGTGCTGCATTCTCTCAAGCATCTTCAGAGCAACTCTTCACCATCTCACAAAAAGAATGTTGGAACACCCTATTACTATTTGGACCAGGATGACTATATTTCTATAGGGATTGTGTGCTGTGACCTCCATGTTGTTATAAAGGTCACATAGGCTAGTTAGAGTAGTCTTCAGCTCGACGCATAGTCGACCTCTGCTCGACGCAGAGTCGACCTCAGCAGAGTCGACGCAGAGTCGACCTCAGCTCGACGTGGAGTCGACCTCAGCTCGACGTTCCGTCGAACCCAGTTCTACTTACAGAAAACTCTCTCTGGCCGACGTGTGTCGTGCTCAGATCGACGTTTTATTGTGAGCTCGACGCTTTTCAGACCGCCGTCGATTTTGGATAGGAATTCAAATTCCTTCTGACAGTCAATTAATGCTGAAGATTTATTGGCCGTTACAGCATATCTAGTGCATGGCTCAAGGAATTTTCTAAGGAATGTCTGTCTGTCATTTCCTTTGAGGCATGGACAGTTAAGGAAAGCAATTAATGCTGTCTTCCAACGGCTATCAAAGTAAAGGAAGAAGAAGACTCAAATATATAATTCTTTTTCTTTCAATTCAAAGAAGAGACACAGAGAATATACAGAACAAAAGAGGAGAACAACAACACAAGACTTAAAAATCTCTTTGCTCTCTGTGACATTGTGTTGAAAAGCTAACTCACAGAAAATCTGATTGCTTCAGACACCTCCATCCAACTTTCTTGGATCATCCTTTGCTGGAGCAAATCAGATCCTTGAAGACCTGTCACCCTTGTGCAGAGCTCTCCTTCCTGAACCTCATCTTGATCTCAGGGGGAGCTTTGACAACAACTTCAGATCCACTTCTGCTTCTCTTTGCTTGTTGAATAGAGAAGACAACATCATCTCTTTTTCTTTTTCTTTCTGTACAGGGTTTTAACTCCCTTCAAAAGTTACTTTTGGTTTTGCTGAAACCTGGTCAAAATCAGCTCTGTTGGTTTGTGAGAACCTGATCAAAAACTCTCTGGTGCTCAAGACACCTGATCAACTCATCTTGGAGTGGATTCCTATCAAGGGTGATAGAAGAGTGGATGTACCCAGATTTGGGGAACCACTATAGCTCCTTGTGTCGTCTGGATTGCTTGTCTTTTTGTGTTTTGCTTTGTGCTGTGAATACCTTTTTTACTCTGATTATTTACTCTAGCACCTTACACTAAGTAAATTCAAACCTTCTCTACTCACAAGTTTTATTTGGAAAATTATTTTAAATAACTCTATTCACCCCCCTCTAGAGTTAGGAGTGATCTTATCCTGCACTTTCAATTGGTATCAGAGGGAGGTTGATCATTTATACAGGCTAACCCCTGGATCAAAAGATCCCTAATAAGATCACTTCTCTCAAAGGATTATTTTCCTTAGTTTTACTTCTCTTTAAAACTCATGGCACAAAACAAGGACCTTGCTAGCACCAGACCTCCTATGTGCAATCTATCTAAGTTTGCACTATGGAAGGCAAGGATTAGGCTTTACATGAACTCTTTTGATGAAGACATTTTTAACTCTGTGTTGACAGATTGTCCAAGACCTCCCACAGGAACAAGCACATCAGCTGTTCCTCCTCCTTCAGGAACTGATGCTGACATAAAGAAGTGGAAGGCAGCAGATGCTAAAGCCATGAACATCTTGGCTCAAACCATGTCAGATGACATTTTCCAGAAGGTAGTTGAATGCACTACTGCCAAAGCAATCTGGGAAAAGCTGTCAGAAATTGTATCAGGTTCTGCAGATGAAAGAAAGGATAGGAGATCCTACCTGATCACCCAGTATGAGAATTTCAAGAAGGCAGAGTCTGAGTCAGTTGCTGACATGTACAACAGACTGAGTCTGATCATAAGTGAGCTTAGATCACTAGAGAAGGACATATCTCTCACTGAGATAAATGACAAAATACTGACTTGTTTCCCTAGCTCTTGGGACTCGTGAATATGGTCAATTAAAGATGGAAGAAATGTCTGTGAGTTATCCACAGAAGCTCTTCTAGGAAAGCTCAAGAGTTATGAGCAATTTATTAAGAAGAGAGAAGAGGAGCAGAAGACATCCACACCAACAGAGAAGGCTGAGAAAACTATTGCCTTCAAAGCACAGGAAGAAGAACCTAAAGAAAAGGTGTTGGGAAATGAAGAGCTTATGAGCCTACTGGTCAAAAGGTTCAATAAGCTAAATAAAAGGAACTTCAGAAGATGGTCATCCAAAGACAAAGACAAGCCAAGGTATGAAAGATCTAATAATAAAGATATTATCTGCTTTGGCTGCAGGAAACCAGGACACATCTTCCCAAACTGTCTAGAAAATCAAGACAAGGACAGAAGGGACAAGAAGGAAAGAAAAGATAAAAGGAAGGATAAGGAGTCAAGGAAGCACCATGACAAGCCTTCCTCCAGCAACAGCAAGCACACCAGAAAAGGATTTGTGGCTGAATCCTGGAGTGACTCTGATGAGTCTGATTCATCATCCAGTTCTAGTGATGATGAGGATGATGTAGAAGAAAAGGGATTCTGCATGATGGCCATCAGTGCATCTCAAAAGAACACTGATTCAGAGCCTGATGCTGACTACCCATCTGATCAGGAACTTACTGAGGATCAGGTAATAGATTCTTTTGACTTTACTTCTGATGATTTCAAATCTGAGTTTAAATCTATGTGCATTGACTTGATTGAGTCTCAGAAGCTGATTAAAACTCTAAATGAACAATTAATTGAATGCAAATCCATTAACTCAGATAATCTTAGACTCTTAGAAGAGTTGAAGCAGTGTGGGGAGGAGATAGCTTCACTGAAAAGTGAGCTATCTAAGGCCAAACAATTTGAAGAAACCCTTAATGGGAGAAGTATCAAATTGATGGACATCACAAGTACAGTGAACTCAAGATTGAATGGTTCATTGGGCTTGGGTGCTTCATCCAGCCAACCCATAGTGCTAACAACTCCAATCAAATTTACCAGTGAGAAAGGTAAAGGAGTCTTGATAGTGGCTAGGAAGAATGCTGACTTAACCCAGGAAACTGAACAAAAAGCGTCGAACGAAGCTCGACGGACGTCGACCAGAGCTCGACGTAATCGCAAGAAAACGTCGAACTCAGGTCGACGCCCTCTACCCTCTGAACAAAGCAAGACCTTGCCGTCGAACGGAGCTCGACGCACTCACTTGAGTCCGTCGACCGAAGCTCGACGTGCGTCGAGCCGAGTTCAGAGCAAAACCCAGTTCTCAAGGGCTAATTCAAATTTCAATTCTAGCTCCACATCTCATTACTTTAACCCTTATGCTGAATGGATCATACCTCCTAGGAGATATCATCCTGCAGGCTATAAGAGTCAACCTGAGATGTCTTTTATTTCAGAATTTAAAGGATATCAAGAAAGGCCCAAGGTAAACTGGGTCAAAAATAATTGATTTGTTGTATGTGCAGATAAAGACCTATCCAATTGAGAACCAGCAGTGGTACTTGGATAGTGGGTGCTCAAAGCACATGACTGGCAACAAGGAAAACCTTGTGTCCTTCAAAGCCAAACATGGACCCAAAGTAATCTTTGGAGATTCAAATTTTGGACAAACAAAAGGCTATGGCCAAGTCAAGATAGGGTCAATCACATTTAAGAAAGTGGCCTATGTGGAAGGACTGAAGCACAACTTAATCAGCATCAGCCAGCTATGTGATGCTGGTTATCAGGTTTGGTTTACCAACTCAACATGCAATATAACATTAAATAACAACATTGTCTTAATTGGTAATAGACAAGATAACATATATCTAGTTGATTTCAATTCATCTAAAGTAGATATTTGCTTATTTAATTCCCTTAGCAAACCCAATGAACTTTGGCATAAAAGACTAGGACATGTGAACCTTAGAACCATTGCTAAGTTATCCCAAGACAACCTTGTTAGAGGACTACCTTCTGGTCCCTACAAGAAGGAAGGACTTTGCAAGGCATGTCAGTTAGGCAAGCAAACTAAAAACAGTTTCAAGTCACTTAATAAGAGTGACTCACCTAGAATTTTGTACTTACTGCACATGGACCTTTTTGGACCAATTAATGTACAAAGCCTAGGAGGGAAATCTTATGCTTTAGTAATTGTAGATGACTTCTCAAGATTCACTTGGGTGTTCTTTCTAAGGAAGAAGTCTGATAACTTCAAGATTTTGACAGACTTTCTCAAAGGCATACAGATTGAGTTCAATACTCACATTGCCCTGATCAGAAGTGATCATGGGACAGAGTTTGATTCTCTTCTTATGCTAGAGTTCTGCCAGAATGAAGGTATCAGGCATACTTTCTCAGCTCCCAGAACTCCTCAACAAAATGGGGTAGTTGAAAGGAAAAACAGAACCCTTATTGAATCTGCCACAACATTGTTGACAGATGCTCACCTTCCTCTAACCTTTTGGGCAGAGGCTGTGAACACCTCCAACTATGTTCTGAATAGAAGCCTGATACATAAGCTAAAGGGTAAGACTCCCTATGAGTTACTCAAAGGGAAGAAACATAAAGTAAACTACTTCAAAATTTTTGGTTGCATTTGTTTCATTCACAATAATGACAAGAAATACCTAGCTAAATTTGAAGCCAAAGCTGATGAAGGAGTGTTTCTGGGGTACTCCTTGACTAGCAAGGCTTATAGGGTTTTTAACAAGTGCACAAATAAAATTGAAGAATCCATGCATGTTACATTTGATGAAACTAACATGTTTTATAAGGAGAAGGAGACTTCTACCATAAGCAATTTGCAGGAACACTCAATTTCAGAGAATCTGAAGCAGCTTACCATCACAGACAAAGGGTCATCACCTTCACCAATTCAACAAGTCACTGAACTTAGTGACAATGAAGAGGAATTTCCAGTTCTGGAAAGTTCAAAGGGCCAACAGAGTGAAGAACCAGTTGTTGTTCCACAAGAGGAAACAACAACACAGGTTGGTGCATCATCAACACCCCTTGTTGATCTAGCAACAACAAGAGATCACCCAATCTCACAAGTAATTGGAGATATCTCAGTGGGTGTGCAAACAAGGAATCAAGTCAATCAAAATATTATGCACACCTGCTTCCTCTCTCAAATTGAGCCTCAAACCATACAAGATGCAGAGCAAGATCCAAACTGGATCATTGCAATGCAAGAAGAGTTGAATCAATTTGAAAGGAATAAAGTTTGGGAATTAGTACCAAGACCAAGGAACCAGCAAATTGTTGGAACAAAATGGGTATTCAGGAACAAATTGGATGATCAAGGAATAATTATGAGAAACAAGGCAAGACTTGTTGCACAAGGATATTGCCAAGAAGAAGGAATTGATTATGACCAAACCTTTGCACCAGTTGTAAGGTTGGAGGCCATAAGAATCTTCCTTGCATATGCAGCTCACAAGAGATTCAAGGTATATCAGATGGATGTCAAGAGTGCATTCCTCAATGGAGACATCAAGGAAGAAGTCTATGTAAAGCAACCTCCAGGTTTTATCTCTCCAACTTTTCCTGATCATGTATTCAAACTGCATAAAGCTTTATATGGTCTCAAGCAAGCTCCTAGAGCATGGTATGAGACCTTAGCTTGTTTTCTGTTGGAAAATGATTTTAAAAGGGGTAGAGTAGACCAAACTCTTTTTGTTAGAACCCATAGGTCCCACACCCTACTAGTACAAGTTTATGTAGACGACATCATATTTGGGTCTACTGATTCAAACTTATGCAAAAAGTTCTCACAACTTATGCACTCAAAGTTTGAAATGAGTAGCATGGGTGAGCTTGCTTTCTTTCTTGGATTGCAAGTTAAACAACATGTGGATGGCATTTTCATTTCTCAAACCAAGTATGCAAGAGAACTGGTTAAGAAATTTGGAATGTCTGAAGCATCCTCCATGAAAACACCTATGCCTACAAATGCTGTTTTAGATGCTGATGAATCTGGAAAACCAGTTGATCAGACAAACTATAGAGCAATCATTGGCTCATTACTTTATCTAACAGCTACTAGACCAGATATAATGTTTGCTACATGCATTTGTGCTAGATTCCAAGTAAGCCCTAGAGAGTCCCACCTCACATTAGTCAAGAGGATTCTTAGGTATGTAAAAAGTTGTCCTAATCTAGGTCTCTGGTATTCACATGACTCAGGATTTGATCTAACTGGATTTTCAGATTCTGATTATGCTGGATGTAGAGTAGACAGGAAAAGCACCAGTGGAACTTGTCAATTCCTTGGTGATAGACTTGTCTCCTGGTTTTGTAAGAAACAAACCTCTGTGTCCACATCAACTGCTGAAGCTGAATACATGGCTGCAGGTAGTTGTTGCTCACAGATTTTGTGGATTCAAAACCAGCTCCTAGACTATGGGTACAACTTAGAGATGTCTAAAATCTTTTGTGATAACACCAGTGCAATATCTATTGCTCAAAATCCAGTTCTCCATAGTAGGACTAAGCACATAGAAATCAGACATCACTTCTTAAGGGATAATGTAGAAAAGAAGAAAATTGCACTAGAATACATTTCCACTGAATTACAGAGAGGAGATATTTTCACCAAACCCTTGGATGAAAAGAAGCACTTCTTTTTCCTCAATCAGTTGGGAATGCTAGATGGAGACAGCTTAAAATAAAATTCCAAGATTTTGAAACCCATAACAAACAGGAATAGGAAAAATTCCATTTTAAAATTTCCTGTCTGAGTGGTTGTTCTGAGCTCTGAACTAAGCTCGACGCTGCGTCGAACGGAGATCGACGGTCCGTCGCCCTCAAAAGCGTCGAACGTCGAACTCAGCTTCTAGCGTCGAACTGAGTTCACAGCTCCCTAGCTTCTTGAGTTTCTCTCTCCCCGGTCGACGTCTTCGTTCAACGTCGATCTGAGCTCGACGTATAGCTTCAGCCAAAGCGTCGAACGTCGACCTAAGCTGGACGCTGTTGAGTCGTTTCAGTTCTCCTAGAGCCCTTGAGCGTCGAACTGAGCTCGACGTTCTTTCCTTTTCTGCGTCGAACCCTAAGTATAAAATCATTTTTTCTCCGTCGTTCGCAGTTGCGCATTCATATTTCTCTGCTCAAGCTTTCTCCCTCCAAATACTATACTTTTGATCTTGGAAGGTATTCTTTCTTTTGCAGGACAATGGCAATCACAGCAGGAGCACTGGCGGCCATGAAGTTCGACTCTGGTTTCGACATTGACTTCGATTCTTTTGATGGATCTCCACAACACTTTCTGGATATACTGAATCTTTTCAAGAAGCAGCAACTAGTCCACTTCATGTCTACCAGGATACCCCTTCCAGAATCAGAAATTAAAGAATGGTGTCTTACAGCAATCGTTTCAGATAACAACTCTTTGACTGGGAAGATTTCAGGAAATGAGGTAGCCATCTCACCTCAAGTCATTACAGAAGCTTTCAACTTTGCTGCTGGAGATGATGACATAGAACTATCAGTGGAAGAGTATACCTTGATGCTGGATAGGATGGGGCATGCTGCTGGTAACCCCTCTAAACTCCTTAAAATTAACCTAGCAATTGAGTATAGGTTATTAGCAGATATAACTGGAAAAGTGATCTGTGCAAAGAGGACTGACTGCACATGATGCAATAACAAGGCATCAGTTTTGCCTTATGGCTGCACTAATGGATAAGAAACATCCCAACTGGGGATTAATTGTGTTTGAAATGCTTAAGAAAAAGTTGGATAAAAACTCTGTCCATTTTGGAAGAGTTCTTGGGTTGATCCTCAACCACTGCTGCCCCCAACTGCTTGTGTCCTCAAAGAAGCACATCAATGCTTCCAAGAGGCTCACATGTGCTCTAATTGGCAAATGGGACAGGAGAATTGTGAATCCCAGGGCTGCTGCAGCAATGAAATCTTCTGCAGACACCAGGACTGTAGAGGTCTCTCACCCTCAGTCCACTGGTCCAGAAGTAGGGACCATGCCAGCCCCCTCTCTCACCCTTCCATCCACCTTCATCCCCTCAACCACAATTATCTCATCCTCTCAAACTCTCCCCTCCTCCATATCTACCATTGCCTCCTCCCTTCCACCTCACACTACTTTCCTCCCCATAAACTTGGATTCCACCTCTCATGAGGATCTCTTTTCTTTTGACATGCATGAAGACTCCTTCATGGATGCCTCTACCTCCTCTCCTCATGAATTCCTCCATCCCTCTACTTTTTCAGACTTACTCTTCTCCTCCATTCAGGAACTAGTTACACCTCCACTGTCTACACCACCCTCCACCTCCTCTACATTCTCAGTTTCTGCTACTCCCTCTACCTCTACTCAAGTTTCCCTTGAGCAAGTAGCTCTCCTCCCCCTAGCCAATCAAATTTTTGACCTTCTGTCTCCTAGGCTCTCCTCCCTCCTGGATGCCAAGCTGGCTCCTCTCATTCTTTCCCTGAGCACTCTTTCTGCCTCTGTATCCTCCCTCTCCTCTCAGTTGGCATGCCCTTCTTCTGGGGGCCTAGAGTCAGCTGCCACTGATTCTAGGCAGGGGGAGATGTCAGCAGAAGAAGAGCTGCCTCCTTCTTCAGTTCAGCTTGCTCAGACTTATTCAGAGACAGTATCAGTTGCTTGTTCAGAGACAGTGTCTGTTGCAGAAGATCAAACAGTTTCAGCTCAGCAAATCAGCAGTGCCTTAGACATTCAGTCTTTGGCAGCTTCTGTTCAGAGCTTCTCTCCTCCAGCTTCAATACAAGAAGATCTGTCCAGGGCTATTGTCCCTTTTCAGAAGGCCTTGACTTCTGATATAGCAGTGGTAGCAGTGGCTCCTGCTAGTGTTGAAATTGATTTGTTAGCTCCTGTTGAGACTTCAGGTGAAGTGATTGAGACACCTGATGCTGTAGAGGCCCATATCTCCCAAGCCCTTCAGGAACCAGCCTCTTCAGCCTCTATGGATCCTGAGGCTGTGCCCTCTCCTGCAGTGGTTGCTTCCTCCTCCCCACTGACAGCAGAGCTTCCTTCAGTCTCCTCCTCAGCAGCTCCAGCCTCCATCAGCTTTCCCATCTCCAAAAGAAAGTATATAGATCCATATGAAGAATCACAAAGTTCTGAAGATGAGTTTGCTACAGATTCTGATGACTCCTCTGCAACTATTGCAAGGAAGAGGAAAGCCAGATCAAAAGCCATGAAAAGAGTACCTCCTGCCAGAGCTACAGATCATGACATTCCCTATTACATCAAATATAATTGTGAAATCACAGAACCATGGATGCAATACTCTCAGAATCAGAGAAAAGCTATGAAACAGAAGAGAAAATTCAATGAGGGACCAACTAAACCAGTCCATCAGCCTCCACCTCCACCTCCTCCAGATGCAGGTGCAGGTACTGGTCTATCTTCCTCTTCAGCACCTTCAGCTCTACATGGAAAGACTTATCAAGCCAGAAGACATCAAGGAGGCAGCCAGCAAAGGGGAGGTCAACAAAGAGGAAATTATAGAGGCAGGCAGTCCAGAGGAAGATCAGGCTCTCAACCTTATCAAAGGGGAGGAGCCATTGATCCAACCTCTGGGCCCTATCCTTACAGGCCTAGAGTTGACCTCACCCCAAGATCTTCTCAAGAAACATCCTCTAACAAATTTGAACCTGCAGTACCCTTTGAAGATCCTACCAAAACTCCTGCTTACTGGAAAGCTAGGATGACAGAGATGGCTGCTCTGAATGAAATTAACAAAGCCAGAGAAAGAGGACTGGACACCTCTCATATCAGTACTATGTCAGAACAAAGAAGAGAGGAATTGGAAAAGTATAGCTCAAAGAAATTTTTTGATTCAGACAGATACATGGAACTCCACCCTGCAGCTGTACCACCCAGTGCTAGAGATCAAAAGTCTTTAGGTGCAGCTGATGACTACAGATCCAAAAAGGAAGCTTCCAATCCAAACAGGGAAATCATCTTCAAAAAGAGTGATCAAGACAAAGCATCAAAGGACAAGTAAAGTAAGGTATTCTAACACTTTCTATATACTGGACTCAGGACATTTGAACAATTCTGCTGCTATATAGTGTTTTATATATGTTGCTTATTATTCTGTCATGTCTGGCTGTATTATATTGTGTTGTATCTGCTTTATTTTTCTCTTTGAATCCCTAAAATTCATGTAAATAGTAATCCTAATCCAAATAGGGGGAGATTGTTGGAACACCCTATTACTATTTGGACCAGGATGACTATATTTCTATAGGGATTGTGTGCTGTGACCTCCATGTTGTTATAAAGGTCACATAGGCTAGTTAGAGTAGTCTTCAGCTCGACGCATAGTCGACCTCTGCTCGACGCAGAGTCGACCTCAGCTCGACGCAGAGTCGACCTCAGCTCGACGTGGAGTCGACCTCAGCTCGACGTTCCGTCGAACCCAGTTCTACTTACAGAAAACTCTCTCTGGCCGACGTGTGTCGTGCTCAGATCGACGTTTTATTGTGAGCTCGATGCTTTTCAGACCGCCGTCGATTTTGGATAGGAATTCAAATTCCTTCTGACAGTCAATTAATGCTGAAGATTTATTGGCCATTACAGCATATCTGGTGCATGGCTCAAGGAATTTTCTAAGGAATGTCTGTCTGTCATTTCCTTTGAGGCATGGACAGTTAAGGAAAGCAATTAATGCTGTCTTCCAACGGCTATCAAAGTAAAGGAAGAAGAAGACTCAAATATATAATTCTTTTTCTTTCAATTCAAAGAAGAGACACAGAGAATATACAGAACAAAAGAGGAGAACAACAACACAAGACTTAAAAATCTCTTTGCTCTCTGTGACATTGTGTTGAAAAGCTAACTCACAGAAAATCTGATTGCTTCAGACACCTCCATCCAACTTTCTTGGATCATCCTTTGCTGGAGCAAATCAGATCCTTGAAGACCTGTCACCCTTGTGCAGAGCTCTCCTTCCTGAACCTCATCTTGATCTCAGGGGGAGCTTTGACAACAACTTCAGATCCACTTCTGCTTCTCTTTGCTTGTTGAATAGAGAAGACAACATCATCTCTTTTTCTTTTTCTTTCTGTACAGGGTTTTAACTCCCTTCAAAAGTTACTTTTGGTTTTGCTGAAACCTGGTCAAAATCAGCTCTGTTGGTTTGTGAGAACCTGATCAAAAACTCTCTGGTGCTCAAGACACCTGATCAACTCATCTTGGAGTGGATTCCTATCAAGGGTGATAGAAGAGTGGATGTACCCAGATTTGGGGAACCACTATAGCTCCTTGTGTCGTCTGGATTGCTTGTCTTTTTGTGTTTTGCTTTGTGCTGTGAATACCTTTTTTACTCTGATTATTTACTCTAGCACCTTACACTAAGTAAATTCAAACCTTCTCTACTCACAAGTTTTATTTGGAAAATTATTTTAAATAACTCTATTCACCCCCCTCTAGAGTTAGGAGTGATCTTATCCTGCACTTTCAAAGAAGAAGAAAAGCTCTCCTGAAGAAAAAGCCCAGAGCAACTACTTTCATTCTCAAGTCTCCTGAGCATCTGCTTAGAGTTTTCAAGACTTCAGAAAGAGCTCCAGTTCTGCTTCAATTATTCCAGAATCTGAAGACCTGATAAAAATCAGTCTACAGATCTCTGAGGATTTAGTTTCAGTATATCTGAAACTCCTTCATCCTGAAGCAAAGGCTTTCCCTGGACTTTCACTGAGCCAGGGGAGACTTTGATTCTTTAGAGAATCCACAAGTCTTCTCTAATCTGTATTTACAACAGAGAAGATAATCTAACCCTCTCAACCCCTTTGTAAAAGAGTTTGTTCACACCTCTTCAAAAGTGAACATTGCTGACAGGGCACCTTATCAACAACCTGTGGTTGAGCATCCTTATCAAAAGCTCAAAGGGTCTGTTTGATCTACCTGAATCAGATCATTGGTGGCAGGGCACCTTACCAAAAACCTGTAGTGGATTCCTACCAGGGTGGTAGAAGAGTGGAGTACCTATTCAGAGGGAACCACTATATATCCTGTGTCTCTGGCTATCTTGTTTAATTGTTTATTCTGTGGCTGTGATAGAACTACCTAGGATTGCTAGTTGCTGTGATAGGCTTATAGTTAAACTGAAATTTCAGTTAACTCTCTCACTTGTGCACTTCACTGTGTTAGGATCTTAGGGTTCAAGTATCAGATTATTTATTCCGCAAATAAACTCCAAGGGAGCTGACTAGTTGTTCATAAAATTTGAATACTCTATTCACCCCCCCCTCTAGAGTAGTTTACAACTTATCCCCTCACTTTCAAAGCTGCAGTGGTAGTTGAATAAGAAGAATCTCCTGCCGAGGACAACAGAACTTCAGCAGATTTCGTGGCAACACCCAGTGAAGTTCCTGACGCCCTGATTGCAGGAACTGAGGGGGAGCCTGTAACCGGTTCTACAAACATCTTATCTGATATTTCTCTGATAGCTAAAGAAACTATGGAGATGGTGGCAGATGAAGTAGCAAATGATGAGGAGGTTGAGAACGATGAGGAAGCTCTTATCGATGATGATCTGGGAGATGAGGTGGCTGATGAGGAGGAGGAGGAAGAAGTAGAAGAAGATGTGCACAGCTCTGCCGATAAGCATGATCACTTGGAGACTGAGATAGAAGAAGAAGTACCAGAGAATGAGAAAGCAGCAGAGTCTCAGGAGGATGCTGAGGTTCCATCTATGGAACAAGCTCCTAAGCAGTTAGATGCAAGGATGGAGGGGGAGCAATCCTTTGTTCCCCCTGTGGACTCCATACTACTATCCAGCTCTCCCAGTACTTCTGCGGGGGTGCCTGACCAGGGTCTGCCTGCAGCTCCTCCACTACAAGAAAGCATAGCAAATCTCACTGTCAATTTTGTCCAAGGTATGCTTGATGAGCTCAAGGATACGGTTGAGAAATCGCACAACAAAGTGCTAAAGAGACTGTGGGAGTCTGAGGATCTCATGCTTAAGAATGTGGTTCAGATCAACCACAAACTGGATTTGATGGAAAAGAAATTTGATGAAAAATACACAGAGGCAGGCACAACAGTATCTCTTCTCATGCAGGGACTGAAGAAGAATACTGACGATCTGGCTGTCGTCAATAAAAATGCACATATTGTGGCAGACAGCATACAAAAATTCGATGCCAACATGGTAACGCTAAACGCAAATCAGAAATCTCTGTTGGACGAATTCAGTAAAACTGTGAAGCACATTGATGTCTCTTTGCATTCCTATACAAACTCTGTAGCCGTCGAAGCCAAAAAGGGGGAGGAAGCGTATAATGCTAAGATGGCGGGGCTTCAAGAGTTAGTACTTCTAAATTTCGACCAGACCAATAGGTATGCCTTTCATATGCCTTTCAAAACTGCACCTTTACTCAACTTAATAAATAATAATTGACAAATACAAATTCGATAATTCGAATAGGTACGTGTTTGAAACGGCCCACTGGCTGGTAAAAGAAGCATCGGGAATATATGTCCCTGTTGCCCACCTGAGGATGAGGGCCGTGCTGGTACTACTGAGGGTGATATAAGGGCTGAAGAAGTACAACTGAGCGAAGTCGAGTTGAAGAAAGCTGCGGAGAGGGCTGAAAGAAGAAGCTGGTTTGACCAAGATGCCTTAGCAAAAGCCAAAGGCAAAAGGCAAATCAAAGAAGGAACTTCGAAGGAAACACCAGCTGAAAAGAAGATTAGATTGAAGGAGGATGATGTGAGGAATGAAAAGTGGAGTCCCATATCAAAGAATATCATCTTGGACACCTTTGCATTACTACAAGAAGGGCAAGTCAAAAGGAGTGACGTATATAGCCAATACGAGTGGGAGCAGCACAAGTTGTATGAAGCCAAAAGAAACTTGTTCTTCAGAAGCAACACTGGGGCAAACAAAGCTGCAAACATAGCTCCTCCTCCGAGATACTATCCTAAGCCCAAGGAGTATTTTGAGCGACAAAGCAAAAGATTCTTAGCTCAGCAACTCAAAGAAGACTTAGCCAAGGACAAAGATCTGTAGGATGTTAGCTCTTGTGATTATCTCATTTAAACTTTTTTATTAAGTAAACCGTGAACATTTGTGTGTGGACATTAATATTTACATATACATGTGTGTGGTTTATTATTTGAATCTCACATTGATCTAATTACGCTTATTGCTCACTCTGTTGATTAATGCATATTTTATCTGGAATGTTGAAATTCATCTTAGCTTAGTAGGATTTTGGCTTCGTGAAATAGGGGGAGATTGTTGGGTATTGTATCCACAATCAACGGGATTTGAGGAAGCCTCCTATCAAGCTAAGATGAATTTACTATGTATTTGATGAATTTCTTTAAGTTGTGCTTGCAGTTATTCCACGCTAAGTACACACCAATGTCAGGGTGCAGTGGATCAATAAACACGGGTCTGTGCAACGTAATCCCTCGTTGAGCAGATCAGTGTGTTGGCCTACGTGTACTCTCTCTATTGGGGTGTACTTAAGTTCAAGTGCAGGGCTATGATAAATCAAGAGCAGATAAGAAGCAAGGATGGGCCAAAGACCAGCTCATGGGTGGAAAGACGAGAATTCGTCTAAGTATAATTCGTCGAGAATCACTAAGTGATTCTCGCCGATTCATCGAGAATCACTAGTGATTCTCGACGAGTCGACGAGAATCACTAGTTGATTCTTGCCGGGTTGGGCCGGTTGTCTCGACGCAGTCAGAAAAATCATCTAAGGCAGAATCGTCGAGAATCACCAAGTGATTCTCGCCGATTCGTCGAGAATGACTTTGCATTCTCGACGAGTCGGCGAGAATCCAAGGTGATTCCCACCGATTCTCCCCGGCCTCTATAACCTGTGCAGCCTGAATTCTCTAAGTAGAATTCGGCGAGAATCGTAAGTGATTCTCGCCGATTCGTCGAGAATCACTCACGATTCTCGCCGAATTTGACTTGGGCATTTTTCCAACTCTGTCTGGACCGGTCCACGTTATCTGCGGGATTTTGAACCGGACTTTGGTCTTACTGCTGGTGGGGCCCACAACGGTCATCTCTTGACCTAATGTATAAATACTATGTATTTGTGAACAGTAAAAACACGGATTATAGATCAAAGAAAAAGAAGCCGCCGTCAAGCCCTAGATCGGAAGCGAGCTCGGCCGACCTGCTCCGCCTCTCGCTAATTGCTCGCCACCGTTGATCGAGGTGTTCGTTACCTCTCCCGTCGACAGAAGCCTAGTCGGGCACAGCGTCTCACGCGTCTATCCAGAGATCTTTTGTCTCTTGATTTGTGATCGGGAAACCTTCCCCATCCGAATCGATCGAGACGATCGATCCTAGTGTGACCGTTGGAAGATCTTGCCGACTTTGCTAAGAAGATTGGATCTACATAGCATCACCGCCTCTCTTGTTGAAGCCGTCGATCTAGAGAAGATTCTCTCCAAGTGAGATCTAGAGTTGTGGACTCTTCGTTGACTTCAAGAACACGTCGTCGAACGAAGAGGGACACCTTAGTCTCCATACGTTGTTTGTATTTCGTACAAGCTATTTTCATTTCTTTGTAAAGGACCGTTTGGTCTCTAGTTGTAGGGTTGGGTGCAACCCGTGTTGTGGGAGTGTTGACTCCTACGTGTGGAAGGGTTCCTTCCATTAGTGCGAGGATTGGATTTCAATCCTGTTGGTGAAGTGACCGAGTCGTCCCTGGTTGGGAGATAGGTCGAAGGGGGAAAGTGGACGTACCCAAATCGGGGAACCACTATAAATTGCTTGTGTATTTTTTGTGCTGTGTTGTTTTGTTTTCTTGTGCAGGTAAAACATTAATTCCGCAAATTCGCTGCAAATACACCTATCCCCCACATAGGTGTAAGTAGTTGACACTAGGTGGACTTTCAAAATGCAACTAATGACTAGGAAGGAGGAAGAAAGAAATACAAAAGTAGAGCATAGTGAAAAGTCAGTGGCCTTCAAGGTTGAAGCCACTAGAAAGAGCAAGAGGATGTCTCCATCACCTCCTAAGGAAGTTGTTGAAGTTATCTCAGAGAATTCAGACAATCAGAACTCAAATAGCAGTGATTCAGATGCAGATTTTGCTGCCTTTACAAGGCAGTTTCAGAGGTTTTTGAAGAAGCAGTGGAAGTCAAGTCCCTCCACATCACAGCCAGTTGATGACTACTATCAAAAGAGAAAATTATCAAGAAAGGAAAGGAGCAGGTCTAAGCCCAGTAAAGCTACAACATAAAAAATTATTCGCTATTACTGCAATAGTCCTGGACATGTGGTGGCTGAGTGTCCAGAAAAGAGGAAGGAGTCAGCAGACAAAAAGAAGACTCAACAAAAGGGAAAGAAGGAGAAATCCTTTGTTACTAAGAAGGAGAAGAGTCTTACAGATCAATCCTGCTCAGAGTCAAAATCTGAAGCTGAAGCATACATTAGAAATTATGCAGCTAGTGAAGAAGAGGAGTTTATGCAATTACTGGATTCCATCAATGGACAAGAAGACCATCAGTGCATGGGACTGATGGCTGAATCAGAAAACAGTAAGTGCTAGGATCAGCCTGGTCCCATTAAGGTACAAAGTAATTCTAGAATTTTTGATTACAGTACTGGTTCAGAGTCAGATTCATCTTCATCAAGTGATGAGGATGGATTAGAATCTGAAGGAGATATTCATCAATTGATAGATGAATATGGGGACTTATTGCAGGCACTTAAAAAAAGCAAAAACCTGACCAAAACTCTGGCTAAGGAAATTGAAGATCATAAGATGACTGCATCTTGTTTAGAAAAAGAATTGGATCAAAAATTGAATGAGGTTGCCAAGCTGAAAACTATAACTGTTATTCAGATTGGTACAATCACATATAAAAATGATCTAATTAAAAGTCTGGAAGTCAGACTTCAAAAGGAGAAAGATCTAGTGGCTTGTTACTCTAAGCCAAAATCAGTCTTACCCTTAATAGATGAGTTTGTGGCTCAAAAGGGTAAGGCAGGATTAGGCTTTAAAGACAACACCAGGACTGTCCAATTCAAGAGAAAAGGCAAAACACCAGTCCAGCAAGTAAATTTTACAGTGCTTGTAATGTTTAGAAAGGTACAAGTGCCTTCTAACAGATATGATCTTGAAAACATTCATGGTCATAATAAGACTGATGTTCTGAATAACAAGGGTGTTAATGCCAATAAGTCAGCACATGTTCATAAACCCTATGGTTATAAGAAATCAGTGGGTATAGCCGCAGCAGCACCAGCACAGAATAGAAATTTTTCTGCCAAAAATGTATCTAGACCTAGATACAACAAGTATGAATGCTGGTGCTGTGGCAAGACATGCCATTTTGCCTTAGACTACTGACATAACATAAGTGTCAGGAAGAACAACAGTCTACCAGTTAGAAGAGCTGCTGGTAGTTTTGATATGAATGGTGCTAACTTGAACCAAGGACCCAAGATTTACTTGGGTTTTAAGGGAAAGTAATTCTATATTGCAGGAAAGTCCAAGTTGCCATGCCCCTATATGGTACTTGGACAGTGGATGTTCCAGGCACATGACTGGAACAAAGGGGCTGCTGAAGGAGTACACACCTATCAAGGATGGGCCTAAAGTAATCTTTGGAGGATCTGAAAGAGGAATCATCAAAGGATTTTGTAAAATTTCTTCAAACCAATTTACCATCACTCAAGTGGCTTATGTAAAAGGTTTGAAACACAACCTGATAAGCATAAGTCAGCTGAGTGATCTAGGATATGACATTTCATTTGTTAAGAATGGATGTCATATCAAAAGGTCAAATGATCAAAAGGTCATATTGACTGGGTATAGAAAAAGAAATGTTTATTGTCTTGACTTTGTGTGTGAGAACAAGGTTTCTCCTATTTGTATTGTAGCTGATGAGAGAGCATCTCATTGTGTCAAATGGCACAAGAGGCTGGCTCATCTTAACTACAAAACAATTGGCCAACTCTTTAGCAAAGAGTTAGTGAGGAATGGTCCTCAGGTTAAGTGTATAAAGGATGGGATATGTTCAGCTTGTCAAAAGGGCAAGCAGACAAAATCCTCCTTTCATAGCCTTGAAAACAAGGATTCAGTCAGGTGTCTATACCTACTGTATATGGATTTATTTGGTCCTATGCCAGTTCATAGTCTAGATAGGAAGGTCTACACTTTTGTGGTTGTAGATGACTATTCTAGATATTCCTGAGTGTTCTTTCTGAGACAGAAATCTGAAACCCCAAGTGTTTTATATAGTTTTGTCAAACAAATTCAGAATGAACTGAATAGTACAGTGGTCAAAATCAGAAGTGACCATGGCACTGAATTTCAATCTGAAAGTATGACAAGATTATGTGAAGAATTTGGGATTTTCCAAGAATTCTCCTCACCTAGAACACCACAGCAAAATGGTATTGCTGAAAGAAAGAATAGGATATTGATTGAGGCTGGTAGAACTCTATTGAGTCACACTTCTCTCCCAGAATATTTCTGGGCTGAGGCAGTTAGTACTGCATGTCATGTGATCAATAGGGCCTCTATTACCAAAAGCCACAAAAAGACACCCTATGAGATCATGAAAGGTAAAAAAATCAAATTTATCCTATTTTAGAATCTTTTGTTGCAAGTGTTATATCCTTAACAATGGCAAGTCTTATCTAACTAAGTTTGCTGCCAAATCCTAAGATGGGATATTTGTTGGGTACAACAACAATAGTAAGGCTTATAGAGTCTACAACTTGATTACTCAGGTTGTAGAAGAATCTGTACATGTTGTATTTGATGAAACTAGATTAATCAACATTGAGTTGCCTTGTAGTTCATGTAGTCCAACAGGTATAAGCAATAGAATGGACAAGCTTTCCATTACAGAAGGCTCAACTGTAGATGAAGTATTGGAAAATGATGGCTACTGTCCAGAGGGAGTACAAGACTCTCTAGAAGCTGATGACAACTAAGAGGTGCAGCATAATGAAGAAACTGGAGGTGTTCAGCCAGAAGGAAGTTTACCTCCAGCTGTACGACATCTAAAGAATTATCCAGCAAATCAGATAATTGGTGATCCAAGACAAGGAGTGCAAACTAGAAGCAGAAATCTAAATACAGTCCTGCACTCAAGTTTTCTATCTCAACTGGAGCCAAAGAAATTTGAAGAAGCTATCCAAGACCAACACTGGATTAATTCTATGCAAGAGGAGCTTAATCAGTTTAGAAGATGCAAGGTCCGGGATTTAGGTCCTAAACCAAAATACCACAACATCATTGGTACAAAGTGGATATTTAGGAACAAGTTGGATGAGAGTGGAGTTATTGTGAAGAACAAAACAAGATTGGTTGCAAAAGGATACAGACAGGAATAGGGAATAGACTTTGATCAAACATTTGCCCAAGTAGCAAGACTGGAAGCAATCAGGATATTCTTTGCCTATGCAACATATCAAGGCTTCAAGGTATACCAAATGGATGTGAAATCAGCATTCCTGAATGGTGATCTAAAAGAAGAAGTCTATGTAGAGCAGCCATCAGGTTTTGTAGATTCTCTTTAACCTGGTTATGTCTATAGACTTAGGAAAGCATTGTATGGGTTAAAGCAAGCCCCAAGGGCTTGGTATGAAACCCTATCTACTTTCCCTATTGAGAACAAATTCTCAAGAGGTAAAATAGACAAAACTCTATTCCTAAGGAAATCTATAGGTAAGATAATCTTAGTTCAGATCTATGTAGATGACATAATTTTTGGGTCTACAGAGAACAACCTTTACAAGAAGTTTGCCAAACTTATGCAAGGGAAGTTTGAAATGAGCAGTATAGGGGAACTTAAGTTCTTCTTGGGACTCCAAGTAAGACAGACTGAAGATGGCTTGTCCATATCCCAGTCTAAGTTCACCAAGGAGTTAATTAAGAAGTATGGTATGGAATCATCCTCCACCATGAGAACTCCTATGGGAACAAGTATGCCTATATGCAAAGATGATGTAGGTAAACCTGTAGATGAGTCTTTGTATAGAGAAATAATTGGCTCTCTATTATATCTCACTGATAGTAGACCAGACATTATGTATGCTATATTTGTCTGTGCTAGGTACCAAGCATGCCCTAAAGAATCACATTATACTGCAGTCAAGAGAATTCTGAGATATCTAAAGTGCACTCCTAATCTAGGCCTTTGATACCCTAGGAATGGAGATTTTCTACTAACAGGTTATTCAGATGTAGATTTTGTAGGCTGTAGAGAAGATAGAATAAATACTACAGGTACATGCCAATTCTTGGGAGGAAGGTTGATATCCTGGAGCAGTAAGAAGCAGACTAGTGTGGCAATATCCACAGCTGAGTCTGAATATGTCGCAGCAGGAAGTTGCTGTGCACAGCTGTTGTGGATTCAGCATCAGCTAAGGGACTATGGTATTCAAGTAAGTAGAACACCTTTATTGTGTGATTCTAAAAGTGCTATTTCTATTGCAAACAATTCTGTTTCACATAGTAGGACTAAGCATATAGAGATAAGATACCATTTTCTAAGAGAACATGTAGAAAAAGAAGACATCTCATTAGAATTTGTTAAAACTGATTTTCAAATTACAGATATATTTACTAAGCCTCTGGATGAAACTAAATTCAATAGATTTAAAATTGAATTAGGAATGCTGACTATAGGTTAGTTTACCAAAAATTGGCTAAGTAAAATGGTGTCGACACATTTAGTGATAAAGTGTCGACAAAGAGAAGTTATGTCGACAATTCAGGAAAATTGTGTCGACATAGAGTAATTGTGTCGACACCTAAGCGACAAAGAGTCGACACATCCAGAAATGTAGTGTCGACACAACATGAGTAATGGTGTTGACACTTCCAGATTTTGGGTCGACACTTGTAATAAGAGTCGACACAGAATTTCTGATGAACTACTAAGTATCTCCTATGTCGATATAAAATCAATTGGTGTCGACACATAGTAGTCAGCGCCGTGGTCGAGACAATAGAAGTTTGTGTCGACACTTTTCAATAGTGTCGACACTTTTAGACAGTTTTTGCCCGCCTTTTGACCTTCTTTGATTAGAAGGGTATAAATAGGTCAAGAACTTATTCTGTCGACACGCTCACCAGGGTTTCGAGACAAAAACCTTGTGTCGACAAACTCTCTCCACTCCAATCAAGCTTTCTCTTCATTCCAATGGCGCCCAAGGTTGAAGATAACATCAATGAAGGGTATGAGTTGGTTAGGAATACATTCGCCGATGCCGCAACAGAGATCAAACAGGTCATTTCTCTTCTTGCAGACAACAGATTGGAATATCTTATCTCTGAACCTACAAAGATATGGAAGAAAGAAGTATTCGAGTTCTATATTGTTGCTTCAATAGACTCAACAGAATTGAAGATCAAATCCACTATACATGGAGAAAAAGCCAAGCTGTCTCAGAAGAGGTTGAGCAAGAATCTCCATCTACCTAGAATCCATGATGAGGAAGAGGTCCCAGCCTCAAGGACTAGGGAGGCACTTCAATGGTGTGGATTGGATCCAACCTTAAAGATAGGAGCAGCCATCAACAAGAAAGGAATGAATCATCAAGGGAAATTCCTATCTGAAATAGTAGGAAAAGTGATCTTATGTAAACCAGGTGGTCATGATAGGATATTAGCCTATATGTTCAGCATGATGACAAGGGTAATATTTAAGATTCATACCAATTGGTCTGCAGTACTTTTTGATAAGATAAAAGAAGGAATCAAGAAGCCAAACTTGGCTAGGATCATGAGTATGTACCTGGCTGTAATAATTCCAGAGGTGATGCAATAGATTCCTGGATCAAAGATAAATCACATGAGGAGAATGGACATAAGGTTATTCTCAAGATGGGATAGAGTTCTTTCAAAGGTGTTGCCTGATGTGGACAGGCAAGAGCTAACGGAAAAATCACCAACACATGACCTTTCTGAGCATGGTCATGAAGATGCACAAGTCCAGGAAGATATTATATCTGCACAGGTGTAGGGGGAGCCAATTACTGCACAGTTGCAGGGGGAGCCACATTCTGAACAGGTGCAGGAGGAAGAAAGAATCAATTTATCAGAAGACATAGTTTCTCAAACTGGTCTTGATAATTTTGGAGTTGTTGCTACTGCTGAGAAAGTACTATCTCCTGCTCTAACACAACAAGAATTCACTCTTGAGGAGTTGTTTCCTGATCTTTGAGGAGCAGAAGTTAAAATGGAGACCCTAAGATTTGAGGGGGAGCAAGTAAGGGTTGAGGGGGAGCAGGTTAATATTGAGGAGGAGCAACATGGAGCTGAGAAAGAAATTTCTTCCACTCCTTAAGAGAGAGTTAATATTGAAAGTTCTTCAGAGTCTGAGCATGAAGAAGTCAGGGAGGCCAAGAAAAGAAAACTAATGGTCTTTAAGAGAAGAAGTCAAAGCTATAAGAAGGCTCTCCAAACAACTACTTCACATTCTACTCCTGAGACTGATTACAGCAAGTACTTGGTTGACTTACAAGTAAAATTTGATGAGCAGAGATTGCTTCTAGAAAAATATGTGGATGAAATCCAAAAGGCTCTTCAATTTGATCTAGCCCAAGAGATAAAGTCTATCAGATTTGAGGTCAATCAGAATAAAAAAGAGATGACAGATTGCTTCCACAAGGGAGGCAATGATGTGTTATTTCTTGCCAAGCAACAAGAAGAAATAAAGAAGCAAGTGGATGAGATTGCAGTCAAACAAGGCTATGTCCTTGAAAATCAAATAAGAATGAATGACAATCTGACTGAATCTCACAATGAGATAGTCACTGAGTTAAAAAATGCTGTTACTGGAATGACTGTGGCAAGGGCTAAAGAAATGGAAGACTATGATACGAAACTACAGGCTGCCCTAGATTCAGTTAAAACTACCATCACTTCATCTCAAAAGTTAATTAGTGACAAGCTTCAAAATGTAAAGCCATTCTTTAAAGATGGTATCAATTACCTGGATAGGCAAATAAGATTTCAAAAAGAGGACTTAAGAGATCATATGACCAGAGAAGTCATAAAGGGGGAGAGGGTGTTAGTCTATGCTTGCTCTGATCATGCCAAATGGGTAACCAACAGCATAAGAGCCACTCTGGGATATCCACCCTTGTGTGATGATGATAATTTGGCTGAGCCAGGGGTGCAACCAATTCTACTTGAAGGTGATCAACCTAAGGTTTCCCAAGTCATTTACCCACCTACAGATATTGAAATGGTACATCAACAAGTTGAGTCTATGTACAACCCTTCTCTACCAGTTACAAATGTTATTATTGAAAAGGTAGATATGCTAGAAGCTGGTCTGAAAGCTCAGCAAGATGCTCAATTATCAAAGAAAAGATTTAGAGAGAAAGCAGAATTAAAGCCAGACTTTGAGCAGTGGAGCCCCACTTCAAGGAATATCATTTTAACTGCCTGAAAAGCTGTAAAAGATCAAGTACATAAAAGGGGAAAATGGTACAATGAGCAAGAATGACAAAAGTATGAAGCCAGGCAGGAGGCCATAGTTCAACACAGGAGAAAGGCTAAGATGGGGAAGCTACCTCCTGATACTCAGGAACCTAGCAAGTATTTCCCCAAGCCCTTTCATTATTTTGAAAGGTAAAGGATCAAGGCTGAAGCACAAAAGAAAGCTGAGTTGAAAGGCAAGAAGCCTATTGAAGATACATAACCTATTGTGTAGGCTCAGATTAAATCGGGCAAAGGGATTGTCATCAAGGAGCCAGTCCAGCCTTAGTTTAAGTTTTACTAGTTTTTGTCCAAGAACTATGTAATTGTTAGTTTGTTAAAGAAATCAATGTAAACAACTTGTAATAAACATTTTTGAGTTAATATACAAAACATTGTTCTGTGATCATTCTCTTTTACATCTTTATTCTGTGATGTAACAATGATATTTGTTTTGTCATAAAGTACCCTGTAATATAATGCTTATATACATCATCATGTTTATTTTCTAAGTGGTGTATATCATTGGCTAAAGGGTTATGACTTCTCCAAATAGGGGGAGATTGTTGGGTACATTAGAAAATGTGTACCTGATTCACTTAGCTCAATGATATACATCAAGGTGTATTTGATGTTATTTTGAGTTTATATGTGCAAGTTAAGAATGTGCTAGAATGCAGGAAAAAGATTCTAAGTCCATATGTCGACACCTGAGGAAGCTGTGTCGACACCTCAGTAAGATTGTGTCGACACTTGGAAATGGCTGTGTCGACACTTCAGTGAGTTTGTGTCGACACCGGGAGGTAGTGTCGACACACAGAAGATTATAGTTGACATCAAATGTCTCGACATCGGGAGGCTGTGTCGACACATAGAGGCAGAGTCGATAACAACTGTGTCGACACCTAGAGGCAGTGTTGACACACACTATGTTCTGAGTCTACATCAACTGTGTCGACACACAGGACTTGCGTCGACACACAGCTGAGTCTAGACCAAGTTGATTGCTGATGAATGGTGAAGTGTTTGTGTCGACATAAATAATCAGTGTCGATACATTCTCAAGATGCAGTATCAAGAAGCTGTGTCGACATCAAGGCAGCTATATCAACATCACCAAAGGCTGTGTCGACACTTAAGTCACTTGTGTCGACACATATTGACAGATGGTCTCGACACTTTATGACAGTCAGTCTCGACGCTTTGCTGACAGAGACAAAGGCTCAAGAACTGTTTGAAGACTTGACAGCTGTGAGTTACAACAGGTTTACTGAAGCTGTCAGACTTGTCATTAGTTAGTTATAAACCGGATCAGCCGGTTACCATGGATGAAGTCTATAAATAGAAGGATTCAGAAGAAGAAATAAGTTGATAATACACACAACTAACACACCTATTGTAAGATTGATCTCTGATCAAGAAAGTACAAGTCACAAAGAAGAAGATCTTCGTGAGAAGATCTAAGAAGACGTTCTGAAGTAGTTTTCTATTCAGATTCTGTCTAAGTTGAATTCAATCAAGAATTCAGAAGTATCTTCAAGAGGTTTGGATAGAGAGAGATCCAGCTATTTGAAGTCAAGAAGGAGGCATTCACAGGTCTCTCAAGAAGCAGATACTGAACTAATCTGTCAAGAAGATTCAGATCTATTTCTGGAGTCTAAGAAGGAAGCTGCCATTCAGTTATATTCAAAGGAAATCAACCCAACTAAGTTCAGATTCTAGAAGCTTTGAAGAAATCTAAGATCAAGTTGATTTCAGCCATCAGCCTCTTCAAGATGCTGATCAAGAATGTTCTTATCCCTTCTCTCTCAACAGGGGTAAGAGATTATAAAATTCCTTATCAAATTTTGTAGGATCTATTCATAGATCTGAGTTGTAAGCTTATTTTATAAAGGCAGAGTGTAGGAGATTTATTCTCTGAGTGGTAGGGCTGTTTATGCTTGAGTTATAGGAGAAGGTATTCTCTGAGTTGTAGGCCTTGTGGCAAGGCTGAGGTAGGGCTATTTATGCCTGAGTTGTAGGAGAAGGTATTCTTTGAGTTGTAGGCCTTATGGCAAGGCTGAGGTAGGGCTTGTTAGCCTGAGTTGTAGGAATGTGGAGATATTCTGAGTTGTAGGAATCCTTCTGGATTCTAAGCTGTAGGATCTGAGGATCTGAGATAAAGGAAGAAGTTAGGCCGAATCTAGCATACTGCTAGATAGGTGAAGGAGGAAAGTAGATGTACCCAGACCTTAGGGAACCACTATAAATCTGTGTGCAATCTGTGATGTGTGTATGATTGTGATTGTTGTGCTGTGTTGGCTGTAGAAATATCTGATTAACTCAAAGAACTGTAGTTATTTTCTGCCTTAAGTTAAATCAAGGAAAACTACCTATTCACCCCCCCCCCCTCTAGGTGTTTAGGTAGTCTTGAAAGTAAAACTCTCAGACATTTATTCTCGGATGAATAATAAAGATGTAACTCATAATAAGCTTCCCCTAATTTGATTAAGTTGTGATTAAAAAGGGCACAACTGAATTGTTATCGGATCTTAATAATGGGTGAAATCCAAAGAAACCTCCTGAGAATGGAGATGGAACTGAACATGCCTCCTGAGAACGGAGATTTAACTGAACATGTCTCCTGAGAACGGAGATAGAACTGAAGCCTCCTAAATGGAGTGATTGGACTACTAACCTTTTTTCTTTATGTTATATTCCAGTCTCGTACTAGTCCAGTTCATTTATTCAAGTTCAATTCAGTACTTTCAATTCAGTTCTACTCCAGTCTCATACTGGTCAAGTTCAATTCAGTACTTTCAATTCTACTCCAGTCTCGTACTTGTCAAGTTCAATTCAGTACTTTCAATTCAACTCCAGTCTCGTACTGATCAGGTTCAATTTAGTACTTTCAATTCAACTCTAGTCTCGTATTAGTCAAGTTCAATTCAGTACTTTCAATTCAACTCTAGTCTCGTATAGGTCAAGTTCAATTCAGTACTTTCAATTCAGTTCTACTTAAGTCTCATACTAGTCAAGTTCAATTCTGTACTTTCAATTCGGTACTACTCCAGTTTCATACTGGTCACATTTCATTCCAGCACTTAAATTATGTAGCTTTTATTATCATCAGCTTTAATTACCGCATTTTCATACTGTAATTTACTGTGCAAACAGAAAACTAGAGACCGAAAATTGGAGTAACAAAACTTTTATTATCCAAAAAGGTATCTATTACAAACATATGACCTCCCTTTTATAGAATGGAGGAGAAAAGAGAGATTACAAATAAGCAATGTGGGACTAATAATTACAAGAACATGAAACTATACAAGCCACACAAGCCACACGGTTAGACTAACCGCATGACCACAACAATGAGGAAGATAGGCGGCCAATATCCCCAAGTCGGCATAGTCAAGCTGCCAGACCGCTCCGACCGCCAGACAGCAGCCAACAACATCTCAGCACCAAGCCGCTGGGAGAAGACTCCAGACCGCCAGACAAACCGCACGACCTCCCGGTCTCTAACCCGGCTACCAAACTGCTGGGATAAGCCGCCAGACCGCCAGACCTCCAGGTCTCAACTCGACAGACCGCTCGGTCTCAACACTCCCCCTCAAGTTGGAGCATAGATATCAATCATGACCAGCTTGTCGCAAATGTGAAATAAATAAGCGGACACTGGCTTGGTGAAGACATCTGCCAACTCGTTGTCAGAAGTGACGAACGAAGTACAAATCTGTTTCTTCAAAAACTCTTCTCGAATAAAATGACAGTCGACCTCTATGTGTTTTGTTCTCTGATGAAAAGCCGGATTTTTGGAAATGTATATAGCAGCCTTGTTGTCGCAGAACATAGGAAGAGGATAGTTGTAGACCTCTCCTAGGTCAAGAATGAGAGCCCGTAGCCATTTTAACTCACATGTGGTCGATGCCATACTACGATATTCTGCCTCTGCACTAGACCTGGAGACCACAAACTGTTTCTTGCTCTTCCAGCTCACAAGATTTCCTCCAACAAATGTGCAAAAACCTGATGTTGACTTGCGGTCTCCTTTATCATCAGCATAGCTTGAATCTAAGTACGCTTCAACCCTCAAGTGACAATTCTTCTGAAAATGGAGTCCTTTCCCTGGAGCTGCTTTAACGTACTCTAATATCATCAGGGCAGACTATAGATGACACTCCCTAGGAGCTTGCATGAATTGGCTAACCTTGCCTACAACATAGGAGATGTCGGGTCTGATCACTGTGAGATAAATGAGTTTGCCCACCAGACGCTGGTACCTTGAAGAATCAAATAGAGGAGGCGAGTCATCTGTCCAAGTTTTGTCTTCCCCAATAGCCATGGGACATCTGGCAGGTTTAGCACCAGTCAAACCTGCCTCTTTTAGCAAATCAAGAACATACTTTCATTGGGAGAGAACTAAAGAGTTTGGTTTTTGATAAATCTCAATCCCCAGAAAGTAGTTGGGAGAGCCCATATCCTTTATGACCAGGTGTTGTCAGAGGTCTTTCTTTGTCAAAGCTACCCAAACCTGGTCGTCGCCAGTCAGAAGAATATCATCCACATATACAGCAAGAACCACCATACCAGAGGAGGTTTTGCGAATGAATAAGGAGTGATCGGCTGAACTTCGTGCAAAACCAATGGCCGCAACAATGCCACTAAACTTGTCAAACTAAGCCCGAGGGCTTTGATTTATGCCATAGATGGTCTTCTTCAAATGACATACTCACGTCTCCTCTTGAGCAACATACCTAGGAGGTTGCTCCATGTATACGACTTCCTGAAGTTCACCATAGAGAAAGGCATTCTTTACATCCAGCTGAGAAATGGGCCAATCCCTGTTGACAGCCATAGAGAAAATAACCCGAATGGTGCTGAGACGAGCAACGGGAGAGAAGGTGTCAAAGTAATTAACCCCATAAGTCTGAGTGAAGTCTTTGGCGACTAAGCGGGCCTTGTATCGATCCACGCTGCCATCCGGGCGGAACTTCACAACGAATACCCATCGATAGCCAACCACATCAGTGACCAAAGGGGGAGGAACAAGGGTCCATGTACCCCTTTCAGTGAGGGTAGTAATTTCCTCATCCATGGCGGTCTTCCAATGAGGAATAGTAAGAGCCTCCTGGTAAGTGCGGGGAGTGGCAGTGGCAGAGATAGCCAAGGAAAAGTTCCTGCGAGAAGGAGTTAGACGATCATATGAAACAACAGTAGCTAGTAGGTGTTGAGTACACATCCACACCCCTTTGCGAAGAGCAATGGGAATATCCAGGTCGGCATATTCCTCAGTTTCCGGGGCATCTATGGAGGAGAGAGCTGGCCCGGGAGTAGAGAGTGGCGACCGAGGAGAAGAAGGAGATATCTCGATAGGTGGACACAGTGGAGGAGATGGTGGAGAGGGAGGAGGTGGCGTAATCTCGGTAGGTGTAGAGGGAACGAAAGGGGTGGTAGGAGTAGTAGGAATATCAGGAGAGGAAGAGGAGTCGGGAATATCAGGAGAGGAAGAGGAGTCAGGAGAGAAGTAGGATGCATTTTCAAAGAAGGTTACGTCCGCAGAGACAAACTACTTGCGGGTAACCTAGTCAAAGCAACAATAGCCTTTCTGAGTGGTAGAGTATCCTAGAAAGACACACTTGGTGGCCCGTGGTGAGAGTTTGTCACGGGTGGTAGAGGGAGAGTGCACAAAGACTGTGCACCCAAAGACACGTAGAGGGAGAGGAAACATATCCTTCCCTGGATAGAGAATAGAAAAGGGGGTTTTGCCATGGAGTGCGGTGGAGGGAAGACGATTGATAAGATAACAGGTGATGAGAATAACATAGCCCCAATAGGAGCGAGGAACCTACATTTGAGTCAGCAGAGTGCGCACGACATCAAGGAGGTGATGGTTTTTACGTTCGGCCACACCATTTTGCTGTGAAGTATAGACACAACTAGTTTGATGAATAATCCCATTTTGCATGCCGAAGGTAGAAAAGTCATGACTTATATATTCTTTGGCATTATCAGTTCGAAAGACTTTAATAGAAACATTAAACTGAGTTTTTATTATAAGATAGAAGGACGTACATACAGAGAATAATTCGGAGCGATCTTTTAACAGATACACCCACATACAGCGAGAGAAATCATCAATAAACGTGTCAAAATTTGAACTACCACGACCAACAGTAAGGGTAGGAGAAGGACCCTAAACATCTGAGTGGATGTGATCAAACATACGGGTAGATCCATGAACTTGCTTTGGAGGGAAGGAGAAGCGGTGATGCTTGCCAAGCTGACATGCCTCATAGTTTAGGGGAGGACTTTGTGGAGGAAGTTGGGGCAGAAGCTGACGAAGAAGTCATGGAGGAGCATGACCAAGGCGAAGATGCCATTGGAGAAGATTTGTTGAGGTATAAGAGAAGGTGGATAGAGCAGAAGCGTTATCAAGGAAGTATAGGCCGCCACTCTCATTCCTAGTAGCTATCATCCGTTGGGATTCCAGATCCTGAACAGAACAAGAAGTAGAAGTAAATGTGATGAAACACTGTAATTGCTTGTATAGAGAGGTAATAGATAATAAGTTGCACGGGAACTTGGGCACGTAGAGTGTATCCGCCAAGCGAAGAGACGGAGTGACATGAACCACTCCTGTCCCATTGACCGGTGAAGGAGATCCGTCAGCGAGAATAACCGGGGGCAACCAATCATGTGTTTCTAGGAGAGAAAAAAACTGTGGATTGCCGGTCATATGATTGGTAGCATCGGTGTCGATCAGCCATTTTACTTGAGTAATAATGTGGGCACTACTAGAAGACATGAACACCGAGGCAGACGGCTTTGAGGAGGATGTGAAAGCCATGAAGGGAGGAAAAGAATCCGCACGAGAAGAAACAACAACTCGCGCGGACAGCAGGAAGACGTGTGTAACGCCCCCGATTTTTCTGCGATTATTTAATTATCATTTGGCGTTACGTCGACGCGTTTTCTTAGATTGTGTCATCTGTGGAGTGTGGTCTTAACTCCTTTGAACTGAGTGGCCTATTTTGAAGTCTATTGGCAAGATCTCCCTAGAAAGCCGGGTCATTTTGGGTGACCCAGTGTGGCCTCTCGGGGGATGCTTGTGTTTTGACTTCGGGTGGGTATAACTAGAGTTCTGTTCGTCGAAAGTTAATTTCGACTTCGCCGTTGTGTTCGTAGTGTGAATATTTAGCTACGGTGCAAATTTTGTCGAATTTCGAGGATGTTCGATTTTCGCGTCGTTTTGTATTTTATGAAAAATAAAACTATTTTATAAATATTATATTAATTATTATTTTGAAAGGGTGCGGGTGCATGGTGGTTTTACCTTGTCTTATTATACCTTAATTAATTGATTAGCTAATTAAGATTAATAGGGTTCTATAAATAGGTTAGTTTAGATTTAGAGAAGAAAAAAACCACTCCTGTTCACTTTCTTCCCCCGCCCGCAGCGCCTGTTCGCGGAAAACAGAGGAACCGCCGAACCTGCTCCCCTTCGGACGCCGATTCCGGGAGCATTTGTGGACGGAATTCGATTCCGAAAGCGGATTTGGATTGCTCTCGCCTAGACCTTCATTCCTACGGTAAGAAATTCAATTTTCGTGGTGTTTCTAGGGGTCTCGAAATTTCTTGGTTTATCCGTTTCCGCCATTAAAGCTCTAGATTTCTTGTTTAGGTGTTGCTGCTGCTGGTGCCGAGTGAGAGTAAGAGAGGCCGACCAAGCTTCGCTGGAAATTTGATGCAAGTGGTATTCCTGCCCTTGTCGTGTAGTTCTTTTTTGTCTATCTCCTTGTTGCCCTGTTAGCCCTAGGATAGAAACCATTGTTCATTTTCTCGGCTTCGGTTTATATTCAGCATACCTGATATGAGTTTCCTATTCAGTGGTACTCCTTGCAGCCGCCCTTTCTTTTTTATTTTATTCTACTCCAACTGTTAGTGGAGAAGGCCTTGTACTCAGGCTGAGTAAGGGTTTAGGGTTGGGTCGATTTTCCTGTGCAGTAGTTGTAGCCAGGTAGAGGAGAAAAGCTATTGTTTAATTTTATGCAGAAAAGTGTCTTGCTTAGGCTCGGGTTTGGATGAATTTGTGCTTGCCTGTGTAGTGGCTATAGTAGAAGCCTTTCCTTTCCTTAGTCTAGATGATTAGAATATTCCATGGCTCGACATTGAGTGTGGTGCACACACTCAACGCCGGGTCTACTTGGATTTGGCGTTGAGTGTGGTGCACACACTCAACGCCGGATCTGCTTGGATTTGGCGTTGAGTGTGGTGCACACACTCAACGCCGGGTCTGTTTGGATTTGGTGTTGAGTGTGGTGTACACACTCAACGCCGGGTCTGCTTGGATTTGGCATTGAGTGTGGTGCACACACTCAACGCCGGGTCTACTTGGATTTGGCGTTGAGTGTGGTGCACACACTCAATGCCGGGTCTTCTTGGATTTGGCGTTGAGTGTGGTGCACACACTCAACGCCGTGTCTGCTTGGATTTAGCGTTGAGTGTGGTGCACACACTCAACGCCGGGTCTGCTTGGATTTTGCGTTGAGTGTGGTGCACACACTCAAAGCCGGGTCTGCTTGGAATTTGGCGTTGAGTGTGGTGCACACACTCAACGCTTGGTCTGCTTGGACATAGCATTGAGTGTGCTGCACACAATCAACGCTGTAGTCTTTTTGGTTTGTTCTTTTGCGGCTAAGTATTGTGGCGTTGAGTGAGTCGACCTCACTCAATGCCATGGCTGTCTAGGCGTTGAGTGAGGCGGACTCACTCAACACCGCAGCCAATCCGCGCAGTTATGCTGGCGGACTCACTCTACAGGATTTTTGGGCAGGGTTGTCGCTGTTTCCTCGCACATAGTTCTTTTCCTTTTTGCCTTGCCTTGGACATTGGTGCTTGTTACGGTTTACTTACTCTTCTTGCTTATCATTTAGATTAACATTTCCGTACAGCTTATTTGTTTTTGCTTGCTGAGGTATTCTTTTCTTCTTTGAATGCCTCAGGTTCTGGTTAGTAGCCGATTAGGCGGCTAGTTATGCTGTGTTGTTGCTTGTGGTCTCTCGTTCTGCGGAGATCAGTTCCTTGGTCTTGTGAGGTAGTTTTGTGCTTCTTTCTTACAGTCATACATACTTGCCAGTAGGTTCGTGTCAGTTTGTTGGCGCCCACTGGTAGTTTTACCTTGATACTAGATATGTTATCTTTTTACTGCTACCTTTTTTGGAGATAGTCTACTTGCTCTTGGGATGATTTATGATAGGTTGCTAGTTACTTTTAAACCTAAAAACACTATTATAAGTATGTCTCATGATCAACATGTTTTATAAAACTCAAACACTATTTTCCGAATAACGTAAAAAGATCGTTTTCCTATATATAATATAAATTAAATGTAGGGTCCTGCATAGTATAAGTTATCCTCTAGGGGCACTTATGCACTCTTTTAGGATGTCAAACCTGAATAAAGTATTTTTCGCAGCGTGTAAGTATAGTTTTTAAACTGTGGACTAGATGATCAACTGAGCCGAGGGATACGGACTTTAAAATATAACTGATTTTCTAATCATTATACTTATGAATTTTTATAGTCTAGTTAGATGGTGATCGCTTGAGCGTCGACAGTTACCCCCTGCTCGACGTGGCATCACGATACGTGTTTTCTTATACTCTGATGCTTCTTAAATTTGGAGAAAATACGGGTCGTGACAGTTGATATCAGAGGGATGTTGCTTGACAAGTTAGTCGGGCAACCTTTCCTTTTGATTGCATTAGTAGTTTAGCATCATGTCATTCACACACCGATATGTCATCAGCACGTCTTGGCAAAAGCACGAACACTACACTCATAGCATAACATGAAGTATACGGGGCATATTATGTAGTATGGGATTCATAATATGTGTTCGTATATGGATCCACCATAGGGGCAACATGTGAGGGTTATGTAGTAGGATGCATAACCTCACCACATGGCTGCGACTAGCTCATTTTCTTTTCATTGCATGAGAATGTTATGTAGTATGGGATGCATAACATTTTTATGTGTACGCTGCTCATAACATGTATTAGGGCCTTTTTAGAATGCATAACACAAACATGCATATCATAACATTGCATAAGCACAACGTGCCAAGCTAAAGACTGGCAGGATGACATATGTACACACATAAGTTTTGAGTCAAAAATAATATAAGTTCATGCATTCCCGATCTAGGCACAAGAGTTAGAAAGGTGGTGGTAAACCATCCTAGGTTAGACATAACATCAATTCTTGTAAAAAAAAAAACTCCCAGGGCAAGTTTAGCAGCTTTAAGTTCATATTTATGTATGTATTGTCTGTACTTATAGTTAGTTGTAGCTATTGTACTAGGATCTGAGTAATATTGTTATGATTTGAGAATGGCGAGACATCCTTCGACTAGATCGACTCCCCTATTTGAGGGTGAGTCATCTGGAGCGCAGAATGATGCGGTGATCGAGAGCCGGCGACAGAGTAGCGATTCCTTGAGTAGGCAGATGGTGGAGATGCAAGCCCAGATCCAGTCTTTGGTGGCAGTTGTGGCAGGAAAGACTCAGGGAGTGCAAGGCCCAGTAGGGGGTTAGCTGTTCCTCCTCCTGCACCCCTTAGACCTCCAGTGGTGGTGCCAGAAGAGATGGCATTAATATCGCAGTTTCAGAGACTTAGCCCTTCTACTTATGATGGGAAGGCAGATTTCATGGTCATAGATGATTGGCTGATCTCCATGGAGGAGATGTTCTCGTACTCTGGTATTACAGATGATCAGAGAGTGATGATTGCCGCCTATTATCTTAAGGGTTTGGTTAAGAGTTGGTGGCTTAGAGAAAGGGAGAGCTTGGTAGCTGGTTGCTCTTGGGAAGTATTCAAGGAAATGCTACTGAGGAAGTTCTTGCCTTCGGTCGAGCGTGACCGTCTTATGAACGACTTCCTCCACCTGAAGAAAAGACAACTCACGTTCGGTGAGTATGAGATAGAGTTCAGCAAGTTGAGCCGGTTTGCTCCTGGGTTGGTGAGTGTTGAGGCTGATCGAGTCAAGCGGTTTCTTGGTGGCTTGAGGAGCGAGGTTCAGCAGTTGACCTGTGCATATGGATCAGAGACTTATGCAGGGGTAGTGGAGGCGTATATGAAGGTAGAGGCAATTGAGACCGCAAAGAGCAGAGGCCAGCAAATGAGGAAGGACAAGAGGAAGTCTATGGAGGAGAAGAAACCCCAGGTACCCGGTGCTGCTTCGGGAAAGAAGAGCAAGGTAGTGTGTAGCTTCTGTGGCCGGTCAGTACACCATGTTGAGAGGTGTTTCAAGAAGACAGCAACTCAGAAGAAGGAGCAAATTCATGCTATTTAGGGTGCTCCTAGGAGGGATGTTTCCTATTCCGTTTGCAAGCGACCCGGACATGATGCTGCCCAGTGCTGGTCCAAGGATAAAGTCTGCTATCAGTGTGGACAGAAGGGTCATATCAAGTCTAGGTGTCCTCAGGTCCAGCCTGCTCTTCATGCAGTTCCACTTCAGGCATTACCTCTGCCTCAGTGTGTGGACAAGGGCAAAGGAAAGCTGAACATGATCTCTTCTGAGGAGGCTCAAGTTTCGACTTAGGTCATCTCAGGTTAGTTGTTTTTCCAGCCTGAAAGTTTATTTTACTAGAATGGTTATAGTTTTGTTTTGGTAGTTCCTTAGTTGTATATACTCCTATAGGGAAATTTAAGGTGAAGAACCGCTGGGCGTGTGTTCTGTTCGACTCCGGCGCTACCCACTCATTTGTGGCTAGAGCCTTTGTGGAGCGACATCGGTTGACTCTAGATCAAGTTCGTGATACCTTCCACGTCAAGTTCCCTTCTAGTGAATATTTGTTATCAGATTTGGGCATTCTAGATTGCCCTATTTTGTTGGGAGACTTTCTTGCGAAGGCAGACTTGAAGATGATTGATCTGGAGGACTTCGATGTTATTCTGGGCATGGACTAGCTGTCTAAGTATGATGCGGTTATTCAGTGCAAAGGGAAGCGCTTGGACTTCATCTAGGACAACGGTCAGCCCGGAAGCGTGTATGCTGATCCGTGTCAGGATTCTCCTGTCATTTCTGCGGTATGTGCTCAGAAGCTGTTTCATTCTGATTGTTTTGCTTGTTTAGTCTCGGTGGTTGGGACTGCTGTTAGTGTACCGCATTTGGAGGAGATTCCTGTTGTTCATGGTTTCGCTGATGTTTTTCCTGATGACCATCCTGTTATTCCTCCCGATCGGGATGCTGAGTTTGTGAATGATTTGGAACCGGGTACGCGTCCAATTGCTAAGGCGTCGTACCGGATGGCCCCTCGTGAGTTAGAGGAGTTGCGAGTCTAGTTGGATGGGTTGTTGGCAAAAGGATTTATCAGGTAGAGTTCGTCGCCTTGGGGTGCTCCTGTTTTGTTTGTAAAGAAGAAAGATGGGTCGATTCAGCTTTGCATCGACTACAGGGAGTTGAACAAAGTCACTATTGAGAAAAGGTACCCTCTGCCGAGGATCGATGACTTATTTGATCAGTTGCGCGGTAGCACAGTGTTCTCCAAGATCGATCTTTGTTCTGGCTATCATCAGCTTAGGATCCGTGAGGCATATATTCCACGAACTGCGTTTAGATCGAGGCATGGACAATTTGAGTTCTTGGTGATGTCGTTTGGTTTGACCAACGCACCATCAGCCTTTATGGATATGATGAACCGGGTGTTCAAGGATTTTCTAGATAAGTTTGTTGTGGTTTTCATCGATGATGTGTTGATCTATTCTCGCAGCGTTGAGGAGCATGAGCAGCATCTGCGTTTGGTTCTATCGGAGTTGAGGAATCACAAGTTATTCGCCAAGATGAGCAAGTGCGAATTTTGGTTACCTCATGTCTCGTTTCTGGGCCACGTGGTGAACAAGGATGGGATCTCAGTTGACCCGGAAAAGATCGCAACAATGATGGATTGGAGCAGGCCGGGAACGCCCAAGGAGATAAGAAGCTTCCTAGGGTTGGTCGACTACTACAGGAGGTTCGTGGAGGGTTTCTCTACCCTGGCTGCACCTTTGACCAGGTTGACTCAGAAGAATGCGGCCTTTGTTTGGAGCGAGAAGTGCGAAGAAGCCTTCCTGGAGCTAAAGAACAGATTATGCACTGCTCCCGTTCTTAACCTACCTACTGAGGGTGTGGAGTATGATGTGTACGTGGATGCTTCACATGTTGGTCTGGGTTACGTGTTGATGCAGGCTGGAAAAGTGATTGAGTATGGGTCAAGGCAGTTGAAGACTCATGAGAGGAATTACCCTACGCATGACCTTGAGTTTGCAACGGTGATTTATGCGTTGAAGCTGTGGAGGAATCTACTTTATGGGGCTCAGTGCAAGATCTTCACTGATCATAAGAGCATAAAGTACGTGTTCACGTAGAAGGAGTTGAATCTGCGCCAGCGACAATGGCTAGAGTATGTGGCCGATTATGATGTGGAGATCTAGTATCATCCGCGCAAAGCCAATGTGGTGGCCGATGCCCTGAGCCGGAAGACGGGGAAGATCTTTAATCTCTTCGCCGATTGTTTAGTGGAAGAGTTCCTTCTTATGGATATCTCAGTGGGATGCTGTGACATGCAGAGCAATTTGGTAGTGGTAGAGCCGTCTTGGATTTCTCTTACTAGGTTGCACCAGAAGGATGATCCAGACCTTCTGCACTTATACCTCAGGACTGAGAGAGGGGAGTTACAAGATTTTTCTATCAATTATGCGGGTACTTTGAAGTACCGCAACAGATTTTGCATCCCCACTGTTGGAGACATCAGGGGTATGATATGCAGAGAGGCCCATCGATCCAATGTTGCATACCATCCAGGATCTACAAAGATGTAACGTGATTTGAAGCAGATTGTCTGGTGGTATGGGATGAAAAGTGATATAACCCAATTTGTTGCTGAGTGCCACACTTGGAAGCGTGTGAAGGCCGATCACGGAAGGCCTGGTGGTAAGTTGACTCCGTTAGAGATCCCGAATTGGAAGTGGGAAAGCATTTCTATGGACTTCATTACGGGCTTACTTAGATCAACAAGGGGATATGATTCTTTTTGGGTTATAGTGGATAGACTGACAAAGTGTGCTCACTTTGTGCCGTATAAGATTGATTATCCGATAAAGAAGATAGCAGAGCTGTACTTGAATGAGGTCATCAGATTGCACGGTGTGCCTGTTAGCATCATTTCTGATCGAGACTCCTGATTTACTTCTTGTTTTTGGCAGAGTCTGCAGGAGGGTTTGGGTACAGATCTGAGGTATTCTACTGCTTACCACCCACAGACCAATGGGCAGACGGAGCGGGTGATCCAGATAGTTGAGGATATGATCAGATGCTACATTCTAGACCATGGTGGAGCGTGGGATGAGCGGTTGCGACTTCTGGAGTTTGCATACAACAACAGTTATCAAGAAAGTTTGCAAATGGCTCCGTTTGAAGCTTTATATGGGAGGCGCTACAGAACTCCCCTGTTTTGGGCTGAGGCAGGTGAGAGACCCTTGTTGGGTCCGGATGCGCTCGAGGAGATGGAAGTCGCAGTGAAGCTTATTCGAGAAAAGCTTCGTATAGCTTAGGAGAGATATGAAAAGAACGCCAATCGGCGTAGGTCTGACTTGGAGTTTTCTTTAGGGGACCTTGTGTTTCTTAAGGTTTCCCCAATGGTTGGTGTTAAGAGGTTTGGTAAGAATCGGAAATTGGACCCGAGGTATGTGGGCCCATTTAAGATTGTTGAATGGATTGGCGTGTCAGCATACAGGTTGGATTTGCCAGCAAACTTCCCAGGTGTTCATAATGTATTTCATGTAAGTCAATTGCAGAAGTGTGTGCGCAGCAGTGGGCAAGTCTTGGATGTTGTGCCCCAGTTGGATCCTAATCTCTCTTTTGTTGAAGTGCCGATCCGCATTTTGGATACTCAAGATCGGGTGCTGCGAAGGAAGTACATCCCGATGGTCAAAGTTCTATGGAAGAATCAGGATTTGGAAATCGCGACTTGGGAGTTAGAGTCGGCTATAAGGGAGGCTCACCCTCAACCGTTCCCCTGATCGGATTGGTTTGTTTTCTTCTTGGAATATTTGGCTTGTTACTTTTCCTTCTATAGTAGAAGTGTTGTGCGTAAAGTTTCAGGACGAAACTTTCTTTTAGGGGAAGTGACTGTAACGCCCCCGATTTTTCTGCGATTATTTAATTCTCGTTTGGCGTTACGTCGATGCGTTTTCTTGGCTTGTGTCATCTGTGGAGTGTGGTCTTAACTCCTTAGAACCGAGTGGCCTATTTTGTAGTCTATTAACAAGATCTCCCTAGCAAGCCGGGTCGTTTTGGGTGACCCGGTGTGGCCTCTCGGGTGATGCTTGTGTTTTGACTTCGGGTGGGTATAACTTGATTTCTGTTCGTCGAAAGTTAATTTTGACTTCGTCGTTGTGTTTATAGCGTGGATATTTAGCTACGGTGCGAATTTCGTCGAATTCTGAGGATGTTCGGTTTTCGCGTCGTTTTGTATTTTATGAAAAATAAAACTATTTAATAAATATTATATTAATTATTATTTTGAAAGGGAACGGGTGCTTGACGGTTTTACCTTGTCTTATTATACCTTAATTAATTGATTATCTAATAAAGATTAATAGGGTTCTATAAATAGGATAAGTTAGATTTAGAGAAGAAAAAACCGCTCCTGTTCACTTTCTTCCCCCGCCCGCAGCTCCTGTTCGTGGAAAACAGAGGAACCGCCAAACCTTCTCCCCTTCGGACGCCGATTCCGGGAGCATTTGTGGACGGAATTCGATTCCGAATGCGGATTTGGATTGCTCTCGCCTAGACCTTCTTTCACATGGTAAGAAATTCAATTTTCGTGGGGTTTCTAGGGGTCTCTAAATTTCTTAGTTTATCCGTTTCCGCCATTAAAGCTCTAGATTTCTGGTTTAGGTGTTGCTGCTGCTGGTGCCGAGTGAGAGTAAGGGAGGCCGACCAAGCTTCGCTGGAAATTTGAGGCAAGTGGTATTCTTGCCCTTGCCATGTAGTTCTTTTTTTGTCTATCTCCTTGTCGCCTGTTAGCCCTAGGATAGAAACCATTGTTCATTTTCTCGGCTTCGGTTTATGTTCAGCATACCTGATATGAGTTTCCTGTTAAGTGGTACTCCTAGCAGCCACCCTTTCTTTTTATTTTATTCTCCTCCAACTGTTAGTAGAGAAGGCCTTGTACTCGGGCTGAGTAAGGGTTGAGGGTTGGGTCAATTTTCCTGTGCAGTAGTTGTAGCCGGGTAGAGGAGAAAAGCTATAGTTTAATTTTATGCAAAAATCTGTCTTGCTTAGGCTCGAGTTTGGATGAATTTGTGCTTTCCTGTGTAGTGGATGTAGCAGAAGCCTTTCCTTTCCTTAGTATAGATGATTAGAATATTTCAGGGCTCGACATTGAGTGTGGTGCACACACTCAATGTCGGGTCTGCTTGGATTTGGCGTTGAGTGTGGTGCACACACTCAACGCTGGGTCTGCTTGGATTTGGCATTGAGTGTGGTGCACACACTCAACGCCGGGTCTGCTTGGATTTGGCGTTGAGTGACAGGAAGCAGAGTAAGCGAAATAGATTGGGCATAAAGAAAGGCTTTTGATTCTCAAGCTAAAGAATGAAGCATCCAATTCAATTTCAATTGACAACGGTCTGACCATTCCCACGATTCGAAGCAAGTAGCTTTTTTTATATCGCAAATCTTCATCCCTTGAATCCGCTAATGACTTTTCAATGTCAATCCAGAAGATTGGATCAACGTCCCATCCACTAAGACTGCTGCCAATGAATAATCCTAGTTTCAAAGGTTCGTAGCCTTTTCTTTTTCACTTTCTTACAACTTCTTCTTGTCAGAATCAAGGAATAGACCAATAACATGTACCAGCAATTGTGGTGCACACACTCAACGCCGGGTCTGCTTGGATTTGGTGTTGAGTGTGGTGCACACACTCAATGCTGGGTCTGCTTGGATTTTGCATTGAGTGTGGTGTACACACTCAACGCTTGGTCTTCTTTGACTTAGCGTTGAGTGTGGTGCACACACTCAACGCCATAGCCTTTTTGGTCTGTTCTTTTGCGGCTAAGTATTGTGGCGTTGAGTTAGTCGACCTCACTCAATGCCATGGCTTTCTAGGCGTTGAGTGAGGCGGACTCACTCAACGCCGCAGCCAATCCACGCGGTTATGCTGGTTGGCATTGAGTGAGGCGGACTCACTCAATGCCGCCGCCAAACGAAGCGGTTATGTCGGATGGCATTGAGTGAGTGGGCCTCACTCAACGCCATGGCGGTTTAGGTGTTGAGTGAGGCGGACTCACTCAACGCCGCAGCCCATTCTTACGGTTAAGTATTTTGGCGTTGAGTGAGTCGACCTCATTCAACAAAAAATTGTTTCTGCGTTGAGGGATGTGGACTCACTCAACGCCACCATTAGTTTTTGTGGCTGAGTGCTAAGGCGTTGAGTAAGTGAACCTCACTCAACGCCGTGGCTATTTTGGCTTTGAGTGAGGTTAGCTCACTCAACGCCACAACTAGTGTTGTTGAAGGCGTTGAGTGAGTGAAGCTCACTCAACACCGTAGCTGTTTTAGCGTTGAGTAAGGTTAACTCACTCAATGCCACCGTCTGTTTAGGCATTGAGTGAGTGGGGCTCACTCAACGCCATGCCGTGTTGAGACATCTCAACGCTTTTCCCTTACCTTGATTTTCTCTCTAGAGTGAATTTCCTTTGGTTTTGAAGTTCCTTGTCGGCTATGTTTTTCCAAAGACCGAATCGTGGGTTGTGGTTAGTAGTGGTGGTTTGAAGCTCTTAATAGGGGTGAAGTTGTGTGACTTAGCCGTGACCACACTTTTATCTTGTTATAGGTACGGGCTGGGCAAGTTGGTGGGAGGTCCCTAGTGCTTTCACATGTAGACCCATGAGCTTTGTTTCTTGGAAATGGTGGTTGGGGGACTGAGTTTGCCTCCAACCCGGATCCACGTTGTTTTTGCTACTGCCGACTCTCACAATTTAGGGTGTTAGACGTCTCTTCCTTTGTAGAGTGCAACATTTTTGACTCATGGTATTCTTGTAAACTCTACAGGATTTTTGGGCAGGGTTGTCGCTGTTTCCTCGCACATAGTTCTTTTCCTTTTTGCCTTGCCTTGGTCATTGGTGCTTGTTACGGTTTACTTACTCTTCTTGCTTATCATTTAGATTAACATTTCCGTACAGCTTATTTGTTTTTGTTTGCTGAGGTATTCTTTTCTTCTTTGAATGCCTCAGGTTCTGGTTAGTAGACGATTAGGCGACTAGTTGTGTTGTGCTGTTGCTGGTGGTCTCTCATTCTGTGGAGATCAGTTCCTTGGTCTTGTTAGGTAGTTTTGTGCTTCTTTCTTACAGTCATACATACTTGCCAGTGGGTTCGTGTCAGTTTGTTGGCGCCCACTGGTAGTTTTACCTTGATACTAGATATGTTATCTTTTTGTTGCTACCTTTTCTGGAGATAGTCTACTTGCTTTTGGATGATTTATGCTAGGTTGCTAGTTACTTTTAAACCTAAAAACACTATTATAAGTATATCTCATGATCAACATGTTTTATAAAACTCAAAAACTATTTTCCAAATAACGTAAAAAGATCATTTTTCCTATATATAATATAATTTAAATATAGGGTCCTGCATAATATAAGTTGTCCTCTAGGGGAACTTATGCACTCTTTTAGGATGTCAAACCTGAATAAAGTATTTTCCGCAGCGTATAAGTATAGTTTTTAAACTGTGCACTAGATGATCCACTGAGCCGAGGGATGCAGCCTTTAAAATATAATTGATTTTCTAATCATTAAACTTATGAATTTTTATAGTCTAGTTAGATGGTGTTCGCCTGAGCGTCGACAGTTACCCCCTGCTCGACGTGGCATCACGATGCGTGTTTTCTCATACTCTGATTCTTCTTAAATTTGGAGAAAATGTGGGTCGTGACAGTTGGTATCAGAGGGAGGTTGCTTGACAAGTTAGTCGGGCAACCTTTCCTTTTGATTGCATTAGTAGTTTAGCATCATGTCATTCACACACCGATATGTCATTAGCAGGTCTTGGCAAAAGCACGAACATAACACTCATAGCATAACATGAAGTATATGGGGCATATTATGTAGTATGGGATTCATAATATGTGTTCGTATATGGATCCACCATAGGGGCAACATGTGAGGGTTATATAGTAGGATGCATAACCTCACCACATGGCTGCGACTAGCTCATTTTCTTTTCGTTGCATGAGAATGTTATGTAGTATGGGATGCATAATATTTTCATGTGTACGCCGCTCATAACATGCATTAGGGCCTTTTTAGAATGCATAGCACAAACATGCATATCATAACATTGCATAAGCACAACGTGCCAAACTAAAGACTGGCAAGATGACATATGTACACACATAAGTTTTGAGTCAAAAATAATATAAGTTCATGCATTCCCGATCTAGGCACAAGAGTTAGAAAGGTGGTGGTAAACCCTCCTAGGTTAGGCATAACATCAATTCTTTTAAAAAAAACTCCCAGAGCAAGTTTAGCAGCTTTATGTTCATATTTATATATGTATTGTCTGTAGTTGTAGTTAGTTGTAGTTGTTGTACTATGATCTGACTAATGTTGTTATGATTTTAGGATGGCGAGAATTACTTCGACTAGATCGACTCCCCTGTCTGAGGGTGAGTCATCTGGAGCGCATAATGATGCGGTTATCGAGAGCCTGCGATAGAGTAGCGATTCCTTGAGCAGGCAGATGGTGGAGATGCAAGCCCAGATCCAGTCTTTGGTGGCAGTTGTGGAAGGACAGACTCAGGGAGTGCAAGGCCCAGCAGGGGGGTTAGCTGTTCCTCCTCCTCCTGCACCCCTGAGACCTCCAGTGGTGGTGCCAGCAGAGATGGCATTTATCTCGTAGTTTCAGAGACTTAGCCCTCCTACTTATGATGGGAAGGCAGATTTTATGGTCATAGATGATTGGCTGATCTCCATGGAGGAGATGTTCTCATACTCTGGTATTACAGATTATCAGAGAGTGATGATAGCCGCCTATCAGCTTAAGGGTTTGGTTAAGAGTTGGTGGCTTAGAGAAAAGGAGAGCTTGGTAGCTGGTTGCTCTTGGGAAGTATTCAAGTAAATGCTGCTGAGGAAGTTCTTGCCATCGGTCGAGCGTGACCGTCTTATGAACGACTTCCTCCACCTGAAGCAAAGACAACTTACGGTCGGTGAGTATGAGATAGAGTTCAGCAAGTTGAGCCGGTTTTCTCCTTGGTTGGTGAGTGTTGAGGCTGATCGAGTCAAGCGGTTTCTTGGTTGCTTGAGGAGAGAGGTTCAGCAGTTGACCAGTGCATATGGATCAGAGACTTATGCAGGGGTACTGGAGGCTGCTCTAAAGGTAGAGGCAATTGAGACCGCAAAGAGCAAAGGCCAGCAAATGAGGAAGGACAAGAGGAAGTCTGTGGAGGAGAAGAAACCCCAGGTACCCGGTGCTGCTTCGGGAAAGAAGAGCAAGGTGGTGTGTAGCTTCTGTGGCCGGTCAGGCCATGCGGTTGAGAGGTGTTTCAAGAAGGCAGCAACTCAGAAGAAGGAGCAAGTTCATGCTATTCAGGGTGCTCCTAGGAGGGATATTTCCTGTTCCGTTTGCAAGCAACCCGTACATGATGCTGCCCAGTACTGGACCAAGGATAAAGTCTGCTATCAGTGTGGACAGAAGGGCCATATCAAGTCTTGGTGTCCTCAGGTCCAGCCTGCTCTTCATGCAGTTCCACTTCAGGCATTACCTCCGCCTCAGCGTGTGGACAAGGGCAAAGGAAAGCTGAACGTGGTCTCTTCCGAGGAGGCTCAAGTTTCGACTCAGGTCATCTCAGGTTAGTTGTTTTTCCAGCCTGAAAGTTTTATTTACTAGAACGGTTATAATTTTGTTTTGGTAGTTCCTTAGTTGTATATACTCCTATAGGGAAATTTAAGGTGAAGAATTGTTGGGCGCGTGTTCTGTTCGACTCCGGCGCTACCCACTCATTTGTGGCTATAGCCTTTATGGAGCGACATCGGTTGACTCTAGATCAAGTTCATGATACCTTCTGCATCAAGTTCCCTTCTGGTGAATCTGTGTTATCAGATTTGGGCATTCTAGATTGCCCTGTTTTTTTGGGAGACTTTCTTTTGAAGGCAGACTTGAAGATGATTGATCTGGAGGACTTCGATGTTATTCTGGGCATGGACTAGCTGTCTAAGTATGATGCGATTATTCAGTGCAAAGGGAAGCGCTTGGACTTCATCAAGGACAACGGTCAGCCCAGAAGCATGTATGCTGATCCGTGTAAGGATTCTCCTGTCATTTCTGCGGTATGTGCTCAGAAGCTGTTTCATTCTGATTGTTTTGCTTGTTTAGTCTCGGTGGTTGGGACTACTGTTAGTGTACCGCGTTTGGAGGAGATTCCTGTTGTTCGTGGTTTCGCTGATGTTTTTCCTGATGACCTTCTTGGTTTCCCTCCCGATCGGGATATTGAGTTTGTGATTGATTTAGAACATGGTACGCGTCCTATTGCTAAGGCGCCGTACCGGATGGCCCCTCGTGATTTAGAGGAGTTGCGAGTCCAGTTGGATGAGTTATTGGCAAAAGGATTTATCAGGCAGAGTTCCTCGCCTTGGGGTGCTCCTGTTTTGTTTGTAAAGAATAAAGATGGGTCGATGAGGCTTTGCATCGACTACAGGGAGTTGAACAAAGTCACTATTAAGAACAGGTACCTTCTACCGAGGATCGATGACTTATTTGATCAGTTGCGCAGTAGCACGGTGTTCTCCAAGATCGATCTTCGTTCTGGCAATCATTAACTCAGGATCCGTGAGACAGATATTCCACAGACTGCGTTTAGATCGAGGCATGGACAATTTGAGTTCTTGGTGATGTCGTTTGGTTTGACCAACGCACCATCAGCCTTAATGGATATGATGAACCGGGTGTTCAAGGATTTTCTAGACAAGTTCGTTGTGGTTTTCATCGATGATGTGTTGATCTATTCTCGCAGTGCTGAGGAGCATGAGTAGCATCTGCGCTTGGTTCTATCGGAGTTGAGGAATCACAAGTTATTCGCCAAGTTGAGCAAGTGCGAATTTTGGTTGCCTCAGGTCTCGTTTCTGGGCCATGTGGTGAACAAGGATGGGATCTCGGTCGACCCGGAAAAGATCGCAACAGTGATGGATCTGAGCAGGCCAGGCACGCCCAAGGAGATCAGAAGCTTACTAGGGTTGGTCGGCTACTACAAAAGGTTCATGGAGGGTTTCTCTACCCTGGCTGCACCTTTGACCAGGTTGACTCAGAAGAACGCGGCCTTTGTTTGGAGCGAGAAGTGCGAAGAAGCCTTCCTGGAGCTAAAGAACAGATTATGCACTGCTCCCGTTCTGACCCTACCTATTGAGGGTGTGGAGTATGATGTGTACGTGGATGCTTCGCATGTTGGTCTGGGTTGCGTGTTGATGCAGGCTGGAAAAGTGATTGAGTATGGGTCAAGGAATTTGAAGACTCATGAGAGGAATTACCCTACGCATGACCTTGAGTTTGCAGCGGTGATTTATGCATTGAAGCTGTGGAGGCATCTATTTTATGGGGCTCAGTGCAAGATCTTCACTGATCATAAGATCCTAAAGTACGTGTTCACGTAGAAGAAGTTGAATCTGCGCCAGTAACGGTGGCTAGAGTATGTGGCCGATTATGATGTGGAGATCCAGTATCATCCAGGCAAAGCCAATGTGGTGTCCGACGCCCTGAGCCGGAAGACAGGGAAGATCTTTAATCTCTTCGCCGATTGTTTAGTGGAAGAGTTCCTCCTTATGGATATCTCAGTGGGATGCTGTGACATGCAGAGCAGTTTGGCAGTGGCAGAGCCGTCTTGGATTTCTCTTACTAGGTTGCACAAAAAGGATGATCCAGACCTTCTGCACTTATACCTCAGAACTTAGAGAGGGGAGTTGCCAGATTTTTCTATCGATGATGCGGGTACTTTGAAGTACCGCGGCAGATTTTGCATCCCCGCTATTGGAGACATCAGGGGTATGATATGCAGAGAGGCTCATGGATCCAGTGTTGCCTACCATCCAGGATCTACAAAGATATATCGTGATTTGAAGCAGATTGCCTGGTGGTATGGGATGAAAAGTGATATAGCCCGATTTGTTACTGAGTGCCACACTTGCAAGCATGTGAAGGCCGATCACGGAAGGCCTGGTGGTAAGTTGACTCCGTAAGAGATCCCGACTTGAAAGTGGGAAAACATTTCTATGGACTTCATTACGGGCTTATTGAGATCAACAAGGGGATATGATTCTGTTTGGGTTATAGTGGATAGATTGACGAAGTGTGCTCACTTTATGCCATATAAAATTGATTATCCGATGAATAAGATAGCAGAGCTGTACTTGAATGAGGTCATCAGATTGCACGGTGTGCCTGTTAGCATCATTTCTGATCGAGACTCCCGGTTTACTTCTCGTTTTTGGCAGAGTCTGCAGGAGGGTTTGGGTACATATCTGAGGTATTTTACTGCTTACCACCCACAGACCAATGGGCAGACGGAGTGGGTGAACCAGATAGTCTAGGATATGATCAGATGCTACATTCTAGACCACGGTGGAGCGTGGGATGAGCGGTTTTTGACTTCTGGAGTTTACATACAACAACAGTTATCAAGAAAGTTTGCAAATGGCTCCGTTTGAAGCTTTGTATGGGAGGCGCTACAGAACTCCCCTGTTTTGGGCTGAGGCAGGTGAGAGACCCTTGTTGGGTCCCGATGCGCTCGAGGAGATGGAAGTCGCAGTGAAGCTTATTCGAGAAAAGCTTCGTATAGCTCAGGAGAGATATGAAAAGAACGCCAATCGGCGTAGGTCTGACTTGGAGTTTTCTGTAGGGGACCTTGTGTTTCTTAAGGTTTCCCCAATGGTTGGTGTTAAGAGGTTCGGTAAGAATCGGAAATTGGACCCGAGGTATGTGGGCCCGTTTAAGATTATTGAACGGATTGGCGTATCAGCATATAGGTTTGATTTGCCAGCAAACTTCCCAGGTGTTCATAATGTATTTCATGTAAGCCAATTGCGCAAGTGGTATTCTTTCCCTTGCTGTGTAGTTCTTTTTTTGTCTATCTCCTTGTTGCCCTGTTAGCCCTAGGATAGAAACCATTGTTCATTTTCTCGGCTTCGGTTTATGTTCAGCATACCTGATATGAGTTTCCTATTTAGTGGTACTCCTAGCAGCCACCCTTTCCTTTTATTTTATTCTCCTCCAACTGTTAGTAGAGAAGGCCTTGTACTTGGGCTGAGTAAGGGTTGAGGGTTGGGTAGATTTTCATGTGTAGTAGTTGTAGCCGGGTAGAGGAGAAAAGCTATAGTTTAATTTTATGAAAAAATCTGTCTTGCTTAGGCTCGGGTTTGGATGAATTTGTGCTTGCCTGTGTAGTGGATGTAGCAGAAGCCTTTCCTTTCCTTAGTCTAGATGATTAGAATATTTCAGGGCTCGACATTGAGTGTGGTGCACACACTCAATGCCGGGTCTGCTTGGATTTGGAGTCTAGTGTGGTGCACACACTCAACGCTGGGTCTGCTTGGATTTGGCGTTGAGTGTGGTGCACACACTCAACGCCGGGTCTGCTTGGATTTGGCGTTGAGTGTGGTGGACACACTAAACGTCGGGTCTGCTTGGATTTTGCGTTGAGTGTGGTGCACACACTCAACGCTGGGTCTGCTTAGATTTTGCGTTGAGTGTGGTGCACACACTCAACGCCGGATTTGCTTGGATTTGGCGTTGAGTGTGGTGCACACACTCAACGCCGGGTCTGCTTGGATTTGGCATTGAGTGTTGTGCACACGCTCAACGCTGGGTCTGCATGGATTTGGCGTTGAGTGTGGTGCACACACTCAATGCCGGGTCTGCTTGTATTTGGCGTTGAGTGTGGTGCACACACTCAATGCGGGGTCTGCTTGGATTTGGCGTTGAGTGTAGTGCACACACTCAACGCCGGGTCTGCTTGGACTTAGCGTTCAGTGTGGTGCACACACTCAACGCCGTAGCCTTTTTGGTCCGTTCTTTTGCGGCTAAGTATTGTGCCGTTGAGTGAGTCGACCTCACTCAACGCCATGGTTGTCTAGGCATTGAGTGAGGCGGACTCATTCAACGCCGCAGCCAATCCGCGCAGTTTTGCTGGTTAGCGTTGAGTGAGGCGGACTCACTCAATGCCCCGCCAAACCGAGCAGTTATGTCGGATGGCATTGAGTGAGTGGGCCTCACTCAACGCCATGGCGGTTTAGGTGTTGAGTGAGGCGGACTCACTTAAGGCCGCAGCCCATTCTTGCGGTTAAGTATTTTTGCATTGAGTGAGTCGACCTCACTCAACGCCAAAGCTGTTTTGGCGTTGAGGGAGGTGGACTCACTCAACGCCACCGTTAGTTTTTGCGGCTAGGTGCTAAGGCGTTGAGTGAGTGAACCTGTAACAGCTTATCACCTTTATCATCACCTCCTGCATATCAATCAACGGTTGGATATAAGATATCATCAAAATGCAAGTTAGGTAATATCACCGGGAGGGATATTTATCCGAGCCAGATTTACAATAACCCACTCCTGTGTTCTCCGAACCAAATACTGACAGTTGGTAGCTTGAAATAAATGATCCTTCCAAACATCCAGATGTTGACACGTGTTCCCTCATTGTATTAGCTTGTAACCTTTATTACAACGGATAGTTTTGTCTTAGTATAAATATGAATGATTAGCATGTAATAGTTTTTAAGATGGATTTTAATGAAATAAGTTCTTCACCTTCTTCCCTGATTTCGTCTCTCCTTCCCTTAGCCACCCTCTGGCTCTCCTCTATGTTACTGCTCTGAAATCTTTGTTACATTTGGTGCATCTCGTTCTTGACCTCAGCCTTCCATTTCCATGGCGGTTGGCACACGCTCTCACGGCGACGAGAACCACCCCACCGACGTCCATCATGCTGTTCAGGAGGAACAATGGGCACGAAACCAACAAATTGAGACTCTCCGTCAAGAGATGCAAACACAGGCCAATCTCTTGACCCAAAAATTCTTGTCCACTCGCGATCAAAACACAGATGAAATCGCAGAATTATAGACGGCAATGCGAGCGCTTACAGACACTTTTCAACGCTCCATCGAGTTGAACACCGCCAGAATTCAAAAGCAAACAGATCAATGCACCGGGCAATCATCCGCAGGAATCTTGGGAGCCTCTCCACCAACCGAGCAGCAAACTCAGGTCGTTTCTGCACAACCAAAACTCTTATCTATTTCCTGTCCGTGTTTTTCTGAAGGAGACCCCACCGACTGGTTATATGAACTCAAAATTTTTTTTCAGTACAACTCAATCACTCCGCAAGAATACCTGATTTATGCAGCATTACATTTAGATAAGCCGGCATCTCGTTGGTATCAAGCCACACTCACAGATCACCCAACCATAACTTTTGAATACTTTGTAAAAGCAATAATGAAACGATTTGGACCCTGTGCTTATGAAAACCCACAAGGCGCATTAACTAAATTAACACAAAAAGGCACAGTTTTAGATTTCAAGAAAGATTTTGAAGAACTAAAAAACAAAGTACCAGGGCTAGATCCTACATTTACAACCAATATGTTCATTTCAGGACTTAACCCCTTGATTCAAAGTCAAGTACTGATTCATGAACCCACAGATTTAGATACAACCTTTGCCATGGCAAGATTAATCGAAGCCCAACAACAACCAGGACATAGGATTCCATCCTACCAATCAAAACACACAGTTAGTTTTCAATCCTCCACTCCCACTTGGCAACAACTACCACGCAACAATCAGCCACAACACCCTCCCAAAACACCCTTAATTAAAAGACTTTCGCCCCAAGAACTACATTCAAGAAGGGAAAAAGGCCTTTGTTATAACTGTGACAAAAATACCACCCGGGACACAAATGTAAGGGTAAAGGAGTGCTGTGTTATTTTTTTGGAGCAGAAGATGAGGACAGCCCTGACACAGTCCACCATTTATCAGATATAGAGGATGATTCACCGAACCTAGTTGCCACTATGCATGCCTTATCAGGATCCGTATCTTCTAGTTCCCTCCGCTTTACTGGACACATCCATAACTCCCCAGTAGAAATTTTAATAGACAGCGGTAGTTCACATAATTTTATTTCCCCATAAATAGCAAAGTACTTGGACTTACCCATACTTAGTATTCACGAATTTCCCGTATTATTGGGTAATGGATCAACCATCAAATGCCAAGGGATGTGTAAGGACATTCCAGTGCTCATCCAGACCCATAATTTTGATACACATTTATTTGTGTTAGATATAAAAGGAGCAGACATAATCTTGGGCGTTCGTTGGTTACAACTATTAGGCCCCGTCACCACCGATTTTTCCAATCTGACTATGACTTATAATGGACCTCAGGGCCCAATCAGTCTTTTGGGACATAATAGTTGTCCCGAGTGTCAAATTTCATCATCGCAACTGGCACGTTTATTATCGTTACAACCCATGGCCACTTGTTGGTTAATCACTACCAGTACACCCCATCCTACTGAACTAGAACAATCACTTATAGGATTACCACCAAACTTTCATTATCTGCTACAAAAGTATGAGAGTTTGTTTCACGAGCCCAATTCCTTACCCCCTTCTCGAGACATCGACCATAAAATAAATTTGGAACCAGGAACACAGGCACCAAACATTAAACCATATCGTTACCCATAGTATCAGAAAAATGAAATAGAACAATTAATTAAAGACATGCTCCACAAAAATCACATACGGCCGAGTACCCCGAGTTTCTCCTCACCCGTTCTTTTAGTCAAAAAACGAGATGGAACTTGGAGATTTTGTGTGGATTATCGGGCTTTAAATAAAATTACAACCAAAGACCGTTTTCCAATACCCACAATAGATGAGCTATTAGATGAACTTCACCATGCCAAATATTTTACAAAATTTGATCTACGATCCGGATACCATCAAATCCGCATGGCAGATCAAGACATCCATAAAACAGCATTTTGAACACACCAGGGGCATTACGAATTCACCGTAATGCCCTTCGGCCTTACTAATGCACCATCAACCTTCCAGTTTTTAATGAATAAAATTTTTCAGCAATATTTGAGAAAATTTATTGTTGTGTTCTTTGATAATATTCTACTATATAGTTCGAACCAGAACGACCACTACATCCATCTCCAACTAGCCTTTGATATTCTTACTCATCATAACCTTCAAATAAAAAAATCAAAGTGTTCTTTCCTGGCCACTAAAATAGAATTTTTAGGCCATGAAATAACAGATGGGAAGGTAGGCCCAACTCAAATTAATCTGGAGGCCATAAGTACCTTCCCAATTCCTAAAAACCAAAAGGATGTAAGATCTTTTTTAGGATTGACGGGATACTACAGAAAATTTATCCAAAACTACGCAACAATAGCTTACCCATTGACAGACTTACTTAAACTGGGCCCTTTCCACTGGACAGATAAGACACAACAAGCCTTTTTACATTTAAAAAAATGTTTACTTGAGCCACCAGTACTAACCCTACTAAATTTCAATATACCCTTCAAACTAGAAACAGACGCCTCAGGATTAGGGGTAGGGGCAGTTCTGTCACAACAACGGAAGCCCATCGCTTATTTTAGTAAAAAATTAAGTGGCCTGATGCAAAAGAAATCCACCTATGTGCGAGAAATGTACGCAATTACAACGGTTGTGGCAAAATGGCGACATCATCTATTAGGCCACCAATTCCTAATATATACGGACCACCAGAGCTTACACCACTTACTCACACAGGATTTACACACACCAGAGCAGCAAATGTTTTTCTCAAAATTACTAGGCTACGATTATGTGATTAAATATAAACCAGGAAAGCAAAACATTGTAGCTGACACTCTATCAAGAGTTGATTCAACCCCAAACCAAACACCATCCATGAGCCTCCATGTACTCACTGCACCAATCTCACCCCTTTTGGAGGGATTGGAAGAGGAGTACCAAAATGACAACTACACAAAGGACTTACTGCAAACATTAAAAACACACCCCATCTCCAGCCAAATTGGACACTTAAAGGAGCTCACATTTACAACAAACATAAACTATACATTCCAGAACATTCAACACTCACCACAAAACTCATTCGTGAAGCCCATGATAGTTTATGGGGGGGTCATTCAGGGGTAAAAGGAACAACTTATCGCTTGCAACAACAATTCTACTGGCCTAACATGAATAAGCAAGTAGAAGTTTATATCAAAAAATATGACCTTTGTCAAAGAGCTAAACCTAGTAATCATCTACCATACGGACTTCTGCAACCACTAGAAACGCCGACAAAATTATGGGCAGATCTTACAATGGATTTTATCACAAATTTACCTAGTTCAAATTCGACAACAATAATAATGGTCATAGTAGATCGTTTTTCAAAAGCCGTACACTTTGCTATCGTTAAAACTTTAACAGGGCCCTTGGTGGCGACGATTTATTGGGACACAGTAGGAAAAATACATGGAATCCCCGAAACTATCATTTTTGATCGAGACACGATTTTTTAAAGCAATTTTTGGAAAGAATTGTTTCGACTACAGGGGACACGATTAAAATACAGCTCGGCTTACCATCCGCAAACAGATGGCTTAACCGAGCGTATAAATCGCTCACTCGAACAATACCTCCGGAAATTCTGTAACCACAATCACAAAAAATGGTCAACATTACTTAGCTATGCGGAATTTTATTTCAATACTTCATTTAACTCCGCGATCGACATGACTCCATACGAAGTCATGTTCGATCGAAAACCACCTGGTTTATTGTCTTACAGCCCAGGAGGAACGACAAATGAAGCAGTCGAAACAACCTTACAAAAGAGAGAAAAAATATTGCATCAGCTCAAGGTAAACCTTCACAACTCACAGCAGAGAATGAAAGTATACGCGGACAAAAAGAGAATGGAGTTACAACTCACTCCAGGGGAGTGGGTTTTACTTAAGCTCCACCCATACCGACAGTTATCTCTACATTGAAACTTCAACAAGAAACTAAGTATGAAGTACTACGACCCATACAAAGTTTTAGAGCAGATCGGAAAAACAGCTTATCGCTTGGATCTTCCTCCAGAAGCTAAGATCCACCCGGTATTTCATATTTCTCAACTTAAAAAATACAAAGGGGAACCAGGACCTCAAGGGATTACACTTCCAGCAAGTCACTGGAAGAACAACCCTCTTCATCAGCCCTTGGCAGTGGTGTCAACACGAAAAATCCAAAGAGAGGGAATGGAAATACATCAAGGCTTGATCCAGTGGAATGGTTTGGCCCCAGAAGACGGCACTTGGGAAGATCTTTCTTCCCTAGTCGATTTTCCGCAGATCGCAAGGGATGAAACCGTAATTACTGCTCCAACATGGAAAACAAAAGGAAAACGAAGCCAGCGACGACAACAGGACAACAACGGACAAACCCAAAAACCCGCAAGTTAACCTCTTCACCATTTATATAGTGAGAGGACAACAGACGCAAAGAAAAATCTTCGAAGAAAACTGGAAGGGAGATTAAACCTGGAGATATGAGTTACAGAATCAGCTGTATAAAGGCCTTGAGTACATGCTCACAGTCATCATCATCTTCTGCCATCTACTAATTATCCCCATCAAGCTCCAGCCAGCTTCCTTCAACCTCAGCTTAGAGTTTTCAGGCGGCAAGGTTTTTAGGGTTAACGCTGAGCACAACGTTGCTTTTAAGGGAAGAGAAATGTAACAGCTTATCACCTTTATCATCACCTCCTGCATATCAATCAACGGTTGGATATAAGATATCATCAAAATCCAAGTTAGGTAATATCACCGGGAGGGATATTTATCCGAGCTAGATTTACAATAACCCACTCCTGTGTTCTCCGAACCAAATACTGACAGGTGGCAGCTTGAAATAAATAATCCTTCCATCCATCCGGATGTTGACACGTGTTCCCTCATTGCATTAGATTGTAACCGTTATTACAACGGATAGTTTTGTCTTAGTATAAATATGAATGATTAGCATGTAATAGTTTTTAAGATGGATTTTAATGAAATAAGTTCTTCACCTTCTTCCCTGATTTCATCTCTCCTTCCCTTAGCCACCCTCTGGCTCTCCTCTATATTACTGCTCTGAAATCTTTGTTACAGAACCTCACTCAACGCCGTGGCTATTTTGGGGTTGAGTGAGGTTAGCTCACTCAACGCCACAGCCAGTGTTGCAGAAGGCGTTGAGTGAGTGAACCTCACTCAACGCCGTAGCTGTTTTGGCGTTGAGTGAGGTTAACTCACTCAATGCCACCGTTTGTTTAGGCATTCAGTGAGTGAGGCTCACTCAAATCCATGCCGTGTTGAGCCATCTAACGCTTTTCCCTTACCTTGATTTTCTCTCCCGAGTGAATTTCCTTTGGTTTTGAGGTTCCTTGTCGACTATGTTTTTCCAAAGGCCGAATCGTGGGTTGTGGTTCGTAGTGGTGGTTTGAAGCTCTTAATAGGGGTGAAGTTGTGTGACTTAGCCGCGACCACACTTTTATCTTGTTCCAGGTACGGGCTGGGCAAGTTGGTGGGAGGTCCCAAGTCCTTTCACATGTAGACCCATGAGCTTTGTTTCTTGGAAATGGTGGTTGGGGGACTGATTTTGCCTCCAACCCGGATCCACGTTGTTTTTGCTACTGCCATCTCTCACAATTTAGGGTGTTAGATGTCTCTTCCTTTATAGAGTGCAACATTTTGGGCTCATGGCAGCCTTGTTAACTCTGCAGGATTTTTGGGCAGGGTTGTCGCTGTTTTCTCGCACATAGTGCTTTTCCTTTTTGCCTTGCCTTGGACAGTGGTGCTTGTTACGGTTTACTTACTCTTCTTCCTTATCATTTAGATTAACATTTCCGTACAGCTTATTTGTTTTTGCTTGCTGAAGAATTCTTTTCTTCTTTGAATGCCTCAGGTTCTGGTTAGTAGTCGATTAGGCGGCTAGTTGTGCTGTGCTGTTGCTGGTGGTCTCTCGTTCTGTGGAGATCAGTTCCTTGTTCTTGTGAGGTTGTTTTGTGCTTCTTTTTTACAGTCATACATACTTGCCAGTGGGTTCGTGTCAGTTTGTTGGCGCCCACTGGTAGTTTTACCTTGATACTAGATATGTTATCTTTTTGCTGCTACCTTTTCTGGAGATAGTCTACTTGCTCTTGGGATGCTTTATGCGAGGTTGCTAGTTACTTTTAAACCTAAAAACACTATTATAAGTATATCTCATGATCATTATGTTTTTTAAAACTCCAACACTATTTTCCAAACAACTGATGAAGATTTTCTATAGTTTTAAAATATTATCCGAACTAAAATCTCAAATAGACAAGTGTACCTATCGAAATATAGTATAGGAAATGTCGTATTAGACTCGGGGCCTGTTGAGTACTCCTACTCACGCAAATTAATATTATTTTATCTAAATATAAAATGGGTAAATTAAACTAAAGAAGGAAGAAAATAAACTAACAACGAGCACTTGATCTAGACTCACTTTGAATTAACCTTTTATAAAACACAAACTCTAATTTACTCACCTTGACCATGGAGGTTCCTAACGTACAAAAGCGTCTCTCTCGAGCTCATGCTTCTGACTAAACTTAGGTTGATCGATTAAGACCTCTCGGCCAGTCGAAACCCCTAAGCTTGCTTTACGCGGTGAACCCCGCTATTGGATTTGACTCCAATCCGGAAGATCCATGTCATCCTCTCTCAAGGAGTGCATGCGGCTCCTTCTATCTTTGAGCGATCTACTCATATCCGCAACCTCTCGGTCATTTAAGATACGGATCTAGGATTAAAAACATATTCGCGAAATATGAATTCGATACAAAATAATTCAAAGATAAATCGATAGTGATAAATAAAGAGTTTGATAAAATGAGTTTATTCACTTTCAAAGTTCATCATGATCAAGTGCTAATGTAAGTTAGCTACTTGACATGATAAAAGAAATACATAAAAAGAAGAGAAAGAAGAACATGTTTGCAAAAAGGAAATTCTTGAATTGAAATCTAAACTATGAATTTGAAATTACATAAAAGATAATGCTGAAAAACAATAAACTAAGCTACAAAATACTTCTAAAACATGCTCCTAATCTTCCTCCTGATCTTCTAAACACATCTGGAATTTATAGATTTTTCTGCTTGGGAGTCACGCCCATTGGTCACGCCCGTGACCTAGGGTGTGTCAGGCTCGAAAACTGCTGTCTTGAAAGCCCGGGAACGTTGGAGAAAAACCGCCAAAAATCGCTGTTTTGCAGGTCACGCCCCTAGGTCACGCCCGTGACCTAGGGCGTGTCTAGTCTGTTACAGGAAACGGCGGGAATGGGAACGGCGGGAAGTAATTCTGCTGTTTCTGAAGTGGTCACGCCCTAGGTCACACCCGTGACCTAGGGCGTGTCTGACTGGTTCAGCAAAACAGTTGGAAACGGCGCAATCTGGGATTAATTTGGCAGTTTTGGGTAGGTCACGCCCTAGGTCATGCCCGTGACAGGGGGCATGTCCTTAGAAAAAAGTCCCATAATTGTTCAGGGAAGCTTTCTGGAGAAATCTATTTTTTGACCTAGACACGCCCGTGACTCAAATGTCACGCCCGTGTCACAGGCGTGTACTTGTGAAATTCTCCAGAATTGTAGAGGACGTCATCCTCTTTCTGTTGACTGGTTGCACGTCCCGTAACTCTTCCTGGTTTGAAAGTTATGACCATTTGAAGGTCAGCTATCCGTGACCAAAAATGATCATTTTCTCCGTTTCAACTCCTGATCAGTCCAGCAAGCTCCAAATTTCTATTCGCAGCTCATATTGACCTGAAATATGAAAATAAAGCAATTAGGACCATAATTAATAAAATATAATTATAATCTTATTATTAATTAAATAAAAAATATATGAAAAAACTATAATTAGTGACTTATCAAATACCCCTATACTTAATCTTTTGCTATTCCAGAGCAAAACAATGAGAAGTACTTATAAGAAATTTATATTTTTTTATTTAAACTAAAAATTTATTAAATCAAAAGAAAGTTAAAAATAAAATTTAGCGATTTAAATATTAAATCCTAAACTATGAAATTAAAATGTACAGAGAAAGGTATTTAGCAAAAATTTCTCATATAAATTAATTAGAATTCAAAATTAAGTAATTTAGCAAACAAAATTAGATTAGAATTATTCACATTATTACTAAAAAGAAACTTGTAAGAAATTTTTAACTACTACTTATGCTCTCTTAGTATTTTTATTTACTTCTAAAACCATTTTTTTAGGATTTGGGGAAAAGGAAAATGAAGAGTTTTTGGATTGGAGGTGATGAATTTTATCCTCTCACCCCACACATTTTTTTCTTTTGATATTTGCATATGTTTACCGAGAAAATGATGGATTTTATCCTCTCATTTTCCATGACATATGAACAAATATTTTTTCTCTTCAAATCAAAATAAAAATTAAATGGGAGTAATAAATTTTGTTCTTTTACTCTTATTTTTTATTTGGGGATTGCATATGTGTACCAAGGAATTTATAAGTCCCATGACATATGATCTAACCAAAATAAAAAATTGCATATGTGTACCAAGGGATGATGAATTTTATCCTCTCATCCCTATGACATATGATCTAACAAGAAAATTTAAAACAAAGGGAAGTTTACACAAAATTTAAATTAAATTAAATTAAAATAATTAGAGAGCAACTATAGTAAATTTAGAATTTCCTAAGAATCTTTAAGCATAAATGATTATAATTAAAATCAAAAGATTGTTAAACTAAACACTATAAAATTGAAACTAATTAGAATTAAGAGAAAAAGAAGTAAATAAGGTTCTCTAAACAAAATTAATTCATAAGTTTATTTCTCAAAATTAAATCGCTAAAAATTAATTTAACTAACTATGATAAAATAAAAGACTAGCAATTTAAAAATTATAAAAATTCTATAAATAAACTCAATTAAATTGATGAAAATCACATAAAATTAAGTAGGGGTTTATTTATATTTTTTGAATTTTTTTTTAAGATAACAATACTAAAACAAAGAAAAGATAAATTAAAATCCTAATTTTTTTTATTATTTCTTGGACTTCCCAAGGACTACCTAGTGACGGGTTCGCAAGGTACTAGGCAGTTTTGTGGGATGAAAGCCCAACACGGCCCTTTCCAAGAAATTAATTTTTGATTTTCTATTTTTTTTGTATTTTTAAAGATTTTCTTCAATTTTTTTTTGAAATAAAAGCATGAAATGGAGTCCACCCCCATAAAAATAAACATTGTCCCCAATGTTTACAAGCCAAGTAGGAGGGGGAAAAATGCATAAAAAAAGTAAATTGCAATGATTTAAAGATAATCAAGGGGTGTCTCCCAAGAACGCTTTTCTTTTCCCCGTCTTTAAGCTAGACGGTTTGGGTTAAGAAAATGGAAAATAAAAATTAAAGTGAACGGGCAACTCCCTTAATTCATGCTTTGGCGAAGATGCCAAAGTTGCTTGCTCGGCTACTCCTCTGCTTTCTTCTTGATTTTCCTTCTTGTAGTTGACTTGAAAATTGAGATTCAAATCACCGATCCATACCTGAGGTGATTTGAATTTTTGTAGAGGAGCGACAAATGGATCGTGGATGACGTTTAATTGCAACGGCTCCTCTTCTACATGACAATCGTTAGTATAAGGAAAATCAAAAGTAAGCGTTTCAGAAAAATCTTCGCAAGGAGGAGGCTCTTGCGAAGGTATAAGATTAGGCTCTGGTTGTTTATTTTCTAAAATTAATTTTTTATCCAAAAATTTACTGGAAATAAAATCATTGGACGCATCAGGATCAAATATTTTTGCTCCTAAAAAGTCATAAATTGTGCATGGAGGAGAAAAATTGGAAGTCGTAGGAGGAGACACATGTTCTTCTTCTACTTCGTCCGGTGTGCCAATAAAATTAATAAATTTTTGATATAATAATTCTACTTCCTCCTTTGAATAAGACACCAAGGGGGTACATGAAGATTCATGTTCCACCATAAAAGAAATATTTAAAGAAGGAGAAAAATTAGTAGAACAAGTGATAATTTCTTCTAAATTTTGGGGAGTATCAACTTGAAATTGTGTAAAGTCCCCAAAATTAGAAGAAGAAGTGTGTGGTGTGATAAAAGAAGGATAAAAATTCGGATCTAAATAATTATTCTCATCACTCGGGAAGTTTCCCGGTTGATCTTGCGAACAAGAAAAACCAATATCCGAGATGGAAGAAGAATTTTTTAAATCAAAATAATTATTCTCATTATAATTTGAAAAATTCATTTCATGAACATTTGAAAAATTAGTTTCATAAAAATTTGAACTAGAATTAGAATAAAAGTGAGAAAAATTATTATCATAATTAGTATCAAAATTATTTTCATAAGAAAAGTTTTTATAATAATTATAACGATAACAATACTCACTTCGATGATAACCACCACAATTATAACAAAAAATTTTGCGCTTTTGTGCAGCTTTCAAACATTCTAGTTGATTTTGAAGGTTGGCAAGATCGGCGACCAATTTAGATAACATATTTTTAATAAAAGAAAATAACACAACCTTTACCTAATAGAAATGAATTTTAAAAATAAAATAAAAAAGAATTGAGGTAGAGAAGAAGGTTGATAAAATTAATAAATCTGCGCTTTCAAAATATCAACAAAATAGTTCCCCGGCAACGGCGCCAAAAACTTGATGAAGATTTTCTATAGTTTTAAAATATTATCCGAACTAAAATCTCAAATAGGCAAGTGTACCTATAGAAATATAGTATAGGAAATGTCATATTAGACTCGGGGCCTGTTGAGTACTCCTACTCACGCAAATTAATATTATTTTATCTAAATATAAAATGGGTAAATTAAACTAAAGAAGGAAGAAAATAAACTAACAACGAGCACTTGATCTAGACTCACTTTGAATTAACCTTTTATAAAACACAAACTCTAATTTAATCACCTCGACCGTGGAGGTTCCTAACGTACAAAAGCGTCTCTCTCGAGCTCATGCTTCTGACTAAACTTAGGTTGATCGATTAAGACCTCTCGGCCAGTCAAAACCCCTAAGCTTGCTTTACGCGGTGAACCCCGCTATTGGATTTGACTCCAATCCGGAAGATCCATGTCATCCTCTCTCGAGGAGTGCATGCGGCTCCTTCTATCTTTGAGCGATCTTCTCGTATTCGCAACCTCTCGGTCATTTAAGATACGGATCTAGGATTGAAAACATATTCGCGAAATATGAATTCGATACAAAATAATTCAAAGATAAATCGATAGTGATAAATAAAGAGTTTGACAAAATGAATTTATTCACTTTCAAAGTTCATCATGATCAAGTGCTAATGTAAATTAGCTACTTGACATGATAAAAGAAATACATAAAAAGAAGGGAAAGAAGAACATGTTTGCAAAAAAGGAAATTCTTGAATTGAAATCTAAACTATGAATTTGAAATTACATAAAAGATAATGCTGAAAAACAATAAACTAAGCTACAAAATACTTCTAAAACATGCTCCTAATCTTCCTCCTGATCTTCTAAACACTTCTGGAATTTATAGATTTTTCTGCTTGGGAGTCACGCCCATTGGTCACGCCCGTGACCTAGGGCGTGTCAGGCTCAAAAACTGCAGTCTTGAAAGCCCGGGAACGTTGGAGAAAAACCGCCAAAAATCGCCTTTTTGCGGGTCACGCCCCTAGGTCACGCCTGTGACCTAGGGCGTGTCTAGTCTGTTACAGGAAATCGTGGGAATGGGAACGGCGGGAAGTAATTCTGTTGTTTCTGAAGTGGTCACGCCCTAGGTCACGCTAGTGACCTAGGGCGTGTCTGACTGGTTCAGCAAAACAGTTGGAAACGGCGCAATCTGGGATTAATTTGGCAGTTTTGGGTAGGTCACGCCCTAGGTCACGCCCGTGACAGGGGGCATGTCCTTTGAAAAAAGTCCCATAATTGTTCAGGGAAGCTTTCTGGAGAAATCTATTTTATGACCTAGACACGCCCGTGACTCAAATGTCACGCCCGTGTCACGGGTGTGTACTTGTGAAATTCTCCAGAATTGCAGAGGACGTCGTCCTCTTTCCGTTGACTGGTTGCACGTCCCGTAACTCTTCCTGGTTTGAAAGTTATGACCATTTGAAGTTCAACTATCCGTGACCAAAAATGATCATTTTCTCCGTTTCAACTCCTGATCAGTCCAGCAAGCTCCAAATTTCTATTCGCAGCTCATATTGACCTGAAATATGAAAATAAAGCAATTTGAACCATAATTAATAAAATATAATTATAATCTTATTATTAATTAAATAAAAAATATATGAAAAAACTATAATTAGTGACTTATCAATAACGTAAAAAGATCATTTTCCTATATATAGTATAAATTAAATGTAGGGTCCTGCATAGTATAAGTTGTCCTCTAGGGGAACTTATGAACTCTTTTAGGATGTCAAACCTTAATAAAGTATTTTTCGCAGCGTATAAGTATAGTTTTTAAACTGTGGTCTAGATGATCCACTGAGCTGAGGGATACGACCTTTAAAATATAACTGATTTTCTAATCATTAAACTTATGAATTTTCATAGTCTAGTTAGATGGTGTTCTCCTGAGCGTCGACAGTTACCCCCTGCGCGACGTGGCATCACGATGCGTGTTTTATCATACTGTGATGCTTCTTAAATTTGGAGAAAATCTGGGTCGTGACAACATGCGGCAAGGAAGGCCGCAACCAAGATGCAGAGGGAAAGAGGTCGCATGGCTAGAAAGAATAAGCCGCGCGAACAGCAAGCAGGACGTGCAACTAAGAAGGTCACAGCGGATAAGGAGAAGATTCTACAGTGGTCACGGTGACAACACACTAGTGGAAAGGAAGGCCATGACCAAGTTGCAGAGCAAGGAAAAGGGGAAGAAGTTGTGCGAACAAATTATATTGTACAAAGCAAGGAAGGCCGCGCGAACAAACAGAGTTCGTGCGAAAGAGAGGAAACCACGCGACTAAAGGAGATCGCGGGAAAAAGAAGAGACCGCGAGAAACAGGTCGCAAACAGACAAGGAGGGAGAGCAGAAAGGCCGCACACACAGAGGGGAAGTACTAGGGCGAGCAAACAGGTCGCGCGAGCAGGAACAAGCCGCTCGGACAGGTCGAGCGGACAGAGAGGGCGCAAAGAATAGGAGGAGAAGGGCAAGCCGTGCAGATAAGACAGAACAAACCGCGCGGATATAGGCAACCTGAATCAGGTGGAAACGATCGAGTCCTCTGATACCATGTACGAACAGAAAACCAGAGACCGAAAATTGGAGTAACAAAACTTTTATTATCCAAAAAGGTATCTATTACAAAGTGTTGGAACACCCTAGTTTGGATTTGGGTCAGGATCACTATGTCTTTAGGACTATTAGATTGACCCATCAATGTATAGCTAAGGGTCATAGGATGTGCTAAGTCAGAGGCTCTCAGAGATTGAAGAAATCAGCCAAGAGAAATCAGTCAAGAGAAGAATTCAGAATTCAACCTTGGCGTCGAGCTCAGATCGACGAGATGAGTTTAGGCGTCAAGCTAAGATCGATGATCTCTGAGCTCAGGTCCACGAGGCATCGAACTCCGTTCGACGATCTCCGAGCTCAGATCGACGTTTTCTGTCCCAGACCTGCTCAAATATCTCTGAGCTCAGATCAACGATCATCTTGTTGAGATCAATGATTTCTGCCATCACACGTAACGCAAGTTCCCAGGAAGATTTTTAGGATATCCTTGGTCTAATCAAAGTTAGCTGTTCATATTCCAACACAACTTTATTACAAGACAGTTACAAGAATGCATTTATGGAGATTATAGCCGTTGGAGTAACTAAGAGGCAGCAGTAATAAAAGAATTCTAATGACTATTGGACATCTATCAGAATATATACACAGAGATACAGAGAAACAAAAAAGAGAGAGAGAGAGAGGAGAATGTAGTGAAAACAGAACAGAGAAGAGAAGAAAAAGAAAATAGAAAGAGATACAGGAATCAGAGTTCCAGGAAGAACTCAACATCAACTGTACAGCCAGTGCTCTTCTCAGATCTACTGTTCCAGGAAGCCTGAAGAGACAACTACTCTACATCAGTCTGAAGGCTTACTGGAAGATCAACATCATCAAGGCTTCATCATTCACACTCCAAGACAACTCATATTTCAGCCTTTGCTGAAATCCTCATTTGCTGGAGCAGTCATTCATTGAAGACCTATCACCCTTTGCAAAGCTTCCACTCCTGAACCTACTGCTAATCTCAGGGGGAGCTTTGACAACATCATCAAAATCCACTTGTGCTTCTCTTTGATTGTTGAACAGAGAAGACAACATCTACTCTCCCTTCCCCACTATACAAAAGGTTCTTGAACTCCCTTCAAAAGTTCTGCTTAGTTTCTGAGATCTTGTCAAAACTCAGTGGTGGCAAGACACCTGATCAAAAAATCAAGTTTGATTTTTGAGCACCTTATCAAAAGCTCATTGGTGCCCAGGACACCTGATCAACTCTTCCTGCAGTGGATTCCTACCTAGGGTGGTAGAAGAGTGGACTACCCAAGTTTAGGGGAACCACTATAAAATTCTTGTGTCGTCTGGTTTGCCTTTATTTCTTTTCTTAATTATTCTTGTTGTGTGTTTTCTCTAATCTCTAGGATAGATCTCACTTTCAATTGGTATCATAGGCAGGTTGGTTATACAACAACTAAACCATCACTAGGTTGGTTGTTTATACAGGCTAACACCTAAACAAAAAGATCTCTCTTTTGATCCATCCTAGTAAGATTAATTATTCTGTTTTTCACATAGCAAGAATATGGAATATTCTAGCACCAGACCTCCTAAGTGCAACATAAACAAATTTTCACTTTGGAAGACAAGAATTAAGTCATTTATGGACAATATTGATGAAGAATTTTTTTATGCCATTGTGACAGGTCTCCCAACCTAAGCAAAAACAACTAAAAGGGCCAGGCAAGCTGACGCCAGAGCCATGAATTTCCTAGCACAGTCATTATCTGATGACTTGTTCCAGGAAGTTGTTGAATGCTCAACAGCTAAGGAGATATGGGATTCTCTTCATCAAATGGCTTCTGAAACAGTGGATGGAACAACAGAAAGAAGCCACAACATCTTATTTAAAGGAGAAGAATCAATATCCCTAGATGTTATTTGGGATGTATCAGATGATGAATCATCATTTGAAGATGAAGAGGAGGAAGCAAGGGCCAAAAAATTCTGCTTAATGGCCTTCAATACTTCCTGCAGCAGTTTAGAGGCTGAACAAACAGAAGGAAAATCAAAACCTGAAGAGGATCAGGTATTATCTAACTTTGTTTTCAGTTTAGTTAACTTGGAACTTCAATATCTCTGCCAAGATTCAATAAAACCTAAGGAGGAAACAAAACTTCTCAGAGGAATGTTTTCAGAATATATTCAAAGGAAGAAGAAACATTTTAATCGACGAAATGAGTTCAGACCATCGAAATCAGATCGACGATCCTATATAAATTGTCGAACTCAGTCTGCTCTTTCATAAATTTGATTTATAATTATAAGGATAAACTATTTAAAATATTTTAAAATCTTTTTCCTATTTAGAACAAATTTATTAGGAAGCATCTTTTCTTAGGGTTGCTTCCATCTTTTTGATATCTTGTTCAAAATTATGTTAGGACTTTTGTATGAGAATTCTCTGTCAGATAACTTTATATTTTTTATTAATCATTTTCTAAATTCATCTAGATTGAGTCCTCTACTCTAGTTGCATTGGTCAGCAGTGATCATGGCACTGAGTTTGAATCTTTTCTGATGAAAAGAAATTCTATAGGAAGGAAGATATCAGACTTTGTTTTTCAGATTTAGAACCCTAATAGAATTTGCTGGACAAATATTATTTTTCTGCTAACATATCCTTTTCAAGGAGAGAGCAATCTCTACCATAGCTTTCTGCAGGTACCATCTATAAGAGTTAGCTGGATGACTCAATCAAAATCCAATTTTCAAAGTCATCCCAGCCTCCTCCAATCACAGTTACTGCATCAACATAGGGGGAGACTGTAATGCCAGCAGCAGTAAGTTTTTAATAGCAACAGAAGACAACAACGCAAAGCTTTTCTTTTTATATCTTATGCTTTGTAATATTTATTGTAATATTTTCACTTTCATGTAAATAGTAATTCTAACCCAAATAGGGGGAGATTGTTGGAACACCCTAGTTTGGATTTGGGTCAGGATCACTATTTCTTTAGGACTATTAGATTGACCCATCAATGTATAACTAAGGGTCATAGGATGTGCTAAGTCAGAGGCTCTCAGAGATTGAATAAATCAGCCAAGAGAAATCAGTCAAGAGAAGAATTCAGAATTCAACCTTGGCGTCGAGCTCAGATCGACGAGATGAGTTCAGGCATCGAGCTGAGATCGACGATCTCTGAGCTCAGGTCCACGAGGCGTCGAACTCCATTCGATAATCTCCGAGCTCAGATCGACGTTTTCTGTCCCAGAACAGCTCCAATATCTTCCAGCTCAGATCGACGATCATCTTGTTGAGATCGACAATTTCTGCCATCACACTGAACGCAAGTTCCCAGGCAGATTTTCAGGATATCCTTGGTCAAATCAAAGTGAGCTGTTCATATTCTAATACAGCTTTTTTACAGGACAGTTACAAGAATGCATTTATGGAGATTATAGCCGTTGGAGTAACTAAGAGGCAGCAGTAATAAAAGAATTCTAATGACCATTGGCCATCTATCAGAATATATACACAGAGATATAGAGGAACAAAAAAAAAGAGAGAGGAGAAAGTAGTGAAAACAGAACAGAGAAGAGAAGAAAAAGAAAATAGAAAGAGATACAGGAATCAGAGTTCCAGGAAGAACTCAACATCACCTATACAGCCAGTGCTCTTCTCAGATCTACTGTTCCAGGAAGCCTGAAGAGACAACTACTCTACATCAGTCTAAAGGCTTACTGGAAGATCAACATCATCAAGGCTTCATCATTCACACTCCAAGACAACTCACATTTCAGCCTTTGTTGAAATCATCATTTGCTGGAGCAGTCATTCATTGAAGACCTATCACCCTTTGCAAAGCTTCCACTCCTTAACCTACTGCTAATCTTAGGGGGAGCTTTGACAACATCATCAAAATTCACTTGTGCTTCTCTTTGATTGTTGAACAGAGAAGACAACATCTACTCTCCCTCCCCCTCTGTACAAAGGGTTCTTGAACTCCCTTCAAAAGTTCTGCTTGGTTTCTGAGACCTTGTCAAAACTCAGTGGTGGCAAGACACCTGATCAAAAAATCCAGCTTGGTTTTTGAGCACCTTATCAAAAGCTCATTGGTGCCCAGGACACCTGATCAACTCTTCCTGCAGTGGATTCCTACCTAGGGTGGTAAGAGAGTGGACTATCCAAGTTTAGGGGAACCACTATAAAATTCTTCTGTCGTCTGGTTTGCCTTTATCTTATTGTGTGTTTGCTCTAATCTCTAGGATAGATCTCACTTTCACAAAGGTATGACCTCCCTTTTATAGAATGGAGGAGAGAAGAGAGATTACAAATAAGCAATGTGGGACTAATAATTACAAGAACATGAAACTATACAAGCCACACAAGCCGCACAAGCCGTATGGTTAGACTAATCGCACGACCACAATAATGAGGAAGGCAGGCGGCCAATATCCCCAAGTTTGCATAGTCAATTCGCCAGACCGCTCCGACCGCCAGACAGCAGCCAACAACATCTCGGCACCATGCCGCTGGGAGAAGTCTCCAGACTGCCAGACAAACCGCCAGACCGCCCGGTCTCCAACCTGGCTACCAAACTATTGGGACAAGCCGCCAGACCGCCAGACCGCCCTTTCTCAACCTAACAGACCGCTCGGTCTCAACATTTACTATTATAAGCACGGGTCCTACTCTGGAGAGCAGCCATCTGTTAAGGTCGAGCCTTAATTGGGGATAACCGGAGTTGAGGTGTTCCTCTAGGTTTAGCCCCAAATAAAGTGATCCCATGCTCCTTGTCGAAAGATGAGCTGAGGGTTACTTCCCGAAGATTGAAGCATAGTAGGGCAGGCTGCCACATACTCGGTGTATGCTAGCAAAAATTGACTGTTTGATTGCTTGTAAATTGTTTGCGGTGAACTGTGGCGGGTCAGTCCCTTCTACAGACTGTTCGTACCGGTGTAGAAAGGTCGACGACTTAAGGCGATAGGGAGATGAGTACCACGGGTGACCGACCATTATGTCTTTCCCCGTTGGGTTTTCCTCCGCTGGTCGGCCAAAATATTGTATCACCGGATGTCGCTAACCTCCAATAGTACACGGGGTTGTACGTTGGGGCCTAGGACTGTGCAGTACGACCACCCTAAGAAGTGGCAGGACTGACCACTGTCACCGACGACCACATTAGTGAGGCCCGTGGGGCTCGTTACCCTGCTGGAACAAAAGCGGTCCATACTATGTCGACATAGGGTGTTATGCACGACTGTGAATGCCTGCGATGTGTACGCGGTTGTGAATGCCTGCGATGTGTACTTGGCTATGAATACCTGCTATGCTGCTGTACTAGTGGAGCCTAAATTATAACTGATGTATATTGTTGCTGCTAGTCCAGTTATACCATGCTTCACCTCTTTTTGGTTGCTACTAGCTTATTCATGAAATATTGTACTAACTGTACAACCCCGTGTTCGCTGAGTAGGTCAACCAGGCCAGAAATGGCGAGCTCAGAATGGCCAGCTCGTGCCCGCATATTTAGACAGACGAGCTGAACGAGCCAAACCACCCGGCCAGCTCCCACCCGAAGTTCGTCGATGTAGACCCAACCTTCATTGAGCTAAGCTCCAGTCCCGAAGTAGCAACTCAGAGCGGCCAGCTCGCTCTCGCCGAGGCTAGGCAGGCGAGCTGCGCGAGCTGTCCCGCCCAGCCCGCTCTCCCATAAGCGACCTGGTCGCCAGCCCGCCTCAGAACAAGGGTTGGCAGAATACGATGACCTAGCTCGCACTCGCCTGAGGAGGGAAGGCGAGCTGCGGGAGCCAGGTCGCGTCCGCCTCAGCGGGATGGCGAGCTACGATGTGCCAACCTCTAGATCCTTGGAGTCTGTCCAATGGGGCCCAACGGCCAAATTACCTGGAAGCCCATACAGGGGGTGCCAATATCCATTTAGAATAGAGGAGTTATGCTGTTGGCAGACCCAGTTGGGCTGCACATAACTATTCAGAACAACTGAGGTTGGCTATTTGCAGGCCATTTTCAGAATCTTATAAATAGGACCCAAGGGGCACCTCAGAAGGCATGCTCACTGGATCCCAGACCTTCTTGCGCTTCTTGAGGTAGCCTTAGCTCAGTATTTGTCTAAGGGCGGGGAAGCGCTCTGAGATCTTCTGGGTTTGTGGTGGGACCTCCGCGTCGAGCCCTTGGGTCTTTTCCTTTTGTTTTCTTATCATTTTATTTGCAGGAGAGAAGTAGGCGCGTGACAACCCCTTCCCTAAGGGTGAACTCCACAAAGGACTGAATTCTCGGTTCAAACACTAACCCTCTCATGCTTCGGCTATCTACTTTTGTTGGGTGCGTGAGCTCGTCCCCAGGATATGAATCCGGGGAGGTGATTTGTTTCCACTTAACTCTGTGACTAACAGTTATTTTAATAACCATTCATAGGAGATAGAGCACCATAGTGACAAGCTGCTGCAGGACGATACACCAGCTGATAGGACTACCCGTAAAGAGGCACCCCGTCCTCTCCAGAGTTTCGAGACGTAAGTATTAGCGAGCAGTGGAGAGATAGTGATGAGTTATATGCAGAACTTGTACAGCCTGCGGGATTATATAAGAACATAGGCTATGACCCTAGTACTCATGTAAATATATATGATGTTATATATATTTGATAGTGTTTTCCTGTTAATGTTTCCGCAAATCTCTGATGTGATTCTAGCCGAGCAAGATGGCCAACTAGTGCTTAGTGGAGTGGGTCTTTACCCCCTTAAGGAGCATTGGGTGGACACATTGGGTGGACACATTGGGCAGTAAGATCCCCTCCGGCCCAACCCAGATTAAAGGTTTAGGGGGGGGGGGGTCTTACACTTAGACAAAATGATCAGTTGTTTGTGAAACACTGAAACCTTCTATTTATACCCAAATGAATAAACAAAAAAAACCCATCGCTATACGCAAACCCAAGACTTGGAATATAGAATTTCGACTAGACAACCCTTATCTCAGCGAATCATCGAGTATCCATAACATATTCGACGAATCATTGAGTATACATAATATAATCGACGAATCGTCGAGTATCAATAAGATACACGACGAAGGCGTTGAGTGAACTAAACACACTCAACGCTCTCAGCGCCAAACCCGTCAAATCAACATTTGACTCGACGAAAGCGTTGAGTGAACTCAACGCACTCAACACCTAAGTTCCAGATTCATCAAATCAACCTTTGACTCGACGAATGCGCAGAGTGAACTTAACGCACTCAAAGCCTGAGAACCAGACTTGTCGAATTAACACCTTGACTCAACAAATCGTTGAGTGAACTCAACGCTCAAGTGACATACTAGTCTAATCAACCCTTTGACTCACTGAGTAAAGTCAACACACTCAACTCCATCATTCGACGATTCAACACTTGACTCAACGAAAGCGTTGAGTGGTCTCAACATACTCGATGCTTTCAAAGCCTGGCTAAGCTAAGTCATTTCCATTCATCATATGAGTATAGCCAAACTAATCAAATCTCCCAATTTCTCCAAACATTCTTATGTTCGACCCTGATAGGCTCATACTGTGTTGGCAGTGAGACTACATGCTTGATCACTTCCAGATCACAATGGTAACACCAATAGTCTCTCACTTGATCTTGAAAGCATCGAACAAAAGCTTCATAAAAAATGAGCGGCATCTAGCAAAACATCACTGCTCCCCAAGCAATAAGAGTTTAGAACTCAAAAGCCATCGTGACTAATGTATCAGTGTTGTCATGTCCCTTTGTCCCTTACATCCGAATAGAACTAGAGGTATAGACCGTGTCACCCTCATAATTGTTCAATCCTAATTTACTGATCTAGAATGGACTTCCAGAAATTGGTGAGCCCAATATCATATATTGAATCAACCAAGCATGACCATGCATTTCTCAGTCCCATTCCATCAAGGGTCCCTTGGATGCAACTCCTGTCATATAAGAGGACAAATCCCATCTCTGCTCATACACAAACACCCAAATGATTTGTAACGTACCCAATAACTACCTTTATCATCCAACTTTCTCAAAACTGGACTTTTGATAGCATCAAAGCATGTTCTTCCTCACTCGATGAATGATGTGACTTCAGGTCAAAGCACCACAAACACCATTGCCACTTGAGACATACTTGTGACACGTTCATATAACTATCAACAAAGTATTCTCATGGTGGGTCTGTCCAGTACAACTTGTTCACTAACAAGTACCCATGTGATGACTTGATATCACAATATCATGATCTGTGAGGACCGGGCATCAGTCAACGCACATGCTAGTCTCAATGTATCATCAATTCCCTTAGCTTCTAAGATGATACACCGACTAGGGACTATTTAAAAATGAAGCTTCTAATAATATAGGCTCTCACATTCAAGTCACCACTTGATTCTTATGGAAACAAACATTATAAGGGCATTTATTATATTAAATTACTCTATCACAATAGAAATAAGTTTACAAATAAAAAAACTTGCAAAAATATATAAATGAAATGTATAGAGTACTCTATTCATCAAATGAATTATTACAACCAACAAAATGAAATCCACAAGACTCCAACTAGAGCTGATCATTAATGTAACGTATACCCATAGATCTAACATGACGATCATGCTTTCTTTGTGCAAGAGGATTTATCAGTGGATCCGCAATATTCTCCTCAGTCGGCACTCTGCAAATGCTCACATCTCCTCGATTAACAATCTTCCGAATAAGATAGAACCGCCAAAGTATGTGCTTGGAGCGCTGATGAGATCTAGGTTCCAAAGTAAGTACAATTGCACCATTATTGTTACAGTAGAGAACTACGGGATGAACACTGCTAGGAACTACATCTAACTCGCTGATGAATTTCTTAATCCATACAGCCTCCTTCGCCGTATTTTCTACAACGATATACACGACCTCAGTTGTAGAATCAGCAACTGTCTCCTACTTGGAACTCTTCTAGCTAACAACTCCTCTATTTAGGCAAAATATGAACCCTGACTGAGACTTTGAGTCATCCCTATCAGTTTGGAAACTAGCATCCCTGTAACCCTTTACAATGAGCTATTCCTCTCCACAAAATACCAAGAATGAATCCTTAGTCCTTCTCAAATACTTCAGGATATTCTTAATTGCTATACAATGACCTTTACCGGGATCAAACCGATGCCTGCTAGTCATGCTCGAGGTATAAGAGACATCGGGTCGAGTACATATCATTGCATATATGATTGACTCAATTGCCGAAGCATATGAAATCAACTTCATGCTGTCCTTATCTTCACAAGACTTAGGACATTGGTCCTTAGAGAGACTCACACCATGAGACATGGGTAAGAATCCTTTCTTGGACTAAAGCATGTTGAACTGCTTCAACACCTTATCAATGTATCTACTTTGGGTCAAACCCAACAACTTCTTCGATCTATCTCTATAGATCTTAATACCAAGTATATAAGTCGCTTCACCCAAGTACTTCATATAAAAGCAGCTCCCTAGGTTGTTCTTAACAACATGTAGGGTTGGTTTGTCATTCCCGATCAGTAGCATGTCAGCTACATACAATATTAGGAAGACAATAATGCTCCCATTAATTCAATTGTAAACACACGGTTCATCCTCATTCATGGTAAAACCAAACTCTTTGATATTTTCATCAAAATGAAGATTCTAACTTCGAGAAGCTTATTTTAATCCATAAATGGATCACTACAGCTTGCATATTTTAGTGGCTTCAACGAGAGATACAAAACCCATGGGTTATGTCATATACACTTCCTCAAGGAGATTTCCATTTAGGAAAGCCATTTTGACGTCCATCTGCTAGATCTCGTAGTCATAATACGTAGCAATAACAAGCAGAATTCTGTTGACTTAACCACGACAATAGGGGAAAAAGTCTCATCATAGTCAACACCATTGAAAGTCTCGTTTTCAAGGCTAGCTAAACACTTTGAGGGCGGGTGAATAAGTTTTTGTCTCTATTTAACTTTTCTAACTTGTGATCAGATTTTAGTTCCTGTGATTAGGTTAGTTATCATCTTTCAAGAACATTCACAGACGACACAACAATTTTATAGTAGTTCCCCAATCTTGGGTACATCCACTGTCCCTCTGCGCCTATCTATCAGTGTGTTAGATTCGGCTCTCCCTCTAGAACTCAGCTACTTAATAGCTTACAGAACAGATCCCGCAGGACTATATAGGTCATACAGACCTAACACCTAGGCACTAAGCCAAGCCCAGGTCACAAAGACCTTTCACACGACACTAAGCCAAACACAGGTCACAGAGACCTTAGCCTTTATAATATATGCATACAACTCCAGACTCACAAAGAATCTAAATAAAAGAACAAGAAAGGTTGTATGATTAGACACCAGAGCAAGAACTCTGTGTCTTCTTCTTCCTAGACTGAGCGGATATCAGTCCTAGCTATTGCTGTTGAAGACAATGAAGTAGGCAGTAGAATCTTTCTTAAAATATCTTTCTTTTCTCTGTAGAGCTGGTTGATCTGCATCCTCAGAATCGCTTCTGAAACTGCTATTGCAGATGGTAATTGCTTCAACTATCTCTTTCACAGCAAGGTTCTCTGTATAGAACAACTTCTTCAGGCTCGACAAAAATGGTGAGGAAGAAGATGAAGTTCAGCCGCACTTTTCGTTTTCAGAAAACCTAGATAAGGAATTGATTCGATTGATTGCTCTGGTCGATTTGCTTCTTTTTATTCTCTGAAGGCCAATTGAGCGGTGGGTCCCACCACCAGGATTGATGGCTGAGATTAAGCCATTCAGCGCATGCTTTCCATTTAATCATGATTCAACGACTCCTTGCTGTGTATGGGACCCAACACTTTATGATGAAAATATTTCTTGGAAAGTGCAAAGGATGATAACAGCTGGCAGCCAACGTCTCTGCCATCATTTCCGTAATATTTGAATTTTGGTTGACTATTTGACTTTATTAACGTCAGCATGACTCAGCATCTCTGGACTTGGACAAAATTCAATCATAAGAACCAAAGGCATTAAGTGAGTAGGTATCACTCAACGCCACAACACTTAGACAAAATTCTGTCTATCTAAGTATTGAGCTCGACGAACGCTGAGCTCTGTTCGACGAACGGCAAGCTCAGCTCGACGAAAGCACAAGTTCAGTTCGACGAACTGTAGACTTAGTACGACGAAAGTACAAACTCAGTTCGACGAACTCCAGGTTCAGTTCGACGATCGCTGAGCTCAGTTCGACGAAGCTGAGCTCGACGAAAGCCAAGCAGTCCACTTATTTGGACTTAGCCAAATTTCTACTTCAATGCGTTGAGAGTGCCGAGAGCATTGAGTGAGCTTGCCTCACTCAACGCTATTTGCCTTGGCAAATATTTCCACGCCTTGGCGTTGAGAGAGTAAGCTCCATTCAACGCCAAACTAACAGAATTTTTCTGTTATCTGGAGTTGAGTGAGTAAGCTACACTCAAAGCTTGTGGACATAGTCAAAATTTTGCGCAACTTTTCTATGGAGTTGACTGGCACATCAACACTCAATGCTAAAAGCTATATGGCGTTGAGTGAGTAGACCACACTTAATGCCTGTGGACTTAGACACATTTTTCAGCAAATTTCTCTAGGCTTAGACTGACTTAGCCTGACTCACAGCCTTTTTGTTGTATGGCGTTGAGTGAGTAGACTACACTCAACGCCTGTGTACTTAACCACATTTTTGGCTATCTTTCAGTTAAGCTGAGATAGACTCAATGCTATATGTTATATGGCGTTGAGTGAGATGTCCTCACTCAACGCATGTGGACTTAGGCAAATTTCTACTAGACAATATTGAATCCATACCTCTGGCATTGAGTGAGCTTGCTCCACTCAACGCCTGTGGACTTAGTCAATTTTTGCTATGTCCAGCAACCACTTATTGTGTCCACATGTCCAATCAATGTGATATGGACAACCTGCACTCAAGACCTCAAATGCACATCAAATACAGTGGATGTGTGTGACATTGACCTGTTTGACTTCTCACAAATCAGGGACATTGGGAACAATCTCCCCCTATTTGAAGAAGTCAAAACCCTTATCAACCTTTATCAAAAATGTTTTCTTTCCTTGTTCAATGATACACACAACCTACACAGCAAAATAAATATTGAAATTTTGATAAGCTATTAATAAATGTACCTCATTTCCTGCCTGTATGGTGAGCATCACTTACTCCCCCTATTTTGCTGCAAGGTGTTTGTCCTTACTTGAGTGTCACATTTCTTTCTTTCCCCTTTGCTTTCTCTCCCACTTGCTAAGTCTCCCCCTTGCTAGGTGATGTGCGCCGCGAGCGCCTTTATTTTTGTTTTAACTTTGTCCCCAATAGATAGAAGAGAAGAGTAGGGTTTTTTTTTATTTAGATAGATATAAGAGGGCGGAGCTCACGAGTGATTTTTCATTTTAACGAAAGGAGGCAAGTGCACCTATCACGTGTAGTACATGATATTCCGGCGGGGAATATCGGGGTCGTATTGTTCTCGGGATCGGGTTGACTATTTTTACTCTTTCCCTGGAGGGACTATTATTTTACCGATGATATTTGGGTTGGTGTTGTTTAATTAAGGAGGATAAATATAAAAATGCAGAAAATAAAAGCAGAAAATGCCGATGAAGAAATAGCGCAATGGTACAGAAGGAATTTGAACGAAAATGACATTTAATAACTAGAGATCCTAAATTTCAAATTAATTAAAGGGCGACTTGGCCGTGGAGGCTCTAAAAGAATGAGCACACCTAGCTATAGGGATATCGCTCATCTGAACATTAAGACTATTCGACCGAACGCTAGTCCGACGAAGGATTCCTCTTAATGCCCGCATTACGCTAAGAATCCCGCAATTGGTTGGGGAACCCAATCTGGGAGAATTACGCTTCTCCTCTCTCGAGGTTATGCACGCAGTTATCTTTACCCAAGGGTGATCGGTCCATACTCATGTCCTCTCGGCAAGCCAGCGTATGGACAACGGAAATAGAGCCCACACATCGATATGTGGTCCTACGCGTCGTATACCCGGGGCAAACCTTAAGTGCTTTAATTAAAGCGAAAAATGAGACCTTTAATTATTTAAAGCAATTTTATTTGTCCCAATGCTCTTCGATACTGAGGGCTAAGAGCGATTAGCCACTCATCGGAATGGGGGTGGCTATTGAAAAAAGAAAATGCATAATTAAAATGCAAGTCATACTCAAACGAGTAGGCTGGATATTAAAGCAATAAAGAAAGCTGAAAATGAAAGCAGTAAAAGTGCGAGTCCTACTCAAATGAGTAAGCGGGAAATGAAAGCTGTAAAATTACGAGTCCTACTCAAACAAGTAGGCGGGAATTTAAGCTGAAAAAGTTATCTCATATACGCACACACTCTACAGAAATAAAACACACGCACACACTCTACATAAATAAAACACACACACACACTCTACTTGAAGAATGAAAACAATAAAAAGCTAATTCATACACTCACCCACACAAATGAAAATAAGAAAAAAAAGTGATTGAAAAATTAAAACAACTATATTTCTACCGCTAGAACGTGGTAGAAATGCACAAAAAGAAAAAAATAAAAAATAAACGAGCCAAAAGTTAGAAAATTAAAAGCAAAAACAAAGTGCTTGAAAAATTAAAACATATTCATTCTTATAATTTCATAAAAATGCTTAAAAGTTGAAATAAAACTAAAAGGAACAAAAAGTGTTACAACCTAAAAAAACAAAGTTAAAAGAAAATAAAAACCACTTTAAAAATGTTTTTATACATCTATAAGAATGAGCTAAAACACTTAAGCAAAATACTAAAGCTAACATATCAACTAACTATAAGAAGAAAAACTAAAACTAAAACTAAGTAAAACAAAAGTATGAAAACATAAAAGAAAACATACAAGTTAAACTCATACACTCACGCACACTTAATAAAAATAAGAGATAAAAGATTATTCAAAGTGGGGCACTCAAATGGATTTTCATAACAAGGTAGGAAGACAAAAATCTAAACATTTTATTGATTCAAGAACAAGGTTACAAAAGCAAAAAAGAAACATTTAAAGATAGGGGGAGAAAGTCTCCTTATAAAGTATGGAATCCACCAAGGCAGAACCTACCTTAAGCAAAATGGTTCAAAAAATGGAACATTGGTGCTTACAGAAACTTTTTATTTATAGACAAAAAAGAGGGGGTGACACGCCCCAGGTCACGGGCGTGTAGGGGGGCGTGTCAGGTCTGGTGTGCTGAAGTCGTGGAAATTTCGTTGACTGGCCGATTTCTGGAAACATCTGGAACGGGAGACGTGGCGGTTACGGGCATGACAAGCTTTGTCACGGGCGTGTAAGGGGGCGTGACAGTACACCTTGCAATTCTGATGTCGGCAACAACTGAACTTGAACTGGTGGCATGACACGGGCGTGTCAGGCTTGGGACACGGGCGTGCTGGGAACAGTTCTGACAAAGACCGAACGTCGAGCAGGGATCGACGAAGGTTGAACGTCGAAGGCGTGACACGGGCGTGTCGGGCATGGGACACGAGCATGTTGGGCAGTTCGATGAACGTCGATTGTTGAACGTCGAGTTAGGATTGACACGGACATGTATTTTGGTTTTTTTTGCTTTTCCTGAAAAATTTCAGAAAATCAATAAACTTATGTTAGAAAAATATTTACAAAAAGAAGCAATTTATTGAACAAAAATAAATAAAAATAACAAAAATAAACTAAAATGACTTAAATAAAGTACTATAAAATACGTATATTTACAACTTATCATTAGGACCTCATCTCTTCTCTCCCCCATTTTGACTTTTGTAGAATAAGTAGATGGGTGATGGCCCTTCCTTGGCTGACCTTCTCTCTTCTTTCCAGAGTAACTTACTCCCCCTCTGTAGAAGCATCAGTGAACTGATATAAATTGGGAGTTTGTATGTCCAGCAAGAGGAACAATAGCTGCACCAAAAAATGCAAAAGGGAGTGTCTGAAGCTATGCCAAGTTCAACATACCCAACTCAAATTTGAGGGTGTTAAATTTTGCTTTATCTAATGGCTTAGTGAAGATATCAGCCACTTGCTTGTCTGTGGGGACAAACTCAAGACTGATGTCTTCCTTCTCTACATGCTCCCTAATAAAATGATATCTTATTTCTATATGCTTAGTCCTGCTGTGTGAGACATGATTCCTAGCAATATAAGTAGCACTTGTAGAATCATAGTAGAGAGGAGTTCTACTTACCTGAAGGTTGTAATCTAAGAGCTGATGTTGGATCCACAGTAGCTAAGCGCAGCAGCTGCCTGCTGATATATATTCTGACTCAGTAGTGGATATAGCCACACTAGTTTGCTTCTTACTGCTACAAGAAACTAGCCTTCTTCCTAAGAACTGACAGGTTCCAGTAGTGATTTTCCTATCTTCTTTGCAACATGCAAAATCTGCATCTAAAAATCCTGTTAGATCAAAATTACTATTTCTAGGGTACCATAGGCCAGGATTTGGTGTGCCCTTAAAATACCTCAAGATTCTCTTTGTAGCAGAGTAATGAGATTCTTTAGGGCAGGCCTGATACCTAGCACAAACACATGTGGCATACATGATGTAAGGCCTACTAGTAGCCATGTATAGAAGGGAGCCAATTATCCCTCTATACAAAGACTCATCAACAGGTTTCCCTGCCTCATCTTTGCCTATAAGCATACTTGATCCCTTAGGAGTTCTCATGGTGGAGGCATTCTCCATACCATACTTTTGATTAGCTCCTTGGTGAACTTGGACTGGGATATAAACAAGCCATCATCAGTCTGTCTTACTTGGAGTCCTAAGAAGAACTTGAGCTCACCCATGCTACTCATTTCAAACTTACCTTGCATAAGTTAGCAAACTTCCTGCAAAGGTTGTCATCAATAGATCCAAAGATAATGTCATCGACATATATCTAGACTAGGATAAGCTTGCCCTTTGATTCCCTAAGGAATAGGGTCTTGTCTATCTCCCCCCTTGAGAATTTGTTCTCAATTAGGATGTTGGACAAGGTTTCATACCAAGCCCTAGGGGCTTACTTTAGCCTATATAGAGCTTTCCTAAGCTTATATTCAAAATTACGAGAGTTGGGATCTACAAAACCTTGTGGCTGATACACATATACTTCCTTTTTAGGTCCTCATTCAGGAATACTGACTTGACATCCATCTGGTAGACTCTAAATCCCTGATAGGCAGCAAATGAAAAGGAAAATACTTATGGCTTCCAATCTGGCTACTGGGTCAAAGGTCTGGTCAAAGTCTATGCCCTCTTCTTGCATGTATCCTTTAGCCACCAGTCTAGCCTTATTCTTGACAATAATGACATCTTGATCCAACTTGTTCTTGTAGATCCACTTAGTCCCTATGATATTTTGTCCTTGTGCTCTGGGGACCAACTTACAGACCTTACAACTCTTAAATTGGTCCAGTTCTTCTTGTATTTCTCCAATCCAAAATTGGTCATTGATTGCTTCTTCAAACTTCTTTGGCTCTTCTTGAGACAGGAAGATTGAGTAGAGAGCAATATTCATGCTCCTGCTTCTGGTCTGGACTCCATGATTTGCATCACCAATGATTTGGTGTATTGGATGGTCCCCTAGATGCCTAGTATCTGGAGGCAATCTAGCTACAGCTTGCTAATCTTCAGGGTTTTCAGCTAGCTGGTCTTTATTTTCTTCAGGTATGTTTTCCCCTTCTCTTTGAATATGCAGTCCATCCTAATTTTCTTTGATTGTAGGGGTAACTTCCTTGATGGTTAGCTTGTCCATCATCTGCTCTGTACCTATAATACTATAAGAGGAGGAGCTTTGTAGCTCACAGTTAACTATATTGGATTCATCAAAAACAACATGCATTGACTCTTCTACAACTTGGGTAGTTAAGTTGTAGATTCTATATGCCTTACTATGAGTGCTGTACCGAACAAATATCCCTTCATGGGACTTGGCAGCAAACTTAGTTAAATGGACTTTTACCTTGTTGAGCATATATCACTTGCAACCAAAGATCCTGAAATAGCTCAGGTTTGGTTTTCTGCCCTTCAAGATCTCATAGGGAGTCTTTTTGTGGCTCTTGGTGATAGAATCCCTATTAAGGACATAGCATACAATGTTAACTGCCTCAGCCCATAAGTATTCTGGGAGGGATGAGTCACTTAGTAAGGTTCTACCAGCCACTATGAGAGTCATATTTTTCCTCTCAACAATTCCATTTTGCTGGGGTGTTCTAGGAGAGGAATATTCTTGATGAATCCCTAGCTCTTCATAGAACCTTATCATACACTTAGACTGAAACTCAGTGCCATGGTCACTTTTGATTTTGACCACAGTATTGTTAAATTCATTCTGAATTTGCTTGAAAAATGTCTGAAAGACATCAGGGGTTTCAGATTTCTTCCTTAGAAAGAACACCCAGGCAAATCTGGAAAAGTCATCAACAACCACAAGGGTGTAGACTTCCCTACCTAAAATTTGAATTGGAATAGGACCAAACAGATCCATATGCAAGAGGTATAAGCACCTCACTAAGTCTTTGGTGCCAATGCTCTTGAAGGAGGTCTTAGTATGTTTGCCCTTTTGGCATGCAGAGCAGATACCCTCCTTAGTGCATATAGACTTAGGCCCATTCCTCACTAGCTCATTGCTGAACAACTTGCCTATGGTCCTATAATTTAGATGGGCTAGCCTCTTTTGCCACTGGACACAGGAAGAGGCTTTCTCATCTACAACAAGGCATACAGGCGAGTCTTTGCTAGAGCATAAGAAATCTAAACAGTACACATTTACACTCCTAGTGCCTGTTAAGATGACCTCATGGTCACTTAACCTCCTTATTTGGCACTCATGCTTGTGGAATACTATGTCATTGCCAAGATCACAAAGTTGATTAATGCTTATTAGGTTGTGTTGCAACCCTTCCACATAGGCTACTGTAGTGATTGTGACTATGCCATTAAAGATCTTACCATAACCTCTAGTAACCCCTTTTTCTGATCCACCAAAGATAATCTTTGGTCGATTCTTTACTGGAGCATAATCTTTCAGCATGCTCCATGCTCCAGTCATGTGCCTGGAACATCCACTATCTAAGTACCATATAGGGCTATGGGCACTTGGACTAACCTGCAAAGCACAAATCAGTTAACTTTAGGACCCTAATTTTATTGGGTCCTTGGTGCATGTTAGGCTGAAAATAACTCTGCCTGCCTGTAGCTTTTCTGACAGGCAAGCTGACATTTGCTCTATGCACACTATGATTGTGCCAACAATCAACAGCAAAGTGCCCTACCTTGCCACAACACCAACATTCATGAATGTTGTACCTTCTTTTTGGATCAGGTCTAGTGGCTGTGTTAACAGTAACTCTAGGTATAGAAGGAGTAGCAACAGTCTTGTTCCATGGATTTCTAGCCCCAGTCTGACAAGTGGTGGGTCTAGCAGTAGAAGTGCTTGGGATATCTTGAGCCCTTCTAGCATCATCTTTATTTTCATAAAGCGTACCCTTGATGGCCTCAGAGATGCCCAGGTCTGGTCTACTGACAGCCTTACCCTTTGTCTTAGAGTGGGATGGAGGAATTGAAGACAGTCAACAACTTTACCCTTCACTGAAGGGGCTATTGCACAAAACAAAAATGGTCTAGGATGGGCCATTTGTATTTTCTCATAGGCACTTGCACCTTTGCTGTAACTGCTACCATATTGTGGAACATCTTTGTTCACACAAGATGGACTAGCATGATTCCAGTGACCATAAATACTCTCATGGTCATGGCTATTGGAAGGAAATTACACTCTAACGAATTTTATAGGAGGCTTAGAGGCTAGTGGATCCACTTGAGCTTTGCCCTTTCCCTTGGGATTATCAGCTCTTGTCCTTCCCTTGAATCCCAACCCTTTCTTTCCCTTTTGGGAGGAGAATGAGTCTATCAAGGGCAACACTGTGCTAGGCTTGGAGTAGCTAGCCACTAGTTCCCTATCCTTTTTGAGCTTTCCTTCAAGATTCCTAATATGGTTATTCTTGAAGGTTATGGTGCTCATCTGAATGATTTTTACATTATTCAGTTTGCAAACTTCTTGAATCTTCAGATTTAGCAATTTTGCAGATTTTGAAGCAGCAAGCTTTAAAGAAATAATTTTCTGAGCCTACTGTTTGTTCAGGAGCTTGCTTTTCTTTAGAGCCCGTAGAAGTGCACCATAATTATCAATCAATTGATTGATGTCACCCTCAGATTCTGAGCCATCATCATCACTTGATGCAGAAGCATAAGAATCTGGAACTGATTCATAATCTGAGCAGACAGAGCTAGTAACAGAAATTACCTTACTTGGACCAGGCTGATCCTGACTATTTTCTTCATCTAACTTAACCATCAGCCCAAGACATCAGCTGTCTTCTTCAGAATCCACCTCTGAATCATAATCAGATGGTGATAGAGGGGTCATGTCTTCAATCCTGATAGTAGGATGAACCTTCTCAGCTTCTTCTTCTAAAGTAGCCAGCCTTTTGAAGCAGTCTTCTTCAACAACTCTTTCTTCAGTAGAGTACAATCCAATGTAGGTTTCTTCTTTTTCTTCTGACTCTGATGAGGAGGATTCAATCCAGCTTCTTTGCTTCTTGACAATGAGGGATTTCTCCTTCTTGCCTTTTAGCTGGTGGTCCTTTTTCTCACTATGTTCCTTTCTTTTGACTGGGCAGTCAACTATCACATGCCTAGGTTTTCTGTAATGATAACAAGTCTTGTTAGATGAAACATGTTTACTGGTTTTGGAACCATACATGTCCTCCTTAGAGGATTTTCTTCTGCCCTTGTAGTAGTCATCCTTAGGATGAGAGGAGGTGGAAGGCCTGCCTCTCCAGTGCTTCTTTTTTAAGAACTTCTGGAATTGCTTAGTGAAGGCAGCAAAATCTTCATCAGACCATTGGCAATATGATGTGTTGTTCTATGATTTTCCAGAATCAGATTCAGCATCTCTCCTTGGTGGAGAGGGATACTTTCTTCCGATTTTTTTGGATCCTTCAACTTTGAAAGCTACAGTCTTGTCTCTTTCTTGAGACTTGTTGTTGTTCTCCTCTTCTTTCCTTGCAACCAGCTACATCTTATATGACAATAACTTCCCAAAGAGGGTGTGAGGAGTAGTGTCACCCAGCTTTTTCACCTCTCTAATGGCATAGATTTTAGTGTCCCACTCTCTAGAGAGAGATCTAAAGATCTTGTCATTCAGTTCATAGTGACTGAACACTCTTCCACAAGTATTCAACTCATTCACAATCCTAAAGAACTTTTCATAACAGGTGGTTATGTTGTCCCCCTTGGATTGGCTGAAAGCCTCATACTGATGTAGGGTACCGGGGAGAATTGTCCGGCACGTTCTAGCGACTAAATCTACCCGCACACGTTCTAATTTTAGTAACACTACACGCAAGCACAACCACGTTTTAGATGAACGTTTATCGTCACACAACGACTTGAGGGTCGCTAACCCCCTTAGGATCAAATAGTTACTAGAGGCCACTATCCTTTCCGGTGAAATGAACCCACACGGTTCGGTCGAGTGATGTCGTACCAAGGAGATCCACCAAAGAAATGATTTGGAAAGAGGTTGATCTCCCCCGACTAAGAAAAACCAAAGGTCACCACCCTTCTTCGAATGCGAGAAACTTAGAGAATCAAATACGAAACAAAATGGAAATACTTCGATGATTAAAATTTCAGATTTCACACCAACACTTTCGCACAAGAAATATGCGATGGAAGTAGAAGAAAACACACAAGATAGAGAAGAGGAATCGTTACCCCAACTCGTAGATAGTTGCACGTGGAGAATCGCTCAACCACGGTTCCGCCGAAGTCACACCGGAAGAAGCTTTGCACGTCCACCTTCAACGGAGTCACACCGCGAAGTTCCAACGCCGGAAGAGGAGGGCCTTCACTTGGCCGAAATCCTCAAGAAGGAGGAGGAATGTGAGGGGCGGCGACAAGGAGAGAGTTCTCCAAAAAGCTGAAATTAAAGTTTTAGGTTTTCCTTTTTTCTACTTAAAACCAAGGGAGTGGATGCCTTATATATGGCCCACTCTAAATAAAGTTCATACATAAAATATTAAGATTTTAAGAGCTACTGGAGGCTAAATGCAGGCCACCAATTAAACAAAAATAAGCATAAAAATTGTTATCCGTAGCCCGACAGTTTTTATGACAACAACGTCACTTGATGGCGTTATCTCGCGAACGAAGATTGTAGCGGTGAGAGGTGCGGTGCCGCGATCCCACGTCTTTATTTCACCGTAGATCTTTGCTTTGTAGTGGTGGCATGTCATCCGTTAGCGCTTCAACATCAACGGCTGCAGGTTGGAAAGGGTCGGCTCCGTCAATCCTCCCCCTCTCAAAAGGACTCATCACCGAGGAGTTGGCGTCTTTGTAGCGGCGAAGGAGAGCATCATCCAAGCGAGCCACTTCATCTTCGGGAACCCATGAATCATCGTAGGATGGGCGATAACGCCAGTGGACCAAATAGCGGCGAGAGGTACCATGCGGGGACGGGAGAACATCATCGGCAAGTATCCTGTCTTGTAAGAAGGAAGTCTTGGGAAAACTAGGAAAAGCATTAGTCGAAAAAGGTAAGACCGAAGAAAAATCATCAACCAATGTACCTCCAACGGAATCCGTAGTAAGAGGCGATTTATGATACCTTTCCCCCCCCCCCCAAGCCCAAGAGAAGATCGAGAGGAAGAAGAAAAAGGAGAGTTGCATATTTCAAGCGGCGGAGAAGTATAAGGTGTTAAATCGGAAACATTAAAAATAGGGGATATACCTCAATCGGACGGTAAATCCAAAAGATACGCATTGTTTCCTAATATCTTAGCAACTCGAAATGGGCCGGCTCTCCGATGTGCCAACTTTTTGACGGTACCCGTAGGCATCCGCTCGGGAATGAGACGAACTAAGACCAAATCACCAACATTAAAATGGACGGCTAGACGGTGCAAATTCGCGTGTGACTGATCGGACGCATATTGCGTGGCTAACACTTCTTGTATGTGTTTATGTAAATTTTGAATGTGTTGGGCAAATTCCTGTGCGAAGTGACTTGATTTATAAGTGGGCGGTAGGGGAATCAAGTCAAGTGGCACGGGCGCCTTATAACCGTGCACAATCTCATTCGGCGATAAACCGGTAGACCTATTCTTAGAATTATTATAAGCGAGTTGTGTGTGAGGGAGAATGAGATCCCAAGTGCCTTTGTGCTCTCCAACAAGACATCGTAAAAGATTGCCCACGCTCCTATTTACGACCTCCGTTTGGCCATCCGTTTGCGGATGATAGGTGGACGAAAATAAAAGTTTAGTTCCCATATGTTTCCAAAGCGTCTTCCAAAAATAACTAGTGAATTTGACGTCCCTATCACTAATGATAGTTTTCGGAATGCCACGGTGCCCGACAACTTCCTTAAAATAAATTTTTGCCATGTGCGAGGCGTCACTAGTTTTGCTACACGGAGTAAAGTACGCCATCTTCGAGAACCGGTCTACAACTACCAAAATAGAGTCATGTCGTCGGAAGGTTGTCGGGAGGCCTAAAATGAAGTCCATACTCACATCCTCCCAAGGGATAGAAGGGATGGTTAGAGGGGTGTAGAGACCGGCATTTGTTTTACTACCTTTCGCTAGTTGACAAGTACGACAACTACTAACGATTTTACCAACGAGAGATTTAAAACCCGGCCAATAAAATTTCTCCTCTACTAAAGCTAGTGTCTTATCCCGACCAAAATGGCCACCAAGGACCCCACCATGAAGCTCCCAAATGATGTGATGGCGGAGGGAAGTTTGTGGGATACACAACTTCGTGTGCTTAAATAAGTAACCATCCCGGATGTAGAATGCTGAAATAGTGGAGGGAGACTCCTCTTGGGTGGCAAAGTAGATGTCCTTAAAGTCCGGACATGATGCGTATTCGTCCTTAACACGCTCAAAACCAATCACCTTAACTTACATGGTGGACAATAATAACGAGAGTCGGCTAAGGGCGTCGGCCACACGATTATTGGTCCCTTTAAGATGCTTAAGAGTGAACGTGTACTCTTGGAGGAACGACACCAACTTAGCATGCCAGGGGCTGATTTTAAGTTGGGAATTAATAAAACGTAAGGCTTCATGATCCGAAAGAAGCACAAATTCTTTGGAAAGGAGATAGTGTCTCCAATAGTGCAAACTTCGGACAACCGCATAAAATTACCTATCGTAATTGGAGTAGTTTAATTTAGCCCCGGGCAACTTCTCACTAAAATAACAAATGTGGTGACCCTCTTGACTTAATACTCCTCCAATCCCAACCCCAGACGCAACGCATGCTAATTAGAACACCTTAGAGAAATTCGGTAAGCGTAGGAGGGGTGCTTCCGTCATAAGAGTTTTGATCGTTTGGAAGGCATGAGTGGTGGATTTAGTCCATTTGAAATCACCCTTCTTCATGCACTCCGTTAAAGGAGCCATGATGCTACTAAAATTCCTAATAAAACGCCGATAAAAAGTAGCGAGTCCATGGAAACTTCTAACTTCACGGATGGACTTGGGCTCCGGCCACTCTCTAATAACTTGCACCTTTTTCGGGTCGACTCTAATGCCGTCTGCTCCTACAATATATCCTAAGAACTCAACCTCACGGACAAGGAACGTACATTTCTTCAAATTAAAAAATAGTTTTTCGTTCCTTAAAGTAGTTAAGACGGTCCTCAAGTGATTTGTATGTTCGGCGGACGTCAAGCTAAACACCAAGATGTCGTCAAAATACACTACCACGAATTTTCCCATGAAGGGTTGGAATATTTGAGTCATCATCCGAGAGAATGTGCTTGGTGCATTAGAGAGCCCGAATGGCATGACAAGCCACTCATATAAACCATCCTTAGTTTTAAACACCGTCTTCCATTCGTCCCCTTCCCGAATTCTAATTTGATGGTAGCCACTCCTAAGATCTAACTTGGAAAAGATCGTGGCTCCGGCAAGCATATCCAAAAGATCATCCAATCGGGGAATAGGGAACCTATATTTAATAGTGATTTTATTAATTGCCCTACTATCGACACACATTCTCCAAGTGCCGTCCTTTTTTGGGGCTAATAGGGCCGGCACGGCACATGGGCTCAAACTATGGCGGATGAACCCTTTAGTTAAGAGTTCCGATATTTGAGTTTGCAGCTCTTGGTGTGCCGCCGGGTGGAGCTTATAATGGGGCTGATTTGGGAGTGAGGAACCCAGGACGAGATCTAAGGCGTGTTGGATTTCACGTTGTGGCGGTATGATGGGGGGTAACTCGGCCGGATACACATCTTTATACTCATCCAACAATTGTTTTAATTCCTCTGGAATATCATCTAATTTATCACCATCCCCCTTACTACTCATGAGCACTAACGCATAGATCACTCCATCTAGAAATGGGTCACGGGTGAACTCTTTTCTTCCTATTAAGCTCAAGGTTTTCTTCTCCACGGGTACAATGGTATCCTTGGACGGAATAGTCGGATCCTTAGGTGGAGTTGGTTTAAGAGTAATAATTTTCCCTTTAAACTTAAACTCATAAGTATTAGCCCTACCGAAGTGAGTCACGTCGTGGTCATATAGCCAAGGCCGTCCAAGAAGGACGTGACATGCATCCATGGGGATGACATCACACCACACTTGCTCGGAATAAGATTTGATGTTAAGGGGAACTAGACAACGCTTCGTGATAGGAAGAGAAGTCTTATTTACCTAAGCTACATGATAAGGTTGGGGGTGGGGTTCGGCAACTAATGACATCCTTGCAACCGCACTCTCCGAAATGACGTTCATACAACTCCCACTATCGATGATAAGCTTACATAACTTCTCTCCGCTCTTAAAGATCATCGAAAAGAGGGTCGTCCTATTCCAATCGTTTGGCGTTCGGGGAGCCGTCAAGATACAACGCATAACCATGAGGTTATGTTCATCCTCCAAATCAATCGGGACTCCCTCAACATCGGACTCATCGTCGGCTTCATAAATTATTTCGGCCGGGTCGTTAGGAGCCTCCAATAAAGCTAAGGCCTTAGGCTTGGTGGGGCATTCGCTCGCATAATTCCCTTGAACTCCACAAGCGTAGCATGTGGTATTCGTCTTGTTAACTCTCCCGATTGGCACTCGATCTCCGATTGGATTCTTAGAATTCCTGGCGGTGATGACTATCGAATTTGTGTCAGTAGCCTTAAACTTTCCTTTGTCCTTATACGTGGACTTTCCCTTTTGGAAATATTTTGCTTTAGACTTGAGAGCGATATTTTTCTCAATGTCCAAGGTCGCGTTGTACGTGGTGTTGATATCCGTATGTCCATAACGCAAAATCTTGCGCTGAATATCCAGATCCAACCCCTTCCGAAACCTCGAGAGAGTCACTTCGGGCATCTCCTTAACGTCGCAACGTACTAGCATATCCTTAAGTTTACCCATGTAATCATACACCGACTGACTCCCTTGCTTAAGAGAGGCTAAGTCATAAAACAGTTGTGTACGGTAGTACGTGGGGACGTATTGATCCGACAATATCTCTTTCATAACCTGCCAACCAATTGGTGGCAAACCCTCAAGTGCTCCCATGCGTCTCTCCTCGTTGAGCCAATACACCTTGGCCCGGTCTAGCAACTTTAGCCTAGCGACTTGGACTTTTTGCCTATCGGTTAAGTTGTGCCACTCGAAGTAGCACTCGATATCCATTATCCAATTCAGAAAGATTTGGGGCTGCCCCATTCCATCGTAAGTAGGGGCTTCAATACGGATGGCTTTCGTGATGTTGAACTCTTGCGGAGCTCGATTATAATAGTGTGGACCACGTAGTGCAAGGTCATCGTAGTCCTCCTCAAATCGATGAGGATAACGGGGCTGGTGGTGGTTCAGGGGATGAGGATTAATTGGAAGAGGTGGATTAGGAGGGGCTGGTGGAGCCGCTCTAGCAGTCGTAAGTTGAGCGATCATGTCCCTTAACTCATTCATGCGACGCTCTTGATTCATGATGTGCTCATTAAACTCTTGTCGAAGAGCCTCGATGGGAGTCGGTTCTTGACCTCCATGCCGCTCGTTCCCCATATTGGAAGAAGAGGGTGTGTACTTGGTGTCGTGCCTTGTGCGCATGCAGATTTTTTTTCACTAAAAGAGGCCTAAACACCCTGGCTGGCTAGAATTTTATATGAAATAAATTTTTTCCCGCCCGATCGATGGACCAAACTGAATTTTTTTAAAATTTTAATTCTTCCTAAGGTGAAGAGAGCGTACCAGAAATTTTTTTTTTGAGTTCGAAGAAAAATTCAGATTTTAGCCCGCTATTGGCACACCAAAAATAGTGCTTTTTTGCTGAAATACAGATTTTGCTGAATTTGTTTTGCGAAAACGAAGCCTACTCAAGCGGAGAAGGATTGCGCCGATTTAGGAACCGACACGAACCTCCCTCTGATACCAAATTGATATAGGCTACCGGGGCGAATTGTCCGGCACGTTCTAGCGACTAAATCTACCCGCACACGTTCTAATTTTAGTAACACTACACGCAAGCGCAGCCACATTTTAGATGAACGTTTATCGTCACACAACGACTTGAGGGTCGCTAACCCCCTTAGGATCAAATAGTGACTAGAGACCACTATCCTTTCCGGCGAAATGAACTCACACGGTTCGGTCGAGTGAAGTCGTACCAAGGAGATCTACCAAAGAAATGATTCGGAAAGAGGTTAATCTCCCCCGACTAAGAAAAACCAAAGGTCACGACCCTTCTTCGAATGCGAGAAACTTAGAGAATCAAATATGAAACCAAATGGAAATACTTCGATGATTAAAATTTCAGATTTCACACCAACATTTTCGCACAAGAAATATGCGATGGAAGTAGAAGAAAACACACAAGATAGAGAAGAGGAATCGTTACCCCAACTCGTACATAGTTGCACGTGGAGAATCGCTCAACCACAGTTCCGCCGGAGTCACACCGGAAGAAGCTTTGCACGTCCACCTTCAACGGAGTCACACCGCGAAGTTCCAACGCCGGAAGAGGAGGGCCTACACTTGGCCAAAATCCTCAAGAAGGAGGAGGAATGGGAGGGGCAGCGGCAAGGAGAGAGTTCTCCAAAAAGCTGAAATTAAAGTTTTAGGTTTTCCTTTTTTCTACTTAAAACCAACGGAGTGGATGCCTTATATATAGCCCACTCTAAATAAAGTTCATACATAAAATATTAAGATTTTAAGAGCTATTGGAGGCTAAATGCAGGCCACCAATTAAACAAAAATAAGCATAAAAATTATTATCCGCAGCCCGACAGTTTTTATGACAAGAACGTCACTTGATGGCGTTATCTCACTAACGAAGATTGTAGCGGTGAGGTGCGGTGCCGCGCTCCCACGTCTTTATTTCGCCGTAGATCTTTACTTTATAGTGGTGGCGTGTCATCCGTTAGCGCTTCAACATCAACGGTCGTGGGTTGGAGAGGGTCGGCTCCGTCACATACTCTTGGTTTAGCATGGAATTCCTATCATCTCTAACTTCATCTATCCCCTCCATGTAGATCACAAGTGTTTTCCACATTTCCTTTGCTGTTTTACAATGGATCAGATTCTGAAGTGTAGAGTCATCAAATACCCATAATGATATTCTTTTCCCTCTTGTCTATTGAGGCCAGGGCCAACTCATCCTTGGTCATCTCATCATATGTCTTGGGGGTCTTGACATTAGCATCCAGTGCAGAGACCTTTATTGGGATGTATGGTCCCTCTTCAACTGTAATATACATCCTAGGGTCAACAACTTCCATGAACTATCTCACCCTTGCTTTCCAGATGACAAAATCTTCCTTCCTACAGATTAGAAGAATCACAGCACTCAGCTCCCTATTGGTCATTCCTGAACCCATGGAGACAGACTTCTAGCTAACCTTGGAGATCTACTCAGACTGTTAAGCCTTTAAAGAGCAACCTCCCTCTGATACCACTTGAAAATCTTGTTTTCAAGGCTAGCTAAACACCTAGAGGGGGGGGGTGAATAGGTTTTTGTCTCTATTTAACTTTCTAACTTGTGATCAGATTTCATTGCCTGTGATTAGGTTAGTTATCATCTTTCACAAACATTCACAGACGACACAATTATTTTATAGTGGTTCTCCAATCTTGGGTACATCCACAGTCCCTCTACGCCTATCTATCAGTGTGTTAGATTCGTCTCTCCCTCCAGAACTCGGCTACTTAATAACTTACAACACAGATCTCGCAGGACTACACAGGTCACATAGACCTAACACCTAGGCATTAAGACAAGCCCAGGTCACAAAGACCTTTCACACGACACTAAGCCAAATATAAGTCACAGAGACCTTAGCCTTTATAATACAGGCATACAACTCCAGACTCCCACAGAATCTAAACAATAGAACAAGAAAGGTTGTATGATTAGACACCAGAGCAAGAACTCAGTGTCTTCTTCTTCCTGGACTGAGCAGATATCAGTCCTTATTATTGCTGTTGAAGACAATGAAGTAAGCAGTAGAATCTTTCTTTAAACAGCTTTCTTTTCTCTGCAGAGCTTGTTAATCTGCTTCCTTAGAATCGCTTCTGAACCTGCAGTTGCAGATGGTAATTGCTTCAGCTATCTCTTTCCCAGCAAGGTTCTCTGCACAGAACAACTTCTTTAGGCTCAACTAAAATGGCGAGGAAGAAGATGAAGTTCGGCCGCACTTTTCATTTTCAGAAAACCTAGACAAGGAATTGATTTGATTGATTGCTCTGGCCGATTTGCTTCGTTTTATTCTCTGAAGGCCAATTGAGCAGTTTGTCCCACCACCAGGATTGATGGTTGAGATTAAGCCATTCAACGTATGCTTTCCATTTAATCTTGATTCAACGGCTCCTTGCTGTGTGTGGGCCCCAACACTTTATGATGAAAATATTTCTTGGAAAGTGCAGAGGATGATAACAGCTGGCAGCCAATGTCTCTGGCAGCATTTCCATAATATTTAAATTTTGGGGGACTATTTGACTTTACTGACGTCAGCATGACTGAGCATCTCTAGACTTGGACAAAATTCAATCATCAGAACCAAAGGCGTTGAGTGAGTAGGTATCACTCAATGCCACAACACTTAGACAAAATTCTGTCTGTCTAAGTATTGAGCTCGACGAATGCTGAGCTCCGTTCGACGAACAACAAGCTCAGCTCGATGAAAGGACAAGTTCAGTTCTACAAACTGTAGACTTAGTACGATGAAAGGCCAAACTCAGTTCGACAAACTCCAGGCTCAGTTGGACGAACGTTAAGCTCTGTTCGATGAAGCTGAGCTTGACTAAAGCCAAGCAGTCAAATCATTTGGACTTTGCCAAATTTTTTATTCAAGGCATTGAGAGTGTCGAGAGCGTTGAGTGAGCTTGCCTCACTCAATGCTATTTGCCTTGGCAAATATTTCTGTGCCTTAGCATTGAGAGAACAAGCTCCACTCAACACCAAACTACTTAATAGAATTTTTCTATTATCTGGCGTTGAGTGAGTAAGCTACACTCAACGCCTGTGGACTTAGTCAAAATTTTGCCCAACTTTTCTGTGGAGTTGACTGGCACAGCAACACTTAACGCTAAATACTGTATAGCATTGAGTGAGTAGACTACACTTAACGTCTGTGAACTTAGCCACATTTTCAGCAAATTTCTCTAGGCTTAGACTGACTTAGCCTGACTCATAGCCTTTTTGTTGTATGGCATTGAGTGAGTAGAATACACTCAATGCCTATGGACTTAGCTAAATTTTTGGCTATCTTTTAGTTAAGCTGAGATAGACTCAACGCTATATATTATATGGCGTTGAGTGAGCTGTCCTCACTCAATGCCGGTGGACTTAGGCAAATTTCTACTAGACAATATTAAATCCATACCTCTGGCGTTGAGTGAGCTTGCTCCACTCAATGCCTATGGACTTAGTCGATTTTTGCTATGTCCAACAATTACTTATTGTGTCCACATGTCCAATCAATGTGATATGGACAACCTACACTCAAGACCTCAAATTCACATCAAATATAGTGGGTGTGTGTGACATTGACCTGTTTGACTTCTCACAAATCAGGAACATTGGGAATAATGTACCCAACAACCATGAATTTTCTTAAAACCTTTAGCCACGAGTCGCCCTTTGAATGTCTGTACATTCCCATCCATGTCGGTCTTCTTCTTGAAGACCCATTTGCACCCTATAGGTCGTTCCCCTTCAGGTGGTTCCACTAAGGTCTAAACTTGGTTTTCATACATGGAGTCCATTTTAGATTTCATTCCTCAAGCCACTTCTCGGAGTCTGGTCCACTCATAGCCTCTTGGTAGGTTGTAGGCTCATCATTATGATCCATAAGCAACACATTACCTATCTGAGACACGAGAAATCCATATCTCTCGGGCTTAAACCTTGGTCTACCAGATCTACGTGGAACTTGTGTTTCTTGAGCAGGCTCTATAGCTACACCAACTTATAGTTCTTGCTCGGGTTCAAATTCCGATTCATTCACGGTTTGTGGTTCTTGAACTTATTCAAGTTCTAACCTAGCTAACTTTCTATTTAAGAACTCTTTCTCAAGAAAGACACCAGTTCTCACGACAAACATTTTGCCCTCAGATGGCAGATATAAATAGTAGCCTTTAGTTTCCTTAGGATACCCCACAAGATAACACTTATCCGACTTGGGTTCTAGCTTGTCAGACATTTGACATCACACGTATACCTCACAATCACAAATCTTAATGAATAACATACTAGAACGCTTTCCAGTCTATATCTCATATGGTGTCTTTAGAATCGCTTTCATTGGAGCATGATTTAGTGTAAAAGCAGCAGTTTTTAGAGCAAAATCTTAAAAGGAAACAAGCTAATCTACATGACTCATCATCGACCGTACCATATCTAATAGAGTACGATTCCTCCACTAAGTCACACCATTATGTTGTGGTGTTTTAGGTGGAGTGAGCTGTGATATAATACAACACTCTTTCGGATGATCATGAAAATCATGACTCAGGTATTTGCCACCTCGATCAGATCGAAGTGCTTTAACCTTCTTAGGAGTGCTTTAACCTTTTTACCCAATTGATTCTCTACTTCATTCTTAAACTCTTTGAACTTTTCAAAGGTTTTGGATTTGCACTTCATAAGATACACATATCCATATCTACTGAAATCATCAGTAAATATAACAAAGTATAAATACCCACCTCTAGCCATAGAACACATGGGTCCACATACATCACTATGTACTATACCCAAGCGATCATCAACCCTCTCATTGAAACCAGTGACAGGGAACTTAGTCATCTTGCCTAACAAACAAGATTCACATCTCTCAAATGATTCATAATCAAATGAGTCCACTAGTCCATCTTTATGGAGCTTGGGTATGCGTTTCTCATTTATATGGCCCAAACGACAATGTCAAAGGTACGTAGAGTTTGAGTCATTCGTTTTTAGTCTTTTAGTATTTTATATATTATAGATTTGATGGTCTAAGTTCAAAACATATAAACCATTAAACATTTTGGCTATACCATAACAAAAATCATTCTTAAATATAGAACAACCATTATTCTTAATAATAAAAGAAAATACAATCATGTCCAAACATGAAATAGATATAATGTTTCTAGTTTTAGAAGGAACATAAAAACAATTATCAAGTTCAATTATAAGCCCACTGGGAAAAGAAAGATGGTAAATGCCTATGGTGATAATAATATCTCTTACTCCATTGCCAACACGCAGGTCCACCTCTCCTTTACTCAACAATCTTCTCCTTCCCAGTTCCTGCACATTTATACAAATTTGATAACTACATTCGGTATCCAATACCCAGGATGAAGGAGCAGAAAAGTTTATCTCTATAACATAAATACTTGAAGAGGAAGTCATACCTCCCTTCATCTTTTACAGACCCTCAATATACGTAGGACAATTCCTCCTCCAATGACCAGCCTTACCACAATAGTTGCATTTCCCTTCTTTCGCAAAACCTTTCTTTTTCAGTGCTGAAGACTTGGGCTCCATAGCAGACTTAGGTCCTATCATCATCTTCTTGAAGCCCTTGGCCTTGCCCTTGCCTTTATGCACCATCAATATGGGGCTAGCAGGCTTGACCTTTTTTATATTGATTTCGGTAGTTCTCAACATGCCTAAGAGCTCAGGCAGTGTCTTGTCTATTTCATTCATGTTATTATTCAAGACGAACTGCTCATAACTATCCGACACCAATTGCAGGATCAGGTCTGTTGCCAACTCTTAGCCTTGAGGGAAGCCTAGTCTCTCAAGGTTCTATATATACCCAATCATCTTGAGTACGTGAGTCCTTACTAGGTCCCGAGCTCCCATCTTATACTGGAACAATGCCTTAGTGATGTCAAACCTCTCTTGACGAGCTTGCCCTTGAAACATTTTCTTGAGATGCTCGTCAATTTCCTTGTAAACCATATTCTCATGTTGCTTTTGGAGCTCAGAGTTCATGGTTGCTAGCATGAGACATTCGATATCTAAGGAGTCGTCAAGATACTTCTTATAAGCATCCTTATCAGAACGTGACACATTCCCGAAAGGCTCTTCAGGGGATTCCTCTTCCAAAACATAGAGCTTGCATTCTTGCCTGAGAACAATTCTCAAGCTCCTGTACCAGTCCAAATAATTCGTACCACTCAGCTTTACCTTCTCAAGGATGGCTCTGAGGGACAGGGTGGAGTGAGATCCACTTGCCATGAAAATTCTACAAGGATTCAGCAGAGAAAAATTAGTACTACATTTCAAAATACATGTTATCATTTCAATTAAGACTTTAATCAAAATAACTCCCACTATTTTTTAACAAAATGATAAACCTTGACATCAATTCGGAGAGTATATGGGAGTTACTCTCTTAGTGTACAAGATCTGTATTTCACCAACACTATGAGTTAGCTTTGGCTTTTCTCTCACAATGCAGTTATTTAGGTAGGCAACGCTTGTCGATTGCATCACTATGCAATTCATATATGATTGGTGAATAACTCCTTATTCGCATCCATCATATAGTGCATGCCAACCCTATGCCTCTGGGCACTCAACCTTTGAGGTCACCCAGTTAAGTTTGACCCAATGTCGAGAGTGGAATATCACAATTATTCGCTCGCACCCTTACCAAGATAGATTAATGCACATTGTTTTGACAAACCCACACTTCATCGATCGAGGAAGGATGAGTGTCATCCACTAGAAGGCATCCGAATACTTAATATTTCTTAAGGGATTTTTAAACAATTGATTAACACTTACACAGTAGACAAGCTCATCTCTCTATGTGAGATTCAAAATCTAACACACTTGGTTTCACAAACCAATAAGAGGGATAGTTATTGTTAAGGAGTAACAAAGATATCACAAAGACATCACATGCACTCCTGGCGGGGTTCCAAGGGGCTGCGCCCCTGGCAAGGTCTTAGGGGCAGAGCCCCAAACGCGGTCTAAGGGGCAGCGCCCTAGCGGTGGTCTTGCTGATCGATTAGCGAGCGGAGTCAAGAGGCAGAGCCCCTATGGGGTGCGGGGCATTGACCCGACCAATTTTTGGAAAAATAACCACCTATTCCACATAAATCCATCAACATTTGATGTTCCAGGAATAGATTTAAGCATTTTAGAACACTTCTAAATTATCCAGATCTACACGCAATGAATTTAGCAACTTTTGAAATAATGATCATCACATAAACCTCGCTTTTATACAACTATTGGGTTTTTCTATACGTCACAACACTTGTGTGCGACAGAAATTAGGAACAAGAAAACCCAAAAGAGTTCGGATCTAGTGATTAACATTAATCAAGAAGTAAAGTGTTGTAAAATAAAATTACCTTTACGGGATTGAGTCGATACTCAACCTAGATATTCTAGAAGATATGTCGATCACTTAGCGACTAGAGTGATTAATGTACATTGTTTTGACAAACCCACACTTTATCGATCGAGGCAGGATGAGTGTCATCCACCAGAAGGCATCCGAATACTTAATATTTCTTAAGGGATTTTTAAACAATTGATTAAAACTTACACAGTAGACAAGCTCATCTCTCTATGTGAGATTCAAAATCTAACACACTTGGTTTCACAAACCAATAAGAGGGACAGTTATTGTTAAGGAGTAACAAAGATATCACAAAGACATCACATGCACTCCTGGCGGGGTTCCAAGGGGCTGTTCCCCTGGCAAGGTCTTAGGGGCAGAGCCCCTAACGCGGTCTAAGGGGAAGCGCCCTAGCGGTGGTCTTGCTAATCGATTAGCAAGCGGAGTCAAGAGGCAGAGCCCCTATGGGGTGCGGGGCATTGACCCGACCAATTTTTGGAAAAATAACCACCGATTCCACATAAATCCATCAACATTTGATGTTCCAGGAATAGATTTAAGCATTTTAGAACACTTCTAAATTATCCAGATCTACACGCAATGAATTTAACAACTTTTGAAATAATGGTCATCGCATAAACGTCGCTTTTATACAACTGTTGGGTTTTTCTATACGTCACAACACTTGTGCGCGATAGAAATTAGGAACAAGAAAACCCAAAAGAGTTCGGATCTAGTGATGAACATTAATCAAGAAGTAAAGTGATGTAAAATAAAATTACCTTTGCGGGATTGAGTCGATACTCAACCTAGATATTCTAAAAGATATGCCGATCACTTAGCGATTAGAGTCCTTAGTGCAGAATAGTGTCCGTACCTCTACAGAAGATCCACACAAATGAGAGAACCTGTAGACTCTTGTCGAACAAGATCTAGGTCGGGAGAGGACACTCTGCGTCTTCACAAACTGCTAGGCCTATTACAGAAGAGGAGACTGCAACAATCTCCGGAATCAGGCTTAGTGACGACGATGGGATCGGCGAAGGCGGAAACAGTTTTCGTCAGCCTTTTAGGTCTCGGGTTTTCGTACAATGCAGCTCGTGTGCTTAGACAGAATGATCAGTTGTTTGTGAAACCCTAAAACCTTCTATTTATACCCAAAGGATTAAACAGAACAACCCATCGCTATACGCAGACCCAAGACTTGGAATATAGAATTTCGACCAGACAACCCTTGTATCGACGAATCGTCGAGTATCCATAACATATTCGACGAATCATCGAGTATACATAATGTTGGGTCTATTGCTTCCAATGTCCCTGATTTGTAAGAAGTCAAACAAGTCATTGATATACACCAAGTTGTATTTGATGTATGGTTAAGTTTCATGTGCAGGGTGAAAACTTGAAGAAATGACTAAGTACAAAAGTGTCGACACACTTCACAACTATGTCTATAATTTATAAGAGAAGTGCTGAGTACATACTTGAAGCAAGTACAAAAGTGTCGACACACTTCACAACTATGTCGACGCCTTTGTAGGAGAAGTGTCGAGATCAGAAAGATACAAGACAGCAGTGTCAAGACAGTAGTGTCAATATACCAAAGTGTGGACACACTTTACAACTATGTCGACACCTTTGTATGAGAAGTGTCGAGATCAGAAAGATATAAGATAGCAGTGTCAAGACACAACACTTCACTCGACAGTTCAGATAGCTGTGTTGAGACAATTTAGTTATCTCGACACCTTAAAGATCAAGTCAGCTGGATGAAGAAATGCAGCTAAGTCCACAGGAGTTGAGTGATGTCAACTCTCTCAACGCCATGCAGCTTAATTCGTCGAGTATTGCTGCCTAAGTCAAAACTATAGAGTTTCTGTCAAAGAAAAATAAGCTAAGTCAAGAAGCGTTGAGTGAAGCCAGTTCACTCAACGACATACTGATTCTGTCAACGCCATAGATGATAGAGTGGAAAATTGGAAAATTCATCTAAGTCTACAAAGCATTGAGTGAAGCCAGTTCACTCAACGCCAGATGACAGAAAGCTTTGAGTCAAGCTCTTGTAGTTGCGGCCAAGTACAAAAGCGTTGAGTTGTAATGCCCCAAAAACACTATAGCTATGGGAAGTGTTTTTATGGGTTCTGGAGCCCTGGGAATTTCACGGTTGGAGGTTACGGGCGTGTAAGGGGGCTGACGCGGGCATGAAAAAGTTGATACGGGCATGTCAACATGCTGTGTCCTTCTCTGGAAACTGGGTTGTGTCGAGGGGCGTGTACATGGCTCGGGACACATATGGGTCGTGGTCGACACGGCCGTGTCAATCCTGACACGGGCGTGTCAGGACCCGTGTCCACCAAAGGCCGTGTCGGTTCCGTAGGGTGGTTATGGAACACGAGCACCGACACGGGCGTGCCAGTTTGGGCGACACGGGCGTGCCAGTTTGGGCGACACGGGCATGTCACCTTTGACATGTGCATGTCTCAACCCGTGTCCTGTTCTAGATCGACGATTTCGTGTGCGAACAGGGCACACGACCAGGTGCGAACAGGGCACACGGCCAGGCACACGGCCGTGTGCAAAGCCGTGTTCGGCCATCTAAAATGATTTTCAGAGTTATTCTGGGCTATTCGTTTTTATTAAGTATGATCCAACGACCCTGAATTGCCTCCTGATGGTTTATGGACGGGAATGGGGAAGTTATTCTTCATTTCATATTTGGCTTTCTCTTTCTAAGGAGAAGAGAGAGGGGAGAGCAAGAGGAGGTAGGATAAGAGGAATCCGGCCGCCGGTGGTGCTACGGTGGTCCGAATCGTGTACCGAGTTCAGATTCGCGGAGGCAAGAGCGTTGCGGTCCTTTCCAACCGTGTACTTTTCTTTATGGCGCCAAAGCGTGCTACAAGGGTTACGATTTTTCACTCAGACATGTGAAGTCCTTCTTTCCTGCATTTGCATAGGAATCCTCCACAAAAAAGGTGGAACGTGAAGTGATTCTCGTGGGATCGGTGGTTCATCCCTTGCTTTGTTGCATTAGAACCGGAAGTGAGTAGTATGGTTAGGCATTCTGTGTGAAGCCCATCCGAAAGTGAGTAGTACGGATTGGTGATGCTTTGTTTGCAATCGGAGAAGACTCCGTGTTCATTGATTGTTCGTATGGAGTCCCTTGGTGAATACCTGTGGCTTGATGCAGCAGGAAGTATTGAAGGAAGTCCAGGAAAATGTGAGAGTTGATACTTGGTGTTCAACTCGTGTGGTCATGAGTACCATGTTGTGTGTTGTTGGGCCGTTGTGCTGCAACTAAAAGCCTTGGTGGCGAACGGGGAAGGAGATGTTGTACCCTCGTCGGTCCAGTATGATGACTGACGATGATGAGTAACGGGCAAGGTGGATCTGTACCCGCGTTATGGTTGTCTAACCTTGGGTGCTTAAGTCTCTATTAGGATCTCATAGCGAGAGTCTTAGGCCTGCGAGCCGTAAATACTAGGAATGCTCATTTTGGACTGTAAGGTAGAGAGACCTTGAATCAGTTGTGGGACCCTGGATTTTCCGGTACACCAATAAGGTGCCCTGAGTGCACGAAGCATCGGGCCATCGTGCTGACGTTTGTGTTATGTATTGGTTAGTGCGATTGTGCACAACTGTGGTGGATTGTAGTATACATATGCTGGTTAATAAAACGCTTTGCAGGGAAGGAATTTCGCTGTCCCGTGTCAGGGCAGGGTCGTTATAATTGGTCAGCTGAATGCAGACTGTTGCCCTATTTGCCGCTGCTTGGTGGATTGTTTCTTGCAGGTGGAGCTGGCCCAAGAGGGAAATAACGGGTTGAAGCCCTGGTTGCGCTGCTTCCTTTGAAGGCTTTACTTTGCTTTACTCTTGTTCATGTGTGGCCGGCCTACATGCCGATGTTTGTAATCCACACTCCTGTTAAGAGAAACTTGTAAGGACATAAGGCCATGTACCTTGTGTATTGGGTTGTATACATTCCTAATTGTTAGTATGGACATTTCTGTTGTTGTTCTTGAGTTCAAAGTTTTCAACCATGAAGCTTCCGCTAGAATGCTCTGTGTTAGGAATCGTTGGTAGTTTTTATATTATATAGTAACCTCTCCGCCTATTTGTGGAATATGGTGTGGGGCCCCAGCCATACCTTCTACTATATCCCATGTAACGGGTAGGGATGTTACAATTTGGTATCATCTTGGAGGTCTTTCTCTTTCGAATTCATAGGCGAATTCTTTTGAGAGGTGGCGAGCACGTGTAAGTGCTGTCGTTATAACACAAAATGAACTCAAGAATGTCCACTTAGGAATAAAAATACACTTGTTTGCGGAATCTGCGTATTCCTTTTTGTTTGTTTGACATTTTGTTTAGTCTCTAAGTTGTGTTTCTTACACATATAGGTGACTAGAAGTCATGCAGGACATTCAGAACCCCATCGTTCCGATGAGAGTGCAGCACCAGTGGAGGTGCCCACACCTCCTCCTTATACTGAAACTGTTCGTATGATTACGGAGACGGTACTTGCTGTGATGAATGCTCAGAAGGCTGGACAGGCGAGGCCTGCAACGGTGCCAAATCAGGCTGGGCTTAGGCAAGAATCGGTAGAAGTTGTGGTTGGTCTCCGAGTAGTAGATCAACAACTGAAGCGGTTCATGAGCTTCAATCCTCCAATGTTTGATGGGACCGGTTTGCCGGCCAAGGCGAAGGATTGAATCTCAAGGATAAGAAGGATCTTGATAGCAATCAGGGTTGAGGAGGAGCAGAAGGTAACATTAGCCACTTTCTTGCTAGAGGGAGAGGCTCGGCTATGGTGGGATGAGGTCGAACTGCATCACTTGGCAGGCAGGAAGTTAACTGAGATCTCGATGGTGGAGTTCTCTTGGTTGTTCTTGGCAAAGCATTTGCCAATGCCACAAAGGATTGGTATGGAATTAGAGTTTCAACGACTGACGCAAGGAGAAAAGAGTGTAGATGACTATCTCCATGAGTTTACACATCTGGGATGTGATGCAGGATCTATCTTTTCCGAAGAGGAGCGTAAGACTAGTAGGTTCTATGAAGGACTGCGGGATGAGCTAAGGTTTTTGCTCTCGAGTTCTATAAGCCAAGGATTTCAAGCATTGGTCGGTATGGCTAGGTCTTTGGAGAAGGACTTGAAGAAGACACAGGGCAAGAGGAACTTGGCAGTGACAAAGCCATAGTTCATGACGCCGCGTCCGGAGAAGTCTGAAACCGGGTAGTTTGTAGTTTTACCTTGTGCCTTGTGCTGTGCTTGTTTTCGTTTTGGTAATATTGGTTTTGTCCTTATACGGGACCATCCGGCAAGAGCCCTGTTCGATACAGGTGCCTCACATTCATTTCTGTCTGAAGACTTTGTCTTACGAATCGGGGTACCTTCACGGACCACGACAGACAGTATTAAGGTGCTTCTACCTAACGGATGTGTGTTGTGCGCGGACAAGTCGTGTAGTGTGGAAGTAAAGATAGGAAGTCGGGATTTCTTGGTTAACGCATCAGTGCTACCAATATCTGAGTTCGATATTATCTTTAGTATGGACTGGCTTTCAGAGTAGTATGCCAGTATAAATTGCACTTCCAAAGAGGTTACACTGGGTCAAGATACCGAACAAGAGACTAAGTTCAATGGCATGCGAGGGACGAGTAGGATACTGTTATCTGCTCTCCAAGTCGTTAAGGCAGTTCAGAAGGGTGTGGAGTTATTCTTCACACTTATAGAGGTTGTGTAGCCTAAGGCAAGTATTAGAGAGGTGCCGATTGTATCAGAGTTTGCTGATGTGTTTCCGAAAGATCTTCCAGGGTTACCACCCCAAAGGGAGATCGACTTCTCTATCGAGTTGGTACCAGGTGCAAATCCTGCGGCCCGCTCGCCATATCGAGTAACGCCAAAGAAAATGGTGGAGTTGAAGGTTCAGTTACAGGAACTACTAGGGCAAGGCTACATATGTCCAAGTCAATCACCTTGGTGCGCGCCAGTTCTCTTTGTGAAGAAGAAGGACGGTAGCTTGCGTCTATGTATTGACTACAGAGAACTAAACAAGCTAATGGAAAAGAACAAATATCCGAATCCACGGATTGACGACTTGTTTGACCAGTTAGTTGGCTCGACTGTATACTCCAAGTTGGATTTGAAGTCAGGTTATTATCAGTTGAGAGTTCGTGAAAGTGACATACCCAAAACAGCGTTCGGAACAGTTATGGTCACTATGAGTTCACGGTAATGGCGTTTGGGCTGTCCAATTCTCCATCGGTATTCATGGATTTAATGCATCGGGTGTTTAGGGAATACTTGGATCTGTTTGTAATCGTCTTTATCGATGATATCTTCATATACTCCCAAACTAAAGAAGATCATGCAAATCATTTGCGGTTGGTGCTTCACACCCAGAGGAAGAACAAGCTCTACGCCAAGTTCTCTAAGTGTGAATTTTGGCTGTCGTCAATGGCTTTCCTTGGCCATGTAGTTAGTGGAGAGGGCATTGCGGTGGATCCGGCTAAGATTGCTGCTATACGGGAGTGGCATGTTCTTACTACTGTGGAGGAGGTCAGGAGTTTTCTTGGACTGGAGGGCTACTACAGGCGCTTCGTAGAGAATTTCTCGCGGATAGCCTTGCCTCTCACCACACTGACGAGGAAGGATCAAAAGTTCGTTTGGACGCCCGAATGTGCACGAGCTTTCAAGGAGCTAAAGAGTCGGTTGACCACGGATCCAATCTTGACATCGCCATGTGGTTTGGAAGGCTTTGAAGTGTATAGTGATGCATCAGGGAGCGGCTTAGGCTGCGTTCTTCTACAGTTTGGGAAGGTGATAGCTTATGGCTCACGCTAGTTGAAGGTGCACGAACAGAATTACCCCGTCCATGATTTGGAGTTGGCGGCGATAATATTCGCACTTAAACTGTGGCGTCATTATCTATATGACGTGGAAGTGGATATATTCATGGACCATAAGAGCCCGAAGTATCTGTTGGATCAGAAGAATCTCAACATACGACAGAGAAGGTGTATGGAGTTTCTTGGAGACTACACCTTTCAGATTCACTACACTCCCGGTAAGGGAAATGTCGTCGCGGATGCCTTGAGTCGTAGGACTTCGGCAAGGGCTAATTGGTTGCTAAGGCATGATAAAAGCCTAATTCGAGAACTGGAAGTTTTAGACATTTCTTGTGTTGACAAGGATTCCACTGCAAAGGCGTGTTTGAATTGGACAGGGGTAAAGTGTGTAACATCCCATGTTACTCCTAGGCCCCTTAACTTAGATTGGGTTAGGCATAGGGTGGGTGTTAGGTAAATTAGCTAGGTTTGACCCTAGGTAGTGGGTTGTAGCCATGTGGGGCCAACTATAGGACCAAGTAAAACTAGGTAAAACTAGCCTAAATAGGGACCCTATCCACACCTTGGCCCCACCACATTGCCCTAACCCTAAAAACAATCTAAGTGGACCCTAGGGCATGTCACTAGGTCAACACTTTGACCCTAGTTGACCCAAGTCAACCTTGGGCCTAAAGTGGTCAAACCCACACTCATAGGCCCAATTAGCCTAAGTAGGGCACCCCCTTGACCCAACCTAAGTTGGGTGGTGCCATTAGGCTTATGACCAACAAGTGGGGTCAGCCCACTCACCATGTCGACCAAGTCAACCCAAAAAGTCAACCAAGTCAACAAATGGACCTAAAGTGGAAAAATAATGGCTAAGCCATTTCCCTTGGGCTAAGTCCACCAAATATGGCCCATTAGCAGCCCAAAGAGTCAAAGACCAGCCCCACCCCTCTGTTTGTGGAGAGAGAGTGCATGCAAGGGGGCATTTTGGAGAATTCACCAAAAGAAGGAGAGAGAAAGTGGGTTTATGGGAAGGAGTCCACTTGGCCTTGGCTTTTTCTGCCCAAGGGCTTGCTGGCCAACTGCCCAGAGGATTTCAGAAGGATTTGGAGCTGGGCTGGCCACATGGCACCATGGGCGGAGCATACAAGGTTGAGCCTGAGCTCACCTTGGAGTTATCTCCATGTATAAGCCACCTTAGTCCAAACCAGCCCCACCATTAGCTTCAGAAGGAGGAATCGACTGGAATTTGATTGCTAGAGCAAGGAAATTGGTGAAGAAACAAGCTTTCGGCCAGGAGATCGCCGGAGCAGCTCTACCATGGAAAACCGCCGCCAAACTCGCCGCCAGCCACCAACTCAGGTTCGTTTCGCCGCCCCTCTACCTGTACTAGCAGTCTAGATAAAATAGGGGAGATATCGGGCTCAATTGAGCCTGATGCCATGATAGGAAAACACGATTTTTCTGAGTTTTAGTTCTTGCTCGGGTTCGCCGGAGGAGCCAACTCCGGCGGCCTCACCGCCGGGAAACGCAAGCCCCCACCTCAGTGAAGGTGGTGGCGACATCCGCCGGCGGTGGTGGTGGCTCAGCTGGCCGGAAACCGCCAGCAAACATCATCCAGGAAAACTCAATCTCAGCCGTCTACTGGTTGGGGACGATGACCAGATGCCGTATATTTGTGCTTTAGGATTCGTGCAAATCAATTTATATGATATGATATTAATGTTATGAATAGTAAATATTTGTCACATATTTAAAGTCATTTTCATGTGATATTTAGGGTACTTAGAGGCCTCACCATAACTTGACCCCTGAATTAAAAATGTATCCTTATTTGTTAGCTTTAATTTGCCATCTTAATCTTCAATTTTGGTCCAGTGGTCTGACCTGTAGGGCTATTTTTCTAGGACTGGTCCTAGGCTAGGGAAGAAACTAAAACCTAAGCCCATGCCAAACCAGATGTCCACATGGCCCAAAATTCTGGGCATGTGCATGCCTAGGGCATATATATCCCCTGCCAAAAATTGGAAATTTTTGGGACAAATTTTTCTACAGTATTTGTCATAATATCAAAAATTAAATAAATAAAATAATTGGAGTTATAAGCACCCAAATTGCCCCAAAGTTTGGTGGCAGGTCCTTGAGGACATCGTTGGTGCATGATAAAAAATTTAGAACATTTGGATCACTGCATGTTGGTTTAATCCACTTGCATGTGTTGGCTAAATATGGACTTGGGGTGCAAATAGCAATAAATGAAATGATGCATATTCAGCCTAATGGAGGAATCCAAAAATCATGGAATGGATTTCAGAGGTTCATTAGGGTAAGATTCACCCCTTAAATTAATTATTGGATTTTTGTGATAAAAAATCCCATTATTTGGAATTTTTAAAAATATAGCTTCTTTGGAAAATAAATTGGAAAAATAGGTTTTGATCAAGTAAAAATCCCCAAATTCTGTCAAGTAAAATGGAGGTTATAATTGACTTATGATAATTTTATCCTTCTGTTTGAGAACCTTTGGAGTAAAATGCATTGAAATTACCATTTTACCCTTATTGCAATTATTCATGAATTGATGGAAATACATCTCATAAAATTTTGGAATTATTTCTAGAATTGTATATATGTATGAATAGCCTTGTGTATTTATCTCAAAATTTTTGGAGGTAGTGATAATTTTTAAATTAACATAATGGCATTTTGGTAAATACTTAAGAATAGAATTTGATAGGCCATTACACTATAGAGGTTAATGAAACTCAGCCATTAGTCTTAAATTAATGATATATATGCTCTGTAATTTTCCTAGAATTTTGGCTTATGTATTCCATATACTTCATTTGGAAAATTGTAATTATGTGGATTTTGTATTAATTAAGGAATAAATATAAATAATCAAGGGAAAATTATAAAACTCTGTAAACAGCAACATTTTATCAATATACAATCTAGGAAAAATTTCTTAGGTCAGTGGATTATAAATTGTACTATTTCATGTGTAAAGTGACCAAGGGAATTAAATTAAATGATTTAATTAGAAGCCTTAGTGACCTAGGAAAGTTATGAAAATCAACATGCTCATTTCATTAGTCCATACCACCCTAGGATAAATAATTAGGGATTGGTGGCCCAAGGAATTGGAAGTTCGACTTCGGGGTGGTATTAGGTCATGGACTGTGCATAGTAAAAGTAAGGTTATACCATAAGGCCCACCGGGGGGATAGATTGACAATTGAGCTAGAGATTACAATTGGAAGTATAACCCTGGTGGGTTGTGTTATCTTAGTGACGAGAGTAAAGTGCAAGTCATTGGGTAACAAATGGAGTGGAGGTGGGCGGAAGACCGTCGCCCTCTCCGATAACAACTTAAGTCATTAGGATCACCCAAGAGTAATAAGGAGAGTTGAGTGTGGATCATGGGTAGACATCAACTAAAAGTAATTATCCTTGCGAAAGGGAACTTTGGATGTTAATTCCATCTTTGTTCCTAGTGCCTTCGAGACCCCTTCTTTGGGCATACCTTGGGCAGTCCTAGGGTTAACCCTAAACTACTAAGTTTAATAATCGGTAGACAAGTGTAGTATTCTAGGCTGAGGGAAATAGTACACATGCTCACCCGTGATGGGTTGGAGGGAGATGAACTTGATGTGTGTTCTCACTCGTGCTGGGTTGGAGGGACTTGGAGTCTGTTTTCTACTTGCTCACCCGTGCAGAGTTGGAAGGAAGTTGTTGGTTTACTTGCTCACCCGGGCAGGGTTGGAGGAATCAGGATAGGTTGGTCCTGCGAGCTGGAGGCTCGAGTTGAAATAATTGCATGTGCATAAAGAAAATGGTGGTGGGTCATGCGGTACTGGGCCAATCGTCACACCGATGGCAGTATGGTGACTCGGGTGAGGTGTACGGGTGGAAGGGCCAGTATGTTATTTAATACTGCGGTCAGGCAGACAATCCCCGAAGACGTGCACCCGAACTAAACATCTAGCAGGCAGCTAGCATTTAGTACTCAGAGACTCTAGAGTGCACTTGTTACGTGTACAGAGGCGTACAAGAGAGGTCTAGGCCTGGTAGTGTGTATACCCGCCTAGAAAGCGGAGAAGCTCGATCCGCTGCTGCCGTAGCCACAACGGTGGTACCTGAGAGTGATGCTAGCTCTCGAAATGTGGGAACTAAAGGTCTGGGATCACAGAGTCGCGTGCGTGTGTTGCACTTGCATGTTGCATAACCACAGCATAATCATTCATACTCATTAGGCCATACGCTTCATAGATCCTTATTATATGAATTAGTATGAGCTCTTTTATATGATACGTTATAATTCCTGGAAACCCTAACTTATAAATTTGTATGGGCATTTTTATAAGTTAAGGTACGCTCTGTGATGATAGTATAGTGGTAGTGTAGCCTTACTTTCTGCTTTACTTTCAGTTCTTTTACTTACTGTACTGCACTTTACTTTTTTATACCTTGTGCTTAGAACTGATAGATGTAGAATTATATTATACACTTGCTAGTTAGCTTCTGTCACCTGCTTCCCTTTTGCTACCCCTTGTTGTCCTCCGCTTCATCCTCCCGCACGGTACCTAGGAGTTGCGGGGCGAGGTGCGGAGGAAACGACTTAGTTTTTTTGACTAATGGTCGGTGACCATATCATTTTAGGAGCTCGAGGAGATGGAGTACCAGCACGTCGAGGAGGTAGGACTTGAGGAGCAGATAAAGATACCACCTACTACCACTACTGGAGCACGTCCTCAGGTGGGATGAGTTTAGATGATTAAATTCCGCTGCTTTTGATTTGAGAGAGTGATAGATTTGATTTGATGTACTGGGCATAAGCCCTTATTACTCTCTTTTATTTTGTACTCATTTTGGACTATTATTGTTGTACTTTTCATTCGATATATATATGATTAGTACTGTGGCTGTGGACTACGATATTTTACTCTTTTGTTTACTTTTGTTTCTCATATTGGCCGAACAGGTTTATGATCGTACTAGCCGGCAGAATCAGCGATTTGCAGTGTCGACTAACCCGTGTGTTAGTGTCACCGTAAGACGGCGGTTCTGGGCATAAGATTCGGGTTAACTCCTCGGAAGGGGATGAAAGTATCTAGTGTCGACCTAATCCACCTGGGGGGGGGAAATAGGTGTATTGCAGTCTTTTGCAGAATTAAACTAACCTGCATAAATAAGAAAACAGAACAGACAAAACACACAAAGAATTATAGTGGTTCCCCGATTTGGGTACATCCACTTTCTCCCTTCGACCTACCTCCCACCGAGGGACGACTCGGTCACTTCTTCAACAGGATTGAAATCCAATCCTCACACTAGGAGCAACGCTCCCCTAACTACGGAAGGAACCCTTCCACAAGTGGAGACACAACTCCACCACAACGGGTTGCACCCAACCCTTACAACTAGGAATGAAAATTCCTTTACAACAAAATTTGAATGTAAAAGAAAATACAAAAAACGCTTTTTGAGATTCCGATGTCCTTCTTCGTTCGTTGAAGCTTGCTTGAAAATTACGAAGAATCCACAACCGGATTTCTCTCTTAGAAAGGATCTTGTCAAGATTGGCGATGACAAGTAGGTGCGGCGGCGATGCTTTGTAGATCCAAACTTCTTGACGAAGCAAGCTAGGTCTACGAACGATCTCAGTCAGATCAATCGTCTCAACCAATTCGGAATGGAGAACAAGTCTCGTTCAACGAATCAGAAGATAAGAGATCTCGAGAGAGATATTTGAAACGCGCTGCTTGCCTCGGTACTGTCGTCGGTAGATCAGAGAAGCACTGAGATCAACGGCGGCGACGAACTTACAAACGGCTACAGGCGATCGGCGGCTTCCGCGATGTGCTAGGCCACGTTCGGCCTCTTTCGTGTTTTCGTAAAATGATTGTTCTTAGAGGTTCAAAATACGCATATATATACCAGAAGCCAACCCTAAAGACCGTTGTGGGACCCACAAGGAGTAGCCCTAGCCCCGACCGAAACAACGCACGACAAGTTTTTTCGGTCCAGCGAACGGAGGAAATTTGCCTAAGGCAAAATCGGCGGGAGTCATTGGTGATTCCCGTCAATGTCGGCGGGAATCACTCACGATTCCCGTCGATTCTGCCTTGGCAGAATCCCTGATGAAATCTGTCAGCCGGAAGAAGTCGGCGGGAGAAGCTATCTGATTCTTGACGAATCGGCGGGAATCACTAACAATTGCCGTCGAAGTCGGCGGGAATCACTAGCGATTCCCGTCGAAGTCGGCGGGAATAACTAGCGATTCCCGTCGATTTTGACTTGGAAGATCTTCCTTCCTTCTTTTGAAAACATGGTCTTTGACCCATCCTTGCTCCTTCTTCTGCTCTTGATCTTCCTTGACCCTGTACTTGAAAATAAGTACACTCCAATAGAGAGAGCACACGTGAATCAACACACTGATCTACGCAATGAAGGATGACGTTGCGCAGACCCGTATATATTGACCCACTGCACCCTGATATTGGTGTGTACTTAGCATGGAATAGTTGCAAGCACAACTTGATAGATTATCATTAAATACATTGTGAATCCATTTCGCTTGACTGGAGTCTTCTTCAAATCCGGGTAGTTGTGGATACAATACCCAACAATCTCCCCCTATTTGAAGAAGCCAAAATATTACTAGCTAAGATGAATTACACCAACCGTACAGATATATATAAATATATGCGAGATAAGTAATCAAAAGAATAACATTTCACGCATTCAAAACAAAAATTGAATCAGCATATGATCACATATATATATATCCAAAGTGTTGTTCATTTTTAATTACAATAATAGAAGTGCATGCAAATTAAAAATTAAATGTTTAGGTTTCATGTCTTTCCCTCCTTTGCCTCAGCATCTCTTAGTTGTTTGGCCAGGAACTTCTTGCTTTGCCTTTAAAAATATTCCTTTGGCTTTGGATAGTACCTGGGGGGAGGAGCTTTGTTTTCAACTGTATTTGTCCTGAAGAATATGTTTCTTTTTGCCTCATATTCTTGTGCATTTCCCATTCATACTTACTATATACTTCATTTCTGTTAAGCTCTCCCCGCTGTTGTAGCATGAATGTGTCAAGTATGATGCTCCTAGACACGGGACTCCATCGTTCGTTCTTGACTTCACTTTCCTTCCTTCTAGACTTCCTCTCAGCTGGATTGTCTTTAGAAGTTCCTTCTTGAAGCTTTCTTTTCCCTTTCGCAATCACTTCTTGATCAAACATTGCACTGTGAGCAGCTTTGGCAGTGGCTTTAGCAACCTTTCTGGTATCAGCTTCACTTAAGGATAACTCCTTAGCAATAACAACCTCATCAGCAGCAGTCGTAACATCATCAGTAGGATTAACATAATATGTATACCTAATGCTTGCTGAACTAGCCAATGATAAATTTCAAATACATATTCGTTTGATTGTTTGAAGTTGTCGACCATGATTTGCTCTAACCCCGCCATCTTAGCTGCATATTCCTTCTCCCCCTTTTTGGCTTCTAGAGCAATTGAGTTTGCATAAGAGTGTAGTGACTCATCTATATGCTTTACATTCTGAGTGAAATCAGCCAGCAAGGTTTTCTGATTTGAGATGAGGGTTACCATGTTGGCATCAAACAGTTTGATGTTATTGGCTATGACATGAGCATTTTTATTTACCACCGCCAGGTAAGCTGTATTCTTCTTTAGCCCTTGCATCAGAAGAGAGACGACATTTCCAGCCTCAGCATACTTGGCATCAAATATTTCCTCCATCTTGTCCATCTTGTGATTAATTTCCACCATGTTCTTTAGCATCAGATCTTCTTATTGCTTTATTCGTTTGAGTACCCTGTTGTGGGACTGTTTAAAGGAGATTTTCAGCACATCTACTATACCTTGAATGATGTTTACAGTGTGATTTTCCAGGCTAGGTCCTAACGGATGTTCTTGATGTATAGCCTGGTTGTGTTCTAGAGAGATAGGACTCGGTGAGTCATGACTCTCCTCTTCAGATTCACTTGAGGAGCTCGATAAATTTACAGTCTCCTGTAGAGTGATTGAGTCAGCATCTGCCATGTTTCCATGTATTCTCATCACCCCCTTCAACATAGTATCAAGGTGTTCCTGAGGCCGTGAGGTATCCCCATCAACTGTTGCATCATTCATATCAGGAACCTTTGCCGGAATTTGTTCCTCAGAAGGGAGTTCAACATCAATCTCCCTCATGGCCATATCCTTTCCAGCTTGCTCATCATCAAGTTCCTCAGCAACATGTTGTTCAGGGGAATCCACATCATTATCACTAGCAGCAACATTCTCCACATCATCCTCTTCTTCCTCCTCGTCAGTCTGATCAGTAGCGAGAGTTTCCGCTGCCTCCTTAGCGATGAGGGTAATATCAGTAACAACGTTTACTTATCCTATGACCGAGGCTTCCATCCTGATAGCAGCAGAAAGACTGGGTAATGACTCCCCCTCAGTTCCTGCATTCAATAGATCAGGAACTTTACTGGGCTCATCCGAAGGATTTGTGAACTCAGGTGCTCTGTCTTCTTCATCAACACGTGTTGCAGACGCTCCCCCTTGGACAATTCTTCTCTCCCACCTGTCGAAGACGTTGGAGTCCATCTTCTTTAGATAGTGAAGAGGAACTCCCTTAGTCATATCAAACCTATCTCCATCCATCTGGTTCAGGTAGAGACTGATGATACGTCCGAAGTTAGGGGTATGTAGAGTATCTTTTATTTTCTCAAACAACATGGCCCCCCAGTTCATTTTCTTTCTCCACACTATGGCTATCAGGCTCTTGAACATGTCACCTGAGATGTGATCATGGGAGCCAGGCTTGCAGATCAGAACCTTCCCTATTATATCTGAAAGAAGCTTTCCTTCGTCGTTCATATCCTTGCGTTTAATGGCTCTAGTCCCTCGAGCCAAGCCATAGAAAAGCAAGGTCCTCGTACGATCATCTTCGTATAGATAGTCGTCTTGTTCGAAGCTGGAGAGCCGGAGATGCTGGGACAGTCTTGCAGCCGTCATATTTATCCTGAGGCCTGCTATCTTACTCTTTATCATAGTGTCCTCGTGACGCAACTTGGAGTTTGCGAAAAACTCTAGAACCTCCTTGTCGAGAACCTTGCACGGGTGCTGGAGAATGAAGGAGAGGTCGGCTTGTTCCAACATCAGGATTATGTTTCTGAATTCGTCTGAGGCATAAGCAAAACCTGTCCTCACCAATTCACTTCCAATGAGGAGCCCGACCGTTGTTCGAGGAGCAATTTTGAACCTAAGCGAGTTAAACCCAAGGAGTTAACTCCTTCTACATCTAGAATTTTGAGGAACTGAACTAGAGGGAGTGATGATCCTTGAAAGTGGAGCTTACGAATTGGAATTTCAAGGGAGCAACTGAAGTTACCTTTCACTCGGAGGGTGCAAGGAAGGAGACGCGTAGCAGGCAGTGAGTAGGTGTAGCCCTAGGGTAGATGAAGACTGAGGCCGATGAGAAGCTTACGTTGGGACTGAAGGGCTGGCGGTGGATCGGCGAGACACTTACGTTGAGCTGATGCCGATGACAGGAATGTTGCGTCAAAGGGAGGCAACGGTCGACGATTGCGGGAGTCGACGGGAGACGACGGTCTACGGGAAGCTGAAAGGTTTCAGAGCGACGGGAGGCAGACTCATTTTCGCAAGATCTGCAGGGAAGCTGAAAGGTTTCGACTAGGGTCGACGGGAATGTGAACGGTCGGGAAATACCACGGTGGGGAAATACCTGCTAATTCCGAAAGGTCAGAGGATTTTTCCGCTATTTTCGTTCAATTACAACAATCGACGGGAATTCCTGCTAATTTAAGGCTACCGGGTCAACGGGTTAGATGCAGATTTCCGCAAATATGCGATGACCTAGGGACTATTGAAGAACCTTTTTGAATTTGTAACATCGTCAGGTATAGTTCATTTCCTTTTTCCTCTAAACAATGGATAACAATTTTCCATGTCATGATAACTAAGTTGAGTTCATGGAAGGTTAACATTAAAAATAATCACCAGCTTTTTCTTGTTGAGTTCAAAATGTAATAATTGTAGTTGCAACTATTGGTACAAGTCCCTTAAGATTCATAGGACCATTTGACACCCACTTTCTCACATTATCAAGATTTTGAAAGTTTATCAGTTTCCACAATAAGGATCATACGGTTATTTGCTTGCGTGTCCTTCCATATCAGGTGTGTATATATATATGTGTATCTTGAAAGTCCCTACATATAAGTTTGTATATATATATGTATATCTATGTAATGCGATTCAATTTTCGAAATTGAATGCGCGTACCTGGGATTACTAGGTTGATCATTTGGATCCACTATTTAAAGTACGACCGGTATCATGAACAAGAAGGACACTGTAGTTAGCATTATCTCTTTTCCCATATTCTTGTTCCATAGCAAGCCTGGAACAGCTCTTGTCTATGTCCCATCATGTTCATGGGTACCTAGACTATCCTGCAAAAAGAATTACCTTACATTAGGAACCCAATAGGTATTGTGTCCTAGGTTCTTGTCAGCATAAAATGCAGTATGCCTTCCCACAGATTTTCTGACAGGAAGGCTGTCTCTTGCCAAAGGATGTTGACATACCCTTGCCCATGACACAGAAGGATTGTGCCAACAGTCTATGGCAAAGTGACCCACTTTACCACAACACCAACACTCATGGATATTGTACCTCCTTTTTTGACCAGATCTACTAACGGAGTTAGTCACGATCCTGGGTCTGAAAGGGGCAGAGCAGGTTCTGCTCTCAGATTTACCCTCTCCACTGAGACTCAAAGGGGGTTTGAAGGTGAACATGTGGTGAGTGTCATGAGGCCTGGGAGGTGCTGCTTTCTTTACAGCCAGCACACATCCGGGGGACCCATTGATGCTTGCTACATGTTTGCCAACTCCCTTTTCTTTTGTCCAAGGGTGGGAAGATGTTCCATGAGAGCTGGTTCCTGCAATGTCATGAAGTATGGGGGCTGAGGCCGTAAATACAAATGGTTCATGATGAGCCGTGTGTATTTCCTCAGGGGTAGCCATAACAGCACTTTCACTATGGGTGTTTCCACATGAGGGCCGATCATTCTTGCAGTGACCATAGTTGTTCTTATGGTCATACCTGAAGGAATGATGTGTGCCCTTCCTACTCGGTGTGGGGGGTCTGTAAACAGTTTCCCCATTTCTCCACGATTTTATAATTCGCGAGATCCACCCCTTTTCTCCCTATCTCTTAATAGCATCTACCTTGGAAAAATTAGATACTATCCTCTTCTCGGTCTCTAGATGAAACTCTAGATCCGAGATCTTTGAGTCCTTCACCTTTATGGATTCTAATTGGAGGTCCATCATGGTCCTCAACTGAGCAATTTCCTTAGCTTGTACTTCAACAAGCAAGTTGCTCTCCTGAAGGGCTCTACGAAGGGAATCAAGAGTTTCAATCTATTGATTGAAGCTGTCAATATCCCTTGCATCAACTGATGGACAATCCTCCGAACTTCTCCTGTCTTCAGGAGATATATGAGGGAAAGAGCAAGAGGAGGAAGAAACCTGATCCTGATTTTGCTGATCAGGGTTAGAGTTATGGTCTGCAGAAGCTGATGTTTTAAGTTCATCACAACTGCATTCCTCATTCTCTTCTTCAGTCTTTGATAGAGAAACGGGAGCCCTGATATTGACAGGTTGTTCTTGACTTTCATCTTCAGAGATAAGGACCCCCACATATGCTTCATCTTCTTACTGACATTCATTCCAGGCAGTCTTCTTTCCCTCCATGAGGTCAGAGATTGTTTCCCACATGGAATTTGCAGTCTTACACTTATCCAATCTTGTAAGAGATGAACCTGACCAAATATCAGAGATGATCTGTCGTACCTGCTTGTCCAAGTTGAATAGTGAGAGCTCAGTTTCAGACATCTCTACGGGACTCTTAGGGATTTGGAGATCTTCTCCAGAGTCAGAATCCTTCATGTGAATGAAGGGACCCTCTTCCACAATGAATAAAGCATGGGGGTCAATGGCTTCCAGATGAAACTGAACTCTCATTTTCTAGATGGGAAAATATTCTTTTGTGCATACAGGCAGTCTTAGGGGAGAGACATCTGGGTATAGCTCGACACTAGACACATGATCTTACTCAAGGTGTTAACCTTATTGATGAGTAACCTCCCTCTGATATTACTTGAAAGTATCTAGTGTCGACCTAATCCACCTAGGGGGGAATAGGTGTATTGCAGTCTTTTGCGGAATTAAACTAACCTGTAAAAATATGCAAACAGAACACAAAAAAACACACAAAGAATTATAGTGGTTCCCCGATTTGGGTACGTCCACTTTCCCCCTTCGACCTATCTCCCACCAAGGGACGACTCAGTCACTTATTCAACCGGATTGAAATCCAATCCTCACACTAGGAGAAACGTTTCCCTAACTACGAAAGGAACCCTTCCACAAGTGGAGACACAACTCCACCACAACGGGTTGCACTCAACCCTTACAACTAGGAATGAAAATTCCTTTACAATAAAATTTGAATGTAAAAGAAAATACAAACAATGCTTTTGGAGATTCCGATGTCATTCTTTGTTCGTTGAAGCTTGCTTGAAAATTACGAAGAATCCACAACTAGATTTCTCTCTTGGAAAGGATCTTGTCAAGATCAGCGGCGACAAGTAGGTGCGGCAGCGATGCTTTGTAGATCCAAACTTCTTGATGAAGTAAGCTATGTCTACGAACGATCTCAGTCGGATCAATCGTCTCAACCGATTCGGAATGGAGAACAAGGCTCGTTCAACGAATCGGAAGACAAGATATCTCGAGAGAGATACGTGAGACGCGCTGCTTGCCTCGGTACTATCGTTGGAAGATCAGAGAAGCACTGAGATCAACGGCGGCGATGAACTTGGGAACGGCTACAAGCGATCGGCGGCTTCCGCGATGCGCTAGGTCACGTTCGGCCTCTTTCGTGTTTTCGTAAAATGATTGTTCTTAGAGGTTCAAAATATGCGTATATATATACCAGAAGCCAACCCTAATGACCGTTGTGGGACCCACAAGGAGTAGCCCTAGCCCCGGCCGAAACAGCGCACGACAAGTTGGTTCGGTCCAATGAACGGAGGAAATTTGCCTAAGGCAAAATCGGCGGGAGTCATTTGTGATTCCCGTCGATGTCGGCGGGAATCACTCACGATTCCCGTCGATTCTGCCTTGGCAGAATCCCTGATGAAATCTGTCAGCCGGAAGAAGTCGGTGGGAGAAGCTATCTGATTCTTGACGAATCGGTGGGAATCACTAACGATTCCCGTCGAAGTCGGCGGGAATAACTAGCGATTCCTGTCGATTTTGACTTGGAAGATTTTCCTTCCTTCTTTTGAAAACTTTATCAATGACCCATCCTTGCTCCTTCTTCTGCTCTTGATCTTCCTTAACCCTTTACTTGAAAATAAGTACACTCCAATAGAGAGAGCACACGTGAATCAACACACTGATCTACGCAACGAGGGATTACATTGCACAGACCCGTGTATATTGACCCACTGCACCCTGACATTGGTGTGTACTTAGCATGGAATAGATGCAAGCACAACTTGATAGATGATCATTAAATACATTGTGAATCCATCTTAGCTTGACTGGAGTCTTCTTCAAATCTGGGTAGTTATGGATATAATACCCAACAGGGGAGTTGGATCTTACAAACTGGTATCACTTGAACAAACGATCATATGAGAAAGAAGTCCACAACACTGGAACACCCCGCTCGAGCATTAGTTTGCGTACAAACAATGCAGCGGAAGCAATGGTGTGCCCATGTGCAAAAGTCACATAAAACAGTCCATTAAGAATGAGTTAGGCCAATATTTTTTGACGTTTACTTTACCTTATGCAGCCTCCGCAGAATGTGGTTCCTCCCCCTCCGGCTACCACTCCTTTCATGCAGACAGAGATGTGACAAACTCTGACGGCTATCCTAGATGCCTTCAAAGCCCAGCAAGCCCCGACACAGCTGCCAAACCCAGGGTCAAACTGGTTGAATGCCTTTAAGAGTCTGTCTCTGTCAGTGTACCGCGGGACAGAACATGCTGTGAAGACAGAGGAGTGGCTGGAGACTATTCAGGAGCTATTAGCTGGCATCAGCTGCCCAGTCGGACAGGCAGTCCCTCTTTCCACCTCGGTACTGGAGGCTCATGCGAAGAGGTGGTGGAAGTCTGTGCGAGACTCTACATATGCTGATAGGGAGCTGATGGATATTTCTTGGGAGGAATTCAGTGATGCATTCTTAGAGCACTATGTATCCTCCACAGACAGAGATGCCTTGGAAGCGAGATTTCTGAACCTCCAATAGGGGAGAAGATCCGTGATCGAATATCAAAGAGAGTTCTCCCATCTGGCCAGGTTTGCTGGATTCCATGACTGGGATGACCGGAAGTATGCAAAAAGATTCTACCATAGGCTCCGAGACTCCTTAAGGCAGCCCTTATTGTTCATATCTCATGGCACCACTACACAGATTATTGATATGGCGAAGAAGCTGGAGGCTGACCAGCTAATGTTGCAGGGCAGAGGAAAAAGGCTACTAGAGGGGTCATCCTCCAGAGATGGTAGCAGGGCATCCCAGAGGGGCAAGGTTATCAGCTACAGGAGGGGTGGGGGACATCGTCGTCCCAACTATAGGCAGGAGCAGGGGCCTCCTCCACCATTGGCTGCCCCACCTGTGCAGATGCAAGGACCAATGAGGCAAGATCGTCGGGGTCAGAGGCAGATCACGTGCTTTGGATGCGGCCAGCCTGGGCACATCAGGTCGCAGTGCCCACATAGGATCCACCCACTCCCTCCTCCTCACCTTCCAGTGGCCCCTCCAGTACACCAGGGTCGAGGCCGGGGACGAGGTCGAGGCAGAGGTCGTGGACATCATGGCCAAGGATGTGGCCGGGAACAAATGTATGCGCTGGACCTCACGGAGCAGAGGAACCCCGAAGAAGTGATTATAGGTACTTTAATTATTGCAAAATTTAGAATTTTTTTTCAACTTAAATGAGTACCTTGAGAACCTTAGAAATAATCTTTATCTTTGAACTCAAACAAAAGCCAGGGATAGTTATGATCAGCGGCAAGCCTGCCCATACTCCAAAACGGGTGCCTCCCACTCATTCGTGTCAGACACGTTTATTGAAGGACTAGAGGGTGTGGAAAGGTTCCCTGGCCTATAAATGAGGGTGCGTCTTCCTGATGGCTCAGAGCTATGGACCACGGATAGCTGCAACATGGAGGCCGAGATCGGAGGCAAGACATTCGAGGCTCCGGCAGCGGTCCTGAGATTGTCGGACTTCGATTTGATTTTGGGCATGACCTGGCTCCATTGGAACCATGCCCAGATCAACTGCCCCTCGAAGAGGATCACACTCAGACATGGATATTCCTACGTCACCATTGAAGTCATCCGTCCCATTCCCCACCTTTCTTTATCTTCTGTACAGGCTGTCAAGGCCTATGAGCAGGGGGAGGAGGTGTACCTCATTTGCTTCGAGATGGCAGCAGTAGAGAGTTTCATAGCTGACATCCTGATGGCTCGGGATTTCTCTGATGTATTCCCGGAGAAATTTCCCGGACTACCACAAGCCCGAGATTTGGACTTCAGGATTTAGTTGGTGCCGGGGGCGAGACCAGTGTCCCGGGCACCTTACAGGATGGCTCCCAAGGAGTTGGCAGAGTTTAGGACTCAGCTTCAGGAGCTAGTGGAGTCGGGATTTGTGCGGCCGAGCTCATCGCCGTGGGGAGCACCCGTTCTATTCGTGAAGAATAAAGATGGATCGCTGCGGTTATATATAGATTACAGAGAGCTGAACCGGTTGACGGTTCGAAATACCTATCCACTGCCTCGGATATACGAGTTGTTTGATCAGCTTCAGGGAGCTTTCTGGTTCTCCAAGCTAGACTTGCGGTCCGGATACTATCAGCTCCGCATCTGGGAAGAAGATATACTGAAGACGACATTCAGTTCATGCTATGGGCTATACGAGTTCACGGTGATGCCTTTTGGGCTCACGAATGCCCCCTCGACATTCATGATGCTCTTGAACCGTGTATTCGAGCCTTATTTAGATCGCTTCGTCATAGTATTCATCGATGATATCCTGATCTACTCCCGGACTCAGGAGGAGCATGCAGAGCACCTGGCATAGGTTTTACAGAGGCTGAGGGAGTTTCAGATGTATGCAATGTTTTCAAGATGCAAGTTCTGGATGCAGGAGGTCGCTTTTCTGGGGCATACTATCAGCGGGGATGGATTGGCGGTGGATCCAGCCAAGATAGATGCAGTGCAGGATTGGCCACGGCCACAGACAGCGTCAGACATCCGCAGCTTCTTGGGTTTAGCAGGCTATTATCGCAAGTTCGTGGAGGGATTCTCGAGGATAGCCCTCCCCTCACGTCCTTGACGAAGAAGGATGCAGTTTTTCATTTGACAGAGCAGTGCGAGACAGCTTTTCAGGAACTGAAGGACCGACTCACCTCATCTCCTATCCTTGCACTCCCATCTGGGAGTGAAGGATTCTAGATTTATACAGATGCCTCTTATCAGGGGATGGGTGCTGTCCTGATGCAGTATGGACATATTATTGCTTATGCTTCGCGACAGTTGAAGAAGCATGAGCATAACTATCCAGTATATGATCTCGAGCTCGGGGCTGTGGTATTCGCCCTCAAGACGTAGATACACTACTTATACGGGATTCATTGTGATATCTACTCGGATCATAAGAATCTCAAGTACATTGACACGCAGAAGGATCTGAACCTGTGCCAGAGGAGATGGCTAGAGTTCCTCTGCGATTATGACTATGAGATGCAATATCACCCGGGGAAGGCAAATACTGTAGCGGATGCTTTGAGCAGGAGAGCCGGCACTTCTAGACCGGAGCCTCGGGTGATGTCTATAGAGATGCTACGTATGATGGAAGATATGTATATTACCATAGTTTCGGAGGCCGAGCCAGTTGTGTATCGAGAGTACCTGAGCTCTTTGATCAGTGATGATGATATTTGAGAGCGCATTATTACACATCAGAGACTGGATGCTGCACTAGAGCCTATTTTCAGTGCCCTGGAAGGGGGCAAGTATGAGGATTACACGCTGCAGGATGGTCTCCTTCGATTCCATGGTCGAGTATACATACCAGCAGTAGATGATATCCGGGATGACATACTCAGAGAGACACATTGTTCTAGATACTCAGTGCATCCCGACATCACCAAGATTTGGGCAGACTTACGGAGGACCATGTACTGGCCTGGGATGAAGAGTGAGATCACCTATTTTGTGACACACTGCGAGACCTGCCAGCGCGTGAAAGCGGAGTGCAAGAGCCTGAGAGGGTTATTACAGCCACTGCCAGTCCCAGAGTGGAAGTTCGAGGACATTACTATGGATTTTATACACGGACTGCCTCGCTCCCACTCTGGGCACAATTCCATCTGGGTCATTGTAGACAGACTGACCAAGGTAGCGCGGTTCATTCTGGTCAGGAAGGATGCTCCAGTTGCAATTTTGGTGAGAGTGTTCGTGGAGCAGTTCATCAGATATCATGACATCCCCAGGTCTATTATCTCGGACCGAGACGGTCGCTTCAGTTCCAATGAGTGGAGGGCAGTACATGCTTACTTGGGTTCCAGACTCACTTTTAGCACTGCTTTCCATCTGCAAACCGACGACCAGACGGAGCGGACAAACATTAGTATGGAGGACCTGCTCAGACTATGCATATTAGATACGGGGAAGCCTTGGGAGAGACTGCTACCATTGATTGAGTTCTCGTAAAATAACAGCCACCAGGCTAGCATCAGGATGGCTCCATATGAGGCACTGTATGGGAGGAAGTGTCGGACACCGCTATCTTGGGTTCAGGACGTGGACACTCGAGCTCTTGGTTCAAATTTTGTGGAAGATACGGAGGCTCAGATTCCTTTGATCAGGGATCGGCTACTAGAGGCCCAGAGCAGGCAGGAAAAGTATTATTATGCTCGGCATCGGAAGGTGGAGTTCCAGGTTGGAGACAGGGTTTTCCTGAAAATTCGTCCAGTACACGGTGTCTCTCGGGTGCGGAGGCACAAGAAGCTCAATCAACGGTACATGGGGCCATACTTGATCTTGGAGCGGATCGGCCCCTTGGCTTACCGACTGCAGCTGCTACCGTAGTTGAGTACCTTACACGACGTCTTCCATGTCACTTCCTTGCGAAGAGCTCTCCTTCGGCCAGAACAACACATTACTACCACAGCCAGACCAGTAGCGCCAGACAGATCAGTTAGACTGGAGCCGATCCGGATTGAAGATACGGCCGTCCGAGTGTTGCGGAAGAAGAAGGTCCCTCTCGTGAAGGTGTTGTGGTCCAACCATGGACGGGAGGAACACACCTGGGAACCGAGGGATCTGATTTAGAGCAACACCCGAAGTTATTTACATCAGGTACATTTTAATTTTTGCTTTAAAGTCTCTTATAATTACTGCAAGTAGAACCCCGTAGATCTGAACTTAAATTTCGGGGACAAAATTATTTTTATTCTTTATAGGATTTGTAACATCCCATGTTACTTCTAGGCCCCTTAACTTAGATTGGGTTAGGCATAGGGTGGGTGTTAGGGAAATTTTCTAAGTTTGACCCTAGGTAGTGGGTTATAGCCATGTGGGGCCCACTATAGGACCAAGTCAAACTAGGTCAAACTAGCCTAAATAGGGACCCTAGCCACACCTTGGCCCCACCACATTTCCCTAACCCTAAAAACAATCTAAGTGGACCCTAGGGCATGTCACTAGGTCAACACTTTGACCCTAGTTGACCCAAGTCAACCTTGGGCCTAAAGTGGTCAAACCCACACTCATAGGCCAAATTAGCCTAAGTAGGGCACCCCCTTGACCCAACCCAAGTTGGGTGGTGCCATTAGGCTTATGACCAACAAGTGGGGTCAGCCCACTCACCATGTTGACCAAGTCAACCAAAAAAGTCATCAAAGTCAACAAATGGACCTAAAGTGGAAAAATAATGGCTAAGCCATTTCCCTTGGGCCAAGTTCACCAAATATGGCCCATTAGCAGCCCAAAGAGTCAAAGACCAGCCCCACCCCTCTGGTTGTGGAGAGAGAGTGCATGCAAGGGGGCATTTTGGAGAATTCACCAAAAGAAGGAGAGAGAAAGTGGGTTTATGGGAAGGAGGCCACTTGGCCTTGGCTTTTTCTACCCAAGGGCTTGCTGGCCGACTGCCCAGAGAATTTTAGAAGGATTTGGAGCTGGGCTGTCCACATGGCACCATGGGCGGAGCATGCAAGGTTGAGCCCAAGCTCACCTTGGAGTTATCTCCATGTATAAGCCACCTTAGTCCAAACCAGCCCCACCATTAGCTTCAGAAGGAGGAATCGACTGGAATTCGATAGCTGGAGCAAGGAAATTGGTGGAGAAACAAGCTTTCGACTAGGAGATCGCTGGAGCAGCTCTACCATGGCAAACCGCCGCAAAACTCGCCGCCAGCCACCAACTCAGGTTCGTTTCGCCGCCCCTCTACCTGTACTAGCAGTCTAGATAAAATAGGGGAGATATCGGGCTCAATTGAGCCCGATGCCATGAGAGGAAAACACGATTTTCCGAGTTTTATTTCTTGCTTGGGTTCGCCGGAGGAGCCAACTCCGGCGGCCTCACCGCCGGGAAACGCAAGCCCCCACCTCAGTGAAGGTGGTGGTGACATCCGCCGGCGGTAGTGGTGGCTCAGCTGGCCGGAAACCGCAAGCAAACATCGTCCAAAAAAACTCAATCTCAGCCGTCCACTGGTTGGGGACGATGACCAGATGCCATCTATTTGTGCTTTAGGATTCGTGCAAATCAATTTATATGATATGATATGATATTAATGTTATGAATAGTAAATATTTGTCACATATTTACAGTCAGTTTGCATGTGAGATTTAGGGTACTTAGAGGCATCAACATAACTTGACCCTTGAATAAAAAATGTATCCTTATCTGTTAGCTTTAATTTTCCATCTTAATCTTCAATTTTGGTCCAGTTGTATGACCTGTAGGGCTATTTTTCTAGGATTGGTCCTAGGCTAGGGCAGAAACTAAAACCTAAGCCCATGCCAAACCAGATGTCCACATGGCCCAAAATTCTGGCATGTTCATGCCTAGGGCATATCTAGCCCCTGCCAAAAATTGGGAATTTTTGGGACAACTTTTTTTTATTGTATTTGTCATAATATCAAAAATTAAATAAATGAAATAATTGGAGTTATAAGCACCCAAATGGCCCCAAATTTTGGATGGAAGGTCCTTGAGGACATCACTGGTGCATGATAAAAATTTCAGCACATTTGGATCACTGTATGTTGGGTTAATCTACTTGCTTGTGTTGGCTAAATATGGCCTTGGGGTGCAAATAGCAATAAATGAAATGATGCATATTCAGCCTAATTGAGGCATCAAAAAATCATGGAATGGATTCCAGAGGTTCATTAGTGTAAGATTCACCCCTCAAATTAATTATGGAATTTTTGAGATCAAAAATCCCATTATTTTGAATTTTTAAAAATATAACCCTTTTGGAAAATAAATTGGAAAAATAGGTTTTGATCAAGTAAAAAATCCCCAAATTATGTCAAGTTAAAATGGAGGTTATAATTGACTCATGAAAATTTTATACTTCTGTTTGAGAACCTTTGGAGTAAAATGCATTGAAATTACCATTTTACCCTTATTGCAATTATTCATGAATTGATGGAAATACATATCAGAAAATTTTGGAATTATTTCTAGAATTGCATATATGTATGACTAGCCTTGTGTATTCATCTCAAAATTTTTGGAGGTACTGATAATTTTTAAATTAGAATAATGGCATTTTGGTAAATATTTAAGAATGGAATTTGATAGGCCATTACACTATAGAAGTTAATGAAACTCTGTCGTTAGTCTTAAATTTATGATATATATGCTCTGTAATTTTCCTGGAATTTTGGCTTATGTATTCCATATACTTCATTTAGAAAATGGTAATTATGTGGATTTTGTATTAATTAAGGAATAAATATAAATAATCAAGGGAAAATTATAAAACTCTGTAAACAGCAACATTTTATTAATATACAATCCAAGAAAAATTTCTTAGGTCAGTGGATTATAAATTGTTCTACTTTATGTGTAAAGTGACCTAGAGAATTAAATTAAATGATTTAATTAGAAGCCTTAGTGACCTAGGAAAGTTATGAAAATCAACATGCTCATTTCATTAGTCCATACCACCCTAGGATAAATAATTAGGGATTGGTGGCCCAAGGAATTGGAAGTTCGACTTCGGGGTGGTATTAGGTCATGGGCTGCGCATAGTAAAAGTAAGGTTATACCATGAGGCCCACCGGGGGGATAGATCAACAATTGAGCTTGAGATTACAATTGGAAGTATAAACATGGTGGGTAGTGTTATCTTAGTGATGAGAGTAAAGTGCAAGTCATTGGGTAACAAATGGAGTGGAGGTGGGCAGAAGACCGTCGCCCTCCCCGATAACAACTTAAGTCATTAGGATCGCCCAAGAATAATAAGGAGAGTTGAGTGTGGATCATGCCTAGACAACAAATAAAAGTAATTATCCTTGCGAAAGGGAACTTTGGATTTTAATTCCATCTTGGTTCCTAGTGCCTTCGAGACCCCATCCTTTGGCATACCTTGGGCAGTCCTGGGATTAACCCTAAACTACTAAGTTTAATAATTGGTAGACAAAAGTAGTATACTAGGCTAAGGGAAATGGTACACATGCTCACCCATGATGGGTTGGAGGGAGCTAAACTTGATGTGTGTTCTCACTCATGCTGGGTTGAAGGGACTTGGAGTCTGTTGACTACTTGCTCACCCGTATAGAGTTGGAAGGAAGTGGTTGGTTTACTTGCTCACCTGGGCAGGGTTAGAGGAATCAGGATAGGTTGGTCCTGCGAGCTGGAGGCTCGAGTTGAAATAATTGCATGTGCATAAATAAAATGGTGGTGGGTCATGCGATACTGGGCCAATCGTCACACCGATGGCAGTACGGTGACTCGGGTGAGGTGTACGGGTGGAAGGGCCAGTATGTTGTTTAATACTGCGGTCAGGCAGACAATCCCCGAAGACGTGCACCCAACCTAAAAGTCTAGTAGACAGCTAGCATTTAGTACACAGAGACTCTAGAGTGCACTTGTTACGTGTACAGAGGCGTATAAAAGAGTTCTAGGCCTGATAGTGTGTATACCCGCCTAGAAAGCGGAGAAGCCCGATCCGCTGCTGCCGTAGCCACAACGGTGGTACCTGAGAGTGATGCTAGCTCTCGAAATGTGGGAACTAAAGGTCTGGGATCTCAGAGTCGCGTGCGTGTGTTGCACTTGCATGTTGCATAACCACAGCATAATCATTCATACTTATTAGGCCATACGCTTCATAGATCCTTATTATATGAATTAGTATGAGCTCTTTTATATGATACGTTACAATTCCTGGAAACCTTAACTTATAAATTTGTATGGGCATTTTTATAAGTTAAGGTACGCTCTGTGATGATAGTATAGTGGTAGTGTAGCCTTACTTTCTGCTTTACTTTCAGTTCTTTTACTTACTATACTGCACTTTACTTTTTTATACCTTGTGCTTAGAATTGATAGATGTAGAATTATATTATACACTTGCTAGTTAGCTTCTGTCACCTGCTTCCCTTTTGCTACCCCTTGTTGTCCTCCGCTTCGTCCTCCCGCACGGTACCTAGGAGTTGCGGGGCGAGGTGCGGAGGAAACGACTTAGTCTTTTTGACTAATGGTCGGTGACCATATCATTTTAGGAGCTCGAGGAGATGGAGTACCAGCACGTCGAGGAGGCAAGACTTGAGGAGCAGATACCGATACCACCTACTACCACTACTGAAGCACGTACTCAGGTGGGATGAGTTTAGATGATTAGATTCCGCTGCTTTTGATTTGAGAGAGTGAGAGATTTGATTTGATGTACTGGGCATAAGCCCTTATTACTCTCTTTCATTTTGTACTCATTTTGGACTATTATTGTTGTATTTTTCATTCAATATATATATGATTAGTATTGTGGCTGTGGACTATGATGTTTTACTCTTTTGTTTACTTCTATTTTTCATATTGGCCGAACAGGTTTATGATCGTACTAGCCGGCAGAATCGGCGACTTGCGGTGTCGACTAACCCGTGTGTTAGTGTTTCCATAAGGCCTTTTGCGGAGATACGGTCGTTTGTGCGTCCCAAGTAGGGGTAAAATTTGTGAAGAATTGATGTATGAAGCCCACTTCACAAAATATTCAATTCACCCCGGGAGCACGAAGATGTATAAGGATATGAAGAAAATATTCTTGTGGCCTAGAATGAAGAAGCATATAGCACATTATGTTGCGAAATGCCAGACATGTGCCTTGGTAAAGGCTGAATGCCAAAGGCCAGGTGGTCTTCTGAAGTCATTGCCTATTCCTATATGGAAATTTGATGACATCTCGATGGATTTCGTGCATGGGCTACCGAGGTAGCAACGCGGTAATGATGCAGTTTGGGTGATTGTGGATCGGTTAACTAAGGTGTCACACTTCATCCCGAACCGGAAGGATGACTCAGTTGATAAGTTGGCAAAGTTGTATGTGGATAACCTTGTACGATTGCACGGTGTGCCTCGTAGCATTGTTAGTGATCGTGATGGGCGTTTCACTTCGGATATTGGAGGCTAATTCACCAACTGTTGGGTATAAAGTTGCATTTCAGTACGGCCTTTCATCCTAAGACGGATGGTTAGACCAAAAGGACCAACAGGACGTTGGAGTATATGCTCTGAATGTGTGCACTAGATTTCGGAAAGAGTTGGGAAGATCATCTATTTATGATCGAGTTCGCCTACAACAATAGCTATCAAGCTAGTATTCAGATGGCGCCCTTTGAGGCCTTATACTGTAGGAAGTGTCGTACCCCTTTGGCTTGGGCGGAGACTGGAGAATCGAAGCGGTACAAATGAAAAGAAATGGATGACGCTAACTCGACTATTCAGATGATTCGAGAAAGATTGTTGGTGGCTTAAGACCGGCAAGCAAAGTACTACAATGCCAAGCACCAAAACGTGGAGTTTGCGGTGGGTGATTGGGTATACCTAAAGATTAAACCCTTCAAGGGCGTGTCTAGGATACGTAGTCTGAAAAATCTGAGTCCGAGGTATCTGGGACCATTTGAAGTGGTAGAGTGTATTGGTGAGGTAGCCTATCGGTTAGTGCTTTCAACAGAACTGAGTGGTTTGCATGACGTGTTTTATGTCTAGGTATTAAGGAAAGCGGTGAAAGAGCCATCTAAGTTGGTTGGTACAGATCGAGTATCAGTCGATAGTGGGCTAACAACGAAGGTTAGGCCTACTCAGATCGAGGATACGGTGGTTAAACAACTATGAAATAAAGTTGTCGGGATGGTCAAGGTTCGATGGAAAAATTGTGGCCGAGAGGAGTTGTCATGGGAGAAGGAACAAGCCATGCGTACTAAATTTCCCGAGCTATTTTTGTAGTATTGTTGTAACCATGTGTATGGACAATAGTATATATTTGCATAATATATAATTTTGTTTTGCGGTTCGTGAATTTCGAGACGAAATTATTATAAGTGGGGGAGAATTATAATGCCCCAAAAACACTATAGCTATGGGAAGTGTTTTTATGGGTTCTGGAGCCCTAGGAATTTCACGGCTGGAGGTCACGTGCGTGTCAGGGGGCTGACACGGGCGTGACAAAGTTGACACGGGTGTGTCAACATGCCATGTCCTTCTCTAGAAACTTGGCTGTGTCGAGGGGCGTGTACACGGCTCGGGACACGGGTGGGTCGTGATTGACACGGCCGTGTCAATCCTGACATAGGCATGTCAGGGCCCGTGTCCACCAATGGTCGTGTCGGTTCCGTAGGGCAGTTGTGGAACACACCCACCGACATAGGCGTGCCAGTTTGGGTGACACGGGCGTGTCACCTTGGACACAGGCGTTTCTCAACCCGTGTCCTGTTCTGGATCGACGATTTCGTGTGCGAACAGGTAACAAGGCAAGGCACACGGCCGTGTGCAAAGCCGTGTTCGGCCATCTGAAATGATTTTCAGAGTTATTCTGGGCCGTTCGTTTTTATTAAATACGATCAAACGGCCCTGGATTGCCTCTTGATTGTTTATGGACGGGAATGGGGAAGTTATTCCTCATTTCATGTTTGGCTTTCTCTTTCTAAGGAGAAGAGAGAGAGGAGAGCAAGAGGAGGTAGGAGAAGTGGAATCCGGCCGTCGGTGGTGCTACGATGGTCCGAATCGCGTACCGAGTTCAGATTTGCGGAGGCAAGAGCGTTGCGGTCCTTTCCAACCGTGTACTTTTCTTCATGGCGCCAAAGCGTGCTACAAGGGTAACGATTTTCCACTCGGACATGTGAAGTCCTTCTTTCCTGCATTTGCATAGGAATCCTCCACCAAAAAGGTGGAACGCGAAGTGATTCTCGTAGGATCGGTGTTTCATCCCTTGCTTTGTTGTATTAGAACCGGAAGTGAGTTGTATGATTAGGCATTCTGTGTGAAGCCCATCCAGAAGTGAGTAGTACGGATTGGTGATGCTTTGTTTGCAATCAGAGAAGACTCCGTGTTCATTGATTGTTTGTATGGAGTCCCTTGGTGAATACCTGTGGCTTGGTGTAGCAGGAAGTACTGGAGGAAGTCCAGGAAAATGTGAGGGTTGATACTTGGTGTTCAACTCGTATGGTCATGAGTACCATGTTGTGTGTTGTTGGGCCATTGTGATGCAACTAAAAGCCTTAGTAGCGAACGGGCAAGGAGATGTTGTACCCGCGTCGGTCCGGTGTGACGACTGACAATGATGAGCAACGGGCAAGGCGGATCTGTACCCGCATTATGGTTTTATAACCTTGGGGTGCTTAAGTCCCTGTTAGGATCTCATAGCGAGAGTCTTAGGCCTGCGAGTCGTAAATACTAGGAATGCTCATTTTTGACCGTAAGGTAGAGAGACCTTGAATCGGTGGTGGGACCTGGATTTTCCGGTACACCAATAAGGTGCCCTGAGTGCACGGAGCGTCGGGCCGTCGTGCCGAAGTTTGTGTTATGTATTGGTTAGTGAGGTTGTGCACAACCATGGTGGATTGGAGTATACATATGCTGGTTAATAAAATGCTTTGCAGGGAAGGAATTTCGCTGCCCCGTGCTAGTGGTAGGGTCGTTATAATTGGTCAGCTGAATGCTGACCGTTGCCCTGTTTGCCCCCGCTTGGTGGATTGTTTCTTGCAGGTGGAGCTGGACCAAGCAGGAAATAGCGGGCTGAAGCCCTGGTTGCGCTGCTGCCCTTTAAGGCTTTTGACGAGGTTACTATCGATATAGATCCCTCTATGAAAAATTCTTTAATAAATGACGATTCCTGCTATCTTGCGGAAGCCTCTTTTGAGGAAAATGGTTTTCCCTATTCTGATTTATTTTCAATAACTGTAGAAGAATCGGACTTGGTAGACTTACCCATTTCAAATGAAATGCCTACCGATGACCCTTTAGAACCATTTATATCTTTAACTTCTACAACTTTAAAAACTCCAACTTCATATGAAAAACCACCAACCCTCGAGCTGAAAACACTTCCTGCACATTTAAAATACGTTTTCCTTGAAGCCGAATCTAAACTCCCTGTTATCATTTCTGCCGAATTAAATGATAAGAAAACGTCTGAATTAATAGAAGTGTTAAAACAACATCGCCGTGCATTAGCATGGCAAATTTCTGATATTCAAGGACTCAACCCATCTTTTTGTACGCATAAAATATTTTTGGAAGATAACCCTCGTAAATCTATCCAGCCCCAACGACGTTTAAATCCTAATATGAAGGATGTCGTAAAAGCTGAAGTAATGAAATTATTAGACGCAGGAATTATTTACCCAATCTCAGATAGCACATGGGTTAGTCCCGTACAAGTCGTCCCTAAGAAGGGCGGTATAACGGTAGTGCCAAACGCTAATAATGAACTAATTCCAACACGTACTGTTACGGGTTGGAGGATGTGCATCGATTATCAAAAATTAAATGATGTCACCCGTAAAGATCACTTTCCACTACCGTTTATAGATCAAATATTAGAGCGACTCTCGGGTCACTCATATTATTGTTTTATCGATGGTTATTCAGGGTATTTACAAATTCCTATAGCCCCTGAAGATCAAGAGAAAACTACGTTCACTTGCCCCTTTGGTACTTTCGCCTATAGGCGAATGCCATTTGGACTTTGTAATGCGCCAGCTACATTTCAAAGATGTATGCTAGCTATTTTTGGCAAGTTAGTAGAGGACGTTATGGAAGTATTTATGGATGATTTTTCTGTATTTGGAGACTCATTCCATACGTGTTTAGATAACCTCGCTCGTGTTCTTCAACGCTGTGAAGACACGAATTTAGTGTTGAACTGGGAGAAATGCCATTTTATGGTCCGCGAAGGTTTAGTTCTCGGTCATAAAATTTCTTCCCAGGGAATCGAGGTAGATAAGGCCAAAATAGAAATAATTGAAAAACTTCCTCCTCCAACAAATGTAAAATCTATTCGAAGTTTCTTAGGCCATGCAGGTTTCTATAGACGGTTCATTCAAAATTTCTCTAAAATAACAAAACCGTTAACTCATTTATTAGAAAAAGAAGCCCCATTTATATTCGATAGTGAATGCTTAGTAGCATTCAATATTATTAAAGATAAACTTATCAACTCTCCTATTTTAGTTGCCCCAGACTGGTCCTTTCCTTTTGAGATCATGTGTGATGCGAGTGATTATGCGGTAGGAGCTGTCTTAGGACAACGAGTAGACAAATATTTTCATCCTATCTATTATGCAAGTAAAACTCTCACATCTACACAAACCAATTACACGACCACGGAAAAGGAACTACTGGCGATTGTATTTGCATTTGATAAGTTTAGATCTTATATTACACTATCGAAAGTTATAGTTTTTACGGATCATTCTGCTTTAAAATATTTACTAACAAAAGCAGATGCCAAACCCCGTTTATTACGTTGGATTCTCTTATTACAAGAATTTGATTTAGAGATCCGAGATAAGAAAGGCGCAGAGAATTTAGCAGCCGATCATCTTTCTCGACTAGAGAATGCTGCAACAGATACACTCGTGGAAGCCGACATCGAAGATAAATTCCCTGAAGAAAGTCTCCTCGCCCTCGAAAAGGTAACAAACTCTTCTACTCCTTGGTTCGCAGACTTGGCTAACTATTTAGTAGCCCGAGTCCTTCCAAAAGCTTTTTCATTTCAAGAAAAGAAGAAATTCTTTTCTGACTTGAAAAACTACTTTTGGGAAGACCCGTATTTATTCCGAGTCTGTGCCGACCAAGTAATTCGAAGATGTATTTCGAACGAGGAAGGACTAAAAATACTACGGCACTGCCACGAAGGACCAACCGGCGGACATTATCAATCCAACCGGACTGCACGTAAAGCCCTTGAAGCAGGTTTCTTTTGGCCTACTTTATTCAAGGACGCTCAAAAATTGGTAAGCGTTTGCAACCGCTGCCAACGGTCAGGTAATATTTCCCGTCGGGACGAAATGCCCCAAAACTTTTACTTAGAATGTGAAATTTTTGATCTGTGGGGCATAGATTTTGTAGGCCCTTTACCTCCTTTTAAAAATCGTTATATCTTAGTAGCGGTCGATTACGTTTCACGATGGGCTGAAGCGCAAGCTTTACCCACCGCTGACTCAAGAGTCGTCGTTAAATTTCTGAAAACCTTATTTTCACGTTTTGGCACGCCTAGGGCAATAGTTAGCGACCGAGGTACTCACTTTTGTAACACCCAGATGGCTAAAGTGTTAGCCAAATATGGAGTTACTCATAAACTCGCTACCGCTTATCACCCCCAAACAAGCGGCCAAGTGGAGGTAGTCAATAGAGAACTAAAGCGCATATTAGAAAAAACTGTAGATACCAATCGAAAAGATTGGTCCCTCAAATTAGATGATGCACTTTGGGCCTACCGTACAGCATTCAAAACTGCGATCGGTTGTACACCTTATCGTTTAGTATATGGAAAAGCATGTCACCTACCTGTAGAATTAGAACATCGCGCATACTGGGCGCTAAAATTTCTTAACTTAGATACAAACTTAGCCGCCGAACAACGTAAATTGCAACTCAATGAACTTAAGGAATGGCGTGCAAACGCCTATGAAAATAATAAATTTTATAAAGAGCGATCTAAGTTTTATCATGATAGGAAAATTAAATTTCCAAAATCTTTTTCACCAGGTGATCTTGTCCTACTATATAACTCACGCCTTAAATTATTTCCAGGAAAATTAAAATCCCGATGGACCGGACCCTATACTGTTAAACAAACCTGGCCATATGGGACCGTTCTTATTTCTCACCCTGAACTAGGAACTTTCAAAGTAAACGGGCACCGTTTAAAACTATATTTTACTGGGGACCCTTTTCAAAAAGAACCTGAAACCCTAACACTACTCCATAACCTCGAAATATAAATTCCTTTGTATATTTCCATCTTTTATGCTTTTGTATATTCTGTACATATTTTTCACTTCATACATATGCCTAACATAAGTATGGGGGTATTTTTTAGCTGCAAGTTATTTTCACTTTTATGATATTTCTTATATGTTTTCAATAAAAGTATTATTTATTTTAGTACTCACCAAAACAATTCAAAATTTTCAAAACCATACTATGTAAATATATTCCAAAAATCTGAGTTGATCGAAAATGCAAATTATTCAATTTTCAATTTTACTACTCCTTCTCATAACTAGATAGATATAAATATCCGGAATAAATTTGTAAAATCTTATCTTGTAAATTTCATTACAATCAGAGTTATTATTTTAGCAAGCCTGCTTTCAATATCAAAAGAAATACATATATATACAATAGAAGCAAACATATTATGTTCACCAAACAATTGTAGACTGTAATTATCCTTACTCCATTCTTAACGAAATATAAGAAATACAAACTATTATAGTTGCTCTCAAAAATTTTTTTCAACTCTTGAATATTTATTTATTTTTTACTTGGCATGTTTTCTTACGCAAGCAAGTATCTAGGAGTATGTGCTCCTAGTAAAAGAAAAAATCTTATGTCAATGGGAATAAGATTTCATTCCGTACACATAGGCATCCAATAAATATGAAAAGATTATATGGAAAGGAGTATGTGCTCCTCTAAATATACATTGGATTCAATTAAAAACTCAAGTATGCTTTGTAATTTTTTGCCACTTTGGAATTACATTCCTTAGTAGTTATAACAACGCATAACTTAGATAAAAAGATGATAGAATACAAAAATCTATCACTTCTACAAAAACCTATTGTATAGGTAAAATTCCACCCTTCCAAAGTTGATATTCTATTTTTGTTTAAAATTTTGAGAGAGCATAAATAATAGAATGCATATTTCCAATATATCTCGTATAAAGACATAGTAATCATAAAGCCAATCTATCCTTGTTATATCTGATTTTAATATATGCTTACTATTTGTTTTCAAAAACTTTTATGGCTATAAATTCTAACTCTGGTATCAATGATATGTACGATAACATTCAAAATCTTTATTCACCGGATGTTTATACCTATTTTATCTTGAAGAATTAAATTGATAGTAAATAGAAAATTTATTAACCTTGTAAATATACTCAACTCTATTATTGCTCTGGAATAGCAAAATCTAAGTATGGGGGTATTTGATGAGTATAAAAATATACAATTTTATTTCATATTAAATATACATATTTATAAATAAAGACCTTAGTTTTTATTATATAAAACTAACTATTTTTATTATATTATATTTTCTTGTTTTAAAATTAAATTTTAAGTATTTCTGAATTTTTGTAATTTTTTCTTAGGTCACGCCCCTAGGTCACGCCCGTGACCTAGGGCGTGACAGCTCTTTTTAATTCCGTTTTTCTGCTATTTTGCTGGACAGATCAAACTCAGGAAATCGATGGTCACACCTGCTGAACACGCCCGTGCCAAAGGCAACACGCCCGTGACCTAACCAATTTCTATCCAGAAGTCCAGCAAGTTGTCGCGCTGTCGCCACGCCCCGTGCCGCCTGTTGAAATACATGCATGACACGCCCGTGACCTATTTCGACACGCCCGTGACAAGTTCAAGTCTATCCAAATCTCCAGCTGGCTTGCCACCTGTCCCGACAGCCTGTATGTCACGCCCGTGACCCTATCACGCCCTACCCGACACGCCCGTTTCAGGGGGCGTGTCACCTGAAAATTTTTTCTTGTTATTTAAAAACTTCAAAAAGCTTGATAAGTAAAGTTTGTTTTAAAGAAGATAGATTTGGTTTTATATAATCTTTTACGTATATAAGTCTATCTCTTTGTTTACTTACTTATATCCTGTGGATTAAGGCAAGAGTACCTATCGCAAAGGAGTATAGTATTTTGTAGAAAATATCAAGGTCGTATTTTTCCTGGGATCGGTGTTAATTATTCTACTTTTTAGAACTGACTATTATTTTATCGAAAGAACGGAGTTGGGTTTATGTTTAAAAACTAAAGATAGAAAAATATATATACGTGATTTTCTTAAGATAGGGACTTAGAATTTAGTCCTTGATTTCAGAATCAATTTGAGTGGATATTAATTCGCCTATTAAAGAACAACTTTATTTCTTAATTATCTAACTTAACGAGAGGGTTCCTTTGGTAGCATCACTGACTCGAAAGTACGACCGGGAAGGCTTGCGTTTAAACGGGTTAACGTAAATGTAGTGTCTCGTCACCTGGTATATGATCAATTAAGAAAACCCTAGTTAGGATAACTAGAAAGTAGAGTTGAAATAGTTGAAAATAGTATCCAGCCCAGAGCTCATCTTGACCAAGTGCTAAGGGTTCTTAGCATCTTCTCAGGATGGGGGCGGTATAAAGTACAGAAAATAATATCTACCTATCTATCTCAATCCAGGATTTAAGCTTTCGCTTCACCTTTGTTGTTGAGATAGGGTAGTAAAATTTTGCAGCGCTTCCGCACTATCTGAATTCAGGACTTAGGCTTTCGCCTCGCCTTTCATTCGGAATAGTGTGAAAGAATAGGGTTTTGAAAATAGAATTGAAAGCAGTTTTACACTATCTTAATCCAGGACATAAGCAGAGCTTCGTCTTTCATTCGGGATAGTATAAAGAAAATAAAGTAAAAGAAAGCAATAAAGTACTCAGAATTGAAATTGAAAGAGCCTATTTTATAAAGTCCGAAAATATTACAAAAGTGGCTCACTTCCTACCGAATAAGAGGGACGATTCAGCTGAAACCTTGGCAAAGCTCTATGTGGAGCAGATTGTCAGATTGCACGGTGTTCCCCGGAGCATCGTCAGTGACCGTGATGGGCGATTGATGTCGAATGATTGGATGCTAATACATAATCTATTGGGAACAAAGTTAGCATTCAGTACGACCTTTCATCCCCAAATGGATCGCCAGACTGAGCGGACCAACAGGACGATGGAAGATATGCTCCAAATGTGCGCCCTGGATTTTGGTAAGAGATGGGAAGATCATCTCTATATGGTGCAGTTTGCCTACAATAATAGCTACCAAGCGAGCATCAGTATGGCACTGTTTGAAGCTCAGTATGGTAGTAAGTGTCGTACACCGTTTGCTTGGGCAAAAGTAGGCGAGTCTAAGCTGTATAAGTGATGACTAGTTTTAGTCATCCTTTTTTGGGGTAATTAAGTAGTTAAAATCCTTAAGTTTTATTATAATTTTGTGTTTTGTATGCTTGTTATGATGTTATTTTATGATTTGATATAAAAATATATATATAGTCTTATTATATGTATTATGTTACTATATATATGTTATGTTTAGTAATTATAATCAATATTAGTTTATGTTTTGTTGTTTTATTTTAATGTTTTAATGTTCTCTATGTTTTGTTATTTTATTTTAATGTTTTAATGTTATTGATATGTTGTTTTTTATTTTTAATGTTCTTGATGTTTTGTGTTTTAACTTTGATTATAACATAACTAATGTTTTGTTTTATTTTTATTATTTTGCAGGTTGGCCGGCCCCTCCCTCAAGTGCAGCCCACATGTTGATGACCAAGTGCAGCCCTCAACCCGAGCCCTCTCCAACTTGGTGCAGTCGGCCCTTCTTTGGTACAACCTACCCGAGCCCAAGCATGCAGCCCACCACTTGGAGCAACTCTTGTCCATGCCGAGCCCACCATGCAGCCCTTTTCCCTCTACCCGAGCCCACCAGGCAGCCCTCAAGCCAACCCGCCACCTTGCATGGTTGGCCATGTATTTCCCCATGCATGGCCGGCCATCTTCCTCCCCTCCCTCTTCATTTATTCCAAATACATCTTCTCTTTCTCCCTCTCTCTTACTCTTTAAAGCTCATTCTTCCCCCCTTCTTTATTTTATATTTTTATTTTCACTTCCCTTTAATACAATACATTGCATCCATACCTTCTCTTTCCCCCATTAAATGCAATGCATGAACCCATCCCCCTAGCATGTGGCCGGCCCCCCTTGTGTCCCTTCTCCTCCTCTTCATTCTAGAATCTTCTCCATCCCTTATATAAGCCACCCCATCCCTCAAGCCCAAGGATGACAATTTTGGAGTGAAGTTTTTAAGTTACATTTTGAGGTTGGATTTTGGAGAGAGTAAGAGAGTTCAAGTGCAAATTTTCTTCTTTAGATTTCTTATTGTTGTAATAGTTCTTCCTTTAATTGCAATCTTTTCTTATTTAAGTATTGTGTACTCACTTTTTATCAATCAATGGAAATGAAATTTTCTTCTCTTATTATTGTCGTTCTCTTTTCGAATATACGTAGCTAATTTTCTTGTAGCATTCGATCATGAGGATCCATGAAGTGAGATAAGAGTTTATTTTCTTTCTTAGTTTTCTTTTTGTTATTTCATGCTCGATCCTTCTTTGATTTATTTTGTGCCGACTCCGTATTTTCGGTATACGGTAGTAGGCCTTGGATCTCATATTTGAGTAGCCGAGAGGCTCGTGAATGTGAAAGATCACTCAAAGAAGGAAGGAGTTGCACACAACCCTAGAGATAGGATGACGTAAATCTTCTGGATTGGAGTCAAATCCAATAGTGCGGATTATTTCGATAATGTAACTTTAGGCTTCTTTGGTTTGTAAAGAGATTTCGATCAAAGAGTCTATAAGTTAGGAGACCTAATGCTCTAGCGAGATTTTGTCTCATTTTCGGATCCGTCACGGTCGAGTATGATTTACAAATTTAAAACTATATCTTTTTTTATCTCTCTCTTATCATTTCATGGTGATTCACTGATGGAATGCTATCTCTTTATTATAAGTTTTTCGTCTGCAAAATCGTCTTTTATTTTACTTTTAAATTCTCAAATTCCAATAGTTTTCTGGTAGAATAATAGTTAAAGTGTGAGTAGCAGTACTTGACAACCCCGAGTTTTAAATACGACCTTGATACTACGATTCGACAGGTACACTTGCCTGTTCGGGTTTTGGCCCATCAAGTTTTTGGCGCCGTTGCCGGGGAATTTCTTTGTCAATATTTTGAAAACGCTTTCGCTATTACTTCTGCAAAAATCAAAAAAAAATTATATTTTCTTTTATTATTATAATCAACTCATATCATCTTGTTTCTACCCAACCTAAATTCTCTCGAAAAGGGTAAGGGGCTTTAAGCGCCACCATTTTACCTAGTACCTTGCGAACCCTTCACCGGGTAGCCCTTGGGAAGTTCGAGAGCCAAACCGTAAAAAAATCTATTTTCCAAAAAAAAAATCCTTTCTTCTCTTTTTTTTTTTTTTTTCAAGTTTTCATTTTCATTCTCCTTCGTTTTCTTTGCTAGTGCATGACCCGAGCGAATCCGTCGCTACTTGTTGATTTGGACCCAGAAATCGAACGCTCCTTTCGGAGACAACTACGATTCAGGGCTTCCACTTCTCAAACAACGGTTGAGGATTCATACGGGGATTGCAATTTTAATTCTGAAATGGGAGACCCTAACCCAGGAATGGCTCAGCAAAGGACCATGTCCGATTATGATCGACCCAACTTGGAAGGGACTGAAACAAGTATTGTTCGACCTGCGATTGTGAACAATAACTTCGATCTTAAGCATAGCATCATACAAATGGTGCAGCAATATGTACAGTTCGACGGATTACAAGATGAAGATCCGAATTTGCATATTGCCAATTTTCTTGAAATCTGTGACACCTTTAAAATCAATGGTGTTTCAAACGATGCTATAAGGCTAAGACTCTTCCCATTCTCCTTAAGGACCAAAGTCAAACAGTGGTTGAGTTCTCTCCCAAGAGGATCAATCACTACTTGGAACATTTTAACTGAAAAATTTCTCTCTCGATACTTTCCCCCCCCCCCCGCCAAAACTGCTAAGCTAAGAAATGATATAACTTCCTATTCTCAAATTGATTCTGAGACCCTCTATGACACTTAGGAGAGGTTCAAGGAACTTTTGAGAAGATGCCCACATCATGCTCTGCCTGTATGGTTGCAGGTCCAGACATTTTACAATAGGCTAAATCAAGAAACTAAGCAAATGATAGATGTCGCTTCCGCTGGTTCTTTGGACCGCAAAACTCTGGAATTCGCTCTTGAGCTTATCGATGACATGGCGATGAACACTTATCAGTTGAATTCATCTTGTTCTCGCCCATCTAAACCTGCAGGTATCTACGAAGTGGATTCGGTGACGCAAATGGCGATGCAAGTGGAAATGCTGAACAAGAAGATTTCGGAGATGACTGCTGCCTCCGCCGCTAAGGTATATGAAAATGCTGTTGCTGCTGCCGAGCAGGTGGATTATCTGGGGAACATACCCATGCCTGCTCAAAATAATTCTGCAAACAATTTTTCTGCTTTTTCGAATTTTTCTTCTCCTCCTGGTTTTTCTTCTTCTTCGAACACTTATCACCCTGGATGGCGTAACCATCCTAATTTTTCTTGGAGTAATAATGCTAACATCGTACGCCCACCACACGATTTTACACCATCACCACCACCACCACAACAAAACCAAAACTTTCAAAAACCTTCCCCTTTGGAAGAGATCCTTTCTAAATATATAACTTCGAACGAAGCCAATATTAGAAGTCTAACTAGGTCCGTGAAAAATTTAGAAAATCAGGTCGGGCAACTCGCCAAGGCTTTTTCCGAGAGACCACATGGAACTCTTCCCTCGAACACTGAACCTAACCCAAGGGAGCACGCAAATGCGATTTCCCTTCGGAGCGGTAAGGTTGTTAACGAGCCCACCACAAGGGAAGAGCCAAAGGTGACTATCTCTCCTACTGCGGAAACAATTATCCCTTTGGAAAATGAAAAATATACTTTTTATAAAGAAAAAGATGTTTCTGTTTTTTCTGATTCTGAAAAAGAAAAAGATGACGTTCAAAATGATGCTCCGGTTATTATAAAAGAATTTCTGCCACCTCCTTATCCGGCACGACTTAGGAAAGAAAAACTAGATAATCAATATCAACACTTTCTTGAAATATTTAAACAAATCCATATTATTTTACCGTTTCACGAAGCGATTAGTCAAATGCCTAAGTACGCCAAATATCTTAAAGACTTATTAACGAACAAGACGAAATTGGAAAATTTATCACATGTAACGTTAAATGAAGAATGCTCGGCAGTCGTTAAAAACTCTACTCTTCCTAAAAAGATAAACGATCCGGGTAGTTTTCTATTCCTTGCGTTTTCGGTGATCATTTTGTTAAACATGCGCTAGCAGATCTTGGAGCGAGCATCAATTTTATGCCTTTTTCATTGTTTAAGAAGCTAGGATTGGGCACTCTTAGCCCTACAAGAATGAGTATACAGTTAGCCGATTGATCGATTAAGTATCCGTTCGGTGTTGTTGAGGATGTGCTAGTGAAGGTCGACAAATTCATCTTCCCGGTGGATTTTGTCATTCTCGATATTGAAGAGGACATCGAGGTCCCTCTTATCCTTGGTCGTCCCTTCCTAGCCACCGCTCGCGCAATCATAAATGTGAGTGACGGAAAACTTTTTCTGCATGTGGGAGATGAGGAAGTTACATTTGATATTAACAAATCTATGAAAAACTCTTTACAAAATGATGACTCTTGCTTTTTCATTGATGACTTAAAAGAAGACTCATATACTTCTCCAAAGGATTTTTCTTCTTCTTTTTCTGAACTTTCATCAAATGATTTTGAAAACACTGTTATGTCCGTACAAGCAAAAATCAAAGATGACTCGTATTTTAGACAAAAGAATCTTGAGAATCTTATTTTTGAAAATGATAAAAATTTGAAAAATCATTTTGATAAACCACCCGACCCTGAAACAAAATCTTATCGTGATAAGAACCTTCGCCACCATAAAAATTTTAAGCCAGGTGATCAAGTTCTTCTTTAAAATTCACGTCTATGTATTTTCTTTGGAAAATCTAAATTTCGTTGGTCTGGACAGTTTACGGTCAAGGAAGTCTTTTCTGATGGAACTGTGCTACTCTCGCACCCGGATAAGGGTGACTTTAAAGTAAATGGGCATAGACTTAAATTATATTTTTTTAATGATGTTGTGTCTCCTGCAAAGGAGAATCTTATTCTGGACTCTTAAATTTCTATGGACATTTTTATTTTTGGACTTATTATTATTATTATGAAACTTTTATTCGGACTTTAAATTATTGTAATAAAAAACAATGTTGGGCTCATGCCCATAGACTCTATTTTTCTGCTTTTATTTTGCTCTTCCTCCCGGTGGCTCAAGTACAAGTTCGTGATCGCCGCTCCAACGCTACTGATTTCAAGATGGATCAAGTCAAACCTGCTGACGATCAAGTGCACTAAAAAGCAAGCATGGGGGAGCGACATCCACCTTCATCTCACAAACCCGGGGAAGTCCTGTTTTTTTATTTATTTACTTTACTTTCCGCATTTTCTTTTTTCTCTTCTTCTCAGTTTCCTTCTCTTTTTCTTTTTGTTTCCTTCATTGAGGGCAATGAAGAATTTAAGCATGGGGGAGGGTCTAGTTTCTTTCTTTCTTCTTTCCTTTCTAAAAAAAATGTGTTTTAAAATTAGTATAGTTACAGTATTGCTTCTTATTTTAATTTCATCAAAAATCCAAAAAAATTATAAAATACAAAACCAAAAAAATTAGAAAAAAACAAATTCAAAAATTGTGCTAAAATCTATTTGAAAAACAAAACAAAAAATTATTTTCTATCTTTATTTTTATGTTTCTTCTAGTGATGTGTAGGCCCGTGCGGTTTTTGTAGTTCTATGTAGATTTCCTTGAAAATGTTTTCTAAACTTATCATTTTAACATAGCTTTGTTTTACTAGTTTCTCTTTCTTAAATATAGGCATCCGTCTTTTACGTTATAAGTTAGCAATTTGTAGTTATGTCTTTTTATTCGGTCAAGTTGTTTACGAATGATTGCTAGGTAATATTAACTCTTTTTCATTTGTGGGGTATTCTTTCTTGGTGTCTAGAACTTGTCCTAAGCTACTCTCGAAGCATTTGCATCGTTTTTACGTACTTTAGAAATGATTTAGGCCACCATTTTACTAGTTTGAGTTTTTCTTGCCCACCAAAAAAATTACCATTGCAAACAATTTTTGGGTCTTTTCCATGTTTTCTTTGTTTTTAGCTCCACCTCTCATTTCACTATTTTCACCAAAGCCAAAATGCCTTTCCTATTTTCACACTAAAGCCTTGAGCTTAAAAATTATTTTTTGTGAGGGGTTATTATCTTTGAAATGAAAAGGACATTGTAAAGCCTATTTTTTGGAGCTCTCTTTTATGAAATCTATGTTAGTATCAAGATGTTATCAAATGGAAAAAATCAAAATAAAAAAAAATCAAAAAGAGAAAAAAAAAGGTTTATGTTTGGCCAAATTTATAAAAGAAAAAATTTTTCATGGCCTTGTTTTGTAGTTTGAATTGGAGAAATGACTTGCTTGTCATTTCTCATTTTTTTGTTATCATGTTTTTTTTTATATTTTTGAGCTCGTCTTGGTTTAGTGTTTAAGCCCTCATTTTTATCTTTGTTTTCACTTCCTAATTATTTACCTAAGCCAAGTCTTAACGCCCATTAGAAGTCCTATTGATCTTTAGAACGTAAATTCGCGCAGTGGAGAAAGTGTGAACGTACAAGCCTATAGCCACCATCATTGATGGATTTCTTTGGAGGTTACCTTGAGATGTTTTAGGGTTAATTTTTATCTAGCAACCTAGTAGTTTGTTAATGCGCTGTTTATTTAGAACATCTACTTTTGTTTTCCCTATTTTCATTTATTTTGGATGCCTTGTTTTAAGATTTAGAAATGTGTAAACTTTTCTTATGTTTTAATGAGATTTTTAGGGTTTCACTTTCGAGTTTTCTATTGTGCACTTCTCACCCCACTAGTTGATAATATGGAAATTAGGATAGTCTAATTTTTCATATTTTGCTTTTCTTAACTATGGAACCTAAAAAAATATATTTATCTTTGCTTTTCCCTAGTTCTTTATTTCTATTTGCTTGAGGGCAAGCAAATGTTTAAGCATGGGGGAGTTTGATGACTAGTTTTAGTCATCCTTTTTTGGGGTAATAAGTAGTTAAAATCCTTAAGTTTTATTATAATTTTGTGTTTTGTATGCTTGTTATGATGTTATTTTATGATTTGATATAAAAATATATACATAGTCTTATTATATGTATTATGTTACTATATATATATGTTATGTTTAGTAATTATAATCAGTATTAGTTTATGTTTTGTTGTTTTATTTTAATGTTTTAATGTTCTCTATATTTTGTTATTTTATTTTAATGTTTTAATGTTATTGATATGTTGTTTTTATTTTTAATGTTCTTGATGTTTTGTGTTTTAACTTTGATTATAACATAACTAATGTTTTTTTTATTATTTTGTAGGTTGGTCGGCCCCTCGCTCAAGTGCAGCCCACATGTTGATGACCAAGTGCAGCCCTCAACCCGAGCCCTCTCCAACTTGGTGCTGCCGGCCCTTCTTTGGTACAACCTACCCGAGCCCAAGCATGCATGCCACCACTTGGAGCAGCTCTTGTCCATGCCGATCCCACCATGCATCCCTTTTCCCTCTACCCGAGCCCACCATGCAGCCCTCAAGCCAACCCGCCACCTTGCATGGTTGGCCATGCATTTCCCCATGCATGGCCGGCCACCTTCCTCCCCTCCCTCTTCATTTATTCCAAATACATCTTCTCTTTCTCCCTCTCTCTTGCTCTTTAAAGCTCATTCTTCCCCCCTTCTTTATTTTATATTTTTATTTTCACTTCCCTTTAATACAATACATTGCATCCATACCTTCTCTTTCCCCCATTAAATGCAATGCATGAACCCATCCCCCTAGCATGTGGCTGGCCCCCCCTTGTGTCCCTTCTCCTCCTCTTCATTCTAGAATCTTCTCCATCCCCTATATAAGCCACCCCATCCCTCAAGCCCAAGGATTACAATTTTGGAGTGAAGTTTTTAAGTTACATTTTGAGGTTGGATTTTGGAGAGAGCAAGAGAGTTCAAGTGCAAATTTTCTTCTTTAGATTTCTTATTGTTGTAATAGTTCTTCCTTTAATTGCAATCTTTTCTTATTTAAGTACTGTGTACTCACTTTTTATCAATCAATGGAAATGAAATTTTCTTCTCTTATTATTGTCGTTCTCTTTTCGAATATGCGTAGCTAATTTTCTTGTAATATTCGATCGTGAGGATCCATGAAGTGAGATGAGAGTTTATTTTTTTTCTTAGTTTTCTTTTTGTTATTTCATGCTTGATCCTTCTTTGATTTATTTTGTGCTGACTCCGTATTTCCGGTATACGGTAGTAGGCCTTGGATCTCATATTTGAGTAGCCGAAAGGCTTGTGAATGTGAAAAATCACTCAAAGAAGGAAGGAGTTGCACGCAACCCTAGAGATAGGATGACGTAAATCTTCCGGATTGGAGTCAAATCCAATAGTGCGGATCATTTCGATAATGCAACTTTAGGTTTTTTTGGTTTGAAAAGAGATTTCGATCAAAGAGTCTATAAGTTAGGAGACCTAATGCTCTAGCGAGATTTTGTCTCATTTTCGGATCCGTCACGGTCGAGTATGATTTACAAATTTAAAACTATATCTTTTTTATCTCTCTCTTATCATTTCATGGTGATTCACTGATCGAATGCTATCTCTTTATTATAAGTTTTTCGTCTGCAAAATCGTCTTTTATTTTACTTTTAAATTCTCAAATTCCAATAATTTTCCGGTAGGATAATAGTTAAAGCGTGAGTAGCAGTACTTGACAACCCCAAGTTTTAAATATGACCTTGATACTACGATTCGACTGGTACACTTGCCTGTTCGGGTTTTGGCCCATCAATAAGCGTAAGGAAGTCGAAGAGGCTAACTCAAAAATACGCTCTATTCGGGAGATGCTATTGATAGCTCAGGATCGACAAGCAAAGTACTACAATGCCAAGCACCGGAACGTGGAGTTTGCGATGGGAGATTGGGTATATTTGAAGATCAAACCCTACGAAGGCGTGTCCAGGATTCGGCGGTTGAAAAAGCTAAGTCTGAGATATCTTGGTCCGTTTGAAGTGGTGGAGCGAGTTGGGGAAGCTGCCTATCGGCTAGCTCTTTCGACAGAATTGAGTGGCTTGCATGATGTGTTCCACATCTCAGTGCTTCAAAAAGCCGTTAAGGATCCTGCTCAAGTGATTGAGAATGATAGTGTATCAGTCGAATATGGGCTAACGACAAAGGTTAGACCATTTCAGAACGAGGATAGAGCCGATAAACAGTTGCAGAACAAAACAATAGGGATGGTCAAAGTCCGGTGGGACAATTGTGGCCGTGAGAAGCTAACATGGGAGTCGGAGCAGACCATGCGAGCTGATTTTCACAAGTTGAACTGTTGTAAAGTACGTCTTTTGTTGTAACGATCATTTTGAAGTTATAACATTGTGCTTGTTGGATTTCCTTGCTGTGAGCAAATTTCGAGACGAAATTTATTTTAGGGAGGGGAGGGTTGTAACACCCCAAATTCAAAATTGGAGTTCAGGCTGGGTGACACTGCCTGGGACACATGCGTGTCCCAGGGCGTGTCCTTCACTGTGAACATCGAGTCGAGTTCTCGACATAGTTAAGTCGACGATCGTCGAGAGGTGACACAGCCAGGGACACGGGCGTGTCCGAGGCCGTGTCCTGCTCAGGTTGCTAACTGGGTGGTGTTGAGTGTGGCACACGGGCGTGTCACAGGTGCGTGTTTGGCACACGGCTAAGGATACGGGCGTGTGCCCTAGCCGTGTCCTTTTCAGGAATGTTGATCCTATGCCATTTGAGGGACACGACCCTCAATACGGGCGTGTACCTACTAACACGGCCGTGTCAAGGGCTTGACACGGGCGTGTCTCAGCTCGTGTTCTGGTCTGGATGAGTCGGTTCATGCACCGCTTGCAGTACACAGCCTGTGATACAGGAGTATCACAAGCCGTGTTAGCCCAAATAATAGTCTTTGAGGGCGATTTGTGGCCGTTCGATTTCTTCATCCTGGATCCTGTGGCCCAGGTTATTTCCTGTTGAGTTAACTCTGGATTTGAATGAAGTTTTCATTCAAAGCTTGGGCCAATCTCTTTCTAGAAGTGTAGAGAGAAGGGAGAGCAAGGAGGAGAAGATCCGGCCAGCGCAGGAGCTTTAGAGTTCCGATTCGAGATTCGAGGCCAGATCTGTGGAGGCAAGGCCGCCGCGATTCTTTTCAATCGACTAGAATTTCAATGGAACCAAGAGATCGTCAAGGGTAACGATCTTCTTTCATTGGACAAGTTAAGTTATCCTTTATGCATGAGCATGAGATTCTCCACCAAAAGGTGGAAGAGTAAGTGATCCCCGTGGATTGATAGTTGTTATCCCCACTTGAGTCTTTATTTAGACCCGGAAATGTGTAGTACGGGATAGGCATGCTGTGTGAAGCCCGTCTGGACAGGTTGATCTTTATTGGTGATGTTGCATATTGCGCACCGGAGAAGACTCCGCATATAAACGTGTAGTTTGTGGAGTCAATGGGTTGTGCCTGTGAAGGGAAGTAGCAGGAAGTACTGGAATGAGGAATTCCAGGAAAATACCCTTGTACTGCTTGTGCTGTGGCTACAGTGTAGCCAGTCCATTGTGGACAGTGTAGACAGTCCTTGGTGGACAACGTGGCTATTGTGAATTCAGTCCTTGGCGGACATTATGGCTAGTGTGAGCTGCGAGCTCTGAAAAGGCTTCTTGCCGAATAGGAAAAGTGAAACTAACCCATGCCTTTAGATATAGCCTCGGGTACGCTGTACTCGGTGATGACAAGGCGACTTGAGCAACGGGGGGTGGTTGATCCGTACCTGCATTATGTCGACTGTACCGGAGAGCGTCAAGGAATTGATCTTTCGTCAGTGGCATAATGAGAGTCTTAGGTCTGCGCGCCATTAAGACTAAATGCTCAATACCGTGTAAACGGTGGTGTTGACCCTGGTTCGCCGGTGCACAAAGAATGTGCCCTGAGTGCACGGATCGTCGGGCCGTGTGGCTGACAGTTGTATTGAATTGATTGTGCGTGGGAGAACAAGATATGATACATCTGTCTATGCATTGCTATGCCTGCAGGGAAGGAATGTCACTGCCCCGGGAAAGGGGTAGGATTGTTATAAATTTGTCAGCTAAATGTTGACCGTTGCCTTGTTTGCCACCTTCTGGGTGGGCTGTCCCTATGCAGGTGCTGGAGAGCCAAGCGGGAAGTAAGGGCTGAAGTCCCTGGTGTTGCTGCTGCTGCTGCCGCTGCTGCTGCTAGCCCTTGAAGGCAAAGCCTTATATTATGTTTTGTTCATGTGCGGCCGGCCTGCGTGCCGATGTATGTAATCCACACTGTAAAATGAGGAACTGTAAGGCCTTAAGGCCAACATGTGTTGTATTTGCGGTACACTCTTTCACGAGTTGATATATAAATGTAGTTTATATATGTAGTGGACATTCCTGTTATGAGTTCATCTTTATTGTTAAAATCTTCCGCTAGCATGCTCTGAGTTAAAATGCGATGGTGTTGTGGTGTTAACTTGTGACCTCGCCGTATATTTGTGGCATATAGTGTGGGGCCCCGGCCGGATCTTCTATTATATGTTATTTAACGGGTGGAGTTGTTACACGTGGTCCTCTATAATTAATGCATTTATTTTCTTTTACACCGTCTTAATTCACGCCATACACTGCAGGTGATTTCTCTCTCCAATTTATTTTTTTTTCTCTTAATTACTTCGTTTATCTTCTGCCACATATCAATACATAATATATATATCTTATATATATAAGGGAATATAGATATTTGGAGGCACACCATACATTGAATATTGGCCATTGGATCATTAGAGAGAGCATGAGAGGACTTAGGAGGGAGATTTGGGAAAGAGAGTGGAGGGAGAGGGAGAGAGAGGGGGCGGAAGAGAGAAGGAGAGAGAGTGGGAGGGAGAGAGAAGGAGAGAGAGATAGAGGGGAGAGTGATAAAGAGAGAGAGAGATTAATTAATTTTTATAGATTAAAATTTGCTAAAATGTATAAAATAAAAATAGGAATAGTAATTCATATTTTTTTGCGGTCATTTTAAGTACTCATATGTATATGTTTTGAAAAAATAGATTTCGGGCCCGTGCGCAACCCGCTCATAGGCGAGCGAAGCCCGTGCACAGGTGGGCGAAGGCCGCCTGGATGCGGCCGAAGGCCGCCCGAGAGCATCGAGCATGGGCGTAGCCCGTGCGAAGATGCTCGTATATATATATATATATACTAGCATTTTCGAAAGTTCTTCGCCCGTTCTCGATGCGCCGCTGCTGGCTTCGCCCGCCCCCGGCAGTTATTTAATAATTTTATCATTTATAAACCCAAATTGGCAACGACATTTTTCGTTGATGAGAACATGTGTCGTTGATAGCAACATGTGTCATCGACAGCGATATTGGTCATGGGCGGCGATATTGTTCGGAGGCGGCGATATTGTTCGTGGGCGGCGATATTGTTCGTGGGCGGCGACATTGTTCATGGGCGACGACATTGTTCGTGGGCGGTAACATTGTTCATGAGCAGCGACATTGTTCGTGGGCGGTGACAATGTTCGGGGGCGGCGATAATGTTTGGGGGCGGCGACACTGTTCGGGGGTAGAGACATTGTTTGGGGGGGGGGGGCGACGACATTGTTCGGGGGGGGGGGGGGGGGGGGGGGGGGGGGGGGGGGGGGGCGACAATCGTCGGGAGTGACCATTCTCGATGTGGCATTACAGGCTGCGCCAGCATCCACGCGGGCAAAATCCGCAAACCAACAACATTGGTCGTGGGTAGCAACATTTGTCGTGGGCGGCGATATTGGACGTGGCAGTGACATTGGTGCAAGGCTGCAGTGCAATATTGATGTTCACCCAATTAAATTGACAACATTCAACTATCGCTTGCAAAGATGCACTCGCCTGTTATCGATGCGTCGATGCAGGCGAGTTGCGTCCGTCTATGAGCGGGTTACATTCACACTTACCAGATCTACACCGTCTTCGTCCATGCTCGCTGGCTCTTAGTGGGTTGCGCCCACATTCAAACGGCTATGCCCAAAGTGTGAAATTGGATTATATTGCGATGATCAACTATTTCAAACTTGACGATAAATGTTAGACAAATAAATGTTGTGTTGAGAACCATAACCGCAAATAGTACAAAATAAAAAATGAACTTGCCATAATGGCAAACATAAATTGTATTGCCACAACAACAACAAAAAATTGCATTTGACTGAATACATATAACCAAGGAAACTTTTACTTATCAAATATCATATAATTCATATAAACTAAAAACTATTCTTATAATAATATTCATATATCATCATCCAATATTATGTGCGTGACCATGAGGCATCCGTCTTCATATTTTGAAGCTTTGTATCATTGACCAACAATATTCACTGCGTTCTTGGGGAGTTCATTTGGGTATCTAGCTTATGCGAAAAAACTTCTTCAAGGCCGTGAACAGCTGAGAGTAATGGCATACTTCACTTTCCTAGGAGGATCAGGATACCTCAGGCATGCAAGTTCTGGTGCAATTATTTTTCTATTTTTTATTTAAATCACCAGCCTTTGTCTGTGCTTCATGCTCCGGTATTGCTAAGAACAAAGGAAATTATAGGTTTCTATCAGAAGAAGTTTGGTTATCAAGTGACATAATAAATATATGCATCTACCTTTGTGCATTTTGATATAGCTTTTAAATCCAATAGGGAAGGTGAAGGACAAGTGATTAGAAGAAGATATGGTAGTTTCATACAAAGCACAACTGCGGAAGAATTGTCCTATATCCCGACTAAGATTATTGCAATGTGGGTTTTCATAAATGATTGTATAAATATGAATTTACATGGCATGGCATTTATGATGGACTAAAAATTGGGCCATATAGCTATCCAAAACAGAGGTTTTATCTGGGATATTAAAGCCCTAGGAAAAGAAACCAATGAAACACCTTCTCATATTGCACACAAAGATATGCTTGCTTTTAAACAAAGATATCCAGCATTGATCACCATGAGAAGAGCGAAATCCGAGCTAATCATACAGTTTTTTTATAAACATCTTCTCATTTTTTTAATAATTCCTTAAACGCAATGAAGGCATACGTTTGTCAAGATTACAGTAGAGGAGAAAAATCCAAATACAGTTCATCAAATGGACAAATAAAAGCATCAAACAAAGCGTAGAATTTGCCGTCGAGGAGAAAATTGCAACCAAAAAGTAAATGAGACAACAACACGTCGAGAAGAGAAGGATCGGGAACAGTGTCAAGGGCGTGGAGTTTAGAATGGAGCGAAATTAGAGGCCGGACAACGGCTGATCAGAGACTGAGCTTCAATGCCAAACCAGTGGCATAACAGGCGATGGATTTGGACCGTGAGCGTGAGCGTGAGCTTCTGTGGGGAAAGAAGTTGATGATTTGGAAGACGAAGAAGCAATCAAGCATGAAAAATATGGCTTGCAAGATCTGTAGAGAGAAATGGAAGCATACCTGATGAGGAAGAGCAGAGAGAGCGCCGAGGAAGGCCAGAGTAATAGTGCGGGAGATTAAAGGCTCTGCGGCTGCTTTAGCTCTCGGCGGAATAGATGGAGGATGAGATTTCCTGCATCGTGGCCGGAGTGACAGTGCAGGAGATTAAAGGCTCTGCCACTGCTTTAGCTTTCGGCGGAATAGATCGAGGATGAGCTTTCCTGCATTTTTTGGCCTTCATGAATAGTGGGAGTAGACGTGAGGGAGAGAACTTCCGCTGCACTTTCGGCGGAATAGACAAAGACCGGTCTGCTATTGTGCTTTTCGCGGATTAGATGAACAATACGAAATAGATGCACAAAGGAGGAAGGCTTGGGCGTTAGCTTTTGCTTTTTGTCAGCTGTGAAATTGTATTAAAAAAGTTAAAAAACTGTGAAATTTGCAGTCATTAAAAAATGCCTAAAAAACTGTGAAATTTGTCAGCTGGCATTTAATGGCAGTTGTGAAATGTAAACTTTCTATGGATTTAAATGTCAGCGGTCATTTAATGTCAGCTTTTGTTTATTGCTTTTGCCCGGTAGCAGGGGATTTAGTAAGGTAGAAGTTGCATTTTGATCCGACGGCGGCGAAGCATTCTAGCATTTTGATCGTGTGGCTGAAATTAAAAATTCGGTGTGCTCCCAAAATATGCATATTCTTTTATATAATAAAGATATATTTATATATTTATATATATATGCATGCCATTAATAATGGTCAAACATGCAATTTCTCCAACAATCTCTCCCTCAAACACGTCAGCACATGCCAAGTTTGCTCTTGCACTTCAGGAATGTCTCTGTCATCAATGTCTTGGTGAAAATATCAGCTATCTGCTCTCCCGTGAGGAAATAAACCAACTCTACCACCTTCTGTTGCACTTGCTCATAAAGAAAGTGGTACTTTGTCTCGATATGCTTGCTGTGCCCATGCAGCACTGGATTCTTTGCTAGCTGAATCGCAGACATGTTATCAATATACACCGTCACGGGAACATCTTGTGGATGATGCAACTCCTGTAAGAGATTTCTCAACCAAATCGTCTGACAAGTACAAGCTGTCACTGCGATGTATTTGGCTTCATAGGTAGACAAAGCAATCGTTGCCTGCTTTTTCGAACTCCATGAGAACACAGTTGTTCTCACATGAAAAGCGTATCCGAAAGTGCTCTTCCGATCATTCACTTCACCACCATAGTCACTGTCGGAATATCCGACCAACTTCAACTCTTCTGCAGATGAGTACATCAAACATGATCTCTTGTCCCATTCACATACCTCAAGATCCTCTTCGCTGTTGTGAAGTGATCTTGCTTCGGCTCCTTCATATATCTACTGACCACTCAACTGCATACATGATATCGGGCCTAGTGAAAGTCAGGTAACGTAGACTTCCAACTAGACTCTTGAACATCGTAGAGTTAACTGCTTCCTCCTTTGAATCTTTCCTCAGCTTAACTCCCGGATCTGCAGGAGTAGAGATAGTCTTGCTATTCTCCATCTGGAACTTCTTAAGAATATCCTCCGCAAACTTCTTTTGAGAGATGAAGATCCCTTCTTCACTTTGTGGTACCTCAATGCCTAAGAAGTAAGTGAGTTCTCCCAGATCAGTCATCTCAATCTCCATCTTCATCGTCATCTTGAACTCTTCAAATATAAGAGGGTTGTTGCCAGTGAATATCATGTTGTCAACATACAAACACACGACCATGATATCTCCATTCTTCTCCACCTTTGTGTAGAGTGCATACTCATATGGGCTCTTCATGTACCCATTCTTCTGAAAGTGTGCATTTATTCTTTCATTCCATAAACAAGGCGCTTGTTTCAACCCATACAACGCATTATTTAGCTTTTAGACTTTCTTCTCTTGGCCTTTCACTTCATAACTAGTCGACTGTTGGACATACACATACTACTCTAAGTATCCATACAGAAATGCGGACTTGACGTCCATCTGACAGATCTTCCACATATATTGAGTAGCTAGTGCAATGATCAATCTTATAGTATCAATCCGCTCTATAGGAGTAAAGACCTCGTCGTAGTCCACACCTTGGACTTGACAGTAGCCTTTCGCTACGAGTCTTGCTTTGTGCTTCTCCACTTTTCCATCCTTGTTTGTTTTCACTTTGTACACCCATTTCACACCAATGGGCTTGTGACCTGCTGGCAGTGTGACTAACTCCCAAGTATCATTCTTCTTGATAGATTTCATTTCGTCATCCATCGCCTTCCTCCAAGTCTTCTACTGAGCAGCTTCTTCATACGAGTATGGTTCGCAATCTGCTAAAAGACAATATAAAGAAAAATTAGCATGAATCGGCCCTGTCTCCTCATAGATCTCCTCCAACCTTCTCATCCTAGGTTGAGTACTTTCAGAGCTTCTCCTTCTAGTGCTTGCTCCATCAGAACTGCTTCTGTTGGTGCTTACTCGGCTTGAGTAAGGAGTAGAAGCTCCCCCTGAGTCTCTGCTTGGTGGTGATGATGGTTCAGCTCCACCATACACATCTTCAGCTTCATGAACACCTTCTTCATCTTCATCATCATAAAATATTCCCTCGATGTTTCTTTCCTTCTCATCCCAGCTCCAACAACTATCTTCTTCGAACATGACATATCTTGAGATTATAGCCTTCTTTATTACAGGATTGTATAACTTGTAAGCTTTACTCATCAGAGCATAGCCTACAAATATACACTTCTCACTCTTATCATCTAGCTTCTTCCTCTTCTGATCAGGGATGTGAGCATAAGCTACACACCCAAACACTCTCAAGTGTTGCACACTTGGCTGCCTGAAAGATTTGGTTTAAAGAGCCTAAACACCAAGAGGGGGGATGAATAGGTTCTAATCCTTTTTAATAACTTAGGTAATTAACAAAGTTATACACAACACAATTATCACAGCACAAAGAATAACAATCACAAAAAATTCACAGCACAGACACAATGGTTTATAGTGGTTCCCCAATTTGTGGGTACGTCCACTCTCCCCCTTCATCTATCCAGTAGAGTACTGAATTCGGCCAAACTTCCTTCCACTATCTCAAATCCTCAAATCTTACAACTCAGAACCCAACTGGTTCCTACAGCTCAGACTTCTTCAAGTCCTACAACTCAGAATCTTCCCAAGAATCCTACCTCAGGAAACAACCCTACCTCAGCCTTAACCACTAGGTCTATAACTCAGATCAACAAGATCCTACCTCAGGCACTCAGCCCTACCTCAGCCTTAACCACCAGGCCTACAACTCAGATCAACAAGATACTACCTCAGGCACTCAGCCCTACCTCAGCCTTTATAAATTTAGGCTTACAACTCACATCAATAAAAGATCTTACAAGGAAAATAATTGTTTAAAATAATAAAATCTTCACCCTGATAGAAAAAGAATACGGTGAAAGATTCTTGATCAGTTCTTGATTGAACTGATTACTTTAGATCCAACCTGTCTTAGCTTCCCCAAAGCTTCTTAAATTTGTACTAAGTAAGGTTGATCTTCAATTGGAGTTGGAGTTGATCTTCAATCCAGCTTTCTTCTAAAATTCAGAATCAGATCTGAATTTTTCTTGCAGACTCTTCAGGATCTGCCTACTTTTGAGTTTGTCTCTTGTTCCGCCTCTCTTGTTCATTACCTCTGATTGTGATAAAAAAGGTCTATATATATAATCCATCCAAGGTTACCGGCTGATCCGGTTTATAACGACCTTCTGACAGCTCTGACAGATGTGTCAGCTTTGTTACTTATGACAGCTATCAGGTCTTCAGTCTTGACAATTGACTCCTCCTTGAACTTCTATCATATCAGATAACTGTCAGCATAACACTTCAGATGTGTCGACACAAATAGACCATGTGTTGACACAAGTCTTGATGATTTCGACACATCTCCCAATGTGTCAACACAGTCATTCTTTATCTTCTCGACACAGCTTCTGTTGGATGTGTCGACACAAGTCCAGTGTGTAGACACAACTGCTTTTGGTCTCAACATAGCTGGTGTTGATAGATTTCTTTGAGTGTGTGTCGACACAAGTCCTGTGTGTCGACACAACTACTTATGGTCTTCAACATAGATGGAGTTGAGTGTGTGTCGACACAAGTCCTAGGTATCGACATAACTGCTGTTGACAGAATTTCTGTGTGTTGACACAAGTCCTGTGTGTCGACACAAGTCCTGTGTGTCGACACAAGTCCTGTGTGTCGACATAATCTTGCTTCTGGTGTCGACACATTTACCTCACAAGTGTCAACACTTGTACTTAGAAAATTATCCTATATTTTTTTAACCTGCACATTGAAACTCAACATCCCATCAAATACACATTGATGTATATCATTGAGTTAAGTGAGGCTTCTCCAAATCTGGTACACAGTTTCCAGTGTACCCAACAATCTCTCCATATTTTGAGAAGTCATAACCCTTAGTCAATGATATACACCACTTATAATAAAACAAAGATTAAGATGGATAAAATCATTTCATAGGCAGGGTAACTTATAAACACAAATAACTTTTAATATCATCACAGAATATGATATAATTCATTAATCAGGAATAAGTGTTTGATTTACAATATTGTTTAGAACAAAATTTAAATAGTTCTAAGTCTAGCCTATCTATCCATAATATTGACCAGGCTCCTTGATAATTATTCCTTTGCCAGGAAGAATCTTTGCTTGTACTTTAGATTCTGTGTCATCAGTTGGCTTCTTCCCTTTCAGATATTTCTTTTTGAGCTCTTCTGCCTTAATCTTCTGCCTTTCAATGTAATGATAAGGCTTTGGGAAGTACTTGCTAGGCTCTACAGAGTTAGCAGGTAACTTCCCAGCTTTGATATCCCGTCTGAACTGATGTAAGGCATCTTGCCTTTTCTGATATTTACCCCACTCTCTTTCAGAATACCATTTGCCTCTATCATGCATATTATCTTTCACAGCTTTCCAAGCAGTAAGAATTATATTTCTGGAGGTTGGACTCCATTGTTCAAAATCAGCCTTTAATTCAGACTGCTCTCTGAATCTTTTCTTAGATAGTTGAGCTTCTTTCTGAGCATCCTTAGCTTTTTGAGCTTCTTGCTCTCTTTGTAAAACAGCTTCAGACATTTCAACCTTTTCAATAATAACATTATATGCCTCCTGTGGAGGGCTATACATTTGATGTACTGCCTGCTGTACTGCTTCAAAATCAGATGGAGGATAGATTACCTGAGCAACTTCCTGCTGAACCCCTTCAATGTAAGCAGGTTGAATACCAGATTCAACAGTATTATCATCATCACAAAAAGGTGGATATCCAAGAGTAGCTTTGATGGTATTGGATACCCATTTGGCAATATCTGAGCTTGCCTCGACTAACACTCTCTCCTCCTTTATGACTTCTCTGCCCACATGATCTCTTCGATCATCTTTCTGAAACCTTACTTGATCAGCAAGATAATCTATGCCATCTTTGTAGTAGAGTCTGAATTTCTCCAGTTGATCTGAAATAGTCTTTTGAGATGCCAGAATTGCTATTTGTACAGCAGTTAGATCTTCTTTGATCTGGTTAGATACTTTAGTTTTCACATTAGTAGCAATACCTCCTAGTTTTGTGAGAATTTCATCATGTGAGTCCTTGAGATTTTCATTCATTCTGAATTGATTTTCTAGAATATATCCTTATTTTTCTGCTATGCCAGCTATTCTAGTCTTCATTTCTTATTGTTGGGTGGCTAGATATACTACAGCATTACCTCCCTTATGGAAGCAATCTGTCATCTCTTTCTTATTTAAATTGACTTCAAATCTGATAGATTTAATATCTAGAGCTAGCTGGAACTGCATTTCTTTATGAGACTCATCCACATAATTTTCCAAAGCAAGTCTTTGCTCATCCAATTTCACTTGTAATTGCACCAATAGTGAACTAAAGTTCATTCCAGGAGCAGATGCTTGAGGCACTGTTTGTAAGGCTGTCTTATAGCCTGTGCTTCTTTTCCTGGCCACCGGCTTCTTTTTCTTAGCCTTGGAAGCTTCTTCATCATCAGAAGAATTTGATGAACTTTGTATATCCACAGTTTCCTTAGTACTAGAGGCATGCAGTGGCATCTCCCCCTCAGTCCTTTGCAGCTCCCCCTCAGTTCTTGCATCTTGGGGGTCAGGGAACAACTCTTCCAAAGTTACCTCCTGTTGCATTTGAACAGGAGGTATAATGTTCTCTTATCCAATAAATGGTTCTCCCTGGACATCAAGATCATTGTCCAGGGTTTTCTCTAAGATGGAGGAGTGTAGGTGCTCATCTTGATCTAGATCTAGCATATGCACATCCTGTGCTTCTTTTTCAGTGATGACTGTTGTTGCATTGTTGATTTCTTATACTATGTCCATAACAGTATCAGTTGCATACTAACTCTCCAGGGCAGCTTCAGAAATACCTCCCCCTTGGGTGGCTGCTGTGATTGTTCAGGTTCTTGAACAATTGTAATCTCAGTGTTGTCTCCCCTGGAGTGGTGACCATCTGGTTTTCTGGTAGTTGAATGCTCTCCCCTTGGGCTTGAGCCTCTTTAGCTGGTTGTGGTGTAGGTGATTTTCTTGGTTGTTCTTCAACTGAGCTGAAGACAACCTGCTCTTCAGAATCACTGGAAGATTCTGCTTCCTGGGTCGTAGGTTTCTTTTTCTTATCTTTCTTCACTATTTTCTGTGGAGTAGAAACATCTTTGGTCAAAACTCTATCCCATCTGGATAGTATTCTCAAATTCATTCTTCTCATGTGATTTATCTTGGTTCCTGAAGTTTGATTCATCACTTCTAGGATGGTGGAAGCCAGATACAAGCTCAATATCCTACCCAGATTATGCTTCTTGGCACTTTCTTTGATCTTGTCAAAAATTACAGCGGACCAGTCTGTTTTCACTTTGAAGATAACTCTAGTCATGAGTTTGAACATGTAGGCAGAGATCTTATCATGTCCTCCTATTTTGCAGAGAATAGCTTTGCCCATTATCTCGGATAGAAACTTACCCTGGGAATTCATTCCCTTCCTGGTTAGTGAAGATCCAATCTTGGTATTGGGATCCAGCCAACACCATTGGAGTGCATCCCTTATCATAGAGGATGCGATATCATCTTCTTCCGTAATCTTGGGTAGCTGAAGAGACTTTCGTATACTCTTTGGTGAGAGTTTTACTCGAGTACCAGTAACAGAGGACTTTATCTTCTTTCCTTGAGAATCCATTGTTACGAAAGAGTAAAATTCAAAAACTTCTTTCTTCCATATCCTTGAAAGTGCAGAGACCAAGTATTCCAATCCATTTTCTGTGATTAGGGTAATCACGCCCTTGATTTCTGGCGAGGCAGTCTCGAACACCTTGCGTACCAGTTCATATCCTTCATTGATCTTGTCTTCCTATTGTGGCGCCATTGGTGAAAGAGAGAGAGAAGAGAGTCGATGGGAGAATTTCTTGTCGACACAAAGTCTAGAGTCGAGAGTTCTAAAAGCACAGTCGACCAGATTTTGTCTTCTCCTATTTATAGTATACTTGTAAAAGGAAGGTCAAAAGACGCGCCTAACTAGGGATTTTACTTAGTCGACAAAATTTTACATATGTCGACATAGATGACCTAGGTCTCGACAGTACTTTGTAGGTGTCGACATGTTTATGTGTCGACAAACTTTTGACTGTGTCGATATAGACTACTTAAGTCTTGACAGAGTATTGAGGGTGTTGATATGTCTATGTGTCGACAATGATTGTTGTGTGTCGACACAAAAATCTACTAGTACATGGTCTCGACAGAGTGGTGTCGACACAATTTGCTGATAGTGTCGACACAATTGGCGTGTGTCGATACAAACTTTCTAACTTAGCCAGATTTCTTGAGAAATTTTGTGCTGACCTACCATCTCATTCTAGGTTCAACATACCTAATTCAATTTTAAAATAATTGAATTTACTTTCATCCAGAGGTTTTGTAAATATATCAGCAATTTGATTGTTAGTGTTGACAAATTCTAGACATATGTCTTCTTTTTCAACATGTTCTCTGATGAAGTGAAACTTGATTTCTATATGCTTAGTTCTGTTATGTGAAACTGGATTTCTAGCAATAGATATAGCACTAGTAGAATCACAATATAATGGAATTCTACTTACCTTGATGTCATAGTCTTCAAGTTGATGTTGTATCCACAACAACTGAGCACAACAACTGCCTGCAACTATATACTCTGATTCAGCAGTGGAAATTGCTACACTTGTTTGCTTTTTGCTGCTCCATGACACCAAACTTTCACCTAGGAACTGACATGTTCCTGTGGTGTTTTCCTGTCTTCTTTGCAGCCTGCAAAGTTTGCATCTGAAAAACCTGTTAGCAAGAAATCTCTATTCATAGGGTACCAAAGACCTAGATTAGGTGTGTTCTTAAGATATCTCAAAATTCTCATGACTGAAGTATAATGAGATTCCTTTGGGAAGACATGGTACCTAGCACAGACACATGCGACATACATGATGTCAGGTCTACTAGCAGTCAAGTAAAGTAGGGAGCCAATTATCCCTCTATATAAAGACTCATCAATAGGTTTTCCTGCCTCATCTTTTTCTATAGACATACTTGTCCCCATTAGAGTTTTCATGGTGGAGGCTGACTCCATGTCATATTTCTTAATTAACTCCTTGGTGAACTTAGACTGAGAAATGGACAATCCATCATCAGTCTGTCTAACTTGGAATCTCAAGAAGAATTTCAGCTCACCCATGCTGCTCATCTCAAACTTCCCTTGCATAAGTTTGACAAACTTACTACAAAGGTTGTTTTCAATAGAACCAAAGATAATGTCATCAACATATATCTGGACTAGGATGATCTTACCTTTTAATTCCCTAAATAATAGAGTCTTGTAGATTTTCCCTCTTGAGAATTTATTCTCAATAAGGAAAGCAAACAGTGTTTCATATCAAGACCTAGGGGCTTATTTCAATCCATATAGAGCTTTCTTAAACCTATATACATAGTTGGGATAAAGAGAATCTACAAAACCTAATGGTTGTTCAACATAAACTTCCCCTTTTATGTCACCATTCAAAAATGCTGACTTTACATCCATTTGAAATACTTTGAACCCTTGATAAGCTGAATAACCCAGGAATAGTCTTATTGCTTCCAACCTTGCCACTGGGGCAAATGTCTGATCAAAGTCTATCCTTTTTTCCTGTCTGTAGCTCTTTGCTACTAGTCTGGCTTTGTTCTTGATTATAGTGCAATTTTCATCTAACTTGTTCCTGTAGATCCACTTAGTTCCTATGACATTGTGGTTCTCTTGTTTAAGAACCAACTCCCAGACTTTACATCTTCTGAATTGATTCAACTCTTCCTGCATGACATCAATCCAATTTGTGTCTTATATAGCCTCTTCAAACTTTTTAGGTTTCATCTGGGACAGGAAGCTTGAACATAGAACTGTGTTCATGCTCTTGCTTCTGGTCAAAACTCCATCTCTTGCATCACCAATGATTTGGTGTGCTGGATGATCCTTCAAATGTCTTCTTGCTGGAGGAAATCTGTCCACCTCTTGGTCTTCTTCATTATCTTCATCTAGATGTACTTCATTGTCATCATCTCCATCTAGTGAGACTTGTACTCTCCCTGGACAACATCTATCATTTTCTTAATCCTATCTTGTAGGGTTGTCTTCACTAATTGTTAGCTTGTCCATCTTTTCCTTCAAACGTGTAGGACTAACAGAAGTGCTAGACAGCTCACAGTTAATTAGCTTAGACTCATCAAAGACTACATGGACAGATTCTTCTACAACTTGTGTAGTCAAGTTGTAGATCCTGTAAGCTCTACTATTATTGTTGTACCCAACAAATATCTCTTCTAGGGATTTGGCAGCAAACTTTGTTTGATAGTGCTTGCCATTATTTAGAACATAACACTTGTTACAAAAGATTCTAAAGTAGGATATGTTTAGTTTTTTGTCTTTCATAATCTCATAGGGTGTCTTCTTGTGTCTTTTATTGATGGATGCTCTATTGAGAACATGACATGCAGTATTTACTGCCTCAGCCCAGAAATATTCTGGGAGAGAAGTATCACTTAGTAGTGTTCTACTTGCCTCAATAAGAGTCGTATTCTTTCTTTCAGCAACTCCATTTTGCTGGGGAGTTCTAGGTGAGGAGAACTCCTGATGAATCCCAAGTTCTTCACAAAACTTTGTCATACATTCAGACTGAAATTCAGTTCCATGGTCACTTCTGATTTTGACCACTGAATTGTTAAGTTCATTCTGAATTTGCCTAACAAAATTCTGAAAGACAGTAGGGGTTTCAGATTTCTGCCTCAAGAAGAAAACCCATGTGAATCTAGAATAAACATCCACAATTACAAATGTATAGGCTTTCCTACCTAGACTATGAACTGGCATAGGACCAAATAAATCCATATGCATGAGGTAAAGACATCTCACAGAGTCTTTGGTATCATGTCCATGGAAAGAGGTCCTGTTTTATTTGCCCTTTTGGTAAGCTGAACATACACCCTCTTTAATGCACTTGACCTGGGGACCATTCCTCACTAACTCCATACTAAGGAGTTTGCCTATTGACTTGTAGTTAAGGTGAGCTAGCCTCTTGTGCCATTGGATACAATGAGATGCTTTCTCATCTGCAACTAGATAAATAGGAGAAATCTTATTCTCACAATCAAAGTTAAGACAATAGACATTTTCTTTTCTAGTGCCTGTCAGAATGATCTCTTGATCACTTGACCTTCTTATTTGGCACACACTCTTGAGGAAAGGAGGGTCATAACCAAGATCACTTAATTGGCTTATGCTAATTAGGTTATATTGTAGACCTTTCACATAAGCCACTTGGATGATAGTAATAGAGTTATTGGAAATGTAACCAAACCCTTTGATGACTCCCTTTTCAGATCCACCAAAGATCACTTTGGGTCCATTTTCTATGGGAGAGTAATCCTTCAGCATCCTTCTTATTCCAGTCATGTGCCTGGAACATCCACTATCCAAGTACCATATAGGGGTATGGCCACTTGGACTCACCTGCATCAAATAAAATTACCTATCCTTAGAACCCCAATTATTATTGGTTCCTAGGTCCAGGTCAGCTTGATACTTGACATGCTTACCTACAGCCTTTATGACAGGTAAGCTGGCCCTATGTTGAATACTAGCATTGAACCAACAATCAATGGCAAAGTGGCCCACCTTGCCACAACACTAGCACTCAAATCTATTGTACATTTTCTTAAGTACAGGCTTAACAATATTGCTGTCAGCAGTCCTTTTCAGTACAGGTGCTGGAGCAGCAAACACTAAGGATTCCTTAAGAACCTGATGGGTTTGCTCATGGGGTGCCCTATTAGCATTTGCACCCTTGCCATTCAGATCACCATACTTACAGTGACCATGAGGGATGTCATGATCATACCTGTTAGTAGGCTGCATCACTTTTCTAAAAGAAATAGGGGGTTTCATAGCTAGTGGCTGAACTGGGGCTTTGCCTTTTCTTTGAGAATTGGCTGCCCTTGTTCTTCCCTTGAAGCCTAATCCCGTCTTACCCTTTTGGGAGATGAAATTATCAATTATGGGTAAGACTGACTTTGGCTTAGAGAATTTAGCCACAAAATCCTTTTCTTTCTGAAGTCTTACTTCCAGATTCTTTATGTGATTATTTTTGAAAGTGATTGTACCTATCTGAATAATAGTTATGTTTTTCAGTTTAACAACCTCTTTCAATTTCAAATCCAACATCTTTGCTGAATCTGATGCAGCCAGTTTGAGAGATTCAATTTCCTCAGCCTGCTTCTTGACAAGGAATTTGCTTTTCTTAAGAGCTTGTAACCGACCACCATACTTATCAATTAATTGATGAACATTTACTTCAGATTCAGAACCATCCACATCTCCTTATGCAGATGCTTCTTATTCAGATCCAGTATAATAATCAGAAACTAAGGATGGATTGTATACCTTACTGGAACCAGGCTGATCCTGACACTGATCTTCCTCAGATAGAGCCATCAGCCCTCTGCAATAATGATCTTCACTTCCATTTATGGAATCCAGCATTTACAAGAATTCTGTTTCTACAGAATCCTCTTCTATAGTGAACAATCCTATATAGGCTTCTGCTTCATCCTCTTCTACTGATTCTGATGATGAAGAGTTAGTCCAACTCTTCTGCTTCTAGACAACAAGGGACCTCTCCTTCTTTCCCTTATTTTGATGCTTCTTCTTGTCCTTAGAATCCTTTCTTTTGTCAGGACAATCAGTTATGACATGTCCAGACCTGTTGCAGCAATAACAAATAATTTTAGAAGTAGTTTGTTTACTAGGATTAGAGCCATACCTGTCATCCTTGGAAGGTTTCTTCTTCTTATAATAGTCATCTTTGGAGAAGGATGTAGATGGCTTTGTTCTTCATTTCTTCTTCTTCATGAACCTCTGAAACTGACTTGTAAAGGCAGCAAAATCTTTATCAGAGTTGTGGCTGTCTGAAGTGTTGATGTCAGGATTTTTTGATTCAACCTCAACAATTCTCCTGGGTGGAGAAGGAGACTTTCTCCTACCCTTTCTTGTAGCTTTAGCCTTGAAGGCTACTGACTTTTTTTTATATTCAGAACTATTACTTTTCTCCTCCTCCTTTCTGGCAGTGAGCTGCATCTCATAAGATAACAGTTTTCAAAAAAGGTTGGTGGAGGTGTATCAGCAAGCCTGGCCACCACTCTGATGGCACATATTTTTGTATCCCAGTCCTTGGTTAGTGACCTGAGAAACTTGTCATTCAATTTATATGTGCTAAAGACTCTTTCATAGGTCATTAGCTCATTTACAATTCTAAAGAATTTCTTGTAACATTCAGCTATGCTGTCAGTCTTAGCTTGTTTAAATCTCTCATATTCTTGATTTAACATGGACTTTCTATCCTCTCTTACTTCTTCAGTTCCCTCCATGTAGATAATTAAAGTGTCCCACATCTCCTTGGAGTTTTTGCAATATACCATATTCTGGAATGTAGAATCATCTATAACACTCACAATTATATTTTGTGCTCTCTTGTCTAAGGTTGCTAGGATGATCTCTTCCTTAGTCATTTCAGAATAGCTCTTTGGAGTTTTGAGATTCACATCAAGAACTGTTATGTTCATTGGAATGAAAATACCTTCTTGAACTGTGATGTAAATTCTTGGATCAGAAGCCTCCATGAACAATCAGACCCTATCTTTCCATATGCCAAAGTTTTCTTTCCTACAAATAGGAAGTTTCATGGATCCAAGTTCCTTATGATTCTCACTTGAACTCATTCTGGCTAACAGTTAATTGCCATGGAGATCTACTCCGACTGTTAGGTCTATATTTGAGCAACCTCCCTCTGATACTGTGAGAAGCGAACTAAAACTAGCCAGAAATGGTATAACTGAAATTTTATTATCCGAAAAAGGTATGTATTACAAAGGTATGGCCTCCCTTATATAGAATGGAGGAGATAAGAGAGAATACAAATAAGAGATGTGGGACTAAAACTATACAAAAGAATCTGGGCGGCTAGAACAACAGACCGGAACAAGCCGCGCGGTTAGACAGAAGGGCTAACCGCTCGGCCACTGCCTGATAGAGAGACGAGCCGCCAGGGGAGACCGGTTAGACCGCACGGTCTCCTAGTCGCCAGTAACAGACCGCTTGACCGCTTGCGCCTCAGACCTCAACACAGCAACCAACCCGCTGAAAGCAAACCGCCAAACCGCCAGACCGCCAGACCGCCCGGTCAATAACCCGCCAAGCCAGACCGACAGACCGCCCGGTCTCAACTCCAACACTCCCCCTCAAGCTGGAGCATATATGTCGATCATGCCCAGCTTGTCACATATATGAAGAAATGAGGCAGATACTGGCTTGGTGAAGATGTCAGCCAGCTCTTTTTCAGACGTGACGAAGGGAGTGCAAATTTGTTCCTTCAGAATCTCTTCACGAATGAAATGACAGTCGACCTCTATGTGCTTGGTTCTCTCATGGAAGACTGGATTTTTGGAGATATATATAGCCGCCTTATTGTCACAGAACATAGGTAGAGGATGGTTGTAGACCTCTCCTAAATCCAACATGAGAGCCCGTAGCCACTTTAGCTCGCAAGTGGTCGATGCCATACTCCGATACTCGGCTTCAGCACTGGACCTGGAGACAACAGATTGCTTCTTGCTCTTCCAACTTACCAGATTGCCCCCAACAAAGGTACAGAAACCGGAGGTAGACTTGCGGTCCCCTTTGTCATCAGCGTAACTCGCATCTGAGTAAGCTTCAACCCTCAGATGATCATTCTTCTGAAAGAGCAATCCTTTCCCAGGGGCTGCTTTGACGTACTCCAAGATCCGCAAGGCGGACTGTAGATGGCACTCCCTGGGAGCTTGCATGAATTGACTCACCTTGCCCACAGCATAGGAAATGTCGGGCCTAGTCACGGTGAGGTATATGAGCTTACCAACTAGACGCCTGTACCGCGAAGCATCTGAAAGAAGAGGCGAACCATCTGTCCAGGTTTTGTCTTCTCCAACAGCCATGGGACATCGGGCAGGTTTGGCCCCAGTCAATCCTGCTTCTTTTAAAATATCAAGAGCATACTTACGCTGAGAGAGGACTAAAGAGTTGGGCTTCCGAGAGATTTCGATCCCCAAAAAGTACTTCGGAGAACCCATATCTTTCGTGACTAGATGTTGGCGAAGATGCCGCTTTGTCAAGGCTACCCCTTCCTGGTCATCACCAGTGAGAAGAATATCATCCACATATACTGCAAGAACCACCAGTCCCGAAGAGGTTTTGCGAATAAATAGAGAGTGATCAGCAGCGCTGCGAGCAAAACCAACGGCCGCTACGATGCCGCTGAATTTGTCAAACCAAGCTCGAGGGCTCTGCTTGAGGCCATAGATTGCCTTCTGTAGCCGGCAGACACGTGTCTCCCCCTGAGCAACATACCCTGGAGGTTGCTCCATGTAGACGGCCTCCTGAAGATCACCATAAAGGAAGGCATTCTTGATATCCAGCTGGGAAAGGGGCCAGTCTTTATTGACTGCCACAGAGAGAAGGACCCGTATAGTGCTGAGACGAGCCACGGGAGAGAAGGTGTCAAAGTAATTAACCCCATAGGTTTGAGTAAAGCCCTTAGCCACCAGACGAGCTTTGTAACGGTTCACAGTGCCATCGGGGCCAAACTTGACTACAAAGACCCAGCGACAGCCAACAACATCTGTATCAAGGGGAGGAGGGACAAGAGTCCAGGTACCCCGCTCTGTGAGGGTCGCCATTTCCTCATCCATGGCCAGCTTCCAGTGAGGAATGGCAAGAGCCTCCTGGTAGGAACGAGGTGTGGTAGTAGCAGAGATAGCCAGTGCAAAGGCCCTGCGAGAAGGGGTAAGACGATCATATGAAACAACAGCAGCAAGGGGGTGTAGGGTACACGTCCGCACCCCTTTGCGAAGAGCTACAGGAAGATCCAGGTCGGCGGGCTCCTCGGCATCCAGAGCATCCGTGGCAGAGAGAGCTGGCCCGGGAGGAGAGAGCAACGGCAGCGGAGATGAGGGAGATGGAGGCGGAGAGAGAGGCGGAGGGAGAGGAGTGGGCGGAGACGGAGGAGGAGCGGATATCGCAGTAGGAGACGAGGGAACGAACGGAATAACAGGAGAATCCGAGGTGGGAGGAAGAGAAGAGGAGTCATCCGAGAAGTAGGAGGCACTCTCGAAGAAGGTAACGTCAGCAGAGACAAACTGTTTACGAAGAACAGGATCAAAACAGCAGTAGCCTTTCTGAGTGACCGAGTACCCCAGAAAAACACATTTGGTGGAGCGAGGGGAAAGCTTATCGCGGGTGGCAGATGGGACATGCACAAAAGCAGTGCACCCAAAGATTTGGAGAGGGAGAGGAAAGGGCTCCTTGCCAGGATAAAGGATGGAAAAAGGGGTTTTTCCCTGGAGAACGGAGGAGGGAATGCGATTGATGAGATAGCAAGCAAGAAGAACAGCATAGCCCCAATATGAGCGAGGGACATGCATCTGAGTCATTAATGTGCGAGCAACATCAAGGAGGTGACGGTTTTTGCGTTCCGCCACCCCATTTTGTTGGGATGTATAGACACAACTTGTCTGATGAATAACGCCATGTTGCACACAGAAAGAGGTAAAATCATGACTTAAGTACTCTTTTGCGTTATCAGAGCGAAAAGTTTTAATACTAATACCAAACTGATTTCTGATTAAATAATAAAAGGAGGTCCATACAGTAAAAAGTTCAGAGCGATCTCGTAAGAGATACACCCAAGTACATCTAGAAAAATCATCAATAAAAGTTACAAAATAAGAACTACCCCGACCAATAGTAAGGGTAGGAGCAGGTCCCCAGATATCGGAGTGGACAAGATCAAACGGACGGGTAGAGCCCCGACCTTGCTTCGGCGGGAAGGAGGAACGATGATGCTTGCCAAGTTGACATGCTTCGCAGTGGAGAGGAGTAGTGGAAGGAGGGAGGTGGGGCAGAAGCTGATGCAGAAGCCGTGGTGGAGGATGACCGAGACGGAGATGCCACTGGAGAAGATCCGTACAAGAAGAAGAGAAGGCGGACAAAGCGGAAACGTTGTCGAGGAAGTAGAGGCCGCCGCTCTCAGTCCCAGTAGCAATCGTCCGCTGGGAGCTCGGATCCTGAAAAGAGCAAGAAGATGGAGTAAACGTTACAAAACATTGAAGTTGCTTGCACAAAGAAGTAACCGACAACAGATTGCACGGAAACTTGGGCACATAGAGAGTGTCCTCTAGCCGAAGGGACGGAGTAACATGAACCACTCCCGACCCATGAACCGGGGAGGGAGAACCGTCTGCAATGAGGACCGGGGGCAACCGATCATGCTGTTCGAGGAGAGAGAAGCACTGAGGATTGCCCGTCATATGATTAGTAGCACCAGAGTCGATAAGCCATTTACCTTGAGTGACTACATGGGCACTACCTGATGATGTGACCACGGAAGCAGACGGCTTGGAAGAAGAGGCGGAAGAGTCACCCGAGGGGCGAAGATGGGGATGTTTTGTCCAGCAGCGGTCAAGAGTGTGTCCGGTGCGGCCGCAGTGAGAGCAGAGATAGCGGGAAGAAGGACGTCCGCCAGACTGATGACTGCGGCTACCAGAGCCACTCCGCTGAGTTTGATGAGCATAGTTATCCGGAGGAGAAGGAGCGGGTAGAAGCGGGCGCTGAAGGAGAGAGGTGACAGCGGCGATGCGAGCAGCGGTGGCATCTAAGGTAGGAGATTCCGCCTCACCCAGAATTTGTTGGCGGATCATGTCATAAGTGTCAGGAAGACGGAGCAGATAACACACAACCAGAAGCTCCTGGAAGTGCTTGTGTTGTTGAGCCAGATCCGCAAAAAAGGGGCGATTCTGAAGAATCTCAGCCCCAAGAGCTTGAACTTGTTGGTAGGCAGCAGCAGGAGACAAGGTAGGCCGGGCAAAGAGGTCCGCATACAACGTATAGATGCGGGACGTCTGAGCCCCTTTGGAATACAAAGCAGCAAGATGAAGCCAAGCGGCCTTCACCGTCTCATCATGACGGATGACGGGAAGGCATTCATCGGATAGACTGTTAGCGAGCCAAGTACGCACAAGAGCGTCACTTGCATCCCAGTCATCAAAAAGAGGGGAAGTGGTAGGAGGAGGGTCATCAACGAGATGGTGGCGTTTGCGTTGCGAGCGAAGGAGAAAGGTGAAAGAGACGCTCCAATCCGGGTAGTTGGAGCCGACAAGCTTGGAAACGGTGCCAAGGTTCCCGGAAGGAGTAGGAGGTAGAGGAGGAGCCGGATTGGCTACAGGGGTGGCGGCAGGAGTGGTGGCAGTAGAAGCATCAGAAAGAGCCATAAGAGCAAACAACAGGAAGCCGTGCGGTTAGAACACAAGCCGCGCGGATAGGCAGAAGAGAAGCTGCAGCGGTCAGGATGTCAGACACCAGCGGCCAGAGAGACCACGACCAAGCCGCAGTAACAAGCAAAAGGGAAGAAGTCGAGCGGTAAGCAGACAGTCCGCTCGAACAGAAGCACAAGAGAGGGCAAGGCACACGACAGTAGGTCGCGGCGAACTAGGCAACAGGCGCAGCGAACTAAACAACAGGTCGCGACGACCAGAGCAAGAGCAAACAGGAGGAGGCAAGGCACACGGCGATAGGTCGCGGCGAACAAGGCAACAGGTCGCGCACACAGAGGGCAACGACAAGGAGACCGCGCGGACAGGGCGCAAGCCGGAGAGGCAAGCCGCGCGGACAGAGAGAAGCACAGAATCAGGAGGAAAGGATCGATGCCTCTGATACCATGTGAGAAGCGAACTAAAACTAGCCAGAAATGGTATAACTGAAATTTTATTATCCGAAAAAGGTATGTATTACAAAGGTATGGCCTCCCTTATATAGAATGGAGGAGATAAGAGAGAATACAAATAAGAGATGTGGGACTAAAACTATACAAAAGAATCTGGGCGGCTAGAACAACAGACCGGAACAAGCCGCGCGGTTAGACAGAAGGGCTAACCGCTCGGCCACTGCCTGATAGAGAGACGAGCCGCCAGGGGAGACCGGTTAGACCGCACGGTCTCCTAGTCGCCAGTAACAGACCGCTTGACCGCTTGCGCCTCAGACCTCAACACAGCAACCAACCCGCTGAAGGCAAACCGCCAAACCGCCAGACCGCCAGACCGCCCGGTCAATAACCCGCCAAGCCAGACCGACAGACCGCCCGGTCTCAACTCCAACAGATACCACTTGAAAGATTTGGTTTAAAGAGCCTAAACACCTAGAGGGGGGGGGTGAATAGGTTCTAATCCTTTTTAACAACTTAGGCAATTAACAAAGTTATACACATCACAATTATCACAACACAAAGAATAACAATCACAGAAAATTCACAGCATAGACACAATGGTTTATAGTAGTTCCCCAATTTGTGGGTACGTCCACTCTCCCCCTTCACCAATCCAGTAGAGTATTGGATTCGGCCAAACTTCCTTCTAGTATCTAAGATCCTCAGATCTTATAACTCAGAACCCAACTGGTTCCTACAGCTCAGACTTTTTCAAGTCCTACAACTCAGAATCTTCCCAAGACTCCTACCTCAGGCAACAACCCTACCTCAGCCTTAACCACCAGGCCTACAACTCAGATCAACAAGATCCTACCTCAGGCACTCAGCCCTTCCTTAGCCTTAGCCACCAGGCCTATAACTCAGATCAACAAGATCCTACCTCAGGCACTCAGCCCTACCTCAGCCTTTATAAATTTAGGCTTACAACTCAGATCTATAAAAGATCTTACAAGGAAATTAATTGTTTAAAATAATAAAATCTTCACCCTGATAGAAAGAGAATATGGTGAAAGCTTCTTGATCAGTTCTTGATTGAACTGATTACTTTAGATCCAACCTGTCTTAGCTTCTCCAAAGCATCTTGAATTTGTACCAAGTAAGGTTGATCTTCAATTGGAGTTGGAGTTGATCTTCAATCCAGCTTCCTTCTAAAATTCAGAATAAGATCTGAATTTTTCTTGCAGACTCTTTAGGATATGCCTTCTTCTGGGTTTGTCTCTTGTTCATTACCTATGATTTTGATAGAAAAGGTCTATATATAGAATCCATCCAAGGTTACCGTTTGATCTTGTTTATAATGACCTTCTGATAGCTCTGACAGATGTGTCAGCTTTGTTACTTATGACAACTGTTAGGTCTTCAGTCTTGACAACTGACTCCTCCTTGAACTTCTATCATAGCAGAGAACTGTTAGCATAACACTTCAGATGTGTTGACACAAATAGACCATGTGTTGACACAAGTCTTGATGATGTCGACACAGCTCCTAATGTGTCTACACAGTCATTCTTTATCTTCTCGACACAGCTTTTGTTGGATCTGTTGACACAAGTCCTGTGTGTCGACACAACTGCTTCTGGTCTCGACATAGCTGGTGTTGACAGATTTCTTTGAGTGTGTGTCGACACAAGTCCTGTGTGTCGACACAATTACTTCTGGTCTTCAACATAGCTAGAGTTGAGTGTGTGTCGACACAAGTCCTAAGTGTCGACACAACTACTGCTGACAGAATTTCTGTGTGTCGACACAAGTCTTGTGTGTCAACACAATCTTGCTTCTGGTGTCGACACATTTCTCTCACAAGTGTCGACACTTGTACTTAGGAAATTATCCTGTATTTCTTTAACCTGCACATTGAAACTCAACATCCCATCAAATACACATTAATGTATATCATTGAGTTAAGTAAGACTTCTCCAAATCTAGTACACAGTTTACAGTATACCCAACACTGCCATCCACTCCATGACTCATATGGAGTCTTGAACTTCACACTCTTCGTAGGATATCTGTTTAGCAAGTACACATCACATTGTACTGCTTCAGCCCAGAACATCTTCGGCAACTTCTTGCCCTTTATCATACTCCTTGCCATGTTCAGAATCGTCAAGTTCTTTCTCTCAGCAACTCTGTTCTGCTTAGGTGAGTATGCTGCTATCAACTGATGAGCAATTCCGTGCTCTTTGTAGAATGAATCAAATAACTTTGAGGTGTACTCCCCACCTCGATCTGTTTTAAGTACCTTCAAGTACTGCCCACTCTCCTTCTCTGTCATTGCCTTGAACTCCTTGAACTTGTTAAGGGCCTCAGACTTCTACTTCAAGAAGTAAACCCAACACTTCCGACTAAAGTCATCAGTGAAGGTGATGTAGTATTTGCTTCCGCCAACTGAGGCAATATCAAATGGACCAGCAATGTCCGAGTGAACCAATTCAAGCAATTTCCTTGCTCTTTAAGACTTGTCACCTTCAAATGACTGCCGCTTCTGCTTTCCATTCGTACAAGCTTCACATATCTTCTGTGGTGGTAAGATCTTAGGCAAACCTTCCACCATCTTCGCATATGATAGAAGCTTCAGACCACTGAAGCCTATGTGACCCATCTTATGGTGCCACAACCAAGCTTCTTCTTCCTCTTCAATTCTTGCTAGGCATGCCTTCTCCTCGGTATCCATTTTCAATGTAAAGAGACGATTCGCTGCCATCTTTACTTTCACCACCTCTTTTCCTCGATGGTTCTTCATAGCCAATGAACGATCCTTCAACTGAATGAAGTAGCCTTTCTCCACCAACTGTCCAAGGCTTAAGATGTTACTCTTCAATCCAGGAACATAGAACACATCGTTGAGATGCTCCTTCTCACCATTTAGGGTGACCACTATCAACCCTTTGCCTTCTCCGAGATCTTTGAAGTATCTCCAAAGCTAACCTCACCAGCACTTGGTTCAAGGTTAGTGAAAAAGTCCTTCTCACCACACATATGGTTGCTCACTCCTGTGTCTAAGTACAAGACTTCATTTCTACCACTTTCAGCTCCTCTATAAGTCAAGAACATCATTGGATCACCACAAGTGTTGCTTTCTTCAACATAGTGGTTGGTCTCCTCTTTCCTCCTCGGAAGTCTACAGTCATAACTCACGTGCCCAAACCTATTACAGTTATAACATTGGACTTGGATCATTCTACCACGGCCTCTTCCTCGGCCTCTTCCTCTTCCTTCCTGCTCTCTATCTTGAGATTGATCTACCTCTCTCTGGAAGTTATGAAGTCTTCCTCCTCTTCTTCCTCTACCTATGCCTCGGTAGCCTTGGCCTCGCTAGCCACCTCCTCTTCCTGAACTCTCTCCAAAGTTCAACTGAGTCTGAAGTGCTTTCTCTAAGCCACTTGACTCTTCATCTTGTAGCATGCGGTATTCATGGGCTTGCAGAGAGCCTATGAGTTCATTAACAGATATCTGAGTGAGATCTTTGACTCTTCTATCGCCACTACCACATAGTTGAACTTCTTCGACATTGACCGCAAAAGTTTCTACATGAAACTCACATCATCAATCGTCTCTCTATTGCGCTTCATTTCGTTTGCAAGCGTCCGCAGACGAGTTACATAGTCACCAACTTTCTCAGAGTTTTGCATCTTCATAACTTCATACTCTGCTCGAAGAGATTGCAGCTTCACCTTTTTTGCCTTGTCAACTCCTTACAAAGAGTGTTGCAAGGTCTCCTATGTTTCTTTAGAAGTTCTAGCATCTGAGATCTTCTCAAAGGTTGCTTCATCAACCCCTTGATATAGTAAGAACAAAGCTTTCTTGCTTCTTGTAGCGTTGTCCTCTGGGCATTAGTCAGTGCCTCCTCTACTTCAGCAGTTATCTCTTCATAACCATCCTCAACTATCTCCCAAAGCTCCTTTGATGCTAGCAACACTCTCATCTGTATGCTCCAGTTCCCATAGTTCATCTTCGTCAACTTGGGAACTTGACCCGGCATAGCATTTACCATCTCCATTGCTGCGATATCTTCAACTCTTTTGAGTTTCTACAAAGGTTCGCAACCTACCTCTGATACCACTGTTAGAAGCAGTTATAGAGGCACAATAACAATAAAAGAGCAAAAAAATTCTCTATTATTACATCAAGGAATTAAAAAACAAGTTACAAAACACTTGACTCGACAAATTACAACTCAACACATGCACACTTATTACAACTCCACACTTGACACTTTTATCTGCATAGATAGATGGAACTTCTGTCCGCAAGAGAGTGTCCACGAAGATTCAGTCCGCAAGACTATCCATGAATAACAGTTCACAAGTGGCTGCCCGCTGCTCTCCTTATGGATGAGTTTTTCTTGCCTTGGAGTTCGCGCAAGGGAAAAGACTTAATCTTTGAGTCCGCAAAAACTTGCCGCAATATTTGCTCCAAATTTTTTTTGTGCTGCTGCACTTTGTCTCTTATGCAGTTAGAGGATCGGAGCCCGAAAATCCTTTAAAACCCTGTGCTTTCGTCACAATTCCCCTCCTGCATACATTTGTGCCTATTTATAGGCACAACTTTTCAATATAAACTTGGCACGTGGACCTCTATAATTACTGCATTTATTTTCTTTTACACCGCCTTAATTCACGCCATACATTGCATGTGATTTCTCTCTCCAATTTAATTTTTTTCTCTCTTAATTACTTCATTAATCTTCTGCCACATATCAATACATAATATATATATATATATATATATATATATATATATTTATATATTGATATATTTATATATATATATATATATATATATGCATGCCATTAATCATGGTCAAACGTGCAATTTCTCCAACACAAAGATCTTCGAAGGCGGCGATGAAGATTTCTCTAGAGCTCTGGCGCGTAAGGGGAGAAGGCGATGAGGAAAAATGTCACAATGAAGGAGAGTTTAAGCTCCTATTTATAGGCCCCAGGGGTGGTTATGGTGGTTACCCGGCCATCCGTAGAATGTAACCACCTATTTACTATTTGCAGACTGGTTTAATATTGTTTAATGGTTGTATTATTTTAATATTTTTGCTTTGTGCGGACCAATATAATTTCAGATATTTGCACCCATCTATTATAGGTGGTTATGTGAGTGGTTACTCGCATAACGGACGGTGGAGATCGCATGAGTATGATCGGAAGACAATAGGTTTGCCATCAACATAGTGGGGGATAATTGGAGGGGCATCCCACCGACGGGGGTCGATCGGGAGGCTGGCACGACAGGAGACTAACAAAGCACAAATCATCTTGGGGGAGACCGACCGAGCGCTGCAAGAGGTCGAACTACAACTGATTGCATTGGAGACGACCAACATAGGAGCGGACGGCCAAGCGCTGCAGGTGGCCGACCTAACATTGGTCGCCTTAGGGGCAACCGACCGAGCGTGGCGGGTGGTACGCCTAGCATTGGCCGCCATAGGGGCAGTATTCCTAAGGAGGGCTAGCCGAGTGCGGCGGGTGGCCTTCCTAACATCGAACACCTTAGGGGTGGCTGGCCTAGGGGTGGCTGGCCGAGCACGGTGGGAGGCCAACCTAGGGCCAGCCTACCTAAGGGCGACTGACCGAGTGCGACGGGAGGCCGATTTAGTGCAGCCGGAGGCCGACATTGTGTCGGCCTCCTTAGGGTCCGTCAGCCGAGCACAAAGGGAGGCAGTTAGCATGGTAGAGGGATCATGTACACAACGGTTGGTTCATAAATCATGTTTGAGTAATTCCCCACTCAATTAGCGGGAGACATGGGAATTCCAGCTACTTGCAGCCCGAAATTCCAATAAATTGAGGGAGACCCCATCAATTCTAACATCTCAGCTATTTCTAGTAATATTTATGATAACAATATAGTCTTTCAAATTTTTTTTAATATTTCAGATAAAAATGTAATCTCTCAGCTATTCTCTGTACTATATGAGATAAAGATGTAATCTCTCAGATATTTTCGGTTATATATCAGATAAAAATATAATCTTTGTTATTCTCTATAATATTTGAGATAATATATTCTCTCATTCTTTTCCTATAATATTTGAGATTAATTTTTTCATTTAATTAAAATGAGTATTCTTTGAGTTAATATATAATTTAAATGACATTTATAATTTAAATAAAACTTATAATAACATATATTTATTTATTTTAAATGCTTACATAGATTATTTTCTGTAATATCTGAGATTTATTTATTTTTGTAACATAGATTTAATTGTTTCTCATATTATCTGAGTTAAAAATAGATTATCTAAGCTATTTTCGATAATATTTAAGATAATAAGGTAATCTCTCAGCTATTTTTCGTAATATCTAGTTAAAAATGTAATCTCTCAGCTATTTTCTGTAATACCCAAGATAAAAATATAATCTCTCAGCTATTATTTGTAAGATGTGAAATGCATGCATATTGTAACAACTAACATGTAGGTTTCCCAAAATAAAATGACAAAGGAAGGAAAATAAATGACACACCTCAAAATCACCTCGGCCCCAGAAGATGATCTTTGTCCGGGGCCTGGACCAAAAAATTTCGAATAATACAGAGACCTTTTTTTAGTTAATTACATTATTGGTAGTAAATATTTGATGAGTCTGATTTATACAGTATTTTTCGGACTCATCTATGCTTATTTTCACATATAAACACTTCACTTTATCTAGGTATTCACCCAAATTTCACTTAAGCGCGTTTTACACAAGAAGTGCATAATGTAACACCCCTATCCGCTGAATAGCATATAGCAGTAGGTCCGGCCGGGGCCCGACGCCATATACCACAGACAGACTGGTGGGTTACTCAATGAAACCATCATTCCAATAGCACGTCCTACTCAGAGTACATTCTAGCGGAAGCAATTTAAAAGTTACAAAGAAAGAACCCAAGCCAATAGCATGAATTTCCATTAGCAAACCAAAATTAGGAATGAACGTACAAAATACACAAAGTTCTTGGCCTTATGGCCTTACAAAGGGGTTTACTTAAATAACCAGTGTTTTACAAACATCGGCTCGCAGGCCGGTCGCACATGAATAAAATAAGTAAACATTCACATGGCCTTCGAGGGCCGGCTCAGAACCCAGGGCTTCAGCCCGCTACTTTTCACTTGGCTCTACAGCACCTGCAAGCAACGATCCACCGCACGGTGGCAAACAAAGCAACGATCAGCTAAAGCTGACCAAATTATAACGACCCCACCCTCTTTTTGGGGTGGCAGTGCTCCTTCCCTGCATTGCATTAGTATAATCCAATGATTAAAGTGAAAGTATAATATTTGCACAATACACCACAGGTGCAGGCCCGCGACCACACACCCCATGCTCTCAGGGCACTTACTCGGTGAACCCGGTGAAAATCCGTGGTCTCACCACAACCTCTAGGACGACAAATCTCGTGAGCATTATAGTCTTCCTAGCCTAAGCCTAAGACCCTCCATCTATGCCAACGGTAAGTACCATGTACCTTAGGTCTCTTTTACCGAACCACATAGAGTGGGTACGGTTCCGCCTAACCTGTTTCTCACACCGCAACGTCAATTTAAGCCATATGCGTGGGTCAAGCTTCCCTGAGTCCCAAAGCGATTACACAAATCTTACATAACCTAGTTATGTGCAAGTTGGCTCCCAGGACACCAAGTTGGTAGAATCACGCCTCAGTCTAGTTTTTCGGGTGCACCTTGGAGTTAATCCCCAAGATTCCCTGATGCAATCTACAACGTAGAAAACCAGAAAAAAAAAACTATCGACACAGAGTCTTCTCCGACCATTCATGCATAATGAAACATCACCGATCCAGACCAACTTGTCCGGGTAGGCTTCACACACCATGCCTATGTCCGTACTTCGATTCAGGACTCTACATGCAAAACAACGAGGACTATTCATGTCTACCCGAAGGAACACCTCAAAACTCACCGCATACTTGCGAGAGCGGGCTTCCTATGATAAAAGGAAAGGGGACTTCACATGTCCAAGAAGAGAGTCATTACCCTAGCATTTCTCTTCGGCGCCATGAAGATCTATTCAGATAGAATGCACCGTATCGGCCTCGCCTTTGCAGATTAAGACTTTGATCGAGAATCGAGGCTCTGAAGCTTCTCCGGCAGCAAGAACTCTCCTTCACCTTCTTCCTTGCTCTCACCTCTTTCTAGACTTTAGAAAGAGAAATCTCACAATGAAATGAGATTTCTAAACCCTATTCCCGGCTAAATACCAGCAGGGGAAGGGCTGAGCCGTCATATCTTATTTGAAGGAAACGAGCGGCAACGATTCTCCTTAAAAATGAATTTCCTGGGCCGAACACGGCTTGTGACATGCCCGTGTACAAGGACGTGTTCCTCACTTGCCGTAAAACCAGAAATTACAGAATAGGACACGGCCTGTGAAACGGCTTGTGATACGCCCGTGTCACCCATGGACACGCCCGTGTCATGGGCTGTATGCCTCAATGGGCGCTGAAACCGTCACGTCCCGAACGGGACACGATCTTAGACACGCCCGTGTCGACTTCGACACGCCCGTGTCAATCAGTACACACCCGTGTTCTGGGTCGTATCTCTCAATCGACACAGGACCAAAACTTCCAGAAGAGGACATGGCCATGTGACACGCCCGTGTCATAGGCCATATGCTTGACACGCCCTGGGACACGCCCGTGTCCCAAGCCGTATTCCCAGCCCTCACCGATCGTCGACCTCGCCTCGATGACCCGAGCACGATACGGCCATGTGACACGCCCGTGTCATAGGCCGTGTTCACCTTACCAAGACCCAAACTTGGCTGAAACGCCGCTCGTTCCTCTTTTGAGTTTCGGGGCATTAAAATTCTCTCCCTCTTAAAAGAATTTCGTCCACGAAATTACAGAAAGGAAAAGATACACAAAACAAAAATGGTACCTGAGTGGAATAACTCGGGGTACTCGTCAAGCATGGTCTGCTCTCGCTACCACGAAAGCTCCTCACGACCGCAGTTGTCCCATCGGACTTTGACCATCCAGATGTCCTTGTTACGCAGTCGCTTGACTTCCGTGTCCTCAATGCGTATGGGCTTCACCTTTGTCGACAACCCAACATCAACCGGTACTTGATCGGCCGCGATTACCCGCAAAGGCTCTTGCACCACCTTCCGCAGCACCGATATGTGGAATACGTCGTGTAGACCACTAAACTCCACCGATAGCTTCAGACGATAAGCTGCTTCACCAATTTGCTCCAGGATCTCAAATGGTCCAAGGTACCTCGGGCTCAGTTTCTTTAAGCGTCGTACCCGTGAGACACCCTTGAACGACTTAATCTTTAAATACACCCAGTCGCCAACAACGAACTCAACGTTCCGATGCTTGGCATTATAGTATTTAGCCTGCCTGTCCTGAGCGATCAGCAACCGTTCCCGAATGGTTCGTACCAATAACGTGACGCTTCCCACCTCTTTCTTTTTGTACAACCTCGACTCGCCTGTTTCCAACCACGACAATGGCGTGCGACATTTTCTACCATATAGGGCCTCGAAGGGCGCGATTTGAATGCTCGCTTGGTAGCTATTGTTGTACGCAAATTCCATCAAGTATAGGTGATCTTCCTACTGCTTACCGAAATCCAGGACGAACATGTGAAGAATGTCCTCCATCGTCCTGTTAACTCTCTCGGTCTGACCATCCGTCTGCGGATGAAAGGCCGTGCTGAAACTTAGCTTGGTTCCCAACATTTGCTGTACCAGCCTCCAGTCATTGGACATGAACCGTCTATCTCGGTCGCTCACGATGTTGTGGGGCACACTGTGTAGTCGAACAATGTTATCCACATACAATTTCGCCAGTTTATCCATCGAATCATCCTTCCTATTCGGAATAAAGTGCGCCACCTTCATCAAACGATCTACGATCACCCAGATGGCGTCGTTCCCCTTTTGCGATCTTGACAAATCATGCACAAAATCCATAGAAATGTCGTCGAACTTCCACTCTGGGACAGACAAAGACTTTAATAAATATCCGGGCTTCTAGCACTCCGCCTTCACCAAGGCGTACGTTTGACACTTTTCCACGTAAAGTGCCGCGTCCTTCTTTAGTCCTGGCCACCAGAACAACTTCTTCATATCCTGATACATTTTCGTGCTCCCTAGGTGAATTGAGTACTTGGTAAGATGTGCCTCATACATCAATTCATCCCGCAGTTTACCCACATCAGGGATGCACAAACGACTATCTTTCCATAATAGTCCATCAACAACATTAGACTAGGAATTTGACCCATCCAGAGCCTCATCCATGATTTGCTTCATGTTACTATCCAAATCAAGAGCCTCCCGAATCCGATCAGCCAGGTCATACTACACCGCTGTCCAGTTCAGCTGTGCTTCGACACTAGTCTGCTTGTCCACACAAGAGATCTCTAATGCCTCCAGCTCCCAAATCAAACGCTTGTCATGAACCGACAACCAATTTGCCTGCGCAGGGGCCCTGCGACTCAATGAATTCGCAACTGCATTGTCTTTCCCAAACACATAGTGAATCTTGAATGTGTAGTCCCCCAGGAACTCCATCCATCTCCGCTGCTGCATATTTAGATCTTTTTGATCCAACAAGTATTTCAAGTTCTTGTGGTCAGTATAGATATTGACCTTCACCCCGTACAGGTAATGTCTCCACAGCTTCAGAGCAAATATCACGTCCTCTAACTCCAAGTCATGGACCGAATAATTTCACTCATGTACCTTTAGTTGATGCGAGCCATAAGCTATCACACTGCCATGCTGCAGTAGAACGCAACCCAAACCACTGCCCGAAGCATCGCTGTAGATCTCAAAACCATCGGTCCCACTCGGCAAACATAGAACATGCGCCGTGGTCAACCGTCTCTTCATCTCCTCGAAAGCTTGTGCGCACGAAGGTGTCCAAGCAAACTTTTAATCATTCCTAATTAAAGTCATGAGGGGTAACACTATCCGCGAGAAGTTCTCTACGAAGCGCCCGTAATAGCCGGCAAGCCCCAAAAAACTACGGACTTCCGCTACCAAAGATAACACAGGCCACTCCCGTATCGTAACTATCTTCGCCGGATCCACCGTAATTCCCTCTCCACTAACTATATGACCGAGAAACGCTACCGAGGACAACCAAAACTCGCACTTAGAGAACTTGGCGTATAGTTGGCTCCTCCTCAGCGTCTCCATCACCAAATACAGATGCTTGAAGTGATCCTCTTCGCTCTGCGAATACACCAATATGTCGTCGATAAAGACTATCACGAAGTGGTCCAGGTACTCTCTGAAAGTTCTGTTCATCAGATTCATGAACACAGACGGCGCATTCGTCAGCCCAAATGGCATGACGGTAAACTCATAATGCCCATACCTCATGCTGAAAGCTATCTTGGGGATATCACTTTCTCTTATCCTCAATTGATAATACCCAGACTTCAAATACAACTTCGAATATACCGAAGACCCAACTAACTGATCGAACAGATCGTCAATTCTTGGGATTGTATACTTGTTCTTTTCCGTTAACTTATTTAGCTCTCTATAATCGATACAGAGCCGCAAACTCCATCCTTCTTCTTAATAAAGAGGACTGGTGCGCTCCAATTCGACGAACTATGACGCATATAACCCTGTTCCAAAAGTTCTTCCAATTGAACCTTCAGTTCCGCCATCTCCTTAGGCGCTAAACGATACGGAGAGCGTGACACAGGTTTGGAACCTGGCACTAGCTCAATTGTGAAGTCAATCTCTCGCTGTGGTGGGGCTCTAGGGAGATCGTTAGGGAATACGTCAGGGTACTCGGATACCACTGAGATACTATCCAAAGTAGGCTTAGGCTTCGAAACCTCAACTAGAGTGAAGAACAGCTCTGCACCAGCACGAACTTCCCTAATCACCTGAAGAGCAGACATCAACGTCTTGCTCGACCCATTCAAGCCTTCAAAAGTCATCTCACGATCAGTTCCCAACTTGACCTCCTTGCGATTGCAATCAATGTATGCCTGCTGCTCCGAGAGCCAGTCCATACCAAATATTACGTCGAACTCCACCAGCGACAGTAACGATGCTTGCAAGTCGAACTCCTGACTCCCAATCCGTATCTTTACGCAGCAGATTCTATCCGTGCACATTGAACACCCGTTAGGCAATAACACATCTAGTTTGTCCTTCTCCATCGAAGAAGGTACTCCAATGCACGATATAAATCCTTCAGACAAAAAGGAGTGCGAAGCTCCCGTATCAAAAAGTGCTCTCGCCGGATAATCAAAAATCAAAACAAAGCCTATACAAGCAATAATATTCTAACATGTGCAAGGTAACAGTATTTAGAGCTAAGTTGCTATAAATTTAAACCGTACCTATCACCACATCAACTTGCTTTATGGCCTCCTGCTGGCCAAGATTATAGACTCTCGGTTGAGTTGGAGTATAGTGCGATGCGGTGGACTCCACTGCCTTGCCCTTCTCTTCATAGGTTGCTCCCGACTTCCTCTCGGACTTTGGGTATCTGCTCCAGCAATCACGGGCAAAATGCCCTGGCTTTCCACAGTTGTAGCATGCGCCCGGGGTTCGGCTTGTAGTTGCCCCCGAAGCACCAGAAGGAGCTGGACCCGAAGTCCTACTCTTCCCATCTTCCAATGGTATACTCCAATCCACTTTCCAAAATCAATAAACATAATCCCATCTCACTACGACCATGCCACATGTTATCACGATTTCTGCAGTTTTACTACGCGCAGACCATCCTAAGCTATATGATGTATACAATGAGAGGTACACCAAATTATCATCCAGTATTCCTATAATAATTATTGGGGATCTATCATGACATGTTTTGCCTAAATCCAGAATGTCATAATTTTCCTAATTTACTTGATAATTTATTTAATTTCCTAAGAAATCCAAATACCTTAGTTTGAACATGAAGTACCTTTTTCAAGCATGAAAAATGCTCCACAAATTTATGATAAATACAAGGTGACTATTTAATAGTAAATTCAAAGTATTCCAATTTTTTAGTAAGGTTTGGGCCTTGGTCCATTATTTTAAACATAATCACTTAATTAATAGGTAATGAAGTAAATATTGTAAATAATCTTCCAAAAATTATAATAAAATTCAGGCATGGGTAATATGCCCTAAAAACACTTCTGACAAAATTTTCAAACTCTTAGTCAATAATGAGCTCATATTTTAATTTAAAACAATAATACTCATTCCTACATTATGGAAATAACTACTGTAAATATTCTCCTAAAAATTATGGTAAAATTTCTTCAAGTGTATATTAACCTAAGTACACCTTAAAATGAGTTCCACAATTTTTAAACCTTTATTGAGCTCTAAACCAAATTTTTAATATCATTGCATTCTTAAAAGCTTGTGAAAAAAGTACTAAAAATACACATCTAAATATTATAATAAAATTCAAGAATGAGTATATTGACCTAAAACACTATCTGCCCAATTTCCATAACTTTATCTTAAACAGTATGATCATAATAATTAAAAGATTAGCAAAGGCAATTCCATGTACTATAAAGAAAGTACTATGTTTAATGTTCCAAAATTACCAATAAAATCACCAGAGCCTTTAATTAACCCTATTACCATGCTACCCAAGTTTCATGGCTTTTCATTAAGTTTTGGTGGCTTATCTTGCATGTACAAGTGTTATACCCTAAACTAGGGTTAGGGTTTTGAGGGGTTTATCCATCTCCAAATCATATAAGAGTTTTATCAGAGGACCTTAGATACCTTAGTATCCTCTCTGCCAACTTTCAAGTCCATACATGTGCATTTGACCCCATGCCCTTCTCAAACCTCCAAAGTCCTAACATAGGGTTTGAACTTGGGACCTAGGGCAATCCTACCCCAAACCACCCCATAACCCATATTAGGGTGTTAAATGTCATGTAAAACTAGTGGCCAAAATTTCAGCCTCTGTTGAGGTGTTTTGACCACTCAAAACTCAAAGTTCACTTTTGACCTAAATACCCCTCATTAGGGCAAGGCTAGGGTTTGCTCAATTCCTACTCAAATCAACTCAAAAAGAGGTGAAAATTTATACAGATTCTCATGATGACCCCAAGGACCACCAAAAAAAATTTGGGAGTGTTTGGTGGTAATTTGGTCTCCTAATTAAATTACCCTAGGATATTTAAATAATTTCAAAAACTATAGGAACATTGTCCCCAAAAATTCTCATTTTTGGGAAGTTCTTAGGTATAGATTAGGGTGACTCCCTGTCCAAATTTCAGGTCATTTGGACAAGGGATGAAGTGGGGGCACTCATTTTAGTTTTTGTCTAACCCTAGGTATAGACCCCACCAAAATGGGTGCCTTGGTCAAACCAGTTCTCCAAATTGACTCAAATAAATTTTAAATTAAATAAGACCAATAGGGCTATAATTTATATGTTGACCACTTTCTCTGATTTAGCCTTTAAGTATTTTTAAATTAATTTACAAGTAACTAAAATAGTGTGACAAAAATCATTTAAATGAAATGTTAATATAATGCTCCTGCACGAATCTTGACGAAAGATCCAGCGGCTCTGGCCAATCTTCTTCCTCCAGCCGATGGGTAGGATTGACCCGTCCTGGAGCTACTTCCATCCGCCACTGCCGGCCACCTGGCCACCTCCCTGGCCGGCCACTGCCACCACCACCTCCGTCGAGGAGGTGGCTATCGCCAGGCGGCGGCACAGCCGTCGGAGGGGCGGATTCTTGCGATCCCGAAAAGCTTTTTTTTTGCGGAAAAACCAAGAGAAATCTTCTCTCGATCAGGCTCAATTGAGCCTTAATCTTGGCCCTAACAATTCCAATGATCTACCCACAGGAAAAGAGGAAGGGGAGGACCTTGTTTGCGTCCTGGAGGAGGTTTGATCGTCAGGATTCCATTTCAGATGGTGGCGTCGCTCGGTTTCTGCAACAACATAGTGAAGTAGCTCGGGATCGTCGGGGCAAGGGTGGAAACGAATGCTTGGAGTCCTGTGATGCTTTTAAAATGATAAAATGGGGGGAAGGGAGGGGTCTAACTGGTGGTGGCCATTAATGCCCCCTTAAGGTGAATTTCGGCCATGGTGGTGGGGAATGAATGTGGGCTCAATTCGGCCAGGAAATGGCTGGAAACTCCTCCTCTTCCCAAGAGGAGTTGAATCCAGCCATAAAGGGTGGAAGGGAGAGGCCAAGGCTTCAATGACCATTAATGACCATTGAAGGTACAATTCGGCCATGGTGTGGTAGCACCATTCCAGCCATGAACAGCCACCAAAATGGCCCCTAGTCTTCCTGGATTGAATGGGGAGTTGGATCAGCAATGAAGAATGGCCCTTGGCCTCCTTGGTCATGAATGGCTCTCTTTCACCATTTCTCTCTCCTCCATTAAAGAGGAGTTAGAGTTTCTGTCTTCTCGTCATCAAGGTTGACCTTACTGACCACTCCAGCCTATTGGCAGCCCACTAACCCATATTTTACATTGAAATAAGGTTAGCCCAAATGGAAAGAGGGCTTGAGCTTAGGTTAGCCCATTTGAGCTAAGTTTGACTTGACCTAGCTTAGGGTTGACTTTGGTCAAATTAACCTTTTGTGTCACCATCAATGGGTCCTTAGTGACCTATTGGCCTCCCCTAGGGTCTAGGTAGGGATGGGTAGGGTTTAATTGGCACCTTGAAGGTCACCTGACCCTTATTAAGGGCACTTTGACCACTTTGGGGTTTGAGTTGACTTGGGTCAACTTATCCACTAGGGTTGACCCCAATGGGTCCTTGGTGACCCATTGACCTCACTCTAGGGTTAGGAGGGTATGGGTGGGGTCCACTTGGCTAAGGGAAGGTCAATTTACCCTATGTAGGTCAGTTTGACCCATTTAGGGTAAGGGTTGACTTAGGTCAACTCAAGCTCTATGGTTGACCCCAATGGGTCTTTGGTGACCCATTGGCACCTCTTTAGGTCAAGGAAGACCTTGGTAGGGTTGGTTAGGCTCATTAAGGGCATATTGCTCTTAGTTAGGGCACCTTGCCCTAATTAGGCCTAAGGTGATCCTTGGTCAACTTGGCCATCCTGGGTTGACTCAAGTGAACCCTTAGGGCCTTTTAACAGATTGGTGAGGTCATGGTGGGGTGTTAGAGTCATGGTGAAGCCTCATGGTCATCCTAAATTAGGGTTTAGGAATCTACTATTTGCAGACCATTCATCCCAATCACCTTTATTCCAAAGTCCACTTGGTCTTCTTGGGCTTCTAGGGTTTTGTCATGACCTAGTCATGACAAAACCACTCCTAGGGGGTCTAGTTGTCTGAGGGATGTTACAAACTGTCTGCCAAAGGTGATCAGACTATTTACTATTATGAAGAACTTTTCATAGCATTAAACTATGAAATCTTTCTTGCCTTGTTTGAAGGCTTCATATTACTGATTCAGGAGGGATTTACTATCATCCATCACTTCCTCTGTCACTTCCATATAAACTATAAGAGAATCCTACATCTCTTTAGCAGTTTTGCAGTGGACCAAGTTCTGGAAGGTGGAGTCATCTATGACACTAACAGTGATATTTTGAGCTCTTTTATCCATGGTTGCCAAAATGACTTCATCCTTGGTCGTTTATGTGTACTTGTTTGGAGTTTTGACATTGGCATCTATTACAGAGACCTTCATGGGAATGAAGGGTCCCTCTTGAACTGTGATGAAGATCCTTGGGTTTGAGGCTTCCATGAATAGCATAACCCTTTCTTTCCAAATCCCAAAGTTTTCTTTCTTGCAAATAGGAAGCTTCATGGAGCTCAACTCCTTATGGCTCTCACTAGAACCCATATGGATTATCTTCAACTACTCTTGGAGATTTGTTCAGACTATTGAGTACTTTTTGAATAATCTCCCTCTGATACCACTTGAAAGTCTTTGTTTCAAGAGTAGTTATACACCTAGAGGGGGAGGGGGTGAATAGGTTTTCAAGTCTTTATGACTACCGTTTTGATTTGGTGTGTTGAGAGTAAGATTACTGTGTTAGCTTTCAAGAACAAAGATCATCACACCAGTATTTATAGTGGTTCCCCAAAGTATGGGTACATCCACTTTCCCTCCCACCTTTCTAATAGTGTGTCAGGCAAGACAATCTTCTCCAAACTCAGCTCAAAGAGCTTACAACACAGATCCCTCAGGATCTCTCAGGCTTCCTCCAAGCTCTACCTCAGGCCAAGGCCCTACTCACTAAGAGTAAACTTTACTCCTACAGCTCAGTGATCCTCCAGTTCACCTACCTTAGGCTTAACAAGAAGCCCTATAACTCAGACTTGAGGGATAGCCCTACACTCAGAGATAATAAATATCCTACCTTAGATCTGACTCAAATCCTACCTCAGGCACATATGCCCTACCTCAGATTCTCAATAGAATCCTACCACTCAGCCTTTATATTTTAGACTTACAACTCAGATCAATAATGATCTTATAGAAAGAGTATATAGTTGATGAAGACTGACTCCAGAGAAATGATTCTCTGAGTCTTCTTTCTGAACTGAGTAGACTCAGCCCTAACTTCTTCACAACACCAAAAAAGTAGATCTTTAGGAAGTTTCTGCTTGTGCTGAGAAGACAATTGCAGAGCACTGCTTCTTCAAGCCTTTGATGCAGTAGAGTAGAGTGCAGTGGCATTAAAGATGAACAACAACTTAAATTTGCTCTGCTTCTTCTTCTTACTCAGAAAATGAAATTTCTGATCTTGGTGTTGAAGACAAAATGATTCTTCAGTTCTTTATTTTTTCAAGCATCCAACTTTTGTCTGTGGTTCACAGACTTACTGTAAGATAAGAGTTCCAGTAAATGTTCTACTTTTTCGAGAGGAAGAAGATGACCAAAAAGCTACTTTTGATTTCTCGGAAAGTTCCTTTTATTACTCGCCGTGCAATGATTCTTTGTGCGGCATGGACCAGCCGGAATAGGCAACAACAACATATGTTTTCAATAATTTCTATACTAAAGGAATACGATGCCTTTTGTTATCTAGCATGCAAGTCTCGCGATATTTGAATTTGGATAATGTCAGCATGACTCAGCGCTTGTGGATTTGGCAATTTCCAGACAATTTGCATAGGCATTGAGTGAGGCCTTGTTATTCAACGCAAAAATATTTTGCAGAAAATCTGCATCTTGTGGCATTGAGTGAACCTTCAACACTCAACATATTTGACATTGGTAGTCTAACTATTAAGGCGTCGAGTGAGCCTTCATCACTCAATGCATCTGGAGTTGGTAGAATTTTCCTGCGTGAAGATATTGAGTGAAGCTTTTACACTCAATGCTTCTGGACTTTGCCTGACTTCTTGATGAGGTGTTGAGTGGCCCGTCTTCACTCAATGCTTTTATACTTAAATAGAAATCGTGTTGAGTAGGCATTGAGTGAATTATCTTCACTCAATGCTTCTGTCCTTAGAAAGATTTCTAGTTTGCAAAACTAAGGCTTTGACTGCTGGATCTTCTATCAACACTTTTAGGCTCCTGAAGTTGAGTTAAGTGAGTTCACACAACATTTTTGGACTTAGCCTATTTTCTGCTTGTCCAGCAACCTGTCTTGATTCCAACTGTCACTATGATCCTGACAACATGTCTAATCAATGCAACAGTATACAACCTGCATGTACTGAACTTTGAGCATATATTAGATAAATTCATGTGTATACCATTGACCTATGGTCCTTCAAATCTAGGATATTGTGATCAATGGACTCAATAGGGAATCACTCCTCATTTTATATTACTTGTATGACCGGTACACTTGTCATAATTGCATCAAGATTTTGGCATCATTATCGGGGAATATAGTCGTGTAAGTATCTGACGAGAGAGTTGAAAGGTATAAGTTTTTCTAATTATAGAAAACCTCCTTTTTATTTTTGCTTGCTTTGTTTTTAAAGTTTTAATTGCATCTTTTTAGTGGTATTTATTCCTATCCTATTTTAAAGTTTTAAAAACAAGTTTTCTGTGTTAGAAAATATTGTCATGTGTAGGTTGTTGCTGCAAAGAAAATTTTATTTTTATATCCACATCTGATCCACAATGAATATAAATGCTAATAGTCATCAGTAAGACACCTTGAGTTATATTATTTTCAAGTAAAGTGACACCTTGATTTCTATGATTTTTGAGCAACGTAAGTTCTTGTCGAGATATGATCATAGGAAATGTTTGTATTGTCAAAGTATGGATAATATCTTGAAGGATTGCTTCATTTATAACATTTCAAAAAGGCAGCAGATAGAGGATGATGATGTACCAGACATCCAGATAGTGTCTACTCCATATTCTGGCTACGTTCCTTCATCCTCTGATGACATGTACGCAACACCAACTTGTTTATGGGGACTGCTGCTGATATACCCATCAGAATTCTGGTTGATCCATATGATGATAATGTACCAATCACTGATTCATCACCTTTGGAGCCAATAGAACACTCACCCTCTGATTTTAATTCCTGCACCAGTTCTCCACTCCCTTTGTTTGGCTATACTACTACCAGTGATTTTGATTATATGCTAGATGGCCAATAAGGAGGGGATCTAGAGCTCCTGGAAGTACCTGAGTGGGATGAGGAGCTATTCTCTCCATCCGAGAGATGTTTGTGGACCCTATTGAAAGATTGTTATTGGTAGTCTAAATCACCTAAAGGGGGTGGGGTGGGGTGGGGGGTGAATAGGTGGTATTGCAATTTGTTAGACTCTTTTTTATTTTAGCAAGTATAAATAAATTTAAAGAACAGGAAACCACCCAGATCACATCACCCAATTGTTTATAATTGTTCCCCATGGTATGGGTACATCCACTTTCCCTTACCACTTATCTAGCAGTGTGTTAGACTGGGTAAACTTCACCAAAAATCAGCTCCAACAGCTTACAACACAGATTCCCCAGAATCTCTCCTCTGGTCTACTCCAAGACCCAACTTCAGGCTAAACCCAGTCCTACCCCTGGCACAAAAACCCTACCTCAGAGTCTCCAACTCCTATAACTCAGAGACCTAGCTGGTCTCCTACCTATGATCTACACATAGATCCTACCTCAGACTTATCACTATGTCCTACACTCAAGATGTGAGTTCAGCCCTATAACATAGATCTAACAATAGATCCTACAGATGAATGTGTATAAGTGATTGTAATTAAAGACTATAAAATAAACCTTGATGTTTTTGAGTATTCAATTGACTTTGTTGTGAAAGCAATCTTCTTGAAGCAGCCCTTGAATAGATAAAGTCTTCAGGAAAAGTAGATCCAAGACAGTTCTTCTTTATCTTATTATTCAGCAGGAAGAAGATCTTACTAGAGTTGGTTCGATTAACTCCTTGCTTTTTCATAAAAACTTCAGATAGAGCTTGCTCAGTAAAAATAGATTGCACCCTCTCCTGTTTTTCACTATTCAGTAAGATTGAGCAACCGTACTATTCAATTGCTGTAACATAACCTTTTATATCCTCGATAATTTTCAATGGTCGAATGATTAGAAAATTTCCAATTAAGGCGTGAGCAAGAATGGAATGATTTGACAGAATTTTATACGTGAAAGTCTTTAATTCCAAGTTAGCTAATCACCTAGAGGGGGAGGGTGAATAGGTTTTTGGTCTTTTATAATTTTCCCTCTACTTAGTGTGTTGTGGGTGAGTTAAATATTGCTTCCATGATAATCACACAAAGCACACACAAGGTTTATAGTGGTTCCCCAGATTATGGGTACGTCTACATTCCCTCACCTTTCTAATAGCTTGTTAGACAAGACCCCTTCTCCAAAACTCGGCTCCTTAGAGCTTACAACACAGATCCCTCGGGATCTCTCAGTATCCTCCAAGACCTACAACTCATGCACAAAGACCTAACTCAGAGCAAGCTTGCTCCTACAACTCAGTGATCAAATGATCACCTACCTCAGACTTGAACACAAGTCCTACAACTCAGGCTATGAAGGTTAGCCCTACAACTCAGAGAGTAACACTCTCCTACTTCTCAGATCTGTTAAGATCCAACCTCAGGCCAAAGGCCCTACCTCAGGCACACAGGCCCTACACTCAGATCCATATAAGGATCCTATAAACTCAGGCTCAATAACCCTACACTCAGATCCACACAAGGATCCTACAAACTCAAGCTCAACATCCCTACACTCAGATCCACACATGGATCCTATGGGTCCTTTATAAATCAGGATTACAACTCAGATCCAAAAGGATCCTACATGAAGAGTAGTTGGTTGGTGTGATTGATTCGGCACCAGAGAAATTTATCTGTGCCTGCCACCTGAGCTGAGTTAACAACCCTAACTTTCATCACAGTAACAAAAAAATATATTTTCAGTAAGAAGCTGCCTATGCTGAAGAAATTCAGAAACTTATTTCTGAACTTGCTGAAGTAGACTAAAGATTTGACAGTTCTTGTTTTCTTCAAACAGCTAACTTGGACTTGCAGAAATCTGAAAGCTCTGCTCCTCCTTCTTAATCAGATCCTTATCTGAACTTGTTATAGCAGAAGAAATTAGCTACAAAAACTTGAAAGATATTTTAGATCAGCTGATTTTTCTTCAAGCTTCAAGCTCGACAATAATGGCGAGGAAGAAGAAGTTCAGCCGTAACTTATCGGAATGAGGAAACCTTAAAAGTTAAAGTTCCTTCAGTCCATCTTGTCCCTTTTATCTTCCGTCGATTATTAGCTTCAAGATGAAGTGGGGACCACCTGAAGTTGGCAGTTGTGCCTTACTTTAACGGAAGAAGACGTATAGTTGACCTCTGGAACTATGTGTCGTGTTCTGAAACTTTCCCGCAACTAATTTGAACTTTGTTGACTTTTGTTGACTTTGGCTGACGTCAACATTTGTGGACTTAGCCATATCTTCAGACTCAACCAGGCTTTGAGTGCATTGAGTGAATGGCCTTCACACAATGAATCTCGACTTATTTAAATTCTCTATACCATCAGGCATTGAGTGTGTTGGGTGAACTGGCTTCACACAACGCCTTTGGACTTAGCTAATTCTTCTGTACTGCCAGGCGTTGAGTGCGGTGAGTGAATCTTCATCACTCAATGCCCCTGGACTTAGCTGTAACTTTCTTTATCTGCTAGGCGTTGAGTGCGTTGAGTGAGTGAGCCTTCATCACTCAATGCTTTTATCCTTAACCGCTTATCTGGTATTCCAGCTTGCTGAGGCATTGAGTGCGTTGAATGAGCTGTCATCACTCAACGCTTCTGGACTTAGACATATTTTTCTATCTATCTCTTCTTGAGCTTCAACATCACTCGACGCTTTCTTTTCTGGCATTGAGTGAGCTGTATTCACTCGACGATTCTAGACTTAGCTAGATTTCTGGACAGAATCTTCAACTGCTTGAGCTTGACTCAATGCTTCTTTCATCAGGCGTTGAGTGAGCTGTCCTCACTCAACGATTTTGGACTTAGTTAATTTTCCAGCTTGCCAATGCTGAGGCTTTGACAGACTGAGCTGTACTCGACGCCTTTTTATATATGGTGTTGAGTGAACTGTCTTCACTCAACGCCCGTGGACTTAGCCGCAGAATTGCTTTGAAAATTGCTGGGCTTTGACTATATACACCTTACTCAGCGCTTTTTGGCATCTGGCATTGAGTGAACTGGCTTCACTCAATGCCTGTGGACTTATGCGATTTTTAGCCTTTCCAACATCCTTTTTTACTTATGTCATTGAGTGAACTGGCTTCACTCAACGCCAATGGACTTAGATAGATTTCAATCTCTCCACTTCTCCACCTTGTGACCACCTCACAAACACTTAGACAACCTGCCTAAACTTATTCCATGAAACATCCTGCAGACGATGAGCTTGAATAACATCAAATACAACTATGCTCTTAGTATTGATTGTGATGTCTATTCAAATTTAGGTAACATTGAGGGCAATATTCCCAACAATCTCCCCTTATTTAAAGAAGACAGAATGCACAACAATACTAAGACACATTTTCATAAAAAACATATTAATTTAGTGCAACTGTAAGCAATATCAGCAACATCTGATAGCTTATGCTACTTGAATTACCAGCATATCAATTCAATGTACTCCATTTTGCTGCATTGACTCAATATGTCAAGTCAATGCATTCTCATACCAATTGAACAATTGCTCAAGTAGTATGTACTCTCCTTATACCACTTAATAATTAAATGGAGCACCACTAGAAGCACTATCCTTATAATATGCACTTACTCAACATGACCTATTCATGTCAAGTATTGCTTCTACATCTCCAATACCCCCCTTTCTAAGTATTGCCACACATCTACCCCTTTCTGGCTTCTTCTATAGGCATAAATCTATTAAGGGAGGTGATAGGATCATAGGAGAATTTATCTCTTGATCCTAGCCTACTTTTACTACACTAGTGATTAAACTAGTTGACTGGAGAACATACCTCTTGTGTAGATACCACTGATACAACACATCACTGCAGCCACTTGACACTTGAGTGGTCCATTGATCTACTTGAGCTAGCTAATATCATTGATACACATGGGCTAATTCCACTCCTCCCCCTTTTTATGACTTATGCAGAAGTAGTTATAGTTAGGGAGGTGCTATCTATTCCTCTTCTCCTGCAACAGTAGCTTTGATACCACATTGTCCTTTCAGTAGCAGTAGTGGCTTCACAGCAATAGTAGTGATGATCTTTAATCCACTATAGCAGCTGCTGGACCTGTTCCCCCTCAACAAGAGCATCTTGACTTGTTGCCCCTCAATAGGAGCATCTGTACTTGCTCCCCCTCAATAGGAGCATCTTCTATCATCCTTCCTGGTCGAAACTTTAGTTTATTCTTGTCTGGATAACACTTGAACCACTTGAAAAACTTGATACCAATGAAGGTATTCCCCTTGAAAAATCTTCATATCACTGAAGATCTTTTCCACCAACAAGAAGTAGTACAACCTGCAACAATAACAACACAATGAGCAATTGAAGCTATACCAAGTTCAACATACCCAACTAAAACTTAAAGGTGTTGAACTTTGCTTCATCTAGTGGCTTAGTGAAGATATCAGCCACTTGCTTGTCTGTAGGGATAAACTTAAGACTGATATCTTCACATTCCACATGCTCCCTTATGAAATGATACCTAATCTCAATGTGCTTAATCCTGCTATGAGAGACAAAATTCCTAGCAATTGCGATTGCACTAGTAGAATCACACTACAAGGGAGTTCTACTTATCTTTAGGTTATAGTCCTAGAGCTGATGTTGGATCCACAGCAACTGTATACAGCAGCTACCTGCTGAGATGTATTTTGACTCAACTGTTGAGATTGCAACACTGGTCTGCTTTTTGCTACTCCAAGACACTAGTCTTCCTCCCAAGAACTGACAGGTGCCTGGAGTGCTCTTCCTGTTCTCTTTGCAGCCTGCAAAATCTGCATCTGAATAGCCTGTTAGTTCAAAATCCCTATTTCTAGGGTACCATAGGCCAAGATTTGGTGTGCCCTTAAGATACCTCAAGATTCTCTTAGCAGCAGAGTCATGAGATTCATTAAGGCTAGCCTGATACCTAGCACAAACATATATAACATAAATGATGTCTGGCCTACTTGTAGTAAGTTATATAAGGGAGCCAATTATCCCTCTATACAAAGTTTCATCAACAGGTTTCCCTGCCTCATCTTTGCCTATAGGCATACTTTACCCCATGGGTGTTTTTCATGATGGAGGTATTCTCCATACCAAACTTTTTGATCAACTCCCTGGTGAACTTAGACTGGGATATGGATAATCCATCATTAGTCTATCTTACTTAGAGGCCCAAGAAGAACTTAAGTTCACCCATACTATTCATCTTAAACTTCCCTTGCATAAGTTTGGCAAACTTCCTGCAAAAGTTATCATCAGTAGATCCAAAGATTATGTTGTCTACATATATCTGGACTAAGATGATCTTGCCCTTAGATTCACTTAGGAATAGGGTCTTGTTTATCTTCTCCCTTGAGAATTTGTTCTCAATGTGGAAGCTAGACAATGTCTCATATCATGCTCTAGGGGCTTGCTTTTGCCCATATAGAGCTTTCCTAGGTCTATAAACAGAATAAGATGAGTTAGGAACAAAAAAATATGGAGGCTGTTCAACATAGACTTCTACCTTTAAGTCACCATTCAGGAAGGCTGACTTCACATCCATCTGGTAGACTTTAAATCCCTTGAATGCATCATATACAAGGAAGAGTCTGATGGCTTCCAATCTTGCAATATTGGCAAAGGTTTGATCAAAATCAATACCTTCTTCTTGCCATTTTCATCAAGTTTATTCCTATAAATCCACTTGACTTTAATGACATTATGTCCTTGCGGTCTGGGAACCAGATTCCAGACCTTACGCCTTTTAAACTGGTTCAGTTCCTCTTGAGTTACTACAATCCAGAACTGATCTATGTTGGCCTCTTCAAATCTCTTGGGCTCAACCTGTGACAGGAAACCAGAATACAAAGCTGTATTAATTGTCTTGCTTCTTGTCACCACTCCTTGGTTTGCATCACCAATAATCTAGTGTCTTAGATAATCTCTTAGATGCCTGACTGCTGGAGGTAATCTTCTTTCAACATCAGCTTCAATAGCTGCTACTTGCTGATCTTCATCTACTTCCAGTATGCCTTACACTCCTTCTGGAATATCCACTCCAACTTGGATCTCTAGAGCAACATCCTTGATGGTTAGCTTATACATCATTAACTCTGTACCTATAATACTAGAAGAGGAGATTGGAAGCTCATTGTTAATCTTTGTAGACTCATCAAACACTACATACACATACTCTTCTATAACTTGGCTTTTCAAGTTGTAGATCCCAAAGGCTTCACAATAATTGTTGTACCCAACAAAAATCTCATTAAAAGACTTGGCATCAAACTTAGTCACATAAGAATTACCATTATGAAACACATATAACTTGTTATTAAAGATCCTGAGATAGCCTAGGTTTTGTTTTCTGCCCTTCAAGATCTCATATGGAGTCTTCTTTTTGCTCTTGGTGATTGAGGCTATGTTAAGGACATGGCATCCAGTATTCACCGCCTCAGTCCAGAAATATTCTGGGAAAGATGTGTCACTCAACAATATCCTTCCATCATCTATGAGAGTTCTATTTTTCCTCTCAACAATCCCATTTTGCTGGGGTGTTCTTGGAGAAGAAAATTCTTGATGAATCCCTAGCTCTTCACAGAACTTTGTCATGCTATTAGACTGGAATTTAGTCCCATGGTCACTTCTTATTTTGACCACAGTACTATCAAACTCATTCTTAATTTGCTTGACAAACTTCATAAAGATATCCGGGGTTTCATTATTTTTCTTAAGGAAGAATACCCAAGTAAACCTGGAATAGTCATCAACCACCACAAGGGTATAGAATTTCCTACCTAGACTATGAACTGACATAGGACCAAACAAGTCCATATGCAAGAGGTATAAACACCTCATACAGTCTTTGGTACCAATGCCCTTGAAGGAAGCTTTGGTCTGCTTGCCCTTTTGGCATACTGAACAAATACTTTCCTTGGTGCATTTCATCTTGGGACTATTCTTAACTAGCTCTTCACTAAAGAGCTTGCCAATAGTCTTATAATTCAAATGAGCTAGTCTCTTGTTCCATTGCATACAATATGAAACTTTCTCATTTTCCACTAGACAAATAGGAGAGTCTGTATCTAGACATAGAAAGTTTAAGCAATAAACATTTCCACACCTAGTGCCTTTCAGGATGACCTTTTGGTCACTTAATCTCTTAATCTGACACTCATCCTTATGGAATACAATGACATAGCCAAGATCAGAGAGTTTGCTTATGCTTATAAGGTTGTGTTACAACCCTTCAACATAAGCCACTTTTAAGATAGTGACTATGCCATTGGAAATCTTACTATAGCCTCTTATCACTCCTCTATCGGAACCACCAAAGATAACTTTGGGTCCATACTTTACTGGAGTGTACTCCTTTAAGTTGCTCCTTGTCCTAGTCTTGTGCCTGGAATAACCACTGTCCAAGTACCATATAGGGGTATGGGCACTTGGACTAACCTGCATCACATAATTTATTTTACCTTAGGACCCCAATATCTATTGGGTCCTAGGTGCATGTTAAATTGAAAATGGACTTGTGTACCAGCAACTTTTCTAACTGGTGGGCTAACATTAGCTCTCAACATATTTAGAATGTGCCAGCAATCTATAACATAGTGGCCCACTTTGCCATAGCACCAACATTCATGAATGTTGTATCTTCTTTTCTGAGCAGGCCCCTTCAGTTTGGTTAACTGCTGACTTAACAGAAGGAAGAGGAGCAATAGCCTTCTTCAGGTTCCTTTCAGCAAGGATCTGACTGAAGGTAAGTCTTCTAATAGGCTTCCTTGGCTTTCTCTGAATGCCATGTACAAAAGTCTTCTTTACAGATGACATGATATCTATAATATCAGAGATAGCAAGATTTGGCATACTAACAGACTTTCCCTTGGTCTGGATCTTTGCTGGAGGGGCTTGAGTGAAGGCCACTGCCTTGTTCTTGAGAGTTGGGGCTGGGGAACCAAAGGCAAATGGTCCATGATGGGCCATTTGAATTTCTTCATAGGCAGCCTTAAAGGGACTTACCCCCTACTATACCTTCCACCAAAGCTATGAACATCTTTGTTCATACTAGTGGATCTACCATTCATCTAATGCTCATAGATTCTCTCTTGGTCATACCTATTTGAAGGTAACTGAACTTTCCTATAAGGAATGGGAGGCTTGGATGCTAGAGGCTGAACTAGATCTTTTCCCTTACCTTTGGAAGGGGCAACTCTAGTGTTTCCCTTAAACCCCAACCCCTTCTTACCCTTCTGAGAGGAGAAGGAGTCTATCAAAGGCAACACAGTATTGGGCTTAGAGAAACTAGCCATAATTCTTTTCTCCCTCTGGAGATTCTCTTCAAGATCCCTAATGAGACTATTCTTGAACTTTATGGTGCCAATCTGGATGAGAGTCATGACCTTAAGTTTGATAACTTCCCTATCCTTCTGATCTAGCAAAGATGTTGTCTCAACATGCTGGGATGTTGCTAGCTACAGAGACGTGATCTCCACAACTTGCTTTTTGGCCAGTTTCTTACTTCTCTTGAATGCATCCAGAAGTGCACCATACTTGTCAATCAATTGATTGACATATTCCTCTGAAACTGAGCCCTCTTCACCAATAGATGAAGAAGCATCAGAGTCTGCATTAGTCTCATAATCTGAGTCAGAAGATGAGGTGGATAAGGAATGTACCTTGACAGGACAAGGCTGTCCCTTGCAGGATTCATCATCAGACCTTGTCATCAGCCCATAGAAGATGATGTCATCTTCTTCATCCTCATCATCCACCTCTGAATCACTGTCTGAATGTGACATAGGGGCCCTGATCCCTATCCTGGCAGCAGGATAGTCTTCAGCTTCTGCTTTAGCTTCTTCTTCAGCAGCAACAACAACCAACCCAATATATGCTTCTTCTTCTTCTTCAGACTCTAATCAAGATGAGTCAGTCCAGCTCTTCTTCTTATTTACAATGAAGGACTTATCCTTCTTTCCCTTGTGCTGGTGAGCCTTTTTCTCACCAACCTCTTTTCTATTCACTGGGCAGTCAGCAATAACATGCTCAGGTTTGATACAACAGTATCAAATAACTTTAGAAGAAACATGTTTACTAGGCTTAAAGTCATACCTGCCTCCCTTGTAGTACTTCTTCTTTTCCTTGTAGTAGTCCTCCTTATGATGAGAGGAGGAGGAAGGTCTGCTCATCCACTGCTTCCTCCTCATCAATTTCTGAAGCTGCCTAAAGAAGGCAATAAAATCTTCATCTTACAAGCTGCTATCAGATGAACTTGGCCCAGTGTTGTCTGAGTCAGTAGGCCTTCTTGAAGGAGAGGGAATCCTCTCCTTGTTCTTCCCGGTGCTATCTGCACTGAAGGCCAAAGATTTTTCCTTATCCTAGGATTTGCTGATGTCTCCTCCTCTTTCTTGGCAGCCAACTGCATCTCATAAGAGAGCAACTTTCCAAATAGTGTACGGGAGGAGTATGAGCTAGCTTGGCCACCTATCTGATTGCACATATCTTGATGTCCCAATCTCTGGTGAAAGACCTCAGGAACTTGCCATTAAGCTCATAATGACTGAAGACCCTACCATAGGTCCTCAGCTCATTTACTGTCCTGAAGAATCTTTCATAACAGTCAGTTATGCATTCTCCCTTAGACTGCCTGAAAGACTCATACTCCTAGTTGATCATGGACTTCCTGTCATCTCTAACCTCTTTAGTTACCTCCATTTAGACCACAAGAAAGTCCCACATCTCCTTGGAGCACTGGCAGTGAACCAGATTCTAAAAGGTAGAATCATCTATGGCACTAACAATAATGTGATGTGCCCTCTTATCTATGGTGTCCAAGATGACTTTAGCCTTGGTCATCTCTGAGTATTTCTTTGGTGTCTGGACTGTTGCATCCAGAACTGAGACCTTCATGGGGATGAAAGGTCCCTCTTTGACTGTCACAAAGATCCTTGGGTTATAGGCTTCCATAAACAGTCTGAGCCTCTCTTTTCATATTCCAAAACTCTCCTTCCTGCAGATGGAGAGTTTCATGCAACCTAGCTCCTTCTGGTTCTCTCCTAAACCCATAAGTATACTTGTTTCAGCTACCCTTTGAGATCTGCTCTGACTATTAGGTCCTTTTTGAGCAACCTCCCTCTGATACCACTTGAAAGTCTTTAATTCCAAGGTAGTTAATCATTTAGAGGGGGGGGGGTGAATAGGTTTTTGGTCTTTTATATTTTCCCTCTACTTAGTGTGTTGTGTGGGTGAGTTAAATACTGCTTCCAAGACAATCACATAAAGCACACACAAGGTTTATAGTGGTTCCCCAGATTATGGGTACATCCACTTTCCCTAACCTTTCTAGCAGCTTATTAGACAAGGCCCCTTCTCCAAAACTCTGCTCCTTAGTGCTTACAACATAGATCCCTCAGGATCTCTCAGTCTCCACCAATACCTACAGCCCAAGCACAAAGCCCTACCTCAGAGCAAGCTTGCTCCTACAACTCAGTGATCAAATGATTACCTACCTCAGACTTGAACACAAGTCCTACAGCTTAGTATATGGAGGTTAGCCATACAACTCAGAGAGTAACACTCTCCTACTGCTCAGATCGATTAAGATCCTACCTTAAGCCTAAGGCCCTACCTCAGGCACACAGTGTAACGTCCCAATTCGCGCTAGGCCCCTTATTTGCGTATTTGAGTCAAGGGGGCTGTGGTGAGCCCAATGGGGGTGTGGGTGAACAGGTGCGGACGTACGGGAAATGAGGAAAACAAGGCAAAATGGCCTTTCTGGCTGACACGGGTATGGACACGGCCGTGTCCATACCCGTGTGCCTCATAAAAATAGGCTTCCAGTCAGAGAGGTACACGGGTATTGGGACACGGGCGTGTCCCTAGCCGTGTGCCAAGGACACGAGTCGGGACACGGCCGTGTCTCTACCCGTGTGCCGCAACCCCGACACGGCAGAAAGTCATTCTGGGATGAACACGGCCCTAGACACAGCAGGCAACACGGCCGTGTCACCCGAACACGGGTAGGAACACGGCCGTGTGCCTACCCGTGTCTGCGATGTATAAAAAGGAAAAAGTTGGAAACCCTAGCATTCACTCCCCTTTCTTCTGCCCCGAAATTCCTGAGAGGGTTCTTGACTGGAGGAGGAGGAAGAGCTTGCCGGAGCCATCCTTGGAGGAATCAAAACGCCGCCACCGTCAAGGGAAAAACAATGCCGCCGCGAAGGAGTGCGAGGCTCATGGCCGGCCATGGTGGTACCGCTGGACTTGAGGTGAGCTTCCTCCCCTCTCCCTTGGTGCTAGATCTATAGTTATTTTAGGAGAGACATCGACTCCATAGAGTCTTGATGGTGAGGAGGAGAGTTCTTAGGATAAGCCATGCCTAGGTTTTCTAGGTTTAGTCTCCCTCAACCTTCTCATCATTCAAAAGGGAGATGAGAGGGGTTTTCGTTGAGGGTTTGGCTTTGAAAGGAGAAATAAGGTTGGGTGTGATTTCTGGAGAAGTTTATGCGAGGTCGTTGCAAGGAAGAAGATGAACGGATGCCGTTCATCTCGCCTTAAGATGCGTGCAGAAATCTGATTTCTGCACGCGGCGACCTTCGTGGCCAATTTCGGAGGTGTTCTGGCCAAATCTGGGTGATCGACTCAACACGAAAGTCGTAGCCCTTGAAATTACCTTTCCAACGAGGGGTTGCTCGTTTCCATGCGATACCTGTAGCCACGGGAAAGCTGGTTCGAGTCCGCTGCGTTCGGGAAAATTCCTGTACAGGAAACTGTTTCCTGTACGTATTCGAGTTGAATTTCTGGTATGTTGCGACCAGATCTGGGCGATCGACTCAACACAAAAGTCGTAGCCCTCGCGAATACCTTTCCAACGAGGGGTTGTGCATTGTGATCGGATTCCTGTATCTTCGGGAATCCCAGTTTTAGTATTGGACTATCCTATGTTAATGCACTTGTTAATTTATAATGTTAGCACTCTTGCAATGATTGTGATTTGCTCATTTGATATCTTGCTCCCATATATCTATAATGTTGTTGTTGCTATAATTTAGCATGGTTACTCATTTGGTTGTGTATTGGGGAATAACCATGTAATGGTAGAGAAATGGATTGGATGGGAAGGTTAGATATTGGGAGTTGAGATTGGTATAGGATATATTTATACAATTTGGTGTTGAACATATCTATTATGCGTAGTGTTGAGGTGAACCCATTGAATAGGTGGGCGTGAACATGATGAACACTATGTGAAGAGTATTTTGTAACTGTAATCCGAGCCCAAGGGGGGGTTTATTAACAACCGATGCTTAGAGTTGAAGTCTCCCTACGGGTAGCATCGAGTGAGTTGTTTTGGGGCATGTGATGTGCGACGATTCATCGTGTCGCGATGTTGAGATAATGATTGTGGCAGGTCTACGGGTTCGCCAGTCGTCACACCGATGGGAGCCAATGGGTAGACCTTGGGCGGTAGGGTTAGATACTTGGTGTCCATAACCCGAGATCTCCTCCGCGCCATGAGAACGGTTGGGCTTGCACCTCGTGCGTTTCCGAGGTTCCATCCGGTTCGAAATCAAAGGCCAGGTTGGGCTGTGTTCTTGGTGCACATTTACCCAAGACCCCTTCTGAGCCGTAGTACGCATGTGAGCTCCGCTGTTGTGTTCTTAGCGTTGAGGCGTACGGGGGCCTAGGAGAGGTAGTGTGATACCACCTAGTAGTGGAGACGCCCGCTCCACTGTCGCCGTCTGGCCACGACGGACGACGCCTGAGAGGTTAGCTACCTGCTCGAAAAGTGGGAACTTCAAGTCTGTGTCGACATAGCAACTTGCATGTGCGTGCGCATGGTTCGGTCATAGCATAACATTCATTTCATGTCATTCATTGCATACACAAGATCCTCATCGTATAAGTTTGTATGGGCACTCTTATACGATGAGTTACTTTATTGTTAAGCCGATCCTTAACTTATAAGTTTGTATGGGCACTCTTATAAGTTAAGTTACTATTCTGATTAATTATACCTGCTGTCATTTATATATTATTGATATTCGTAGAACTGCTAGTTGTGTAGCGTAGTTTATACTTCACCATACTTACTGTCACCTGCTTGTTTACTTGCTTATGTATATATATTGTACCTATGTTCCTTTCTCCGCCCGGTGCCGAGGAGTCGCCGGGGGAGCGGATGTGAAGCCACTTAGTCTTATGACTAACGGTTGCTACGTCTTCCTTTTTAGGAGGAAACCCCGCAGGTAGAGCGGCAACGGACTATGCAGCAGGACAGCCAGGCCCGGATGATAGGACCTGAGGTGGTGGTGCCATCGGCACCGTCAGTGACAGTAGTGAGTGTTTTCATGTAGCCGTTTGGCAAAACATTTCTAGACTCTTGTTTCTTTTGTACAAGCCTGTTGTGCTTGTTATCTTCCGCTATTTTTGGACTTTAACTTAGCTGTGAACTGAACTGCTTTTAGCCTTACTTTTCTGTTATGGTTGGGTTGGCGTAATTGTTGTGATATGGATTGTAGCCGGCGGAATAGGCGTCTTGTGGTAAAGGCTAACCCGTTTGTTAGTGCTACCGCAAGGCGGCTATTTCGGGCATAAGACTCCCCTCGTGCCGTGTGTTGTGTTCCGGGAGGGGGGGGGGGTCTTACAAATGGTATCAGACTTAGCCGATCTTCACCTACAGCAGTCAGGTAACAATGGGCCACTCCCGTTCGATTAGTCGATTTGGGGACAAACCGACTTAGCGGAAGCAGTGGTGTGCCCATATGTAATTCACACTAAGTTGTCCAACTTTGACATTAGTTTTAGCCAACCTGACCCTAGTTTGTACCTTGCGTATAGGTCCCAGCGCAGGTGGAGCCGGTTGGGGGCACTCCTACCCCTTCCGTCCCTTCACAATTCCAGCAGTCGGAACTGGGACAAACGCTGTCAGCCATATTGGATGCATTTAAAGCCCAGCAAGCTCCGGTGCAACAACAGGCGCCAGGCTCCAACTGGGTGAGCACCTTCCGTGCCCTGTCCCCTCCTGCCTATCTTGGGACAGAATCGCCGGTGTGCACCGAGGAATGGCTTGATACCGTGCAGGAATTGATGGCTGGCATAAGATGTCCGAACAACATGGCGGTGACATTGGTAGTGACGCTGCTAGAGCTACACGCCAAAAGGTGGTGGAAGTCCCTCATGGGCTCCACCTTCCAAGGGCGGTTGTACACGGACATCAGTTGGAACGAGTTCACCGAGGCTTTTCTGGATCACTTCATCCCTTCTTCTGCTCGGGATGGACTTGAAGAAAAATTTCTGCAGCTGAAGCAGGGATCGAAATCGGTAACGGAGTACCAGAGGGAGTTCCAACACCTCGCTAGGTTTGCCGATTCCTATGATTTGGACGATAGAGGCTACGCGAAGCGCTTCTACAAAGGATTAAGGGACCCCCTGAGTCAGGCCCTTTTGTTTATAGCTGATGGAAGCCTGGCAGAAATCATTGACATGGCAAAGAGACTGGAGGCGGACCACATGGGATGTGGCAAGAGACCTGTGGAAGGAGTAATTGAAGTCGGCCCTAGTAATAGAAGGCGGAATGATCATGGCAGAGGAAGGGGAAACCACAGAGGCGGTCGGTGGGTCAACCAGAACTATCGGGTGGAGTACCCAATTCCGCAACCACTACCTTTACCACCACCACCGCAGCAGCAATATTATCAACAACCTGGGGGCCGACGTGAGGTGATATGTTTTGAGTGCAACCAACCGGGGCATGTCCGGCGAGTTTGCCCGCGACTGATCGGGGATGCTCCTATTGCTCCCCCTCCAGTAGCTCCACGGGGGCGAGGGCACATGCGTGGCCGAGGAAGAGGACCACCAGGGAGAAATCAAGGACATGCACGGGAGCATGTATTCGCATTGGATATGACTCAGGAGAGAAATCCGCAGGAAGTCATCACCGGTACGTGCAAAATTTATTAATATTATATGACTTGTTAGATTTACGATACAAATGTTGCGCGCAATTTTGAACGGTGATTACCTTTTTGGAACCTAGGCACTGTCATGGTTAGCGGGAGGCCCGCCTATACGTTATTTGACACGGGTGCATCTCACTCGTTCATTTCGGCGGACTTCGTGAAGGACTTGGAGGGAGTGCAACACTTCACGGGCACTACTCAAAGGGTGCGCCTTCCGGACGGCTCTGAGATAACGTCGTCAGCAAGTTGCGACTTCGACACCCTTATTGGAGGAAAGTTCTTTGAAACTCCGGCTACAGTGTTAAGAATCCCGGAGTTCGATCTCATCCTGGGCATGAGGTGGTTGGACTGGCACCACGCCAGGATCAATTGTGCGGAGAAGCAAGTTATGTTGAGGCATGGAGACTCGGAAGTCATCTTCCAAGGTATTAAATTCGCACCCCGTAAATTATTGTCTTCAATCCAAGTTATGAATTCTCATATGGAAGGGGACGAGGTCTATGTAATTTGCTTCGAGTTGAAGAAATTGACATTAGAGGTCAAGGATGTGCGGGTGGTGCGAGAATTTCCCGAGGTATTTCCCGAGAAATTGCCGGGACTACCCCCGCATATGAAGTGGACTTCCAAATCAAGCTAATTTCGGGTGCCAAGCCCGTCTCGCGAGCTCCATACCGAATGGCTCCGAAGGAACTTGCAGAGTTTAGAGTCCAGCTTCAGGAATTGGTGGAAGCAGGGTTCGTTCGCCCAAGCTCGTCGCCTTGGGGAGCGCCCGTTTTGTTCGTCAAAAAGAAGGATGGCACCTTGCGGTTATGTATTGATTATCGAGAGTTGAACCGGTTAACGGTGCGGAACACCTACCCCCTACCGCGCATTGATGAATTATTTGATCAATTGGTGGGATCGTATTGGTTCTCCAAGTTAGATCTGCGTTCGGGATATTATCAGCTGAGGATACAAGAAGATGACATTCAGAAGACGGCGTTCAGTTCGAGATATGGTTTGTATGAATTCACCGTGATGCCGTTTGGGCTCACAAACGCCCCTTCCGCCTTTATGAGCTTGATGAACAAGGTGTTCGGCCCTTATTTGGACATCTTTGTCATCGTGTTCATCGATGATATCCTAGTCTACTCAAAGACTGAAGCAGAACACGCCGAACATCTAACTTTGGTGCTGAGGAGACTAAAGGAGCACACGTTGTTTGCCAAGTTCAGCAAATGCGAGTTTTGGCTTCGAGAGGTCGCGTTCTTGGGCCATGTGATTAGTGGGGCGGGGCTAGCAGTAGATCCGGCCAAGGTGCGGGCCGTGAAGGAGTGGTCGCCATTGAAGTCAGCGGCCGACATACGAAGCTTTCTTGGACTTGCCGGGTACTATCGCAAGTTCGTGAAAGGCTTCTCGAAGATCGCCCTTCCCCTTACTACGCTGACCAAGAAGGGTGTGCCGTTTGAATGGACACCCCAGTGCGAAGCTGCATTCCAAGAGCTGAAGGACAGATTGACGACTGCACCCATCCTAGCTCTTCCATCTGGGAAGGAGGGCTTTCAAGTTTACACGGATGCGTCGTATCAAGGGATGGGAGCTGTGTTGATGCAGAATGGGCATGTGATCGCTTATGCTTCAAGACAGCTGAAGAAGCATGAAGCCAGCTACCCGGTGCATGATCTAGAGTTGGGAGCGGTGGTATTCGCCTTGAAGATGTGGAGGCATTATTTATATGGCGTCCACTGCGAGATCTACTCGGATCACAAAAATCTGAAGTACGTTCACACCCAAAAGGAGTTAAACTTGAGACAGCGGCGGTGGTTGGAGTTCTTGTGCGACTATGAATTCACCTTGAACTACCACCCCGGGAAGGTTAATTCCGTAGCAGATGCCTTGAGCCGAAAGGCACCGGGAACGAGCACGGAATCCCGCTTGATGAGGATGGAGTTAATCCGGACACTGCAAGAGATGGAAATCACTTTGGTCTTTAAGAATCAACCGGAAGAGTATACAGAATATTTGGCCGCGATGAGTATAGTTTGCAACATACGAGACCGGATCCGTACGGAACAAAAGAAGGATGCGGCTTTAACCCCGGCTTTCAAGTCAATGGAGGATGGGACTACGGAAGAATACTCCCTAAAAGACGGCCTCGTCCATTTTCGTGGCCGGCTTTACATCCCCGAAGGTGACAACATTCGGGAGGATATTCTAAAGGAGGCCCATTGCTCCAAGTACTCGGTGCACCCGGGGATCGCGAAGATGTACACCGATTTGAGAAAAACAATGTGTTGGCCGGGAATGAAGAGGGATGTTAAGTACTTCGTTACTCATTGTGTGGCTTGCCAAATGGTGAAGGCGGAATGCAGAAGCCCCGGTGGAATGCTACAGTCGTTGCCCATCCCCGAATGGAAATTTGAGGACATCTCCATGGACTTCGTCCACGGGTTACCTCGCTCGCGCTTGGGGAATGATTCTGTGTGGGTGATAGTTGACCGGTTGACCAAGGTAGCCCGATTTATCCCAATGAAGAAGGAGGCGCAGGTGGGCGTCCTAGTGCGTCTCTTTGTGGAGCAATTTGTGCGGTACCATGGTGTGCCGAAGACGATCGTCTCCGACCGGGATGGTCGGTTTACTTCAAGAGAATGGAGGGCTGTACAGGCTTATTTGGGCTCGCGCCTCGCCTTTAGCACAGCCTTTCACCCACAAACGGACGGGCAATCTGAACGAACCATCCGAACATTGGAGGACCTATTGAGGTTGTGTGTGCTAGATAAAGAAGAACCATGGGAGAGGCTCTTACCTCTCGTGGAGTTCTCTTATAATAACAGTCATCAAGCCAGTATTGGAATGACACCTCATGAAGCTTTGTATGGAAGGAGGTGTAGAACACCCTTGTCCTGGGTGCAAGATGAAGATCCGAAGACATTGGGAAATGAGTATATTGATGATACGGACGCGGTGGTTAGGTTGATCCGGGATCGAATGCTAGAGGCTCAAAGCCGACAGGCGAAATATTACAACGCAAGGCACCGTATGGTAGAGTTTCAAGTGGGTGATAAGGTGTTCCTGAAGATTCGACCGATGCACGGAGTGTCACGGGTACGTGGAGTCAAGAAGCTCAGCCCAAGGTATGTTGGGCCCTATGTCGTAGTGGAAAGGATTGGCCCTCTGGCCTATCGATTGGAGTTACCACCGGAGTTGGAGAACCTTCACGACGTGTTCCATGTATCGTCGCTTCGGAAGGCCTTGTTGCGACCTGAACAGTATATCCCCACGGCGGATGGCGCTGTGGCGTCTGATAGGTCTGTGCGACTGGAGCCGGTACGGATCGTTGATAACGAGACAAGAACCTTGCGTCGCAAAAGTGTTCCCTTGGTGAAAGTGTTATGGTCTAATCATGGGAAGGAGGAGTTCACATGGGAGCCAAAGGACTTAATGCAAGGGCGCTACCCGGAGTTGTTTACTCCAGGTAAGAATTTTATTTGAAAACATAGTTCCCTTTTATGTGTTTCACTCCCATAGCCTTACCCTGATTTCGGGGACGAAATCTTTTATTTTGTTTATAGGATTTGTAACGCCCCAATTCGCGCTAGGCCCCTTGTTTGCGTATTTGAGTCAAGGGGCCTGTGGTGAGCCCAATGGGGGTGTGGGTGAACAGGTGCGGACGTACGGGAAATGAGGAAAACAAGGCAAAATGGCCTTTCTGGCTGACACGGGTATGGACACGGCCGTATCCATACCCGTGTGCCTCATAAAAATAGGCTTCCAGTCAGAGAGGTACACGGGTATTGGGACACGGGCGTGTCCCTAGCCGTGTGCCAAGGACACGGGTCGGGACACGGCCGTGTCTCTACCCGTGTGCCGCAACCCCGACACGGCAGAAAGTCGTTCTGGGATGAACACGGCCCTAGACACAGCAGGCAACACGGCCGTGTCACCCGAACACGGGTAGGAACACGGCCGTGTGCCTACCCGTGTCTGCGATGTATAAAAAGGAAAAAGTTGGAAACCCTAGCATTCACTCCCCTTTCTTCTGCCCCGAAATTCCTGAGAGGGTTCTTGGCTGGAGGAGGAGGAAGAGCTTGCCGGAGCCATCCTTGGAGGAATCAAAACGCCGCCACCGTCAAGGGAAAAACAATGCCGCCGCGAAGGAGTGCGAGGCTCATGGCCGGCCATGGTGGTACTGCTGGACTTGAGGTGAGCTTCCTCCCCTCTCCCTTGGTGCTAGATCTATAGTTATTTTAGGAGAGACATCGACTCCATAGAGTCTTGATGGTGAGGAGGAGAGTTCTTAGGATAAGCCATGCCTAGGTTTTCTAGGTTTAGTCTCCCTCAACCTTCTCATCATTCAAAAGGGAGATGAGAGGGGTTTTCGTTGAGGGTTTGACTTTGAAAGGAGAAATAAGGTTGAGTGTGATTTCTGGAGAAGTTTATGCGAGGTCGTTGCAAGGAAGAAGATGAACGGATGCCGTTCATCTCGCCTTAAGATGCGTGCAGAAATCTGATTTCTGCACGCGGCGACCTTCGTGGCCAATTTCGGAGGTGTTCTGGCCAAATCTGGGTGATCGACTCAACACGAAAGTCGTAGCCCTTGAAATTACCTTTCCAACGAGGGGTTGCTTGTTTCCATGCGATACCTGTAGCCACGGGAAAGCTGGTTCGAGTCCGCTGTGTTCGGGAAAATTCCTGTACAGGAAACTGTTTCCTGTACGTATTCGAGTTGAATTTCTGGTATGTTGCGACCAGATCTGGGCGATCGACTCAACACGAAAGTCGTAGCCCTCGCGAATACCTTTCCAACGAGGGGTTGTGCATTGTGATCGGATTCCTGTAGCTCCGGGAATCCCAGTTTTAGTATTGGACTATCCTATGTTAATGCACTTGTTAATTTATAATATTAGCACTCTTGCAATGATTGTGATTTGCTCATTTGATATCTTGCTCCCATATATCTATAATGTTGTTGTTGCTATAATTTAGCATGGTTACTCATTTGGTTGTGTATTGGGGAATAACCATGTAATGGTAGAGAAATGGATTGGATGGGAAGGTTAGATATTGGGAGTTGAGATTGGTATATGATATATTTATACAATTTAGTGTTGAACATATCTATTATGCGTAGTGTTGAGGTGAACCCATTGAATAGGTGGGCGTGAACATGATGAACACTATGTGAAGAGTATTTTGTAACTGTAATCCGAGCCCAAGGGGGGGTTTATTAACAACCGATGCTTAGAGTTGAAGTCTCCCTACGGGTAGCATCGAGTGAGTTGTTTTGGGGCATGTGATGTGCGACGATTCATCGTGTCGCGATGTTGAGATAATGATTGTGGCAGGTCTACGGGTTCGCCAGTCGTCACACCGATGGGAGCCAATGGGTAGACCTTGGGCGGTAGGGTTAGATACTTGGTGTACATAACCCGAGATCTCCTCCGCGCCATGAGAACGGTTGGGCTTGCACCTCGTGCGTTTCCGAGGTTCCATCCGGTTCGAAATCAAAGGCCAGGTTGGGCTGTGTTCTTGGTGCACATTTACCCAAGACCCCTTCTGAGCCGTAGTACGCATGTGAGCTCCGCTGTTGTGTTCTTAGCGTTGAGGCGTACGGGGGCCTAGGAGAGGCAGTGTGATACCACCTAGTAGTGGAGACGCCCGCTCCACTGTCGCCGTCTGGCCACGACGGACGACGCCTGAGAGGTTAGCTACCTGCTCGAAAAGTGGGAACTTCAAGTCTGTGTCGACATAGCAACTTGCATGTGCGTGCGCATGGTTCGGTCATAGCATAACATTCATTTCATGTCATTCATTGCATACACAAGATCCTCATCGTATAAGTTTGTATGGGCACTCTTATACGATGAGTTACTTTATTGTTAAGCCGATCCTTAACTTATAAGTTTGTATGGGCACTCTTATAAGTTAAGTTACTATTCTGATTAATTATACCTGCTGTCATTTATATATTATTGATATTCGTAGAACTGCTAGTTGTGTAGCGTAGTTTATACTTCACCATACTTACTGTCACCTGCTTGTTTACTTGCTTATGTATATATATTGTACCTGTGTTCCTTTCTCCGCCCGGTGCCAAGGAGTCGCCGGGGGAGCGGATGTGAAGCCACTTAGTCTTATGACTAACGGTTGCTACGTCTTCCTTTTTAGGAGGAAACCCCGCAGGTAGAGCGGCAACGGACTATGCAGCAGGACAGCCAGGCCCGGATAATAGGACCTGAGGTGGTGGTGCCATCGGCACCGTCAGTGACAGTAGTGAGTGTTTTCATGTAGCCGTTTGGCAAAACATTTCTAGACTCTTGTTTCTTTTGTACAAGCCTGTTGTGCTTGTTATCTTCCGCTATTTTTGGACTTTAACTTAGCTGTGAACTGAACTGCTTTTAGCCTTACTTTTCTGTTATGGTTGGGTTGGCGTAATTGTTGTGATATGGATTGTAGCCAGCGGAATAGGCGTCTTGTGGTAAAGGCTAACCCGTTTGTTAGTGCTACCGCAAGGCGGCTATTTCGGGCATAAGACTCCCCTCGTGCCGTGTGTTGTGTTCCGGGAGGGGGGTCTTACACACAGGCCCTACACTTAGATCCATACAAGGATGCTACAAACTCAGACTCAACAGCCCTACACTCAGATCCACACAGAGATCCTACAAACTCAGGCTCAATAACCCAACACTCAGATCTACACAGGGATCCTACCTCAGCATTTATAAAAGGCTTACAACTCAGATCCAAAAGGGTCCAACAAGAATAGTAGTTGGTTGGTGTGATTGATTTGACACCAGAGAAATTTATCTGTGCCTGCCATTTGAGATGAGTTAACATCCCTAACTTTCTTTACAACAACAAAAAATATATCTTCAGTAAGAAGCTGCCTGTACTGAAGAAATTCAGAAACTTGTTTCTGAACTTGCTCAAGAAGACTGAAGATTTGACAGTTCTAGTGTTCTTCAAACAACTAACCTGGACTTACAGAAATCTAAAAGCTCTGCTCCTCCTTCTTAATCAAATCCTTATCTGAACTTGCTATAGAAGCAGAAATTAGCTACAACAACTTGAAAGAACTTTTAGATCAGCTGATTTTTCTTCAAGCTTAAAGCTCGGCAATAATGGCAAGGAAGAAGAAGTTCAGTCGCAACTTATTGAAATGAGAAACCCTAAAAGTTAAAGTTCCTTCAGTCCATCTTGTCACTTTTATCTTCCGCCGATTAATGGCTTCAAGATGCAGTGGGGAACACCTGTGGTTGTAAGCAGTGCCTTGCTTTAACGGAAGAAGTCGTATAGTAGACCTCTAGAGCTATTTGTCGTGTTCTGTAGCTTTCCCGCAACTAATTTGAAATTTGTTGACTTTTATCGACTTTGGCTGACATCAGCATTTGTGGACTTAGCCAAATCTTCAGACTCAATCCATGCATTGAGTGCATTGAGTGAATGGCCTTCAATCATCGAATCTAGACTTAGTCAAATTTTTTGCACCATTAGATGTTGAGTGCGTTGAGTGAACTGACTTCACTCAATGCCTCTTGACTTAGCCAATTCTTCTGCACTGCTAGGAATTGAGTGCATTGAGTGAATCTTCATCACTCAACGCCCCTGGACTTAGCTGTAACTTTCTTTATCTTTTAGGCATTGAGAGCATTGAGCGAGCCTTCATCACTTAATGCTTTTGTCCTTAGCCGCTTCTCTTGTCTGCCAGCTTGCTGAGGCGTTGAGTGCATTGAGTGAGTTGTCATAACTCAACGCTTCTAGACTTAGACAAATTTTTTTGTCTATCTCTTCTTAAGCTTCAACATCACTCGACAATTTCTTTTCTGGCATTTTGTGAGCTGTATTCACTCGACAATTCTGTACTTAGCTAGATTTCTGGACAGAATCTTCAACTGCTTGAGCTTGACTCAATGCTTATTTCATCAGGTGTTGAGTGAGCTATCCTCACTCCATGATTCTTGACTTAGTCGATTTTCTAGCTTGCCAATGCTGAGGCTTTAACAGACTCAGCTGTACTCGACGCCTTTTGATATATGGCTTTGAGTGAATTGTCTTCACTCAAAGCCCGTGGACTTATCTGCAGAATTGCTTTGCAGACAGCTGGGCTTTGACTGTACATACCTTACTCAACGCTTTTTGGCATCTGGCGTTGAGTGAACCGGCTTCACTCAATGCCTGTGGACTTAGGTGATTTTAAGCCTTTCTAACATCCTTCTTTTACTTCTGGCATTGAGTGAACTGACTTCACTTAACGCTTGTGGACTTACACAGATTTCTGTCTCTCCACTTCTCCACCTTGTGACCACCTGTCACAACCACTTAGATAACCTGCCTAAACTAATTCCATGGAACATCCTGCACATGATGAGCCTGAACAACATCAAATACAACTATGCTCTTAGTATTGACTGTGATGTCTCTACAATTCTTGGGAAAATTGAGGGCAATATTCCCAACAATCTCCCCCTTTTTTAAGAAGGCAGAGCACACAACAATACTAAGAAGCATTAACATAAAAAACATATTAATTTAGTGCAGATGTAAGCGATATCTACTACATCTGCTAGCTTATGCTACTTGAATTACCAACATATCAGTTCAATGTACTCCATTTAGCTGCATTGACTCAACATGTCAAGTCAATGCATTCTCATACTAGTTGAACAGCTGCTCAAGTATTATGCACTCTCCTTATACCACTTAATAATTAAATGGAGCACCACTAGAATCACTTTCCTTATAATATGCACTGAATCAACATGGCTCAACATGTAGTCATTGAATTTCTCATACTACTTGAATCATTCCAAGTAATATGCACTGACCCAACATGACCTAGTCATGTAAAGTATTTCTTCTACATCTCCAATCCCCCTTTCCAAGTATTGCCACACATCTCCCCCTTTTTGGCTTCTTCAATAGGCATAAATCTATTGAGGGAGGTGATAGGATGATGGGAGAATTAATCTCTTGATCCTACCCTACTTATACTATACGTGATTAAACTAGTTAACTAGAGAACATACCTCTTGTGTTGATACCACTGATATAACACATCACTGCAGCCACTTGACACTTGAGTGGTCCATTGATCTACTTGAGCTAGCTATTATCATTGATCCACATGGGTTAATGCCCCTCCTCCACCTTTTTATGACTTCTACAGAAGCAACTATAGTTAGGGAGGTGCTCGCTGTTCCTCATCTCTTGCAGCAGCAACTTTGATACCATATTGTCCTTTCAGTAGCAATAGTGACTTCACACCAGCAACAATGATGATCTTTAATCCACTGTAGCTATTGCTGGACTTGTTCCCCCTCGACAAGATCATCTTGACTTGCTCCCCCTCAATAGGAGCATTTAGACTTGCTCCCCCTCAATAGGAGCATCTTCTATCTCCTTCATGGTAGATACTTTAGTCTATTCCAGTATGGATAGCACTTGAACCACTTGAAAAACTTGATACCAATGAAGTTATACCCCTTGAAAAATCTGCATACGACTGAAGAACTTTTCCACCTGCAAGAAGTAGTACAACCTGCAATAATAACAACACAAGGAGCAACTGAAGCTATACCAAGTTCAACAAACCCAGCTCAAACTTGAAGGTGTTGAACTTTGCTTCATCTAGTGGCTTAATGAAGATATCAGTCACTTGCTTGTCTGTAGAGATAAACTTAAGATTGATATCTTCATATTCCACATGCTCCCTTATGAGATGATACACAATCTCAATGTTCTTAGTCCTGCTATGAGAGACAAGATTCCAAGAAATTGAGATTGCACTAGTAGAATCACAATACAAGGGAATTATACTTGTCTAGAGGTTATAGTCCTAGAGCTGATGCTGGATCCACAACAATTGTGCATAGCAGCTACCTACTGAGATGTATTCTGAATCAACTATTAAGATTGCAACACTGGTCTGCTTCTTGCTGCTCCAAGACACTAGTCTTCCTCCCAAGAACTGACAGGTGCCTGAAGTGCTCTTCCTGTCCTCTTTACAGCCTGCAAAATCTGTATCTGAATAGCCTGTTAGTTCAAAATCCCTATTTCTAGGGTACCATAGGCTAAGATCTGGTGTGCCCTTAAGATACCTAATAATCCTCTTAGCAGCAGAGTAGTGAGATTCTTTAAGGCTAGCTTGATACTTAGCACAAACACATGTAGCATAAATGATGTCTGGCCTACATGCAATAAGATATAGAAGGGAGCCAATTATCCCTCTATACAAAGTTTCATCAACAAGTTTCCCTGCCTCATCTTTTCCTATAGGCATACTTGACCCCATGGGTGTTTTCATGGTGGAGGCACTCTATACCAAACTTTTTGATCAACTCCCTAGTGAACTTAGATTAGGATATGGATAATCCATCATCAGTATGTCTTATTTGGAGGCCCAAGAAGAACTTAAGTTTACCCATAATGCTCATCTAAAACTTCCCTTGCATAAGTTTAACAATCTTCTTGCAAAGGTTATCATCAGTAGATCCAAAGATTATGCCGTCTACATATATCTAGACTATGATGATCTTGCCCTTAGATTCTCTTACGAATAGGGTCTTATCTATCTTCCCCCTTGAGAAATTGTTCTCAATGAGGAAGATAGACAATGTCTCATATCATGCTCTAGGGGCTTGCTTTAGCCCATATAGATCTTTCCTAAGTCTATAAATATAATCAAGTGAGTAATGAACAATAAAACCTTGAGGCTGTTCAACATAGACTTCTTCTCTTAAGTCACCATTCAGGGAGGCTAACTTCACATCCATCTGGTAAACTTTAAATCCCTTGAATACAGCATATGCAAGGAAGAGTCTGATGGCTTCCAATCTTGCTACAAGGGAAAATGTTTGATCAAAATCAATACCTTCTTCTTGTATGTACCCCTTAGCTACTAGCCTAGCCTTGTTCTTGATTATAATGCCATTTTCATCAAGTTTATTCACATAAATCCACTTGACTCCCACGACATTATGTCCTTGTTGTCTGGGAACCAGCTTCCAGACCTTGCACCTTTTAAACTGGTTCAGTTCCTCTTGTATTGCTATAATCTAGAACTAATTTATTTTGGCCTCTTTAAATCTCTTGGGCTCAATCTGTGATGGGAAACCAGAATACAAAGATGTATTAATGGTCTTGCTTTTTATCACCACTCCTTGGTTTGAATCACCAATAATCTAGTGTCTTGGATGATCTCTTAGATGCCTGACAGTTGGAGGCAATCTTCTTTCAGCATCACTTTCAGTAGTAGCTACTTACTGATCTTCATCTACTTCTAGTGTGCCTTCCACTCCTTATGGAATATCAACTCCATCTTGGATCTATAGAGCAGCATCCTTGATGGTTAGCTTGTCCATCATCAGCTTTGTACCTGCAGTACTAGAAGAGGAGCTTGGAAGCTCATTGTTAATTATGGTAGACTCATCAAATAATACATGTACAGATTCTTCTACAACTTGTCTTTTCAAGTTATAGATCCTATAGGCTTTACAATAATTGTTGTACCTAACAAAAATCCCATCAAAGGACTTGGCAGCAAACTTAGTCACATAGGACTTACCATTATGAAGCACATAGCACTTGCTACCAAAGATCCTAAGATAACCCAGGTTTGGTTTTCTGCCCTTCAAGATCTCATAGGGAGTCTTCTTGTGGCTCTTGGTGATAGAGGCTCTGTTAAGGACATGACATGAAATATTCACTTCCTCAATCCAAAATTATTTTTGGAGAGATGTGTCACTCAACAAGGTCCTTCCAGCCTCAATGAGAGTTCTATTCTTTGTCTCAACAATCCTATTTTGTTGGGGTGTTCTTGGAGAAGAAAATTCTTGATGAATCCCTAGCTCTTCACAGAACTTTGTCATGCAATCAGACTGGAATTCAGTCCCATGGTCACTTCTGATTTTGACCATAGTACTATCAAACTCATTCTGAATTTGCTGGATAAACTTCTTGAAGATAAACAGGGTTTCATTCTTTTTCTTAAGGAAGAACACCCAAGTAAACATGGAATAGTCATCAACCCCGACAAGGGTGTAAACTTTCCTACCTTGACTATGAACTGACATAGGACCAAACAAGTCCATATGCAAGAAGTATAAACACCTCACAGCATCTTTAGTCCTAATGCCCTTGAAGGAAGCTTTTGTCTGCTTGCCCTTTTGACATGCTAAACAAATGCTTTCCTTGGTACATTTTATCTTGGGACCATTCCTAACTAGCTCTTCACTAAAAAGCTTGCCAATAGTCTTATAAATAAAATGAGCTAGTCTCTTGTGCCTTTGCACACAATATGAAACTTTCTCATTTGCCACTAGAAAAATAAGAAAGTCTGTATCTATATATATAAAGTTTAAGCAATAAACATTTCCAATCCTAGTCCCTGTCAAGATGACCTCTTTGTCACTTGACCTCTTAATCTTGCACTCATCCTTGTAGAAGACAATGACAGCCAAGATCATAGAGTTGGCTTATGTTTATAAGGTTGTGTTACAACCCTTCAACATAAGCCACTTTTGAGATTGTGACTATGCCATTGGTAATCTTACCATATCCTCTTCTTATTCCTCTATCCGAACCACCAAAGATAACTTTGGGTCCATCCTTTACTGGAGTGTACTCCTTTAAGTTACTCCTTGTCCCATTCATGTGCCTGGAATAATCACTGTCCAAGTACCATATAGGGGTATTAGCACTTGGACTAACCTACAACACATAATTTATTTTACCTTAGGACCCCAATATTTATTGGGTCCTAGGTGCATGTTAGTCTGAAAATGGACTTGTCTACCATCAGCTTTTTTGACTGGTGGACTAACTGTTAGAACTCCTTATTACTGATTTAGGTTAGGATTACCATTAGGATTTTTTATTTTGACCCAACTTGTATAGACTAGGGTCATATTTCCTTTCCAGAGTCATTTTAGAAGGTATTCCAGAAGATCTCAGTTCGACGAACTCTGAGCTCAGGTCGACACCTGGACCAACAGATCTGATAGATTTTATTTTACCTAGAAGTTTGCTTTTAGATCACCGATAAAATTATCATGGCACAAAATAAGGAGTACTCAAGCACTAGACCTCCTATTTTCAATCTTATTAAGTTTGCACTATGGCAGGCAAGAGTTAGGTTATATATGAATTCTATTGATGAGGATATCTAAAATTCAATCTTTACATGTCCATCTCTACCACTAGCAACAACAAGCACCAATGATACACCACCACCAGAATGGACAGAGGCTCAGAGAAAAGCAAAAACTACTGATGCAAAGGCTATGAATATACTAGCCCAAATAATGTCTGATGATATTTTTCAGAAGGTTGCTGAATGCACCTTAGCAAAAGATATTTGGGACTACCTAACTGCAATGGTAGCTGGATCAGCAGATGAAAGAAAAGATAGACAGAAGGGGAAAAGCTTTGTAGCTGAAACAAGGAGTGCGTCAGACATTAAGTCTTCATCCATTTCAAGTGAAGATAAAGAAGAATCAAATGCTAAAGAAATCTGTCTGATGGCAATTAATGCATCAAACAGCAATTCTGATTCTAAATCTGAATATGAAGAAGACCAGGTAATTTTAACTTTTGATTTTACTTCAGATCAACTCAAAATGAATTTTTAATTGCTTTGTAGAGATTTGATAAAATCTGAGAAGGAAATAAAACTTCTCAGAGAAAAGTTAACTGAATTAAACAATCTATCTTCGGAAAACATTAAACTTAAAGAAGATTTGGAAATTTCTAAGGAACAAATAGTTTCCCTAGAAAACAAATTATCTGAGGATAAAAAGTTTGAAGAAACTCTTAATTGGAGAAGTATCAAACAAATGAATATTACAAGCACAGTCAATGCCAGATTAAATGGCAGACTAGGCTTGGGAGCTTCATCTAGTCAACCTAAATTTTTTAAGAAAGATATTTTAACTACTCCTATAAAATTTATATCTGCTAAAGGAAAGGAAATATCAGAAGAACATACTGAAGTTTTGTCAAATAATGTACTAGAGAAAAATATTCTAAAATAGAACAAAAATTTCCTGAAAAATAATGTTCAACAGAATTCGTCGAACTGAGATCGACGAAATCACTACTATTCATCGAACAGAGATAGACGAATGCTGAAGACAGGAAATGATTATAGTTATTCACTGAACGGTGTTCGATGAAAACACTATTAATCGTCGAACGGAGATAGACGAATGCTAAATGCAGGAAATGAGAACTGTGCTCGATGAAATCACTATCATTCATCGAACGGAGCTCGACGAAATCAGATTAATTCATCGAACTCAAATTTTCCAAACAGAAAATTTAATTCTTTTCAAAAGAATAATAAAACTCAAAATTTGATAAACCCTTTTACTGAGTGGATCATTCCTCCCAGGATATATCATCCACTTGGATATAAAAATCAACCTTAATATTCTTATATTTCTACTTATTATGACAAAAAACCAGGACCCAAGGTAATCTGGGTCAAGAACACCTAACTTGTTTTTAATACAGGAAAAAAACTTTCCTACTACAGAGGAACAATGATATTTTGATAGTGGGTGCTCTAAAAACATGACAGACATCAGAAGAAAAGCATGTTTAATGTTGATGAATATATGAGCCTACTATAACGCCCCGAAAATTATAATCGAACCGGTCGCGTCCTAAGGAATTTTTGGTGCCTATATAGGGAAACACGGCCTGGGATACAGGCGTGTCCAAGGCCGTGTCTTTCTCTGTGTTGGCCGGCTGTATCCAGTAAAGGACACATCAGAAAACACGGCAATGAACAATAGTGACACGAGCGTGTCAAGCGTGACACTGGCGTGTCCTTACCCGTGTCACCACCCATATCCACCAAGTGACGTGATGGTTGGCGTGGCGGTTATCTGTGACACGCCCCAAGGTCACGGGCATATCGGGACCCGACACGGGCGTGTCAGGTTGAGATACGGGCGTGTCTCAACCCGTGTCTTTTTTTATGCTCGACGATCGTGCCTAGATCGGGGCACATGGCCTGGAACACGGCCATGTGCAAGGCCGTGTTCGGCCCAGGATTGAGAGATTTCAGGCGAATCCAAGCCGTTCATTTTTGTTGGTACCCTAGTTTTGATTTGAGTTTAGTCCTCTCCTTTGTGCCCCTTGACCCAAGAAATACTTATGGTCAATGGTTAGGAGTCTAGTTGTAGAGTCCTCACTTTTCCAGATTGAGAATTTGGTTAAGTAAGTTTTTCGTTCGACGATAGTCGAACGCCGCTCGACTATCGTCTATCGGCTGATCGACGATCGTCTATCAGTTGGTCGACGCTTTGTCTGCGTTGATAGTTCGACTATCTGTTGATAGTTCGACTATCTGTTTTGCGTTGATAGTTCGACTATCTGTTGATAGTTCGACTATCTGCTTGGCGAGGTAGTTCGACTATCTGTTCTGATAGTTCGACTATCTGATAGTTCGACTATCTGTTGATAGTTCGACTATCTATTTTGTTTTGATAGTTCGACTATCTGTTGATAGATCGACTATCTGGTCCGCTTTGATAGTTCGACTATCTGTTGATAGTTTGACTATCTGTTTCGTCTTGATAGTTCGACTATCTGTTGATAGTTCGACTATCTGTTGCCTTTGATAGTTCGACTATCTGTCCTGATAGTTCGACTATCTGATAGTTCGACTATCTGCTGATAGATCGACTATCTGGTTTGTTTTGATAGTTCGACTATCTTTTGATAGATCGACTATCTGTTTTCTGAGGTAGGTCGACTATCTGCTTGATAGGTCGACTATCTCTGTGCGCATGATAGTTCGACTATCTGTCCTAGATAGATCGACTATCTGGTAGTTCGACTATCTTCTTCGATGGGTCGACTATCTGGATCGTTCGACTATCTGCCCGATAGTTCGACGATCTCCGTACGTCGTTCGACGATCTTCGAGGGTCGTTCGACGTTTTTCTGTCTGCCTTTGTATTTTGTATTTATTTATTATATTTAATTAATTAATACATTTTCTGGCACATTATTTTAAGCTGTATGATAAAATTACCAGGCAATATTTGCTCCATCTCTTTTGCCTGAGTCAAATCTTTTTAAGATAAAGTTGTTTGTCTTATTAGCTGTCATTATAAACTAGTTTATCTATTGTCAGCCCTTTATAGCCGTTAGACTGAAAAGTCTTCTTTTTACTATAAAGAGATTATTTCTGATGTGACTTTATTTAGTCCTTCTGTTATTTGATTTAAGCCTGCAGCTTCTTAGAAAGTGGTTTATTCCTTTTATAGAATGTTTTGCTGCAGAGTTGTTTCTGTCTTCTTGATATTTACAGCCCAGGTCTCAAGGCTTAGAAGAAGACAAATAATTCAAATGGAAGAGAGCCGTTGCTTGCTGATGATTATAAAAAGGACCCTTTGAAGAAGGATTCAAGCTAGCTAATAGCTAACCAGTGTTACACATATTCTCAAGCTCTCAAGCCTTCATCTAGTTCAAGCTTCCTGCTCTCAGCAATCTCCATCTAACTGAGAAGTGTTAAGATCTTCATCTCTTCTTCACCTGAGTTCTCCTGCTTTCAGGAAGTTAAACTCAGAGTTCCTTTGAAGAAGAAGAAGAAGAAGATAGCTGCTTGAAGATATTTGATTTTATTATTTACTTTCTTCCTGTAGCTTTTCCTTCAGAACTTTCTGAAGAGTTTTTCTGCACTGAAGCAAGACTTCACATGGACATCTTTGAGCCAGGGGGAGCCTTGATTCCTTAGAGCATTCTAGCTAAGTGCAAGTTTTTGTGCTTCTCTAATCTATTGTAAAATAGAGAAGACATCTTAACCTTCTTCCCCCTCCTGTACAGGGTTATTACTCCCTTCAAAAGTATCCCTTGGTGGCAGGGCACCTGATCAAAAACCTGTGCTTGGTTTTTAGACACCTGATCAAAAGTCTAAAGGGTTTCTGGATCTACCTGAAACAGATCCTGTTGGTGGCAGGGCACCTGATCAAAAACCTGAGTGGATTCCTACCGTGTGGGTAGAAGAGTGGACGTACCCAAGTTGTTTGGGGAACCACTATAAATTTCCTTGTGTCGTCTGGATTCCTTTGTTTAATTCCTGTATTGTGGCTGTGATTAGATATAACTAGGTTGCTAGTTGCTGATTAGGTTTTTCCAAGCTTAACTGTAATTACAGTTAGCTTGTGTTTGTACACATCACTTGTGTTAGGCTTTAAGGTTAAATCAATATCTATAATCTTTTCATTCCGCACTTCACTCCAAGGGAGTTGGGTAGACTATTAAGTTTTGTCTGTGCAAAATTTGATAACTCTATTCACCCCCCCTCTAGAGTAGTATCTATCCCTTCACTTTCAATTGGTATCAGAGGGAGGTTGACTGACTGTATAGGCTAACACCTATGTCACAAGATCCTGATAGATACCAAGAGCTTATAGATATTCACTATCATGGCCCAGTCCAAGGATTATTCTAGCACCAGACCTCCAGCATGCAACTTAGCAAAGTTTGGCATCTGGAAGGCAATGATCAAATTATATATGAACTCTATTGATGAAAGCATCTTTGCTTCTATTTTGTCAGGTCCCCCAAGAGCACCTGCTGCTGCCACTGCCTCATCATCTGATATGAGTGCAGTGCCTCCTCCAGACTACAATGATGAATACAAGAAGGCCAAAATTGCAGATGCCAAGGTAATGAACATACTGGCTCAAACAATGTCTGATGAGGTGTTCCAGAAGGTGGCTGACTGCTCCTCAGCAAAGGCCATGTGGGACACACTGAACCAGATTGTAGCTGGTTCAGCTGATGAAAGGAAGGACAGAAGGTCCAACCTTATCTCACAGTATGAGAACTTCAAGAAAACTGATGCTGAATCAGTTGAAGCTATGTACACTAGGCTCAGCTCAATCATCAATGAGCTGAGGACCCTGGACAAGGACATATCATTGACAGAGGTCAATGATAAGATTCTTATGTGCTTCCCTAGCACATGGGATCTAAGAATCTGGCCCATCAAGGAAGCCAGAAGTACTAATGAGATCTCAACTGAAGCTCTCCTCGGCAAGCTCAAGTCTTTTGAGCAAGTGCTGAAGACCAGAGAAGCAGAAGCTGAAGCCAAGACCCCCACTCCAACAAGAAAAGAGCAATCTCTAGCTCTTAAGGCTGCAGATGTTTCTGAAGGCAGCCAATCTAATGAGGAACTTATGGCATTGTTTGCCAAAAGATTTCTCAAGATGGGAAGAAAGGAGTTCAGAAAGAAGTCTTCACGCTATGAAGACAAACCAAGGTATGATCGCTCTCCTGCTAAAGAAATCATTTGTTATGGTTGCAGGAAGCCTGGACATATTTTGCCAGAATGTCCAGAGGAGAAGAACAAAGAAAAGAGAAAAGAAAAAGAACAACACAGGAAGCACTCCAAGCCATCCTCCCACAAAAACAAGAAGAAGGAGAGAGGTTTCATTGCTGAAACCTGGAGTGATTCTGATGAAGAATCCTCCTCATCAAGCTCCAGTGAAGATGAGGAAGAGAAGAAGGCAAAAGAAGTTTGCCTAATGGCAATAGATGCCTGCAGCAACCACTCTGCTGCAGTGAGTTCTGATTCTGATGAAGAGATGCCTACTGAAGATGAGGTACTTTCTTCTTATGATTTTACTTCAGAAGAATTTAAGTTAGAATTTAAATCTTTATGTTTAGATTTAATTAGCTCAGAAAAGGAAATAAAAGAACTTAGAAATAGGTTAGCTGACTCAGAATCTATAGCCTCTGAAAACATTAGGTTAAAGGAAGATCTCACTACTTGTAGTGAAGAAATTAAATTTCTTAAAATAGAGTTAGCTAAGTCTAAGAGATTAGAAGAATCCCTTAATGGTAGAAGCCTTAAGCTGTTAGAAATTACCAGCATGACTAACACTAGGTCAGGTAATGATAAACTAGGCTTAAGAGCTTCTCCCAGTGAACCCCCCAGTCCTTCTTAAAAATAATCTTTCAACTCCAGTGAACTTCATTTCAGCTAGTGGAAAGAAGAACACTGAGCAAGTAAATCTGGTAAATAAAACCTTAAATAAAGCTAAGAGAGAAAAGAGAAAGAAGTTTTTCAAAGAAATGCAAAGAGCGTCGAACGCCGCTCGACGATCGGAAGCTCCATGGTCGAACGAAGCTCGACGATCTGAGCGCCCATCGTCGAACGTCGATCGACGATTTCAATATGATTTTCAAAATCATAATCAATTCCATAGAAACCTAAATGAGAATAGAAACCCTAGGTTTGTTGACCCATCATCTGCATGGAGAATCCCACCTAGGAGATCTCACCCACTAGGTTATCACCCTCAGCCTACATTCTCTTATATTTCCAGTTTTTCTTATGTGAAAAACAAGGGACCCAAGGTTACCTGGGTCCACTCTGTCTAAATAATTGTCTTGCAGGTGAAGGCCTATCCAATCACTCAAAATAAGTGGTATTTGGATAGTGGATGCTCTAAGCATATGACAGGAAATAAAGATCTACTGTCAAAGTTCAAAGCTAAGCTCGGCCCAAAGGTTATCTTTGGAGACTCCAGCTGTGGTCAGACAGAAGGCTATGGCAAGATCACAATTGGAGCAGTTACTTTCAAGAGAGTTGCTTATGTCAATGGACTGAAGCATAATCTGATTTCAGTCAGCCAGCTATGTGATGCTGGCTACCAGGTTTCATTTTCTAATTTCTCCTGCAATATTACTTTAAATAATAATGTTGTTTTAGTAGGTATTAGAATAGGTAATATTTACTTAGTAGATTTCAATTCATCTCATTCTGAAATCTGCCTGTTTAATGAAGTAACCCTTAATAATAATTCCCTATGGCATAAAAGGCTTAGTCATGTAAACCTTAAAAATATATCTAGGTTATCTAAGCACAACCTTGTTAGAGGTTTACCTTCTTGCCCCTACAAGAAGGAGAGCCTATGCAAGGCTTGTCAGCTAGGCAAGCAAACCAAGAATTCATTTAAATCTGTAAATAAAAGTGATTCTCCTAGAATCCTGTATTTATTACATTTGGACATTTTTGGCCCAATAAATGTACAGAGTTTAGGAGGGAAGTATTACACTTTAGTAATTGTAGATGACTTCTCTAGGTTCAGTTGGGTTTTCTTTTTGAGAACTAAGTCTGATAACTTCAAAGCCCTTACAGACTTTCTACTTTGTGTGCAGACTGAGTACTCTACTCATGTGGCCTTGATCAGAAGTGATCATGGTACTGAGTTTGACTCTCTTCTCATGCAAGAATTCTGTGAGAGAGAAGGTATCAAACATAGCTTCTCAGCTCCTAGAACTCCCCAACAAAATGGGGTAGTTGAAAGGAAGAATAGAACACTAATTGAAGCTGCTAGTACATTGTTGGCAGATGCTAACATGCCTCTATCCTATTGGGCAGAAGCTGTTAGTACAGCCAACTATGTCTTGAATAGAAGTTTGATACACAAACTTAAGTGTAAAACTCCTTATGAGTTGCTTAAAGGAAAGAAACCAAAAATTAATTACTTTAGAATTTTTGGCTGTATTGTTTATATTCATAATAATAATAAAGAATATATTAGAAAATTTGAAGCAAAAGCTTCAATGGGAATCATGCTTGGATATTCCCAAGTAAGCAAAGCTTATAGGGTTTATAACAAATCTACCTGTAAGATAGAAGAATCTGTGCATGTGACTTTTGATGAGTCTCAGATGTTTTACAAGGAGAAAGAAAATTCTCCTTCCTCCAGTTCTTTGCAGGTACATGATGCCCCTCAAGAAATTCTCCAACTATCAACTCTTCAGATCACTAAATCAGACAGTGATGAAGACATTGCTGAAGCTGTTGAAGCTGTTGTTGTACCACCAACAGTAGATCAAATTCCTCCTGAGGAATTAATCCCAACTATTGCTGAAGATCACATCCCACCTGCTGATATTGTCACACTTAGAGATCACCCCACATCTCAAGTGATTAGAGACATATCAGCTGGTGTGCAAACAAGACATCAATTAAGACAGGATGTGATGCATGCTTGTTTCCTCTCACAGGTTGAGCCCCTCACCTTTAAAGATGCAGAGCTAGATCCCCACTGGATCATTGCAATGCAAGAGGAGCTCAATCAGTTTGAGAGATGTAAAGTTTGGACTTTGGTTCCAAGACCTAAAGGCCAACTGATCATAGGCACCAAGTGGGTGTATAGAAACAAGTTAGATGCAAATGGAATTATAGTAAGGAATAAAGCTAGGCTTGTAGCTCAGGGCTACAGACAGGAGGAAGGTATAGACTATGACCAAACCTTTGCTCCTGTTGCAAGGCTAGAAGCAATAAGGATCTTCTTGGCCTATGCAGCCTTTATGAAGTTTAAGGTGTTCCAAATGGATGTCAAAAGTGCATTCCTAAATGGTGAGCTTAAGGAAGAGGTGTTTGTTGAACAACCACCAGGGTTTGTTTCTTCAACTCAGCCTTCTCATGTTTTTAAGTTACAGAAAGCTCTTTATGGACTAAAGCAAGCTCCTAGGGCCTGGTATGAGACCTTAGCTAGTTTCCTGTTAGAGCACAACTTTACTAGGGGAGTAGTTGATAGAATCCTTTTCGTCAAGCATCACAAGGACACAATCCTGTTAGTTCAGGTGTATGTAGATGATATTATTTTTGGCTCCACTGATCCCAAACTGTGCAAAAAGTTTTCCAACTTGATGCATTCCAAGTTTGAGATGAGTAGCATGGGTGTGCTGTCTTACTTTCTTGGTCTCCAAGTTAAGCAAGATGTTGATGGTATCTTCATCTCCCAATCCAAATATGCCAAGGAATTGGTAAAGAAATTTGGGATGGCTGATGCTTCAGCAATGCCTACACCCATGACTACTAATGTAGTTATTGATTCTGATGATCACGGCAAGCCAGTTGATCAAAAGAATTATAGGGCCATTATTGGTTCCCTATTATATCTAACTGCAAGTAGGCCAGATATAATGTTTGCTACATGCCTTTGTGCTAGATTCCAGGTCAACCCCAAGGAATCTCATCTGATTCTTCTAAAGAGAATCCTGAGATATCTGAAGGGATGTCCAAATCTAGGACTTTGGTACCCAGCTGAGTCAGAGTTTGAATTAATTGGATATTCTGATTCTGATTATGCTGGCTGCAGAGTTGACAGGAAGAGCACCTCAGGAACTTGCCAGTTCCTGGGAGAGAGATTGGTCTCTTGGTTCTGTAAGAAGCAGGCTTCTGTCTCAACTTCAACTGTAGAGGCTGAATATATAGCAGCTGCTAGTTGTTGTTCACAGATCCTGTGGATTCAAAACCAGCTTGTGGATTATGGTTATTCACACAAGAACACCAAGATCATGTGTGATAGTACAAGTGCCATTTCTATTGCACAAAATCCAGTGCACCACTCTAGAACCAAGCACATTGAGATTAGGCACCATTTCCTGAGAGATTGTGTGGAAAAGAACAAGATCTGTCTTGAGTTCATATCCACTGAGTTTCAGAGAGGTGATATATTCACCAAGCCTTTTGATGAACAGAAGCATCTGTTCTTTTTAGTTCAACTAGGCATGATTAATGGACGAGACTAAGTGTGACAATATCTGCCTATGTTGAAATCTGCTTGAAGATCGTCGAACGATGATCGAAGATCGTCGAACGGATTAAGCCTATCGTCAACCTCTGGTTAATGATAGCGTATCTGTTTGAAGATCGTCGATCGACGTTCGACCATCGTCGAACAGGTTGAGCTCATCGTCGATCTCTGAACGACGACAGCTTGTTGCTTGTGAAGCCAGAAATAGCCGAACGATGGTTCGACTACTCTGCTTCTGAGCCGATCGTCGAATGGCCGTTCGACTATCGGGTCAAGTATCTTTTTAATAGATCGACTATTTCCGGTCTAATATAAAGCCGATAGTCGACCTAGGTTAAAAGATCTTGTGTTTTATCATCGACGGAGCGTGCCCTTTCGCATTCTGCTTTCCCGCTTGCGATTTCCGGGCGTTTCGTCTTCTTCGTTCTCTGCAGCTTTCTCGAGCTTTCTCCAGCGAATCCATGGCGGTCTCTCCAGCAATTTTAGCCGTCGTGAAGTTTGATGCAGGATTCAGCGTGGATTTCGACGCATTCAGCAGCTGCGATGCAGGAATAGTAGAAGTTCTTCAGCTATGCAGGGATCAGGGTTTAGAGAAATTAATGTCTGCAAGGATTAAGATCAACATTCCAGAAATCAAAGAATGGGCTTTCACGTCGTCTTCCACAGACGAATCGATGATCGGTACCATCGGCGGAGAAGAGGTAATCCTGACTCCGGCCGTTTTATCTGATATTTTTGGATTATTTATTGGTGATGAGGATTATGAGCAAGATGCTCAGGAATTTGGAAGAATGCTGGTTGAGCTGGCACATGCTGAGGGCATTCCCACGAAGCTGCTCAAAGTGAATTTTCCTTTCAAGATCAAGTTTCTGGCTGAGTTAGTAGGAAAAGTGCTCCTGGGTAAGCACTCTGCCCACGATAATATAACAAGGCAGCAATTCGCACTCATGTGTGCGATTGGTTATCGAAAAAGGATCGATTGGGCAGCAGTTGTATTTGATTTAATCAGGAAAAATACTGGTAAGAAGGAAGTCACCCTAGGAAGGGTCATTGGAATCTTCCTTAAAGAAAAATACCCCCAGCTGCTAAGTTCAACTGCAACAACAATCAATGCGAGCAAGAAGATGGATCCCAACTTGTTCTCTAAGTGGAAGAGAACGTTTGTGAAACCTGCTCCAGCAACATCTGAGGACACAAGGACTGAATCAGTCGCTCCTCACCATGTTGAAGTTGGCTCAGCTCTTCCTTCCTCCTCCTCTGCATTGCTGTCTGCCTCAGTTGAAGTACCATCAACTTCAGCTGAGGTACGACCTTCTTCCTCTGCTGCTCCAGAAACAACTACGGTTGTTCCTCTTTCCCCTCCAGCCTCTCCTCTTCCTGCTCATCTGGCTAGGATATCTGCTCCTAGCTTTGATTTGTTAGGATCAGAGAGAATTCCTACTCCTCCTATATCTCCCGTTCATTCCCCAGTTCATTCCCCAATTAACTCTCCTGCTCTATCACCTGCTCCATCTCCTGCTCGATCCCCTGTCCACACCATTTCTCATCCCAGCACCACTACCATATCTGCTGCAGCTCCATCCACCTCACATCCTTCATCTATTGAGATCTCTCCTGAGCTTATCTCCCGCATTGTGGAGCTGATTACCCCCTCAATCAAAACCATGATTGAAGAGGCAATCGCTCCCCTTGCTGCCTCCATTGATCTCTTATCTGCCTCCATCAAATCCCTTTCAAAATCTGCTGAGCCATCTTCCTCAAGGGGCCTGGTTTCAGTATCCACTGAAATCAGGCAGGGGGAGATGTTTAATGAAGATGCCTCAGACCATCCTGCCTCCCCTCCAGCTATAAAAGATACAGTCATGTCTGCCCAGGAAGAAATAGCTCCAGCTGAGAAAGAGATAGATCCAGCTGAGGAAGAAATAGCTCCAGCCCAGGAAGAATCTGCTCCTGCTGAGAAAGTAATAGCTCCAGTTTTGTCTGAGAAGGAAATAGCAGATGGAATCCTGCTATCTGAGATTGCAGTTAAAGTCTGCTTAGAAGATCTTACCACTCCTATGATTGCTAGATTCCTAGAAGGAATTATAACTTCATATCTGAATGAATCATGGGAGATGGTTAAGTATGAAGGTAACTCTTTCATTCGTTTTGTTGATGAGTCGATTAATTTGATAGTTTGTGAATACCTTGAAGGAATGATTATCGCTTATTTAGCAGATATGTATTCATAATTCTACAGATATTATTAGAGAAGATCTAGCTACTCAGATCGTAGCAGTTGTTTCTGAAGCTGATCCAAGTATTCCTGCTACTCAAGTAGATCCTGAATTGGAATCCTTTTTAGATGATAGAGAGGATGAATCTGAAAATCAAGATAAAGTCAAAGTTGACTCTCCTGTTCTGAGTTTGTAAGAAGCTCAAGCAAGAGCTGCCTGGGAGTTAAGAGTACAATCTTTAAAAGAGAAAGAGAAAGATTTGCAAATTGAAAAGTCAACCATCTGGGATGACTCTCCAGGGTTGGACTTAGATTCCCTTCTGGCTCTGGATGCCATGGAAGAGGAAAGGGAAAAATCTGCTTCAAAGCTTAAAGAAAAGGCTGTTTCAGAAGCCTATGATCCTTATGAAAATCCTCCCTCATCTCATTCTGATGATGATGATGATTCTGATGTTTCTGAGAAGTCAAAGAGAAAGAAAGCTGCCTCAAAGAAAAGAAAAGCTGCTCCTCCTCCACCTCCCAGTAAGGATAATGATATTCCCTCTTACATTTTGAAGGGCATTGACCCTAATTCCAAGGATTTTCAGCACTGGATGAGGTTTTCAAAGAATCAGCAAAAAGAAAGAAAAAGGACAGAGGTATGATAGTCCTGTCTCAAGATGGACTCCTAGAGGTCCTCCTCCTCCTCCAGGTGCAGGAGCCTCTGGGAACCTATCTGCTTATCCTGCTGCCTCTTCTGGAAGATCTGCGTCTTTTCAGCCCCAGCCAAGACAAGGTTATCAAAGCTCGCAAAGCAAATCATTTTATGGTTCTCAAAGACAAATGAAGGAGACTGTGGCTCAAAGACCAACCTTTTCCCCACCTCCTTCTCCAAAGAAGAGAATTTCATCTCCATCTCCAGTTCAGACTGAGGAAATTGTTTCAAAAGGTAAATAGTTTACTTTGTTTTAAAATTTCTAGCAAGAACCCTTTTTGCTAAGTATACTCTAATGTCTTATCTAGTTATTCAAGAAAACATAGCTGATGCTGCTTCTCCTGAGCCTGTGTATGAAAATCCTGAGCTCGATCCTAACTTTAGGATGGCTCGCTTTCAAGAACTAGTAGGAGCAGCCCAAATAAGAAAAGCTAGAGCAGAAGGAAAAGATGCGACTGGTCTAACTACCATGTCAGCTTACAGAAAGAAAGAATTTGAAAAGTTCTAGGTTAATCCTGAGATTTTTGATCCATCAAAATATATGGAAAAACATCCTGAAGCAGTAGTCCCAAGAGCTACAGAGCTAAAGATCATTGGTGCGCAGGACCTGAAAATGTCAAAGAAAGAATCTGATGATCCCTTAAGGAAAATCTCTTTTGTTTCTAGTTCTTCTGTTTCTAAACCTGACTCTGTTGATCCATAGTTTGATTAACTGTTGTGCTTTATTTGTTTATCTGTTTGATAATCTGCTAGTTAATTGTTAACCATTTACTGTATTATTGTATTGCTCTTTAGCTAGCTTTATGTTTTAGATGTTGAGAGACTTAACTCAAATAGGGGGAGATTGTTGGTACCCTAGTTTTGATTTGAGTTTAGTCCTCTCCTTTGTGCCCCTTGACCCAAGAAATACTTATGGTCAATGGTTAGGAGTCTAGTTGTAGAGTCCTCACTTTTTCAGATTGAGAATTTGGTTAAGTAAGTTTTTCGTTCGACGATAGTCGAACGCCGCTCGACTATCGTCTATCGGCTGATCGACGATCGTCTATCAGTTGGTCGACGCTTTGTCTGCGTTGATAGTTCGACTATCTGTTGATAGTTCGACTATTTGTTTTGCATTGATATTTCGACTATCTGTTGATAGTTCGACCATCTGCTTGGCGAGGTAGTTCGACTATCTGTTCTGATAGTTCGACTATCTGATAGTTCGACTATCTGATAGTTCGACTATCTGTTGATAGTTCGACTATCTGTTTTGTTTTGATAGTTCGACTATCTGTTGATAGATCAACTATCTGGTCCGCTTTGATAGTTCGACTATCTGTTGATAGTTCGACTATCTGTTTCGTCTTGATAGTTCGACTATCTGTTGATAGTTCGACTATCTGTTGCCTTTGATAGTTCGACTATCTGTCCTGATAGTTCGACTATCTGATAGTTCGACTATCTGCTGATAGATCGACTATCTGGTTTGTTTTGATAGTTCGACTATCTTTTGATAGATCGACTATCTGTTTTCTGAGGTAGGTCGACTATCTGCTTGATAGGTCGACTATCTCTGTGCGCTTGATAGTTCGACTATCTGTCCTAGATAGATCGACTATCTGGTAGTTTGACTATCTTCTTCGATGGGTCGACTATCTGGATCGTTCGACTATCTGCCCGATAGTTCGACGATCTCCGTACGTCGTTCGACGATCTTCGAGGGTCGTTCGACGTTTTTCTGTCTGCCTTTGTATTTTGTATTTATTTATTATATTTAATTAATTAATACATTTTCTGGCACATTATTTTAAGCTGTATGATAAAATTACCAAGCAATATTTGCTCCATCTCTTTTGCCTGAGTCAAATCTTTTTAAGATAAAGTTGTTTGTCTTATTAGCTGTCATTATAAACTACTTTATCTATTGTCAGCCCTTTATAGCCGTTAGACTGAAAAGTCTTCTTTTTACTATAAAGAGATTATTTCTGATGTGACTTTATTTAGTCCTTCTATTATTTGATTTAAGCCTGCAGCTTCTTAGAAAGTTGTTTATTCCTTTTATAGAATGTTTTGCTGCAGAGTTGTTTCTGTCTTCTTGATATTTATAGCCCAGGTCTCAAGGCTTAGAAGAAGACAAATAATTCAAATGGAAGAGAGCCGTTGCTTGCTGATGATTATAAAAAGGACCCTTTGAAGAAGGATTCAAGCTAGCTAATAGCTAACCAGTGTTACACATATTCTCAAGCTCTCAAGCCTTCATCTAGTTCAAGCTTCCTGCTCTCAGCAATCTCCATCTAACTGAGAAGTGTTAAGATCTTCATCTCTTCTTCACCTGAGTTCTCCTGCTTTCAGGAAGTTAAACTCAAAGTTCCTTTGAAGAAGAAGAAGAAGATAGCTGCTTGAAGATATTTGATTTTATTATTTACTTTCTTCCTGTAGCTTTTCCTTCAGAACTTTCTGAAGAGTTTTTCTGCACTGAAGCAAGACTTCACCTGGACATCTTTGAGCCAGGGGGAGCCTTGATTCCTTAGAGCATTCTAGCTAAGTGCAAGTTTTTGTGCTTCTCTAATCTATTGTAAAATAGAGAAGACATCTTAACCTTCTTCCCCCTCCTGTACAGGGTTATTACTCCCTTCAAAAGTATCCCTTGGTGGCAGGGCACCTGATCAAAAACCTGTGCTTGGTTTTTAGACACCTGATCAAAAGTCTAAAGGGTTTCTGGATCTACCTGAAACAGATCCTGTTGGTGGCAGGGCACCTGATCAAAAACCTGAGTGGATTCCTACCGTGTGGGTAGAAGAGTGGACGTACCCAAGTTGTTTGGGGAACCACTATAAATTTCCTTGTGTCGTCTGGATTCCTTTGTTTAATTCCTGTATTGTGGCTGTGATTAGATATAACTAGGTTGCTAGTTGCTGATTAGGTTTTTCCAAGCTTAACTGTAATTACAGTTAGCTTGTGTTTGTACACATCACTTGTGTTAGGCTTTAAGGTTAAATCAATATCTATAATCTTTTCATTCCGCACTTCACTCCAAGGGAGTTGGGTAGACTATTAAGTTTTGTCTGTGCAAAATTTGATAACTCTATTCACCCCCCCTCTAGAGTAGTATCTATCCCTTCACTTTCAGTTTTCTTTAAATAAGATCTGACGGTCCAGATGTGTTCCTGCTTTATTAAGGTCGGGAATAGAGGTTAATTCCTCATTATCTCTTAAGCATTCTCTTTCTAAGGAGTTAGAGAGAGGAGAGACCGGTTGAGGAAGGAAGAGGAGGAATCCAGCCGCCGGCGGAGCATCGGAGAACCGAGTCGAGAACCGAGACCGGATCCGCAGAGGAAATTCCCTTGCGAACCTTTCCATCCGGATAGATTTCCGTGGCGCAAAAGAGAACTTCAAGGGTAATGATTCTCTACTTGAGCATGTGAAGCTCTCTTTCTTTCTGTATAGGAAACTCGCTATCGCGAGTGTGCGGTGAGTGTGCAGTGTTCCTTGGGGTAGATGTGAATAGTCCCCCTTATGTTGAATATAGAGTCCGAAATCAAAGTACGGATATAGGCATTGTGTGTGAAGCCTACCCGGACGTGATGGTCTGGATCGGTGATGTTGCATATTGTATGGATTGCCAGAGAATACTTTATGCTATGTGTTTTTTGGGTTTCTACACGGTAGATTGCATCAGGGATCCTTGGGGATTAACTCCAAGGCGCACAAGGAAAACTGAGCGGAAACGTAGTTCTGCTAACTTGGCGGCTGAGGAGCCAGCCTTGTACATAATTGGGTTATGTGATGATTGGGAATGTATTAGGATCCGGGAGAAGCTTGGCCCGGACATATGTCTTAAAGTGACTAGGCGGAGTGAGTAATGGGCATGTGGAAGCGGACCTGGGCTATGCAGTTCGGTGCTAAAGGCACAAAAGTGGAACTGGCCGTTGGCATAGTTGGGAGTCTTAGACGGTGGTCAGAAAGACTAAAATGCTCACAATGTTTCCATCACGGGGATGGTGGTGAAGCCATGAAATTGACGGGATTCACCGAAAATGTTCCCTGAGTGCACGAGGTGTTTGGCCATGCGAGCCTACACTGTGGCGAAGTATGTTTGCACTTTGTTGTTTAGCTAGGCTAATGAAATGCAGGGAAGGAGCACCGCAGTCCCGAGTAAGGGGCAGGTTCGTTATAATTTGGTCAGTTTTAGCTGACCGTTGCTTTGTTTTCCACCGTGCGGTGGAATGTTGCTTGCAGGTACTGCGGAGCCAGGTACCAAATAGCGGGTTGAAGCCCATGCTACTGAGCTGGCCCTCGAAGGCCAAAGAGAATTATTGTTTTACTTTTTTCATGTTTGTCCGGCCTGCGAGCCGATGTATGTAAAATATTACTTTGTTAAGTGAACTCTTGTAAGGCCATAAGGCCAAGTACTTTCTGTGTATTTGTTATTTCATTCCTATGGTGGTAAGTGGACATTCATGATAGTTGTTATTCAATTATGGGTTCTTTCAAACTGTTTAAAAGCTTCCGCTAGAATGCTCTGAGTTAAGGCGAGTAGTTGTAGTTGATTTTTGATATTCTTATGTAACCCTTCCGACTGTCCGTAGTATATGGCGTCGGGTTTCAGCTGGACCTTCTGCTATATGCTATATGATGGATGAGGGTGTTATAATTTGGTATCAGACTAAGGTGTCGTTCTTCTTTATTTTAATTCGTGGGCAAATTCTTTTAAGGGGAGGTGAGCATATGTATGTGAGTCATCGTTATAACATAAAAGAACCCATGAATGTCCACTTAGGAATGAAAAATACACCTGTTCTAAGGAACCTGAGTGTTCCAATGATTTCTGTTAGCAATCTATATGTCACCTAATTAAGGGTTTATGTTACTATAAGTAACTAGGAGTGGTGCTGGGCAATCAGAACGTCCGCGATCGGCGAAAAGTAGTGCATCGAATGACATGCCTACAACACCCCCTTCAGCAGAAACCATCAGATTGGTGGCTGAAGCAGTCTTTGCTATGATAAATGCCCAACCTGCAAGGCAAGTGCAGCACGGACCACCTGTTTATGAGCAAGAACCGATTAGGGTGGCAGATCCGGGAGTGGTAGAACGCGTGGCAGTTGATCAAGTGGCACTAAGGAAAGATACGGAGAAGAAGCTCAAGCATGTAATGAGCTTTAATCCTCCAGTGCTCAACGGAATTGGAACGCCAACTCAAGCTGAGGACTGGCTCTCTATGATGAAGAGAGTCTTGACGGCCACAAAAACTGTGGAGTGGCAGAAGACCACTATAGTGACCTTCCTATTGGCTGGTGAGGCGAGGCTGTGGTGGGACGAGTTGGAGGTTCATCTCTTAGTGCGAAGGCAACTTGTTGATGTGCCTATGGATGAATTCTCAAGGTTGTTTTTTGCCAGATACCTACCCTCTGCTCAAAAGCTTAAGATGGAGAATCAGTACCTTGGTTTGACTCAGGGAGACAGAAGCGTGGATGAGTATCTCCACGAGTTTACACGGTTGGGTCGTTATGCTGGTGCTATGTTTACCGATGAGAGGTCTAAGTTGTTAGCCTAAATCACCTAGAGGGGGGTGAATAGGTGAAATGCGTGTCAAAAGCGGAATTAAAAAAATTAACGCAGCGCACATCAAGCAATCACAGAAGACAAGAAATTTACAGTGGTTCCCCAATCTTGTGTACGTCCACTCTACTCACCGATCTAGCAAATCACTAGACTCGGCTACTCCACTATCTCGGATTGAAAACAATCCTACACCTCGGAACCACGTTCCTACAAATCTCGATCCAACTGGATCTACAAAACTCGGAAGAAAAATCTTCCTACAAATCTCGGAGAAAAAACTCCTACAATGAAATTTTGGTTTGAGAATAAAAATCAACAGAACAAATTTCAGATCTGGATCTTTGACAGTCTTCTTCTTTAGGAGCTTTGACTTGATCAGAAAAGGTTGAAGATGACTTGAGAGAAAGATCCACGAATCTGAAAACTAGAACCACCTCGATCGAGAAGATAGATCTGAAATCCTTGAGGCTCGGCGAGATCGAGTGATTCACTCTTGTCTGGATCGCTGGAGAAATAGTCCTTGAAGACGGAGATCGACGATCCAGAATTTCTTCCGTGAACAACGATGGCGGCGGCGGCGTGAGGATTAGGGTTCACGGAATTTTCTCTTTCTTCAAAAGAATATCTCTGTAATCTTGTTAATTAGTCAATTCTGAAATGACCTATTTATAGGTGGACTCCAACGGTCATAATCTTAATTAAGGATGACACGTGGACCAATCAGAAATGACGGATTCAAAATACTTAGCGAATTCGAACTTAGAAGAATTCTGGAATAGGGAACTGCTATACTCGAGTAAGAGAAGATATACTCGAATATGGGAATTTAGATACTCGAGTGACAAAGAGACATATACTCGAGTATGAGAATAGAAATTTACTTGATAGAGAAATGAACTACTCGAGTATTAGAAGAGATATACTCGAGTATTAGAAAAGATATACTCGAGTATCAGCAAAGATATACTCGAGTATCAGCATATGAATCCGGGAAACATTCACCTACTCGAGTATTAAAATCAACTACTCGAGTATCGAATAATTTACTCGAGTATCAAAATCAATTACTCGAGTATCAACTGCTTACTCGAGTATTAAAACCAACTACTCGAGTATCGAATAAATTACTCGAGTATCAAAATCAATTACTCGAGTATCAATACTTGAACTTGCAGAAAAGAGAAGAAAAGGATCTACTCGAGTATGATATATGATTTACTCGAGTGATTACGTTACTTACTCGAGTATGAAAACACCTTACCCGAGTGACTGACTAACTACTCGAGTATAGAAATATATACACGAGTATTCAGACCCTACTCGAGTAAGTCTAACTGATTACTCGAGTAAGTCTAATTAACTACTCGAGTATGGAAATATATACACGAGTATTAAGTCTGATACTCGAGTATAACAAAGGGGTTACTCGAGTATTTTGGACTTAGAAATTTTTTTGAGGAAATTAGTTCCAATGCTTCTGTCCATCAATCCAAGTGCATATAGGAAGTGTATCCCAATTGAGAGGCTATACATGGGCCAACACTTTGGATCACACAATGAGGGATTACATTGTATGGTCCTGTGTTTGGTGACCCATTATAGACTGACATTGGTCTACACTTGGCAATTAGAACCTGCACACATACAACTTAAACACAGCATCAAATACACCTTAATTCATCTTAGTTCAAGGTCTGACCTCCTACAAATCTGAGGTATTGTGGAGACAAATCCCAACAATCTCCCCCTATTTGTAGATGTCAGCATCCTCTATACTAAGGTGAATTATACAGAGTAAAAAGAACAATGCACATATACTTGAAAAACAAAACATAAGTTAAAGCAAGATAATCAATGAGATAGCCATAATCAGAATTAAATATATATATATATATATAAATGTTTTAAGCACAGAAACAAAAGTCCAATTCCACATTCTTAGTTCAACTCAAGATGGGGCATCCTTGTGCATCCTTTCTCTTTTCAAGTCTTGCCTCTCTAGGTAGCTGAAAGGTTTTGGAAAGTAAGTCCTGGGCCTAGGAGGAGCAGCTGGGTTGTTATGCCCCCAATTTCTGTCATGCAGCCTGATCTTTATCTGAGATGCTTCATAGGCTTTCCACTCTGAGTAACTGTAGTAATTATCTCTGTTCTCCCCAAGATCAGTCACTAACCTCAAAGTATCAAGAATTAGGGACTTAGAGGTAGGACTCCACACTTCAGCATGAACAACAGGTGGTCTAACTTCAGAAGCTGGCTCTTTCCTGGGTGCAGAACGGCTGGCAAAAGCGCCGTCACCATATTTTCTTTTCTTCTTAGAAGGGCCTTGAGAACTGGAAGGCAAATCATCTTGCCATGCTTCAGTATAGGATAGGGGAGGCTCAGTCACATCACCCTCAGCTCTAGGTGAGAAAACTGGCACACCTCCTTGAAGGGTTGCTTGAGCTGAGACATCTGCTAGAGGCTGTTCTGCAAGAGGATTTAGATGCTGAGGTATAATGGTAAGGTCCAGTTGAAACTCAGGAAAGTTTTGATTATGCAGCCAGACAGCAGTGTCATAGGTATAGAATTTGACTGACTGGAGCTGGGAAAGAATGGATTCTTTCAATCCTTTTACTAGATCACTTATAGCCTCTTGAGATTGGGTAGACTGTTGTTTGACCTGGGCTTCAGCTTGTTCAGAAAGTTTTTCAACTTGTTCTTTTACAATCTTCTCCCCCTTGCTGATATCTATGGATAGCTGGGCAATAGCTTCATCCCTGAAGGTGCTCACTTCATTACATACTTTCACAACATTAGTTTCAGCTCTCTCATCTAGCTTGAGCTGATTGTGAGCTACTGTCTCTGCTTGGTTTCTTAGCTCACCTATGCTCGTGATGGTGTGATCTATGGCCTTGCCACCTAGCTGGAACAATCTTTTTAGTTCATCAGTATTTGCCTGGATTTCTGCAAAGCCTCTGCTCATCTCCTTTTCAAGAGCAGAGACCTTGGAGTTGACTGACTGCAGAGAGGCATCAAAGTAATCTCTCTGTTCTTTGAGCATGAGCTCAATCTTGCTGACTAGATCTGAAGAGGAGGAGGAAGAGGGAGCTGAGGTTAATCCAGGGACTGGTAGAGCAGTAGCAGTCCAACGGGGGATCTCTTCCACAACCACTGAGCTTACAGCTCTCTTGGTTTGGATTAACTCAATGGAGTCACAGGGATCAGTGAAGGAGGGGAGAGAGAAATCAAGTGTCCTCAGAGGAGGGTCAACAGGGTCTGGGGAATCCTCCTCGTCATCGGACAAAATGATATCATCATGAAGATCTGTGGCACCCAAAGGGGAGAGAGCTGGAGACTGAGCAGGATACTTGGCAGGAGACTTGGCAGGAGACTTGGCAGCTGAATCATTTTGAAAAGGAGGAGCATCTGAGCTTAGCTCATCAATGAATCTGTCTATATCTTCAGTTGTAGACAGTAGGTGAGCTGTATCTGTAATCTCAGATTCAGGAATTTCTGATTGAAGATGAGCTGGAGTAGGGGAAACTGGAGGAGTAGCAACTCTGACTTCTTCTTGTGCTGGAATCACTGATTCAGAAGTAACTTGAAGCTGAGAAAGAGAAGAGGCAGGCTCCCCCTCAACTAAAGCACCAGAGGTAGCAATAGTTTGATGTAGAGGAGGAGATGGGATCCTGACTTCAAGTAAACTGCTGTCTTGTTGTTGTGCTGAGATGGCATCAGCCTTGGAGGCTTGGGCAGGGTTCATGATCTTGAGGTCATACCTCTGAATGGAAGATATTGAAACTTTCTTCATGTGGTGAAGAGGAGTCCCTTTAGAGAAGTCAAACACTGTGGGATTGATCTCATGGAGGAGGAGGGAGATAATCCTGGCAAAACTGGGATGTTTGACGCTTTCTCTGATCTTATCCAGTATCATCATTCCAAACTGGAATTTCTTCCTGCAGACAATAGCTTGCATAACGTCAAATAGATTTTGGGATACATCTCTAATGGAGTAAGTCTTGCACCATAGGATTTTGGTAATGATGTCAACGAGAAACTTTCCTTCTGAATTGAACAAAGAACGATTCAGGGTTTCACCTCCACCTTCTGGATCCCGACCACAGAATAGAGAGGTGCGGTCGGCATCTGCCTTGTCTAAGTCATCTTCTTCGTCGACCACTGGCATCCGAAGCAGAGTGGCGACTGAGGTTTTATCTAACCGAATTTCAACTCCCCTTACCTTGGATTTCAGAACGGTGCCATTGTGTCTAACCTTCAGATTTTTGTAGAACTCTTCAACATCAGGAAGTAAGAGACGCAGGGTTCTTGAAGAACGAAGGTCAGTCCGGCCGTGTCTAGGAGAATCAGTAGGTTCTTGAAGTCATCCGAGATATCTTCAATGCCATCTGTCACTAATTCAGAGCCGATTCCAAACTTGGAGGAGGGAGGAGCCATCAGCGATTCGGAAATCTTGCGGTGAAGGAAGACGAAGAACAGGAGTCGGGAATACGAAAAGTCGGCGGCTACTCGAGTGAATGAGAAGTGGAAAGGACTTTTTCGTTTTGAATATATATATAAATAATCCTAATTAGGTTTAAAGAGAATTAAGTATAATGGCATACCTGAACAAGGCGGCAATTTGCTGGGTGCGAGTAGAGATTTTGAAAATCCAAAATACTTCCGAATACTCGAGTAGTAGATGACAGCATACACGTGTATTAGGTGTAGTATACTCGAGTAGGCATATCATACACGAGTAATCAATCATACATTACTCGAGTATGTAATCAGCATACACGAGTATTAAGTTCTTAACGAATTTTCATACTCGAGTATAAGAAGTTCATACACGAGTATCTTTTGGATTACTCGAGTATATGAACCTTTTTACTCGAGTATTAGCCGTTTACTCGTGTAAGTGTAGCGATGCTCGAGTCTCTAATACTTGAAGGAATTGCCCTGGTAGATGTCTATTTCCACTGAAAAACTATACCTCTGAGCAGCCAACATTACTGATATCTTCTTAATTTGAGAATCCATCACTGGTCTTCTTTGTTGAGCAGTCCAAGCTCAGTTTTGAAGAACGAGAATTTGGACTCGTCCAGCGGCTTTGTAAAAATATCTGCAACTTGCCTGTCTGTGGAGACATACTGTAGATCTATATCTCCATTTTCCACATGCTCCCGGATGAAATGATAGCGAAGCTCTATATGCTTGGTCCGGCTGTGGGAGACTGGATTGTTGGCTATTGCTATAGCGCTGGAAGAGTCACAGAACAGGGGAATGTTCTGGAACTTTATGTTGTAGTCTTCAAACTGATTCTTGATCCATAAGAGCTGTGCACAACAGCTGCCTGCAGAGATGTACTCTGATTCAGCCGTTGAGATGGCTACACAGTTTTGTTTCTTACTGCTCCAGGAAATGAGTCTCCTTCCGAGAAATTGGCAAGTCCCGGAGGTACTTTTCCTGTCATCTTTGCTACCTGCAAAATCTGCATCTGAAAATCCAATTAGTTCACTATCATTACTTCTTGGGTACCATAAGCCAAGATTTGGTGTACCTTTGAGGTATCTCAAGATTCGCTTTGCAGCGATGTAGTGAGATTCCTTAGAGTTCACCTGAAATCTAGCACATACACATGTTGAGAACATTATATCTGGTCTACTTGCAGTGAGGTAGAGCAAGGACCCAATTATGCTTCTGTACTTGGTTTCATCAAAAGGTTTCCCTTTCTCATCCTTGTCCAGAGACATAGCTGAGGCCATTGGAGTCCTCATAGAGGTTGCATTCTCCATTCCGAATTTCTTAAGTAGCTCTTTGGTGAACTTGGTCTGTGAGATGAAAATCCCATCTTCAGATTGTTTCACCTGAAGCCCTAAGAAATACTTTAGCTCTCCCATACTGCTCATTTCAAACTTCCCTTGCATAAGTTTAGAAAATTTCTTGCAGAGGTTGTTATCCGTAGAGCCGAAAATAATATCGTCGACATAGATCTGCACTAGCAAAATCTTGCCTTTTATTTCCCTAAGAAATAATGTTTTGTCTATCTTTCCTCTTGTGAACTTGTTCTCAAGAAGGAAGCTAGATAGAGTCTCATACCAAGCTCGAGGAGCTTGTTTAAGACCATATAGTGCTTTTTGTAATAAATATACATAATTAGGATAGGTTGAATCAATAAAACCTAGAGGTTGCTCTACGTACACCTCTTCCTTTATGTCACCATTTAGGAAGGCGGACTTAACGTCCATTTGATAGACGGTAAAGCCCTTGAGTGCAGCGAAGGCAAGAAATAACCTGATCGCCTCCAGTCTTGCTACTGGAGCATAAGTCTGGTCGAAGTCGATTCCTTCTTCTTGGCGATATCCCTTGGCGACAAGTCTGGCCTTATTCTTTACGATTATCCCGTCTTCATCCATCTTGTTCCGGTAGACCCATTTTGTCCCAATGACATTCTTACCTTTGGGTCTAGGAACAAGTGTCCAAACCTTGCATCGTTTGAACTGATTCAGTTCTTCTTCCATGGCTAGAATCCAGGATGCATCGGAGTTGGCTTCCTCAAATTTCTTTGGTTCAACCTGTGAGAGAAAACTTAAGTGTAAATTCTCGTTAGTTGTACCTCGACGAGTTCTGACGCCATCCCGAGGATCTCCTATTATTTGGTCAACAGGATGATCCTTCAAGTGTCTGAACTCTAGAGTCCTTGCATCTGGGATCTCTTCCGCCACTGGAATTGCATCTTCAGCTGGGATGTCTTCTTCATCTTGATCATCCACCTCTCCAATGGTGGTTGGAGAGGGGACCTTGATGAATGTCTCATCTTTATCTTCACTAGGTTCATCCAAGCTAAGTTCTTTCAACTTTGTACCTGCATCTACAATAGGCACACTAGACGAGTTGCTTTGCAACAGACTCGTCTCATCAAATACAAGATGTATCGACTCTTCCACCACCAGAGTTTTTCTATTGAATACTCTATAAGCCTTACTATGGCTACTATATCCTACGAAAATACCTTCAAAGCTTTTCTCGCTAAACTTGGTAGAGTGATACTTGCCATTGTTAAGTACGAAGCACTTACAGCCAAAGATTCTAAAGTATGAAATGGTTGGTTGCCTGCCTTTTAGAAGTTCGTAAGGAGTCTTATCATGGTTCTTGTTGATGAGTGCTCGATTTTGCACGTGACAAGCGGTGTTGACGGCTTCAGCCCAGAAATACTCCGGAAGTGAGGCATCACTCAACATAGTCCGACAAGCCTCTATGAGTGTTCTGTTCCTTCTCTCAGCTACTCCATTTTGCTGTGGAGTGCGAGGAGAGGAAAACTTATGAAAGATACCTTGACTTTCACAAAATTCTGTCATGGCTCCAGACTTGAATTCCGTTCCATTATCACTTCTGATTTTGACTACGGAACAGTTGTATTCATTCTGGATCTGCCTCACAAAATTAGTGAAAATACCGAAGGTATCTGACTTGTGTTTCAGAAAGAACACCCACGCAAAGCGCGAGTAATCATCCACAATAACCAACGTATATTCCTTACCTCCCAAACTTCTAACCTGCAGTGGACCAAACAAGTCCATATGGAGAAGCTGCAAACTTCTATTGGAGTCCTTGCCTATTATGCTTTTAAACGAACTTCTTGTTTGCTTGCCTTTGATACAAGCGTGACAAGGACTGTCCGTAACGCACTTGACATTAGGTGCATCACGCACTAAGTTTTGAGAGAATAATTTATTAATTATTTTGAAATTAATATGTGCTAGTCTCTTGTGCCATTGGTCAGCAAGAGATGCACTACTTTTTGCCAAAAGACACACTGGTGTCGAAGAGTCTATACAAATAAAATTCAGAAAGAAAATATTTCTGCTTCGAGTGCCTGATAAAATAGTTTCCATATTGTTAACCGATTTTATCAAACACTTGTCAGCATGAAATTCAACTACGTATCCTTTGTCGCATAGTTGGCTTATGCTGATGAGATTGTGTTCCAATCCTTCAACATAGGCTACATCCGAAAAGGATACGCTACCGTTAGAGATCATACCATAGCCTTTAGTTATTCCTCGATCTGAACCTCCAAAGATGACCTTTGGTCCGTTACAGACTGAGGTGTAATTCTGTAGTAGGCTCCTTGTCCCGGTCATATGCCGAGAACATCCACTGTCCAAGTACCAGATTGGCATTTTGGTGGCCTTTGGACATACCTGCAATTACAATCATTTAGCCTTAGGAACCCAAACAAGTTTGGGTCCTTGGTCTCGAGTTAGAATACTCCCCCTACGAGTATTAGCCTCATGAGTGGTCACTCTCACGTTGCTAACCTTAGGGGTTGCAGCATTTTCAGGATTGAACCAACAATCACTGGCAAAATGACCAATTCTGCCACAGCACCAACAGTTGAACCTGTTGTATCTTTGCCTTGTGTAGTCCTGCTTGACTTTCTGGAATGAAGGTCTGGCAGGAGCTTTACTCTTGGAGGAGGAGACTTCATGATGATGGCAGTTACATGAGGTCTTCTCCTTCATAGGCTTTTCTACAATGGGTTTTACTTTTGGTGTCTTTTTGAAATTGTGACCATGAGCATAAGGTCCATAGCTTTGATGCTGAATCTCCTCATAAGGTGCCTTGAAGACACTCTCGCCAAAGTTACGAGGACGAGTCCAACCTTGGTATCTTGACTTAGGCTTCTCAGGGATCGGCCTAGAAAAGTGTCCGTAGGTGGACTCATAATCGAGTTCGTTCGTGGGAAAGATAACTTTCTTGAACACAACAGGTTCCAAGGGAGCTTTCCCTTTTTCTTCAGCTAGAGCCTTCCGGGCAGCCTTATTCTTTCTCTTGGCCTTGTTTCTCCTAGAGGATTTACTAGAAGAGACAATGTGGCCTAAACCAGCACCCTTGGCCTTAGCAGAGAATTCAGCAACGATTGGAAGAACTGTCTTAGGCTTAGAAAAACTCTCAACAAGCTTCTTTTCAGCCTCGAGTTGTCGTTCCAATTCTTTGATGATTTCCTCTTTAAGGTCGATGTGCTTGAGAGCTTTATTGTATCCCTCCATAGCTGCATTGAGGTTCTCTTGAAGAGAGTTAGTCTTATCGACTTCTTCTCTCAAGCTGCTCTCACTAGCTCGTAGAGAATTTATCTCTTTGGCTTGAGTTTTCATTAATCTACGACATTTTTCGTAAGCGGTGAGTAACTCCTTATACTGACCCATGAGCTCAGATTCATCTTCAGAGGAGTATCCCTCTTGCTCATTGTCATCATCAGAATCAGAGAGAGGAGTGTGAGATTTTACCTCCCCAGTAAACTGGGGGACTTGTTCATCATCCGAATGAGCCATGAGCCCAAAGTAAGCTTCCTCTTCTTCACTCGACTCAGATGAGTCAGAGTCGCTGAGAGTTTTGCTCTTCTTGGCTACTAAGCTTTTCTCTGTCCTCTTCTTGTGGTGTGAGGATTTCTTTTCCTCTCTTCTTCCACCCTCTTTCTTTTTGTGAGGGCAATCGGCGATGACGTGACCTGGCTTATTGCAACAATAACAAATGCTGTCAGTAGAAATCTGTTTGTTCGGTTTAGAATTATACCTATCATGGCTACTTGAGCCTTTCTTCCGATGATCACTGTCATGTCGTGATCTTCTATATGAGGCATCCTTGCCTCTCCATTGCTTCTTCTTGTTCAAAAATTTCTTGAACTGCCTTGAGAGTAGGGAGAACTCTCCATCAGATAGTTCTGAGCCAGATGAGCTGGGCTCAGATGATTCTTCTTCATCAGCCTCAGGAACTGGGGCAGGAGAGCTAGCCTTTATCTTCCTTGAGCTATCTGCCTTTAGAGCGACAGATTTCTCCTTGGATGCAGACCTGCTTGTCTCTTCTTCAGCTTTTCTTGAGTTGATTTGTAGCTCGTAAGACATAAGCTTTCCGAACAGATTTTGCGGGTCCGTCTCAGCTAACCTTCCAAACTCCCGAATGGCACATACCTTATTATCCCATTCCTTGGTTAGGGATCTTAAGAATTTGTCATTGAGTTCCCCGTTGGTGAAGACTCGGCCATAAACTCTTAGGCCGTTCACTATCTTGAAAAAGTTCTCGAATGTGTCAGCTATGGCTTCCTTGTGACCTTGCCAGAAGGCTTCATACTTTTGATTCAGAAGGGATCTCCGATCATCCCTCACTTCTTCAGTGCCTTCCATCAGAGTCACCAGGGATTGCCACATCTCCTTGGCAGACTGGCAATGAATTAGATTCTGCAGCATTGAGTCATCGACTGCACTTGCTATAATATTTTTAGCCTTCTTGTCCAGAGAGACAAGTGCAATCTCATCCTTGTCTAGATCCATCAACTTCTTGGGAACTTGCTTGTTAGGATCTATGGTGGAAGTAGTCATAGGAATGTGGGGACCTTCTTCAACAATCATGAAGATCCGGGGATCTACTGCTTCCATGAAGAACTTTACTCTTTCCTTCCACATAGGAAAGTTGTTCTTGGTGCAGATAGGGAGTTTAGCAAAATCCTTGGTCTTACTCATGCTTGATACTTTGCAGGAAACAACTTAGAAGGATAAGATCAAGGTGTTAACCTTTTAACGATCAACCTCCCTCTGATACCAATTGAGAGGTCTAAGTTGTTAGCCTAAATCACCTAGAGGGGGGTGAATAGGTGAAATGCGTGTCAAAAGCGGAATTAAAAAAATTAACGCAGCGCACATCAAGCAATCACAGAAGAAAAGAAATTTACAGTGGTTCCCCAATCTTGGGTACGTCCACTCTACTCACCGATCTAGCAAATCACTAGACTCGGCTACTCCACTATCTCGGATTGAAAACAATCCTACACCTCGGAACCACGTTCCTACAAATCTCGATCCAACTGGATCTACAAAACTCGGAAGAAAAATCTTCCTACAAATCTCGGAGAAAAAACTCCTACAATGAAATTTTGGTTTGAGAATAAAAATCAACACAACAAATTTCAGATCTGGATCTTTGACAGTCTTCTTCTTTAGGAGCTTTGACTTGATCAGAAAAGGTTGAAGATGACTTGAGAGAAAGATCCACGAATCTGAAAACTAGAACCACCTCGATCGAGAAGATAGATCTGAAATCCTTGAGGCTCGGCGAGATCGAGTGATTCACTCTTGTCTGGATCGCTGGAGAAATAGTCCTTGAAGACGGAGATCGACGATCCAGAATTTCTTCCGTGAACAACGATGGCGGCGGCGGCGTGAGGATTAGGGTTCACGGAATTTTCTCTTTCTTCAAAAGAATATCTCTGTAATCTTGTTAATTAGTCAATTCTGAAATGACCTATTTATAGGTGGACTCCAACGGTCATAATCTTAATTAAGGATGACACGTGGACCAATCAGAAATGACGGATTCAAAATACTTAGCGAATTCGAACTTAGAAGAATTCTGGAATAGGGAACTGCTATACTCGAGTAAGAGAAGATATACTCGAGTATGGGAATTTAGATACTCGAGTGACAAAGAGACATATACTCGAGTATGAGAATAGAAATTTACTTGATAGAGAAATGAACTACTCGAGTATTAGAAGAGATATACTCGAGTATCAGAAAAGATATACTCGAGTATCAGCAAAGATATACTCGAGTATCAGCATATGAATCCGGGAAACATTCACCTATTCGAGTATTAAAATCAACTACTCGAGTATCGAATAATTTACTCGAGTATCAAAATCAATTACTCGAGTATCAACTGCTTACTCGAGTATTAAAACCAACTACTCGAGTATCGAATAAATTACTCGAGTATCAAAATCAATTACTCGAGTATCAATACTTGAACTTGCAGAAAAGAGAAGAAAAGGATCTACTCGAGTATGATATATGATTTACTCGAGTGATTACGTTACTTACTCGAGTATGAAAACACCTTACCCGAGTGACTGACTAACTACTCGAGTATAGAAATATATACACGAGTATTCAGACCCTACTCGAGTAAGTCTAACTGATTACTCGAGTAAGTCTAATTAACTACTCGAGTATGGAAATATATACACGAGTATTAAGTCTGATACTCGAGTATAACAAAGGGGTTACTCGAGTATTTTGGACTTAGAAATTTTTTTGAGGAAATTAGTTCCAATACTTCTGTCCATCAATCCAAGTGCATATAGGAAGTGTATCCCAATTGAGAGGCTATACATGGGCCAACACTTTGGATCACACAATGAGGGATTACATTGTATGGTCCTGTGTTTGGTGACCCATTATAGACTGACATTGGTCTACACTTGGCAATTAGAACCTGCACACATACAACTTAAACACAGCATCAAATACACCTTAATTCATCTTAGTTCAAGGTCTGACCTCCTACAAATCTGAGGTATTATGGAGACAAATCCCAACAACCGAGGAGGAGCGGAAGACCAACCGATTCTATGAGGATCTACGTGGTGACCTACAGCTACTCCTTGATGGGCCTAAGGCGCAGGGCTTCCTAGCCTTGGTCAATTCGGCCCGGTCATTGAAAAAGGTCGTGAAGAAGTGCAAGAGAAGAAGGACCCAGGGTAAAAGATGTCAGAGTTCAAAGTGCTGAATTCAAAGTCGGGTTTCCGCAGATGGAACAAGAAGCTGAAGACTTCAAGCTCAGCCCCTTCGTCTGGTGTGACGGGGGAAACCACAAGTCGAGTCCCAGGATCTTGATACAATTGTGGAAAGATGGGGCATTTTGTATGTGAATGTAGGAGCGGACGTGCAAAGTCCGAGAGGAAGCATGGATCAACTTATGAAGAAAAAGGGAAGGCGGTGGAGTAAACCGCATCCCACCATACTCTAGTCCAGCCTAGAGTATATAATCTTGGTCTGCAAGAGGCCATAAAGCAAGCTGACATGGTGATAGGTATGAGTTAAATTATAGCAGTTTAGATTTATATAGTTGTTATCTTTTTACATGTTCGATTATAAATGGTTGTGCTAGGCTTTGTGTTAATTTTCGATTGCTCGACGAGAGCCCTGTTTGATATGGGAGCTTCGCATTCCTTCTTGTCCGAAAGATATGTATCGTGCATCCGAGTTCCTTCTTCAGTGGAAAAGGACAAGTTGGATGTGTTGTTTCCCAATGGGTTCTCAATGCGCGCAGATAGAATTTGTGTGGTAAAGATACAAATTAGGGATCAAGAGTTTGACTTGCAAGCGTCGGTACTGCCGTTAGTGGAGTTAGACGTAATCTTTGGTGTGGATTGGCTCTCTGAGCAGCAAGCATGCATTGATTGTAACCGAAAGGAAGTTAAGTTTGGACTGAATACTGATTGGGAGACTACGTTTGCGGGAATGAAAGGGTCGAGCAAGATTTTGATGTTAGCTCTTTAGGTGATTAAGGCAAGTCCATCTGAGGCAGAGCTGTTTGTCACATTAGTGTAGGATTCAACGCCTAAACCTAGTCTGGGCAGTATTTCAGTTGTGTCCGAGTATCCTGATGTGTTCCCAGACGATCTCCCTGGAGCCCCTCCACAGCGGGAAATTGATTTTACAATTGAGCTGGTGCCGGGTGCCAAACCAGTGTCACGCTCTCCATATCGGATAGCGCCTAAGGAGATGACGGAGCTGAAGGTGCAACTACAAGAGTTGTTGGAACAAGGGTATGTGCCTCCAAGTTCGTCGCCTTGGAGCGCACCGGTTCTCTTCGTTAAGAAGAAGGATGGGAGCTTGCGACTCTGTTTTGACTATCGGGAGTTGAATAAGCTTACGGAAAAGAATAAGTATCTGATCCAAAGGATTGACGATCTATTTGATTAGTTGGTTGGGTCAACAGTATATTCGAAGTTAGATCTGAAATCCGGATACTACCAATTAAGGATAAGGGAAAGCGACATCCCAAAGACAGCGTTCAACACACAGTTTGGGCATTACGAGTTCACGGTCATGCTATTTGGGTTGACCAATGCACCATCTGTGTTTATGGATCTGATGAACAGGACGTTCAGAGAGTACTTGGACTATTTTGTGATAGTATTTATCGACGATATTTTGGTGTACTCGCAGTGTGAGGATGATCACTACAAGCAGCTGCATATGGTGTTGGAGATATTGAGGAAGAATCAGTTATATGCTAAGTTCTCCAAGTGTGAGTTCTGGTTATCCTCGATAGCGTTCCTTGGTCATATTGTTAGTGGAGAAGGGATAGCGGTGGATTTGGCAAAGATAGTGGCGATACGGGAGTGGCCTGTGTTGACTACAGTGGCGGAAGCTCAGAGCTTTCTGGAGGTTGCTGGCTATTACAGGCGCTTCGTAGAGAACTTCTCACGGATAGCGCTACCACTCACGACGTTGACAAGGAAGGCTCAAAAGTTTGTGTAGTCGCTGGAGTGCGAGCAGGCTTTTGATGAATTGAAGAGACGGTTGACCACGACGCCTATTTTACGTTCGCCGAGTGGGACCGAAGGGTTTGAAATCTATAGTGATGCTTCAGGCAGTGGTTTGGGCTGTGTTTTGCTACAGTGTGGGAGCAATATAGCCTATGGTTCGCGACAATTGAAGGTTCACGAGAGGAACAATCCGGTCCATGAATTGGAATTAGCGGCCGTGATATTTTCTTCTAAGCTGTTGAGGCACTACCTGTAAGGTGTGAAGGTTGATATCTACACCGATCAAAAGAGCCTGAAGTACTTGTTAGATCAGAAGGACCTGAACATGAGGCAGCGGAGGTGGATGGAGTTCCTAGGGAACAACACCTTCAATATACATTATGTGCCTGGGAAAGGAAATGCAGTGGCGGATGCGTTGAGTCGTAGAGCTCCTGCGCAGGCAAACTAGTTGACGGTACATGGTGAGAGTTTTGTCCATGATTTGGAGGCATTGTCGATCTCTTACATTGACAAGAAGACTAGTGCCGAGGCGAAATTGTATTGGACAGAGGTGTAGTATGACCTAGCTGATAGGATTCTGCGGGCTTTGGTTCAAGATAGCAGCATGAAGCAGATCTTAGATGAATCTTTGGATGGGTCAAATTCCCAATTTGCTGTTGAGGATGGGCTGCTGAGGAGGGACGGTCGCCTATGCGTCCCTAGTGCGGATAATCTTCGGGAGGAGTTGATGTACGAGGCTCATCATACCAAGTACTCAATCCACCCAGGGAGCACGAAGATGTATAAATACATGAAGAAGTTGTTCTGGTGGCCAGGATTAAAGAAGGATGTAGCACTTTATGTGGCCAAGTGCCAAACATGTGCCTTGGTGAAGGTGGAGTGCCAGAAGCCCGGAAGTTTCTTGAAGTCCTTGCCTATCCCGGAGTGGAAGTTCGACGACATTTCTATGGATTTTGTGCATGGTTTTCCAAAGTCGCAGAGGGGAAACGAAGCCATCTGGGTGGTCGTTGATAGATTGACAAAAGTGTCGCACTTCATTCCGAATAGGAAGGAAGATCCGGTGGAAAAGTTAGCCAAACTTTATGTGGATAATATAGTACGACTGCATGGTGTGCCCGCAGTATTGTTAGTGACCGAGATGGATGCTTCACGTCAAATGACTGGAGGCTGGTGAATAGATTGTTGGGAACTAAGCTGAGTTTCAGCACAGCCTTTCATCCGCAGACGGATGGCCAGACCGAGAGGGTCAACAGGACGATGGAGGACATGCTCCGCATGTGCGTCTTTGATTTCAGAAAGCAGTGGGAAGACCACCTGTACATGGTGGAGTTTGAATATAACAACAGCTATCAAGCGAGTATTGGAATGATGCCTTTCGAGGCCTTGTATGGGAGAAAGTGTCACATGCCGTTGTCTTGGTTGGAGACATGCGAGTCAAAGTTATACAAATGTCAAGCGGTGGAAGACGCCACTTCAATGATACGTACAATCCAGGAACTGTTGAAGATCGCTCAGGACAGGTAGGAAAAATACTATAACGCCAAGCATAGGAACGTGGTCGGTGTTGACGACTGGGTGTATTTGAAAATCAAGCCATTCAAGGGTGTCTCGCAGGTTTGACGCTTGAAGAAGCTGAGTCTGAGATACCTTGGACCATTTGAGATCCTGGAGCGAGTTGTAAAAGTAGCGTATCGACTAAAGCTGTCAGCAGAATTGAGTGGGCTACACGATATGTTCCACATATCGGTGTTGCGGAAGGCGGTGAAAGAGCCTTCGCAGGTCGTTGCGGTCGATTAAGTGCCGGTTGATAACGGATTGACGACAAAGGTCAAGCCAGTACGCATTGAAGATTTTGAAGTCAAACGACTCCGCAATAAGGAAATTCGAATGGTTAAAGTCTATTGGGATAACTACAGACGTGAGGAGCTTTCATGGAAGCGAGAGCAGACTATGTTGGAGGAATACCCCGAGTTATTCCATTCAGGTAACATTTAAGTTTTGTGTACCTTTACATAATTTCGGGACGAAATTATTTTAAGGGGGAGATTTGTAACGCCCCGAAAATGTAATCGAAACGGTCGCATCCTAAGAAAGTTTTGGTGCCTATATAGGGGAACACGGCTTGGGACATAAGCATGTCCAAGGCCGTGTCTTTCTCTGTGTTGGCCGGCTGTGTCCAGTAAAGGACACAGTAGAAAACATGGTTATGAACAGTAGCGACACGGGCGTGTCAAGCTTGACACGAGCGTGTCCTTACCCGTGTCACCACCTGTATCCACTAAGCGACGTGACAGTTTGCTTGGCGGTTATCTGTGACACGCCCAAAGGTCACGAGCATGTCGGGACCCGACACGGGCGTGTTAGGTTGAGACACGGGCGTGTCTCAACCCGTGTCTTTTTCTGTGCTCAACGATCCTGCCTAGATAGGGTCATACGGCTTGGAACACAGCCATGTGTAAGGAGTGTTCGGCCCAGGATTGAGAGATTTCAGGTGAATCTGAGCCGTTCGTTTTCTTTAAACAAGATCTGACGGCCTAGATGTGTTCCTGCTTTATTAAGGTCGGGAATAGAGGATTAATTCCTCATTATCTCTTAAGCATTCTCTTTCTAAGGAGTTAGAGAGAGGAGAGACTGGTTGAGGAAGGAAGATGAGGAATCTGTCCACCGACGGAGCATCAGAGCACCGAGTCGAGAACCGAGACCGGATCCGCAGAGGAAATTCCCTTGTGAAGCTTTCCATCCAGATAGATTTCTATGGCGCAAAAGCAAACTTCAAGGGTAACGATTCTCTACTTTATCATGTGAAGCTCTCTTTCTTTCTGTATAGGAAACCCGCTACCGCGAGTGTGCGGTGTTCCTTGGGGTAGATGTGAATAGTCCCCCTTGTGTTGCATATAGAGTCCGGAATCAAAGTACGGACATAGGCATTGTGTGTGAAGCCTACCCGGACGTGTTGGTCTGGATCGGTGATGTTGCATATTGTATGGATTGCCAGAGAAGACTCCGTGCTATGTGTTTTTCGAGTTTCTACATGGTAGATTGCATCAGGGATCCTTGGGGATTAACTCCAAGGCGCACCCGGAAAACTGAGCGGAAACGTAGTTCTGCTAACTTGGCAGCCGGGGAGCCAGCCTTGTACATAACTGGGTTATGTGATGATTGGTAATATATTAGGATAGGGAGAAGCTTGGCCCGTACGTACGTCTTAAAGTGACTATGTAGAGTGAGCAACGGGCAAGTGGAAGCGGACCTGGGCTATGCGGTTCGGTGCTAGAGGCCCAAAAGTGGAACTGGCCGTTGGCATAGTCGGGAGTCTTAGACGGTGGTCAGAAAGACTAAAATGCTCACAATGTTGCCATCCCGGGGATGGTGGTGAAGCCACGGAATTAAATGGATTCACCGAAAATATGCCCTGTGTGCACGAGGTGTTTGGCCGTGCGAGCCTATGTTGGATTTCATGTGCTATGGCAGGGCGAATTTTTTTAAAAAATTATTCTCAACAACTATACAAAACACGGGATCAGAAATCCAATGTAAACGCCCTACTAGTTAAGCAAAGGTGAAAACCTAACTCATCACATCTAACCATCAGAAGGGGTTAGAAATTGACCTCTAGAGAACAAGGTCTCTAGGCGGAAGAGGGGACACGACGGAGAAAATGGAAGCGATCCCACAACAATAATGAGGCCGATCGCCTCGCCTCTTGGTTCACCTTGAACCCGAACAGTAACGAATCTCTATTCCATTGACGGGGAATAGAAATACAAGGTTTAGACTTCTCTTCATCGTGCACCGATGACTCCAAGTGGCCGAACCACACTAGTCGTCGGGTAGAGAAAAGGAATGAGGAGAAAACAAAAATCCTATAACCGTTGTGGAGGAGATGTAAAACCCAAGCCTCCATAGAAGCCCGAGAAAGAGACTCCGATGAACACCATAAGAGGAGAGCGGTAGCCACCGGGAAGAAACGGCTCACCGGGAAGAATGCCTAGGAGCGGCGAGCTTGCGGCGTCAGAGAAGGCAGCGGCTCGTCGACCGTCGGAGAGGGCCAAATGCGCGGCGGATCGCAGTGGGGAGCAGCCCAAGAAAAGCACGCGATAGCCGGTCCTTACGGCGTCGGAGGGAGCTGCAGCGCCAAAGACGTGAGAAGAGAAATTGCACCTTGCGGCTAGGGCGTTTTTCTTTTTTGTGTCCGGGGCTTCTCCTCCTTTTTAGGTTTATATATCACGGTTAGGATTTTTTTACTGTTTTTATATGTAACTATCTGATATATCTCTTATATATATAACTCTTATATAGATATATATATATATATATATTACTTATACATATCTCATATACATATATATATATATATATATATATATATATATATATATATATATATATATATATATATATATATATTTATACACAGATATTCAAAACTCCAATTTCTGTGCACCTCTATCAAAATAATTATGACGACTCGCAACGTCATAATTTCTCCGGCTAATAGTCGCACAAAATTCTGTCTAAGCATGTCGAGTCACGACATTAAGCGCTCGCACTTACAATAATATTTAGATTAAACGTTCCACGAAATCAAATACCCAAAGTAAGCCAAACGGATTCTGTTCCCGTTCAGTTGGTGCGGCCTAATAGAGGAACCATGTTGTCAAGGCGATAATATAAAACCTTATATTAAGGACTATAAGTGGCTTTATCACTGCATTATAGTTGCCCCAACATCATAGTAATTAGGTAACGCAATTGATGACCTGTGTCTATATCTTTGTCACATGATATCATAAATATTATGCGAACTGGGACCATGTCAATTTCGCACTATATTTGTCATTCTCGGTCTCATAAGCGATGTGTATTTATAACTACATCAGTTATATTGCATGTTATACAAACTCGCTTTACCAAGGGGCCCGACTATATCATAAACCAAACAAGTTTGGGGACAAACGATATTTCGATATATACATCCCTTACGCGTAAGTATGAACAATGAATCATAGTATTTATCACAATCAGAAGATAGTCTTCAACTATAATCACATTGCTCACACCCACACACTCAATCTACATATCTCATATCTACAATACACAAGAAACGTTGTAAACACTAATGACACTTAACACATTCCACTTAATGTTACAACATAAGATAGGCCAACCTCAATATGTATGAAACCATACGCATACATACTCAAGTGATTAAACGATAACTATTATCAACATTTGTAGAACTACAATGCACTTTAATACACATGACAATCCAAGGTGGTGGTCAATGTCCCTCTTTGACTACCAAGATCGTGAGCACATAAAACTAAGATCATGAGATGGAACTCAAGTGTTCTACAACTCAAGACCAAGGGCATCTTCCTGAGCTATCATGAAGCATCATCATATGATCTAGGGACAAAATAAGATAAGCATTCACCAAAACATGAACTTTAATAAAATTAAAGACAACTTTCAAAACACAAATCCTTCAATCTAAAGTTTCTAATAAAAGAAATACAAAACATAGGAATCCTCTGTCAATAAACATTAAGCCATTCTCCATGGTCTTGCAACCCCATTGACTCGAAATGAATTTCTCCTTTGGCTTTAGACAGAGGCTTGGTGAAGGGATCAGCTGTGTTTCTATTTGTGTCAATCCATAAAAGCGCAATCTTGCCTTCTTCAATGAAGTTGCGTGTGACAAAATACTTCCGATCCATGTATTTTGTCTTATGATGTGATTTCGGCTCCTTGATTTGTGAAATGGAAGCGCTATTATCACAAAACAATCTCAAGGTCCCATCACTAGATGTCACGACTCCTAATTCCTCAAGGAATTTCTTTATCCAGACTGCCTCTTTGCTTGCCTCTGTGGCCGCCATGACTTCTACTGCGGTGGTTGAATCAGCAGTAGTGGATTGTTTCCAATGACGCCAACTCACAACTCCACCATTCAGAAGAAAAATGAACCCAGATTTAGATCTTCTATCGTCCAAATCTGTCATAAAGCTAGCATCCGTGTAACCTTCTACATGGAGCTCTTTATGTCCACCAAATATAAGAAACTTATTCTTAGTTCTTTTAAGGTACCTAAGAATATTCTTGACCGCCGTCCAATGATTTAGACCAGGTGAAGCTTGATATCGACTCGTCATGCTGAGAGCATATGCGACATCTGGTCTCGTACAGATCATGACATACATGATGGAACCTATGGCGGAAGCATAGGGCACATTCATCATGTATTCAATGTCTTTATGTGATGAGGCACATTAAGACTTGCCTAGCTTAGTAGAAGCCTTCATTGGCACATTTCCATTCTTAGAGTTTTCCATATGGAACCTTTCTAAGACTTTGTCAATGTTCATACTTTGACTTAGGCCAATAAGTCTACGTGATCTGTCTCTATATATCTTTATCCCTAATATATATTGGGCTTCACCCATGTCCTTCATTGAAAAGATTGTTTTCAATGAGTTTCTTACTTGTTCCATTAATGATAAGTTGTTGCCCATTAGGAGAATATCGTCAACATATAAGACCAAAAATATAACGTTGCTCCCACTAACCTTCTTGTATACACAAGGTTCTTCCTTTCTTTGAACGAACTCAAGGGTTTTAACTTCTTCATCAAATCGTTTGTTCCAACTCCTTGACGCTTGCTTCAACCCATAAATGGCTCTTTGAAGCTTGCATACATTACCGCTATTATGAGATTCTTCAAAACCTTGAGGCTGTTTCATGAATACATCCTCATCTAGCTTTCCATTTAGAAAGGTCGTTTTGACATCCAATTGCCAAATTTCATAATCATGAAATGCGGCAATCGCCAACATGATCTGAATAGTCTTAAACATAACAACGGGCGAGAAGGTTTCATCATAGTCAATCCCTTGGATTCTACTAAAACCTTTCGCTACAAGTCTTGCCTTGTAGGTTGTCATGCTTCCATTCATGTCCATCTTCCTCTTAAAAATCCATTTACAGGGGATGGATTTCTTTCCATCAGGAAGGTCAACCAAGTTCCATACTTGGTTGTCATACATGGATTGCATCTCAGACTTCATGCCTTCAAGCCATGCTATAGAATCCTTTCTTTCCACTGCTTCTTAATAGGTCAACAGGTCTTCTGTGTCTAGAATAAACACCTCATGAAGACCCATGTATATGTCAGGCTTTTTCCTTTCCCTGATCGACCTTCTAAGCTCCTTTGGTTTGTCTAGCACAATCTGAGATTCTTGAATTTCCTCCACTATTTCTGGTGGAGTCAATTCATGCTCAACACGAGTAAGACTAATAGGTGGTGGTAAAGCAAGATTTTCCTCCGTAATCATTTGCGGAGGTGGAATACTCATGCTCCCACTGACTAAAGGAACTTCTTGTGACTCTTGGTGATCATTTTGAACATTAATGCTCATCTCACGATCACTCTCTTGTAGGTTTTCTTGAGTTTCCTCAAGTGTCACCCTACGGTCACCGCTTTTGATTCTTTCAAGAAACTCTTTCTCTAAGAATGTAGCACCCTTCTTAACAAAAATAGTATTGGTTGATTTATGCCAAAAGCTATACCCTTTTGTTTCTCTTGGGTATCCAATAAAGAAACACTTATCGGCTTTGGGGTCTAGTTTGGATGATTGTATACGTTTGACATATTCCTCACAGCCCCAAATCTTAAAGAAAGAAGTGATGAGTGGTTTTCCAAACCATATCTCATGTTGAGTTTTCTCTACGACTTTAGTTGGAACGAAGTTTAAAGTGTAAGCTGCCGTTAAAAGTGCATGACCCCAAAAATATAAAGGTAGATCGGTTTGACACATCATGGGTCTAACAATGTCTAGCATAGTCCGGTTTCTCCTTTCGGAGACACCATTCCACTGCGGTGTCCCAGGAGGAGTTAGTTGTGGTACAATACCACACTCCTTTAGGCAAGTATTGAACTCATTGCTCAAGTACTCACCTCCACGATCTGTTCTCAAAACTTTGATTCTCTTATCCAGTTGATTTTCCACTTCATTTTTATATTCCTTGAACTTGGCAAGGGATTCACTCTTATGTTTCATAAGATAAACATAGCCATATCGACTATAATCATCTGTAAAAGTGATGAAGTACCTAAAACCATCTATAGCACACACATTCATTGGACCACATACATTAGAGTGTATCAATTCCAATACATTGTTTGCTCTTGCACCTTTCTTTTTAAAAGGTGTCTTGGTCATTTTGCCAGTTAAGCATGATTCGCATATCTCAATTGCATCAGGGTCAAAAGAACCTAAAAGATTAGTCTGATGTAATTTTCTTATGCGTTTTTCATTAATGTGACCAAGACGATAGTGCCATAAGAGAGTCTCATTCAAGTGAGATATTTTGAGTCGTTTGTTATTAATATTTAATACTTATTTATCACCAACAATGTTAAGAAAAGGTGATGAGTAAAGCACGAGATCGGATATCCAAAACACAGGATCGGATATCCAATGTAAACGCCCTACTAGTTGAGCAAAGGTGAAAACCTAACTCATCACAGCAAAGGTGAAAACCTAACTCATCATTGGAACTATTCCCGTTAATTTGGTGCGGCCTAATAGAGGAACAATGTCGTCAATGCGATAATATAACAACTTATATTAAGGACTATAAGTGGCTTTATCACTGCATTATAGTCGCCCAAACATCATAGTAATTACGTAACGCAATTGATGACCTGTATCTATATCTTTGTCACATGATATCATAAATATTGTGCGAACTGGGACCATGTCAATTTCGCACTATATTTGTCATTCTCGGTCTCATAAGCGATGTGTATTTATAACTACATCAGTTATATTGCATGCTATACAAACTCGCTTTACCAAGGGGACCGACTATATCATAAACCAAACAAGTTTGGGTACAAACAATATTTCGATATATACATCCCTTACGAGTAAGTATGAACAACGAATCATAGTATTTATAACCATCAGAAGATAGTCTTCAACTATAATCACATTGCTCACACCGACGCGCTCAATCTACATATCTCATATCTACAATACACAAGACACGTTGTAAACACTAATGACACTTAACACATTCCACTTAATGTTACAACATAAGATAGACCAACCTCAATATGTATGAAACCATAGGCATGCATACTCAAGTAACTAAACGATAACTATTATTAACATTTATAGAACTACAATGTACTTTAATACACATGACAATCCAAGGTGGTGGTCAATGTCCCTCTTTGACTACCAGGATCGTGAGCACATAAAACTAAAATCATGAGATGGAACTCAAGTGTTCTACAGCTCAAGACCAAGGGCATCTTCCTGAGCTATCATGAAGCATCATCATATGATCTAGGGAAAGAATGAGATAAACATTCACCAAAACATGAACTTTAATAAAATTAAAGACAACTTTCAAAACACAAATCCTTCAGCCTACACATATGGCGAAGTATGTTTGCACTTCGTTGCTTAGATGGGCTAATGAAATGCAGGGAAGGAGCACCGCCGTCCCGAGTAAGGGTCGTGGTCGTTTTAATTTGGTCAACTTTAGCTGACCGTTGCTTTGTTTGAAACCATACGGTGGAATGTTGCTTGCAGGTGCTGCGGAGCCAGGTACCGAATAGCGAGCTGAAGCCCATGCTGCTGAGCTGGCCCTCGAAGGCTAAAGCGAATTGTTGTTTTACTTTTGCCATGTGTGGCCGGCCTGCGAGCCGATGTATGTAAAATATTACTTTGTTAAGTGAACTCTTGTAAGGCCATAAGGCCAAGTACTTTCAGTGTATTTTTTATTTCATTCCTATGGTGGTAAGTGGACATTCATGATAGTTGTTATTTAATTATGGGTTCTTTCAATCTGTTTAAAAGCTTCTGCTAGAATGCTATGAGTTAGGGCGAGTAGTTATAGTTGATTTTTGATATTCTTATGTAACCCTTCCGGCTGTCTGTGGTATATGGCGTCGGGTTCCAGCTGGACCTTCTGCTATATGCCATACGACGGATGGGGGTGTTACACCTACATCAAGAAGCTGTTGTTCCCTCAAGTCTCAAATTATTGGTTCTCAAGATTTGAAACTATGCAAAAGGGAATCTGACGACCCAACAAGACAATTGGTTTTTATAAAGTCATCATCTGATACACCTCAGAAGAATTCCTAACTTTGATTATGTTTCTGAAACTTAATGTTATAACTTTCCAAAACTTTTATATCTGCTGAAATTTTAAGTTTCTACCCGATAATTATTTTTTGCTATGTGTTTTTCTTATTTGATAGTATTCTCACCCAAATAGGGGGAGATTGTTAGAACTCCTTATTACTGATTTGGGCTAGGATTACTATCATGATTTTTATTTTGACCCAACTTGTATAGACTAGAGTCATTTTAGAAGGTATTCCAGAAGTGCTCAGTTCGACGAACTCTGAGCTCAGGTCGATGAACTCTGAACTCAGTTCGACTAACTCAGATCTCAAAACTCTGAGCTTAGTTCGACGAACTCTGAGCTCAGTTCGACGAATGCAGAGCTCAGCTTAACAAAAGTTAAATATCAGTTGATAAAAGACCAGTTCGACGAACTCCAAGCCCAGTTCGACAAAATCCTTGCTGAGTTCGACGATCAGACAATTTCTATATCATCAGAAGGAAGAATGATTTAAATTTTTGGTAATTGAAGCTCTGATATTTAATGCTAAATATTCTAATGAATATAGCCGTTTAAGGCAGCATTAAATATGGATTTATCACAGAGTTTTAAAGCTATTTAATTCCAAGGTAGTTATATTCTCAAGGGATTCTTCAGACGTTTCAAGTATCGATTAATTCAAATATTTAAACCCTTCCCTGACAGACTATATATACAAAAGATTGCTGCCTCAAATACAACAACTGACAGATAGAGATGGTGATATTGATACATATATTCTGCTTCAGACTCTTCTAGTGATACATCTTCAATCTGAGAGACATCCTTATCCATATTTATCTGGAATATCCACTAGAGAGAAAAAGCTTACAAGAAGGCCTACACCAGGAAGAAAAGTCTCCTCCCTTGATCACAATCTCTATTTAAATCAGGGGGAGCTTTTTGTAACATCATCCACTAAGTCTTCTTAGAGACTCTTGATATAGAAGACAATATCTAACTTTTTAGTTTGTTCCCAAATTGTGTACATGGTTCTAACTCCCTTCAAAAGTTAACACTTGGTTCATAAGTCGCCTGATCAAAAGACTTAGGTTTGGTCTTTGGGTACCTGGTCAAAATCCCAAAGGGTTGCTAGATCTCCCTTAGAAAATAGATCTTTTGGTGGCAGTGTGTAAGACGCCATTTTTTTTCTTTTTAAACCACCGGGGTCTTATGCCCAGAATTGCCGCTTTGCGGTAGCACCGACACTCGGGAAGGCTGCCACTACAAAACGCCAATTCTGCCGGCTTTTTTGATCACAAAAGAGAGAGAAGTAAGTATAAACTGAATATAATCAAGTCCACAGAATCACATGTAAATGGAAATCACAACAAGTCCATAAAAATAAAGAAAGTAGAGTACTACAAAAGATCAGTACAGATGAAATATAAACGGGCTCAAGCCCGGTACATCAGAGTACTCACTATAAGTCACTCATCGCGGAAGCTATAAGAAAGACTAATCACTCATGGAGCTAGTCACAGGTGCTCCAGAACTAGACTGGACCACATCCATGTGCACCGTACTCTGCTAGTGCTGTTCCCTGGGCTGCTAGTCCCTTTCTCCCATCCAGAGCTCCTGTAATGTTGTGGTTCAAAAACCATTAGTCATAAAGACTAAGTCCTATTGATGGTTAAAACGCGTAGGTTTCTTTTTATTTTATTTTAAGATGAGTGGGATTTTATTTTATAAAGAAAAAGAAGAGCGTTTTTATTTTGTTAGAAACCGAGTTTTAATGAGAGGGAGCCAAGTGCACCTATCGCGTGTAGTACAGGATATTCCGGTGCGGAATATCGGGGTCGAATTGTTCTCGGGGTCGGCTTACCTATTTCTACTCTTTCCCTGAAATACCTATTATTCTACCGATAATATTTTAGTTTGGTTTTATAAAAAGGAAAATGGCATAAAAATTATATAAAATGCATAATAATAATAAAGCGCAAAATAAAGTGCGGAAAAAATGCAGGAAATAAAGTGCGGAAATAAATGAAGTGCAGAAAGCCGATGACCAACTTAGTGCGACGCTATCAAAAAGAGAATTGAACTAAAATAACTTTTAATAAAAAGAGATCTTAATTTTCAAATTAATTAAGGCGGAGACTCGGCCGTGGAGGTTCCTAAGGAATGAGCTCACTTATCTCTAGGACTATCGCTCACCTGAACGCTAAGACTATTCGACCGATCGCTAGACCGACGAAGGATTCCTCTTAACGCCCGCATTACGCTGAGAACCCCGCTATTGGGTGGGGAACCCAATCCGGTAGAGTCACGTGCCTCCTCTCTCGAGGGTTAGCGTGAAGCTCTCTTTAACCAAGGGTGATCGATCCATACGTGCGGCCTCTCGGCGTTGCGTATGGATAACGGAAATAGAGCCCGCACATCGATATGCGGTCCTACGCGTCATTAACCCGGGGCAAACCTTAAGAAATTTAATTAAATAGAAAATAGAACCTTTAATTATTTAAAGCTACTTTATCTGTCCCAATGCTCTTCGATATTGAGGGCTAAGGGCGGTTAGCCACTCATCGGAATGGGGACACTTACACTAGAAAGCAATAAAGAAAGCCGTAAAGAAAGCAGTAAGAAAGCAGTAAGAAAGCTGAAAATTGCAAGTCCTACTCAAACGAGTAGGACTGAAGAAAGCAGTAAATGCAAATCCCGGCTCAAATGAGTGGGCGGGGGTAAATTAATCTCATACACGCACGCACTCTACTTGAAAGTAAAACACACACACACACTCTACATAAAGGTAAACACACACACACACAAAGTTTTCCTACTCAAATGAGTAGGAAGAAAATTAAAGCGATAAAATGACAAGTCCTACTCAAATGAGTAGGCAGGAAAAGAAAGCAATAAAATGACAAGTCCCACTCAAACGAGTGGGCGGGAGATGAAAGCAATGCGCCATTTAACTCTTAACGAGTAGGCGGAAATAAATGCATACGCACACACTCTACAGAAATTGAAATAAAGCTGTAAAACTAACTCATTCACGCACGCACACTTGCAAAAATAAGAAAAAGTAAAATGCTCGAAAAATTAAAACAACTGCATTTCTACCGCTAGAATGCGGTAGAAATGCATAAAAAGAGAAAATAAAAATTAAAGGGACTAAAAAGTTTTGCAAATAAACATAAAATGAAAGTTGGCGAAAAATTAAAACAAGTACTTTTTCATTCGTATAACTCCGTAAAAGTGCGTAAAAAGTGGAAATAAAGTAAAAAGAACGAAAAGTTTAACGTCCTAAAAGGAAAATCTAAGTTAGCGAAAAATGAAAACCACTTTAAAAACGCTTTTACAGGTTTATAGGAATGCATGAAAAGCTAATAAAATCCTAGTCTAATAAAACTAAGGTGCATAAAGAACAAACGGCCGGCATAACGGCTAGAAAATGCGATAAAATCCTAAACTAAGCGAGTTATAAAAGTTATGATATGAAAACATAAAATGAAAAGCACAAACGTAGAACGAAAAATTACTTAAGTTTGACGCATTCAAATGGATTCCAAACAATATAAGGGAGAAAAAAAAACTAACATTGTATTAATGAAAAAGAGGTTACAAGGAAAGCTAAAATAAACATCCTAAACTAAGCTAAGAGAGAGAGAGGGGGATAAATTTCCCTTATATAGCATGGAATCAAAATGGGCAGCACCTCCCCTAGGCAAAGTGGTCATAAAAGGAGACAAGAAAAGCTTCCTGGAAGCTCTTATTTATAGGCAAATTTTCGGGTTGGTCACGCCCTAGGTCACGGGCGTGACAGGGGGGTGTGTCACTACTGTACATGAGCTGATCGGGTGATTTGACTGGGAAGTTGACTTCAGCTGAAAATGTGGCGGTCACGCCCTAGGTCACGGGCGTGATATGTGTCAGTCACGAGCGTGACTAGGGCGTGACGGGGAGCTGGATCTGGGGATTTGACACGAGCTTTGACTTTGGGGCGGTCCACGTAGTGGACACGGGCGTGACACAAATGTCACGGGCGTGTAAGGGGGGCGTGACCGGGACAGCTGGCAGCTCGATGTCGGCAGTGTTGACAGTTGACGAAGCGTTGAGTGTCGATATCGACACGGGCGTGACGAGCTTTGACACGGGCGTGACATGAAGGCGTTGAGTCATTAACAATGAAATCGGTTAGTGTCGACAACCCGCTGGCGTTGAGTGCCTGACACGCCCGTGTCGGGCATGGTCACGAGCGTGACAGGCCAAAAATTCAGTTTTTCTAAAAAAATTCAGAAAACAAAAATAAATTAAGTTAGTATAAAATTTACAAAAAAGAAGCATTTTATTAAAGAAAATAAACTAAAAAAGACAAAAATAAAGTAAAATGACATAATTAAAATACAAAAATATAGGTATATTTACAACTCATCAAATACCCCCATACTTAAGCTTTTGTTATTCCAGAGCAAAAGTTGGAGATGAACCTATAAGGAATAAAAAAGAATCCTAAATTCAACTAACACTTAAGTTAATTGTATGAAAGATCGAAATGAATTTCCGGGGTTTCAGAATTAAATCCTAAATTATGAAAGTATTATAAATAGAGGAACTGTTTCAAAAAATACTTCTAAATGGAAAAAAGAAAGCGAAAATTATTTTTGTTAGTCTAACAAAAATGGATTGGAATTATCAAAAAAACTTTCGCTGAAAAGAAATTAATAGGAAATAATCCAATTTAAAAATTATGCTCTCAAAAAGATTTAAATTAATTCTAGAATCATGAAAATTGGCTAAGTGGATTGACGGTTATGAAGAGGGCTTTGATTTTTGAGGCGAGGTAATTTTTTCTCGAACCTCCACATTTTTTCTTTTTGGATTATTAGGAAAATGAAATCTTATTTTCCTAACATTTTTTTTCTTTCTTCATAAATATAAATAAACCCAATGCATATGTATAGGAGTAATGAATTTTATCCTCTTACTCCGTAGCATATAATCTTTTGAATTAATGGATGCCTATGTTTGCGGGACGAAATCTTATCCCCATTGACATAAGATCTTTTAAGGGTGAGTGGGGAATCATAATGATTAAGGCATGAAAAAAAGGTGGATGGTTTAGTTTCTAAAAGAAAGCTAGAGTTTAATAAAAAATTTCGAGAGCAACCTTTTTAATTTGAACGTTCCTACGTTTCTAAAAGCATAAGTAGAAATAATGTAAAATCCATAAATGTTATTTTCTAACATAAAAATGTGCTTTTATTCAAAAAATTAGAAGTGATAGTGAGAAAAACAAGTTCCCTATAATAAGAAAAAGCCATAAAAAATTCTTTAAAATCTTAACCCCAGAAATCTAAGTTATCGAGCTACAATTAATAAACGAATAGTAAATAAAGAATTAATTAAAATTCACTTATAAATAAACTCGAAACGATTATTTTGGAGAGCAAAGAGGTTAAGAAATAAGGGATTCGAATTATTTAATTCAAGAAATTTTTTTTTATTGATTTTTGTGAGTTTGTCTAATTTTTTTCATATTTTTGGGGTTATTATCATTTTTTTGGAATTTTTTAAAGGTTATGCAAATTTTTTTGAGTTTTCTGAGTTATACAGATTTTTTTGAATTTTTGGATTTACAGAAATTTTTACAAGAAAAGAGAGAGAATTTTTACAAGATAGGAAAGAGAAGTGGAAAGAGACGAGAATATTTACAAAATATTTACAAAGAAGAAAAAGAATCGCCCGCGAACAGACTCTTATCTGTGGTTGGTTCGATGAGTCGAACGTCGCGGAGCGATGTTTCATTTTTTTTGAAATTTTTTTATTATTATTATAATTATTAAAGCATGAAAATATTTTTTGAAGTTTTGCAATTTTTTTTGGAAATTTTTTTATTAAGTGCAGGAAATAAAAAGATAGAAAATAGGAAACACCCCAATACTTAAGTCTAACATTGTCCCCAATGTTGCACTAAGTATGAGGAACGAGATATATATATAAATAAATATGTACAAAAAAAAGTAAAAACAGGGGTTTAGAAATCTTCCCTAAACCGCGTTCGGGGAAGCCCGTTAAATTAAGACCTGCAAAAGTTAAAGTAAAAGCAGAAAAAATAAAACAGAAAAAAGAAAAATATAAGTTCGGCGAAAAGTGTGCGGGTGATAGGGGGCGCGAGGGGTAAGTGAGTGTGATAAATGTGTGACGGATACGCGATCCTCTAGCGCTCACAATTGTGAAGCGCGCCGAAACGACAAAATAGATATATAAATAATAAAAAAAATTTTTTGTGTTTAATATATTTTTTCTTAGTTTTATTTATTTTTGTTTAGAATTTTAAGTTTATGTCCTTTTTTGTGTTTTTATTGTTGAAAAAAAATGAAAAATAAGTTAAAGGAAAATAAAATAAAAATGAAAGATATGTTTTTTTTTTAATTTTTAAATTTTTAATGAAAAAATAAAAAAATAAAAAAAATTCATCACTTTTTTGATTTTTAGGTTTTTTTCTTTTTCTTATTTATTCATTTTTTTAATTTTATAAGTTTTATAAGTTTTTAAGTTTTTAGTTTTTTTTTTTAGTTTTTTAGTTTTCTAGTTTTCTGTTTTTTTTAGTTTTAAAGTTTTTAAATTTTTTATTTTTAGATTTTTTTATAGTATTTATTATTATTATTATTGATATTATTATTATTATAATAAATATAATTTTTTGGTGATCATTTTGTTATTTTATATATATATAGAGAAATAAAGGGTAAAATTAATAGGTTTCAGGAATTCAAAATAGTAAAACGATAATTTTCCCCGGCAACGGCGTCAAAAACTTGATGGTTAAGACGCGTAGGTTTCTTTTTATTTTATTTTAAGATGAGTGGGATTTTATTTTATAAAGAAAAAGAAGAGCGTTTTTATTTTGTTAGAAACCGAGTTTTAACGAGAGGGAGGCAAGTGCACCTATCGCGTGTAGTACAGGATATTCCGGTGCGGAATATCAGGGTCGTATTGTTCTCAGGGTCGGCTTACCTATTTCTACTCTTTCCCTGAAATACCTATTATTCTACCGATAATATTTTAGTTTGGTTTTATAAAAAGGAAAATGTCATAAAAATTATATAAAATGCATAATAATAATAAAGCGCAAAATAAAGTGCGGAAAAAATGCAGGAAATAAAGTGCGGAAATAAATGAAGTGCAGAAAGCCGATGACCAACTTAGCGCGACGCTATCAAAAAGAGAATTGAACTAAAATAACTTTTAATAAAAAGAGATCCTAATTTTCAAATTAATTAAGGCGGAGACTCGGCCGTGGAGGTTCCTAAGGAATGAGCTCACTTATCTCTAGGACTATCGCTCACCTGAACGCTAAGACTATTCGACCGATCGCTAGACCGACGAAGGATTCCTCTTAACGCCCGCATTACGCTGAGAACCCCGCTATTGGGTGGGGAACCCAATACGGTAGAGTCACGCGCCTCCTCTCTCGAGGGTTAGCGCGAAGCTCTCTTTACCCAAGGGTGATCGATCCCTACGTGCGGCCTCTCGGCATTGCGTATGGATAACGGAAATAGAGCCCGCACATCGATATGCGGTCCTACGCGTCATTAACCCGAGGCAAACCTTAAGAAATTTAATTAAATAGAAAACAGGACCTTTAATTATTTAAAGCTACTTTATCTGTCCCAATGCTCTTCGATATTGAGGGCTAAGGGCGGTTAGCCACTCATCGGAATGGGGACACTTACACTAGAAAGCAATAAAGAAAGCCGTAAAGAAAGCAGTAAGAAAGCAGTAAGAAAGCTGAAAATTGCAAGTCCTACTCAAACGAGTAGGACTGAAGAAAGCAGTAAATGCAAATCCCGACTCAAATGAGTGGGTGGGGGTAAATTAATCTCATACACGCATGCACTCTACTTGAAAGTAAACACACACACACACACACACACTTTACATAAAAGTAAACACACACACACACAAAGTTTTCCTACTCAAATGAGTAGGAAGAAAATTAAAGCGATAAAATGACAAGTCCTACTCAAACGAGTAGGCGGGAAAAGAAAGCAATAAAATGACAAGTCCCACTCAAACGAGTGGGCGGGAGATGAAAGCAATGCGCCATTTAACTCTTAACGAGTAGGCGGAAATAAATGCATACGCACACACTCTACAGAAGTTGAAATAAAGCTGTAAAACTAACTCATACACGCACACACACTTGCAAAAATGAGAAAAAGTAAAATGCTCGAAAAATTAAAACAACTGCATTTCTACCGCTAGAATGCGGTAGAAATGCATAAAAAGAGAAAATAAAAATTAAAGGGACTAAAAAGTTTTGCAAATAAACATAAAATGAAAGTTGGCGAAAAATTAAAACAAGTACTTTTTCATTCGTATAACTCCGTAAAAGTGCGTAAAAAGTGGAAAAAAAGTAAAAAGAACGAAAAGTTTAACGTCCTAAAAGGAAAATTTAAGTTAGCGAAAAATGAAAACCACTTTAAAAACGCTTTTACAGGTTTATAGGAATGCATGAAAAACTAATAAAATCCTAGTCTAATAAAACTAAGGTGCATAAAGAACAAACGGCAGACATAACGGCTAGAAAATGCGATAAAATCCTAAACTAAGCGAGTTATAAAAGTTATGATATGAAAACATAAAATGAAAAGCACAAACGTAGAACGAAAAATTACTTAAGTTCGACGCATTCAAATGGATTCCAAACAATATAAGGGATAAAAAAAACTAACATTGTATTAGTGAAAAAGAGGTTACAAGGAAAGCTAAAACAAACATCCTAAACTAAGCTAAGAGAGAGAGGGGGATAAATTTCCCTTACATAGCATGGAATCAAAATGGGCAGCACCTCCCCTAGGCAAAGTGGTCAAAAAAGGAGACAAGAAAAGCTTCCTGGAAGCTCTTATTTATAGACAAATTTTCGGGTTGGTCACGCCCTAGGTCACGGGCGTGACAGGGGGGGCGTGTCACTACTGTACAAGAGCTGATCGGGTGATTTGACTGGGAAGTTGACTTCGGCTGAAAACGTGGCGGTCACGCCCTAGGTCACGGGCGTGACATGTGTCAGTCACGGGCGTGACTAGGGCGTGACGGGGAGCTGGATCTGGGGATTTGACGCGAGCTTTGACTTCAGGGCGGTCCACGTAGCGGACACGGGCGTGACACAAATGTCACGGGCGTGTAAGGGGGGCGTGACCCGGACAGCTGGCAGCTCAATGTCGGCAGTGTTGATAGTTGACGAAGCGTTGAGTGCCGAGATCGACACGGGCATGACGAGCTTTGACACGGGCGTAACATGAAGGCGTTGAGTCATTAATAGTGAAATCGGTTAGTGTCGACAACCCGCTAGCGTTGAGTGCCTGACACGCCCGTGTCGGGCATGGTCACGGGCGTGACAGGCCAAAAATTCAGTTTTTCTGAAAAATTTCAGAAAACAAAAATAAATTAAGTTAGTATAAAATTTACAAAAAAGAAGCATTTTATTAAAGAAAATAAACTAAAAAAGACAAAAATAAAGTAAAATGACATAATTAAAATACAAAAATATAGGTATATTTACAACTCATCACCTATCATCCTCTACCCCTCCCCCCATGGCTCCTAAGAACCGAGCGGAGAGGAGGAAAGGTAAGCTATAATGGTGGAGAATAAGCAAGGCGGGTGACAGCAAAACTAGTCTAGCGGTAAAAATATTGTATAAGCAGCTAAGTATGAAAGGTACATCTAGCATTTCTACAATTGTGAGCAGTAAATTAAACATGTAGTAAATCAATATATATATATGAAAGGACAAGTAGAAATTAAATATGTAACCTTAACTTTTATGAATGCACAAACTTATAAGTTAAGGGGTCTTCTGCAAGGCTCCCATCGTATAAAAAGTCACTTACCGATTTATACGTTGGGGTGTCGGTGTATGCAAATATGAGTGTACTGATATGCTATGCCATAATTAATGCAAGTGCAACTCACGCACACGACTCTATGCGTACATACCTTTAGTTCCCCTGTTCGGGCAGCTAGCTTCACACCCAGGAACCTCCGTAGTGGCAAACAAAGACAGTGAGTTGGGCCCCCCACTCCTAGGCGAGTATCCACACTTCCGGGCCTAACACTTCCGTACGCCCCTAGAAGAACACAACCTAGAGTATCCGCGTACTAGTGCTGGCTACATCCACCAGACTATCTTTGGCTAAGTGTCCTACACCGCCGAGTCAACGTACCGACGCCGGTGTGAACGACTGTCAAATAACGAAGACCCACCACCTTATTCTGTATTCAAACCCTCGAGCACCCAGCTCCCCGGACTGTCCCGTCCGTGCATCTACCTTTCGAAGGTACCGTCTGGATGGAAATCAAACCAACCTATTCAACCTCCCTAGCTACCGAGGTGTGTGAATGTGAAACCCTAGTTATACTAGTTGCTCTTTTAGTTTATTATTCTTACGGTTTATGTTAGCCCAGGACTGACCCCGGCATACCCCATGAAGGGCTCTCAAAGGGCACTAGGAACTATGATGGTAGCTGAAGCCAACCGTTCCCTTTCGCAAGGCACTTAGTATTATTGGTTTATACCCAATTACCCGATCCCTTTTTATGTTATACTTGATCTAACCCTAGTGTGTTTTTGCCCTTCCTCACCTCAGGAAAGATGACCTTTCATCGATCCCGAGCACCACTTAACACGAACCAGACTTCTCTTTACTCATTGTGACTCCTCATACCACTTAACAACCCATTTCAAATCCCATGAACTATCAATCTCATCCTCTATTTTCAATGCACAGGCTCTCACTACTTACGCTGTTTTACGCTATGCAGACAACCCTATACTATATGATGATCACGATGGGAGGTCCCTCAAGTTCTCATCCAAAAGCCTTAAATTATTTACTGGAGATCTATCATAATATAACTAGCTTAAATCAAGAAAATTATAAATTTCCTAATTAATCTGATATTTAATTAATTTTCTCAAACGATTAGCCATGGGTAATTTTAAACATGAACTACAAGATTTTCTCAAGTAATTGCCACCCAAAAATTATGACCACTAAATAACAGAGAGATATCAATAAATACTAATTTCCATGATTTTATAGAAAATATTTAGCCTCTAATTGATTTATCTAACATAATTCCATTAATCATATTTAAAGAAGGAAGTACTAAAATTATTCATCAGAAAATTGTAGAAAAATTACTGAACCTTAATAATGTACAAAAATAACCATTGCACAAAAATCATAATTTTTCTGACTTACTAGACACCAAAATAAAGTCAATTAAGTTTTCATGGGAAATAATACTTAGTGAAGAAACCCCTATAAATACACTTCCCACAATTTCATAAAACTTCACAGAGCTTTATAACATCATAAAAGGTCCTCTGACTAAATTCCATAAGATTGCAGTGAGTGGTTAATTCATAAGAAATTTCTAAGTTGAAAGTACAATTTGATGGTTTGTACATGAAGTACTATATTCATTGATCTATAATTCATAACAAAATTATCAAAATATGAATATCACTATGACAACACTCCTGCCAAAGTTTGACTGAGAATCAAGGTCATATGACCCACAATAAAATTTCTAGGGTGTAAATACCTAATTACTTATTAAGTGGTTTATGTGGGGTATTTGTGTCCAAGCACTACCCATTCATTTCCTAGGGCATCTAACCATCCTACAAGTATTTATTCTAAGTACCAAGTCCATACAAGGACATAACACCCTATGTCCTTCACAAGATACCCAAAACCATCCTTAGGGTTAGGTCTTGGATTCTAGGTCAAATCTACCCCAATCCACCCCATCTTCCATGGGAGGGTGCTAGAAATCATTCCTAGTCAGTGGTCAAAATCTCAGCCTCTGTTGAGGTGATTTGACCACCAAAATCACAAAGTGCACTTTTGACCTAAAAACCCCTTAATAGGGCAAAGCTTAGGTTTGTTCATTTCCAATCTAAAACATCTCCAAATGAGACAAAAAATTATATAGATCCTCATGATGAACCCAGGGACCGCTCACCAAAATTTGGGAGGGTTTGGAAGTCATTAGGCCATGTAATTAATTTATCATATGATTATTAAATAATTACAAAAAGCTATAGGAAAAGTGTCTCCAAAAATTTCCATTTTTGGAAAGGACCTAGATATATGTTAGTGGGATTCCTTATCCAAATTTCAGGTCTTTTCAACAAGGGATGAAGTGGGGGCACACAATTTAATCTCTGCCTAGCTCTTGGTGTAGACCCCACCAAAAGGGGTGCCCTGGTCAAACCAGTTGACCAAATTGACCCAAATTAATTTTAAAATAAAGTACACCCATAGGGCTACAAATTATATGTTGCCTATTTTCTCATATAGAGCCTCTAAGTATTTTTCATTAATTTTCTAATGTGACTATTGTAATAATACAGAAAATCATTTTTAAAGAAAAGGATTTGAATGATCAGCACAGATCTTGATGCAAGATCCGACGATATCTGGATCGTCTTCTTCCTCCAGCCGAGGGCCATGATTGGCCGAACTTGGAGCTTATTCCAAATGTTGCCGCCGGCCATCCAGCCTCCTCCCTGGACGAACACCGCCACCACCACCTCCTTTGAGGTGGTGGCCATCGCCGGGCGGCGGTGCGGCCGCCGGAGAGGTGTTTTCCGGCGAATCCGAGAGCTACATTTTTGCGGGAAAAACTAGGAAGAGAAGCTATTCCCGATCAGACTCAGTTGAGCCCGATTCTTAACTCTAAAGAATTCTAAGATCTACCCGTAGAGAGAGGAGGGGAGGACCTTGTTCGCCGTCTGTAGGCATGCAGATCGACCGAAAGCCATTAGCAGTGAAGGTGTCACCGACGCTCTTCAACAACACATAGAAAACTCTCGTCTCCTTCGGGTAAAGTGTGGAAATGAAGGCTTGGAGTATTGTGAAGCTTATAAATTAGTAAAATGAGGGAGGGGAGGGGTCTAACTGATGGTGGCCATTAATGGTCCTTTATGGTAATTTCAGCCATGGTGGTGGGGGGATGAATATAGCTCAATCCAGCTAACTAACGGCTGGAAACTCCTACTCTTCCCTAGAGGAGTTCAATCCAGCCATAAAAGAGGAGGGGAAGGAGGCCAAGGCATCAAGTGCCATTACTGGCCATGAAAGCCGGTTCTCGGCCATGGCTGAAGCCTTCTTCATTTTAGTAACCGCCGGCCACATGGCCTACCTCCATTTGACCGGTCAATATTTTTAAATAAGACTTAATTAGGTGTTAATAGAGGAACGACTAATTTAAGACATCCTGGCCCGCTTCCTGAAATGGTCTGGTTCAGCTGAACCAGCAAACAAACCAAAAGCGCCAGAAAAATTCTAAGTAAAATGGCGTTGAGTGAGCTCAGCTCACTCAACGCCATCCAGCCTACGGCGTTGAGTGAGCTCAGCTCACTCAACACCATACAACCTAAACAAGATTGCATTGAGTGCAGTCAGCGCACTCAACGCCGTTCAGCTTATGGCGTTGAGTGCACTTGATGCACTCAACGCCACTCATCCCAAGTAAGATGGCGTTAAGTGCAATCAGTGCACTCAATGCCATTCAGCTTTTGGCGTTGAGTGCACTCGACGCACTCAACGCCATCCAGCCTAAGAAAGATGGCATTGAGTGCAGTCAGTGCACTCAATGCCGTTCATCTTATTGCATTGAGTGCACTCGACACACTCAACGCCATCCAGCCTAAGTAAGATGGAGTTTAGTGCAGTCAGTGCACTCAACTCCGTTCAGCTTATGGCATTGTGTGCACTCGACGCACTCAACGCCATCCATCCTTTGGTGTTGAGTGCACTCGACCCACTCAACGCTATACGACCTATGACGTTGAGTGCACTCGATGCACTCAACGCCCAAGCCCAAATCCTGTTTTAAGTAAATTTCTAACCTACTATTTGCAGACCAAGGTGATTTTCACCTTGAGCCTGGGTCACTTGGCCTCCTTGGGCTTCCTAGGGTTTTGTCATGACTTGGTCATGACAAAACCTCTCCTAGGAGTCTGATCGGAAATGGGATGTTACAAATCCCAATATACAAAAATAAAAATTTCGTCCTCGAAATTAAGGTTAAGCCTACGAGGGTTTCTACTAGAATAGAAGAAATTGTAACATCCCTACGGTTTAAGGTATACCTGACTCGAAGAGTTCCAGATACATTTGCTACATCAAGTCCCGTGTCTCCCATGTATGCTCCTCCTGCCCATGATTTCTCCACAGAACTTTGACTAACGGATCCTTCTTACGTCGCAAGACCCGCACTGCCGTATCATCGATCCTGATCGGCTCCAAGTTGACTGATCGATCCGAGGCCACCGGGCCGTCTGCTGTGGAAATCAGTTGTTGAGGGCGTAGCATAGCTCTCCGTAGTGAGGAGACGTAGAAGATGTCATGCAATCCCGCTAACTCTTGCAGTAGCTCCAGTCTATAAGCCAAGGGGCCGATCCGCTCCAGGATCCTGTAAGGCCCCATATACCTACGACTGAGCTTCTTTCTCCAGCGAACCCGCGAGACTCCATGTATCGGCCGTAACTTCAAGAAAACTCGGTCCCCCACCTGGAACTCCACCCGACGATGCCTCGCATCGTAATATTTGGCCTGCCTGCTCTGGGCTTCTAACATCCTGTCCCGGATCAATCTAATCTGAGCATCAGTATCCCCCACAAAATCTGAGACTAGTGTCTGCGGATCCTCATCCTGAACCCATGATAGTGAGGTCCTGCACCTCCGTCCATACAACACCTCGTATGGAGCCATGCCTATGTTGGACTGATGGGCGTTGTTGTACGAAAACACGACCAGCGGTAACAATCTTTCCCAAGGCTCGCCGCGATCCAAAATACACAGACGCAAAAGATCTTCCAATGTACGATTGGTGCGCTCCGTCTGCCCATTGGTATGAGGATAAAAGTCCATGCTGAATGTCAACCGTGAACCCAGATAAGCCTTAACTGACCTCCACTCCCTGGATGTAAACCGCCCATCCCAATCCGAAACGATAGTCTTGGGCACCCCATGATAATGCGCAAACTGCTCAATGAACCTCCGTACTAATACACCAACCGGAGCGTCCTTCGCCACTAGAATGAATCTGGCCACCTTTGTTAGCCTGTTGAAAGTCCACCTAGTGTCAACTATGTTCACCTATGGGGGGGGGGGAATAGGTGTCTTTGCAGCGTACTTGCGGAATTAGAAATTTACCTGCACAATAAAATAAAACAACCAAGCACACACAGTACACAGGCAAATTATAGTGGTTCCCCGATTTGGGTACGTCCACTTTCCCCCTTCGACCTATCTCCCAACACGGGACGACTCGGTCACTTCACCAACAGGATTGAAATCCAATCCTTGCACTCACGGAAGGAACCCTTCCACACGTAGGAGTCAACACTCCCACAATCCAGGTTGCACCCAACCCTTACAACTAGGGACCAATCGGTCCGTTACAAGGAAATTAACAACTAGCTTGTAAGAAATACAAACGACGTTCGGAGAGAAGGTGACCCTCTTCGTTTGACGACGTGCTCTTGAAGTCAACGAAGAGTGCACAGCCCTAGATCTCACTTGGAGTGAATCTTTCCCGAGACCGGCTGCGGCTTGAGGCGGCGGCAAGGTTCTCGGAATCAGCAGCGGCGACGGAGAGCAGCAGCAGTGCCAACTTGATTCAAACTTCGTAGCGAAGGAAGCAAGATCTTCCAACGGTCACACAAGGATCGATCGTCTCGATCGATTCGGAAGGGGAAAGATTTTCCCGATCAACGAATCAAGAGACAAGGGATCTCTCGTTAGACGCGTGAGACGCTATGCTAGCCTAAGCTTCTGTCACCGGGAGATCAGGAAGAATCCACGATCAGCGGCGGTGACCACCTTCACGAGCGGCGACGGCGGCGGACGACAATCTGCGATCCGCTAGGTCAAGACGGTGGCTATCCTTTTTGAAGTCCCGTGTGTGTATGTTTACTGTTCACAAATACAGTGTATATATACCTTAGGTCAAGAAGATGACCGTTGTGGGTCCCACCAAAGTAAGGACCAAGGTCCAGTACAAACAGCTGCAGATAACTTGGACCGGTCCAGAACTTTCAGAAAAATTGCCAAGTCAAATTCGGCGAGAATCATAGGTGATTCTCGCCGAATAGGCGAGAATCACTTATGAATCTCGCCGACTTCTACTTAGCCGAAATCTGACTGCACAGAAACAGAAGCCGGGGAGAATCGGTGGGAGTCACTTTTGATTCTCACCGAATCGTCAAGAATGCAAGGTCATTCTCGACGAATCGGCGAGAATCATAAGTAATTCTCGACGATTCTGCCTTAGAAAATTTCCCTGTCTGAGTCGAAGCTGCCGGCTTCAACCGGCGAGAATCAGCTAGTGATTCTCGATGACTCGGCGAGAATCCCTAGTGATTCTCGCCGAATCGGCGAGAATCACTTAGTGATTCTCGTCGATTTGTACTTAGGCTGTTTCTCCTCTTTCTCCCCTTGAGCTGGTCTTTGGCCCATCCTTGCTCCTTGTCTGCTCTTGCTTTATCCTAGCCCTGTACTTGAAATTAAGTACACCTCAATAGAGAGAGTACACGTAGGCCAACACACTGATCTGCTCAACGAGGGATTACGTTGCACAGATCCGCGTATATTGACCCACTGCACCCTGACATTGGTGTGTACTTAGCATGGAATATCTGCAAGTACAACTAGAGAATAATTCATCAAATACATTGTGGATTCATCTTAGCTTGACAGGTGGCTTCCTCAAATCCAGGTAATTGTGGATACAGTACCCAACAATCTCCCCCTATTTGACGAAGCCAAAATCCTACTTGCTAAGATGAATACCACCACCCACAGAATAATTAAAACTTTAAGACAATAAGAACAGACAAAATAATACTTGAGTCACAACATGTCATCACATATATATATTTATATAAAACCACAATACTTGTTCGTAAGACAATATAACAACAAAGATGTGCAGTGAGGGACAAAAAGGTCCTAAGCCTATTTTTCCTTAGCAAGATCATCCTTGAGCTTCTGGGCCAGGAATTTCTTGCTCTGTCTTTCGAAATATTCTTTGGGCTTAGGATGATATTTGGGAGGAGGAACTTTATCTGTCACTGTATTATTTCTGAAAAATAAGTTGCGTTTGGCTTCAAATTCTTTGTGCCTCTCCCATTCGTATTGACTGTATACCTCACTTCGTTTTATGTGCCCCTTCTGCTGTAACAAGAATGTGTCCAAGATGATACTGTTTGATACAGGACTCCATTTTTCATTTCTCACATCCTCCTCCGTCAATCGGGTCCTCTTTTCAGCTGGTGTTTCTCTTGAGGTTCCCTCTTGGATCTGCCTTTTTCCTTTGGCTTTAGCTAAGGCATCTTGATCAAACCAAGTTCTGCGTTCAGCCCTTTCAGCAGCTTTCTTCATCTCAGCTTCGCTCAACAGAACAGCCTCTGCACTTGCCCCTTCATCATCCACAGTATTGTGCTCAGTGGTTTCATGTACAGGATTAACCTCAGGTATATTATTGCCTAAAGCTTGGTTAAGCAACCACTGGCAACTGTCATATACAAAAACATTTGACTGATCGAAGTTTTCAATGATGATGTGCTGAAGCCCTTCCATCTTAGTAGTATATTCCTGCTCCCCCTTTTTGGCTTCGAGTGCTATGGAGTTTGCATAGGAGTGCAGGTACTCATCTATATGCTTCAGAGATTTGGAGAATTCAGTCAGCAGGGCTTGTTGATTTTGATTGAGGAGCACCATGTTGGCATCAAATTTCTGTATGCTATTTGCCACAACATGTGCATTACTATTGACCACTCCCAGGTCATCAGTATTCTTTTTGAGTCCTTGCATGAGAAGAGTTACTGCTGTGCCTGCCTCTGTATACTTGTCATCAAATTTCTTCTCCATCACATCTAACTTATGGTTGATCTGCACAATGTTCTTGAGCATGAGGTCCTCAGATTCTTGTAGTCTCTTTAGCACCGATTTGTGGGACTTCTTAAACGATCTCTTGACCTCATCTAGGATCCCTTGGACAATATTTACAGTGTGATTTGCTAAGTTATCTTGAAGTGGAGGAGCTGCAGGCATACCTTGGTTAGCCTCCCCCTCAGAAGCACTGGGAGAGCTGGATAGTAGGATGGACTCCACAGGGGGAACAAAGGATTGCTCCCCCTCCATTCTTGCATCTAATTGCTTAGGAGCTTGTTCCTCAGACGGAACCTCAGCATCCTCCTGAGAATCTGCTGCTTTCTCGTTCTCAGGTACTTCTTCCTCTATCTCTGTCTCCAAATGATCACCATTATCATCAGAGATGTGCACATCTTTTTCTACTTCTTCCTCTTCCTCCTCATCAGTTTCAGCCTCCTCACCATCTGCCACTTCTTCTGCTTCTTCCTCTTCCTCCTCATCATCCTCAGCCTCCGCATCATCTGCCACTTCTTTTGCCACCATTTTCACAGCATCTTGAGCTATCAGAGAAATATCAGACAGAATGTTTGCAGAATCGGTTACAGGCTCCCCCTCAGTTCCTGCAATCAGGGCGTCAGGAACTTCACTGGGGGCTGCCAAGAAATCTGCTGAAGTTCTGTTGTCCTCGGCAGGAGATTCTTCTTGTTCAACTACCACTGCAGCTCACCCTATGACTCGCTCCCATCTGTCAAAGACGCTGGAGTCCATTTTCTTCAAATAATGCAAGGGAACTCCTTTGCTCATGTCGAACTTATCTCCGTTCAACTGATTGAGAAATAGACTGATGATTCGTCCAAAGCTTGGAGATCTGAGGGTGTCCTTGATCTTCTCGAAAAGCATGGCCCCCCAGTTGAATCTCTTTCGGCAGACAATCACCACAAGAATCTTGAACATGTCGGCTGAAATGTGGTCGTGTGAGCCTGGTTTGCATATCAGTACCTTCCCAATGATGTCGGACAAGAGTTTCCCCTCCTCATTCATTTCTTTTCTTTTTATAGATCTGGTGCCCCTTGCTAGCCCACAGAATAATAGGGTCCTGGCTCTATCATGTTCCTCCAGATAATCCTCGTGCTCAGAACTGGAAAGCTGCAAGCATTGAGTCAGTGTCCTGGCAGACATCTTGATCCGTGCACCGACAACCTTACTCTTGATGATAGAGTCTTCATTCCGAAGTTTGGCGGTTGCAAAGAACTCCATCACTTCTTTATCCAGAATTTTGCAGGGATGCTCCAGTACAAACGTGAGTCCAGCCTCTTCCAACATGATGATGATGTTTCTGAACTCATCCGAGGCGTGTGAGAACCCGGTTCGAACTAATTCACAGCCAGTGACCAGCCCAGCGGTGGTCCTTGGAGCCATAGCAAACTAGGAAGAAGGGGAATATCAAGTTCCAATTCTAAGGATCGACGAAACTAAGAGGTTGAGAGTAATGTCTATACTAATGCGCAAGGCACGGTTGGGATAAGAGAGGCATTACCTTAGGAGGAGACGCAGTGAGGGTTCCGGCACCACGTTGCGTAAGATGCGGCGAGCCGAGTCGAGGCCAAGCGAGGGCGTGACTCCGGCTGTAAGAGGTCTTCCGGAGGGTTGTTAGGTCACGATGAAGCCGAAGTCGAAGAACCTAGTAGCGGGAGAGCTTCGGGAAATGAAGAGTCGGAAAGGAACTTGGAATCGGGAAGTGATGAGCTTCGGCGAGTATTGGGAGGTGCTGGGACACTGCTTCGGGAAAGCTTTGAAACCAGGTCGGCGGGATGACGGGAAGTAGAAGGGATGCTGGGACTTCGACAAGGTACTGGCGACAATCGGAAGTAGAAGGGATGACGGGAAGTCGAAGGGTCGGCGGGATTTACTAGGTCGGCGAGATTCACTGGGTAGGCGGGAATTGAGCTATAACCGGGTTTAAGAGCTTCGGTTCGATGAGAATTGCCGGAATTTCAATTTTATTTGTCCGGGGTTGTCAAGGATACCACTTGAAAGTCCACCTATATTCCACCATAACGTTTTTGTCACAGGTTGTAACGAAATCGAGAAGATCATTTATTACTCCAGGTGTGTTTTACCATACAACACAGCTTAGGAGTCATAGCCACTTTGACATTTCTAACTTACTAACATAGGCTGGCAGATTTCATAACTTGAGTCGAGATCGATACATGCGATATTCATGAAGTTAGTTGTCATTCTAAGTGACTCCTAATGACGTGTCGACTTTAATTTTCAACTTGTAATATATGCTTATTGATGTGCCTTCTCGAATTTTTCAGAGATTTACTGACACATCGTTAGTAATATATCTAAGGGTTAATTATACAGCTTTGATCTGCCCTTAGGAGAACATACATAGATGTGTAAAAGTATATTTGTATATATATATATATGTATATGACGTCACAATATGACTCAATTATTTAGGCTGATCAATGATACCTGAGATTGTAAGATTCATCATTGAGATCCTTTGAAGAGCATACCAGGTGTTCAATTTTGAGGATAGTACTTCTTGCGTTCCAGATGCTTGTTCCAGATTATTCTAGGAACATCTTCTGTCTAGCTCCCATCATGACTCGGAAGTCTAGACTACCCTGCACCAAAGAATATTACCTTACCTTAGGAGCCCAATATGTATTGGGTCCTAGGTTCCTGTTAGCATAATAATTTGAGTGCCTCCCCTCAGGAATCCTGGTGGGAAGACTAACATTGCCCCGAGGATGTGGAAGTCCCCTTGCCATTGATGCAGATTGGTTGTGCCAACAGTCTATGGCATAATGACCCACTTTGCCACAACACCAACACTCATGAATGTTGTATCGCCGCTTGTGACCTGAACCCATGACAGAGATAGTCATAGTTCTGGGTCTAAACGGAATAGAGCCAGATAAGCTCACAGAATTGTCTCTTTCACCGTGACTATTGGAGGGGTGGAAAGAATGCATATGGCAGGCGTCATGAGGCCTGGGAGGTGGTGCCTTCCTTTCAGTCAGCCCCCTTCCAAGGACCTCATGAGTCCTAACAACATGATTTCTATCCCTCCTTTCCAGAGTCCTAGGGAGGTGAGAGGCGCATTGTGAGCTGATGCAGGCAGATTCATGACGAGTAGGGGCTGTGGCCGAGAATACAAAGGGCTTGGTGGAAGCCGTAGGTATTCTCTTCTGGGTGGCCATGACAGCCCTTGCATTCTGAGTGCTCCCACAAGAGGACTGATCATTCTTGCAGTGACCATGGTTATTCCTATGGTCATACCTGAAGGCATGGTGAGTGTCCTTCCTACTCGGGGTGGGGGGTCTGAACACCGTTTCCCCATTTCTCCATGACTTAATGATTTGGAAGATCCACCCATTTTCTGCCTTCCTCTTGATAGCATCAATCTTGGAAAAATTGGAAACTATCCTCTTCTCGGTCTCTAGACGATTTTCTAGATCCGAGATCTGAGAGTCCTTTACTTTGATGGATTCCAATTGGAGATTCATCAAAATCTTCAGCTGAGCAATCTCCTTAGCTTGTTCCTCAACAAGTAAGTTGCTCGTCTGAAGGGCACTCTCAAGGGAATCACGATTATCGATCGGTTGAGTGAAGCTATGTGTATCCCATGCATCATTGGAAGGACTACTCTCAAAACTATTCCTGTCTTCAGGAACTTCAAGAGGAGAGGGGCATGAGGAAGAAGTTACCTGCGTCAGACTTTGTTGTTCAAGGTTACCATCCAGATTGGCAGAAACTGTTGTGTTAGCTTCATCAGAACTGCTTTCCTCAGCTTCTTCTTCAGTCTCTGACAAGGACACAGGAGCCCTGATATTGACATATTGGTCATGCCCTTCATCTTCAGAAATAAGGACTCCTACATAGGCTTCATCCTCTTGCTGACAACCGGTACCAGCTTTCTCTGATCCCTCCATGAGGTCTGAGATGGTTTGGCACATGGACTTGGCTGTTCTACACTTGTCCACTCTTGAACGAGATACACCAGACCAGACGTCAGTGATGATCTGACGTATTAACTTATCCAAGTTGTACAGTGAGAGCTCGGTCTCAGACATCTCTTCGGCACTCTTGGGGATAAGGATATCCTCTCCAGACTCAGAAGCCTTCATGGGAATGAAGGGACCCTCTTCCAAGATGATTGACACCCGAGGGTCGATTGCCTCCAGATGAAACATAACTCTCATCTTCCAGATAGGATAATACTCCTTTGTACATGAGGGGAGTCTTAGAGGATGGACATCATAGTCCAACTCCATGCGTGAGTCTAATCTTCTAGTTGGCACTAGATGCAGGAGCTTACTCGAGGTGTTAACCCCTTTGATGAGCAACCTCCCTCTGATACCACTTGAAAGTCCACCTAGTGTCAACTATGTTCACCTATGGGGGGGGGGAATAGGTGTCTTTGCAGCGTACTTGCGGAATTAGAAATTTACCTGCACAATAAAACAAAACAACCAAGCACACACAGTACACAGGCAAATTATAGTGGTTCCCCGATTTGGGTACGTCCACTTTCCCCCTTCGATCTATCTCCCAACACGGGACGACTCGGTCACTTCACCAACAGGATTGAAATCCAATCCTTGCACTCACGGAAGGAACCCTTCCACACGTAGGAGTCAACACTCCCACAATCCAGGTTGCAACCCAACCCTTACAACTAGGGACCAATCGGTCCGTTACAAGGAAATTTAAAACTAGCTTGTAAGGAATACAAACGACGTTCGGAGAGAAGGTGACCCTCTTCGTTTGACGACGTGCTCTTGAAGTCAACGAAGAGTGCACAGCCCTAGATCTCACTTGGAGTGAATCTTTCCCGAGACCGGCTGCGGCTTGAGGCGGCGTCAAGGTTCTCGGAATCAGCAGCGGCGACGGAGAGCAGCAGCAGTGCCAACTTGATTCAAACTTCGTAGCGAAGGAAGCAAGATCTTCCAACGGTCACACAAGGATCGATCGTCTCGATCGATTCGGAAGGGGAAAGATTTTCCCGATCAACGAATCAAGAGACAAGGGATCTCTCGTTAGACGCGTGAGACGCTATGCTAGCCTAAGCTTCTGTCACCGGGAGATCAGGAAGAATCCACGATCAGCGGCGGTGACCACCTTCACGAGCGGCGACGGCGGCGGACGACAATCTGCGATCCGCTAGGTCAAGACGGCGGCTATCCTTTTTGAAGTCCCGTGTGTGTATGTTTACTGTTCACAAATACAGTGTATATATACCTTAGGTCAAGAAGATGACCGTTGTGGGTCCCACCAAAGTAAGGACCAAGGTCCGGTACAAACAGCTGCAGATAACTTGGACCGGTCCAGAACTTTCAGAAAAATTGCCAAGTCAAATTCGGCGAGAATCATAGGTGATTCTCGCCGAATCGGCGAGAATCACTTATGATTCTCGCCGACTTCTACTTAGCCGAAATCTGACTGCACAGAAACAGAAGCCGGGGAGAATCGGCGGGAGTCACTTTTGATTCTCACCGAATCGTCAAGAATGCAAGGTCATTCTCGACGAATCGGCGAGAATCATAAGTAATTCTCGACGATTCTGCCTTAGAAAATTTCCCTGTCTGAGTCGAAGCTGCCGGCTTCAACCGGCGAGAATCAGCTAGTGATTCTCGACGACTCGGCGAGAATCCCTAGTGATTCTCGCCGAATCGGCGAGAATCACTTAGTGATTCTCGTCGATTTGTACTTAGGCTGTTTCTCCTCTTTCTCCCCTTGAGCTGGTCTTTGGCCCATCCTTGCTCCTTGTCTGCTCTTGCTTTATCCTAGCCCTGTACTTGAAATTAAGTACACCTCAATAGAGAGAGTACACGTAGGCCAACACACTGATCTGCTCAACGAGGGATTACATTGCACAGATCCGCGTATATTGACCCACTACACCCTGACATTGGTGTGTACTTAGCATGGAATATCTGCAAGTACAACTAGAGAATAATTCATCAAATACATTATGGATTCATCTTAGCTTGACAGGTGGCTTCCTCAAATCCAGGTAATTGTGGATACAGTACCCAACACCTGTCCACTATCACCCAGATCGAGTCATTTCCCGCACGGGATCGAGGTAGCCCATGTATGAAGTCCATGGCTATATCCTCAAATTTCCACTCTAGCACCGGAAGTGGCTGCAGCAAGCCGGCCGGATTCCTACACTCTGCCTTTACGAGTTGGCAGGCCTCGCAGTGCGTCACAAAGTACGTAATGTCCTTCTTCATACCCGGCCAGTACATCGTCCTCTTCAAATATTTTATCATCTTGGTGATCCCCGGGTGCACCGAGTATCGGCTGTAGTGAGCTTCCATCATAATGTCCTTCCGGATCTGGCCTCCTGCCGGTATGTAGACCCTGCCTCTGAAATATAGGAGCCCATCCCTTAGGGAGTAATCTGTGGCCGTGCCTTCCTCCAAGGATCTGAATATCGGCTCATCTCTCACATCCAGCTTCTGCCCATCTCTGATGCGGTCCTGAATATCATCAGTGGTAACCATCGATCCCAGGCACTCCATGTATAACTCCGAGTCATCCTCGGACACTAGTGATATCTATATCTCCTTAAATGACTTAAAAACCTCCAAGGCCATCAGCTGTGGGCCTACTCCTGACATACTCGCTCTCCAGCTCAAAGCGTCTGCGACCACGTTTGCCTTCCCGGGATGGTAGTGCATGGTATACTGGTAGTCCGACAGAAACTCCACCCAGCGTCTCTGCCTTTTGTTTAACAACAACTGTGTGTCTACGTATTTCAAGTTCTTGTGGTCTGAGAAGATGTCGCATTGAACTCCATAGAGGTAGTGTCTCCAGATCTTAAGAGCAAAAAATAACTGCCCCCATCTCCAAGTCATGCACGGGGTAGTTCTGCTCATGCTTCTTTAGTTGACGGGAGGCGTAGGCTATTACGTGCCCATTCTGCATCAGAACGGCACCCATCCATTGATAAGAAGCATCAGTGTACACCTGGAATCCTTCCTTCCCTGAAGGAAGAACAAGGATGGGAGCCCAGGTAAGACGATCCTTCAGCTCCTGAAAATCAGATTCGCATCGTGGCGTCTAAATAAAAGGAGACTCCTTCTTCGTCAGAGACGTAAGAGGGAGGGCAATCTGAGAGAACCCCTTTACGAACTTCCGTTAATAGCCGACAAGTCCTAAGAAACTTCGAACATCCGAGGCCATCTTTAGTGGTGGCCAATCCCGTACTGTCTGGACCTTCGCCGGATCTACTGCCAAACCTTCTCCACTGATGACATGGCTCAAAATGGCCACCTCCTTTAGCCAGAACTGGCACTTGCTATACTTAGCATACATCTTATGATCTCGGAGCTTCTCCAAAGTCAAGGCCAGATGCCTCGCGTGCTCCTCCTCCGACCTCGAATAGATTAGGATGTTGTTGATGAATACAATAACAAAGACATCCAGATACTCTTCGAACACCCGGTTCATCAAGGTCATGAATGCGAAGGGTGCATTCGTGAGCCCGAAAGGCATTACGGTAAACTCGTACAATCCATATCTACTGCTGAAGGTCGTCTTCGGGATGTCCTCCTCCCGAATGCGAAGCTGGTAGTACCCCGATCTCAGATCCAGCTTTGAGAACCAATGGGCTCCCTCCAGCTGGTAAAATAGCTCGTCTATCCTTGACAAGGGATAAGTATTCCGAACCGTCAACCTGTTCAGGGCCCGGTAATCTATAAACAGCCGTAGAGTTTCGTCCTTCTTCTTGATGAATAACACCAGAGCTCCCCATGGTGAAGAGCTAGGCTGGACAAACCCGGCGTCCACTAACTCCTGAAGCTGGCTTCGGAATTCCACCAACTCCTTCGGGGCCATTCGATAGGGAGCTCTGGATACTGGCTTAGCCCCCGGTACAAGCTGAATCTGGAAGTCCTCTCAGTGTGAGGGTAGCCCTGGTAGCTTCTCCGAAAATACATCGGTAAAGTCGCACTACTGTAATATCTGAAATGGAGTCCTTGTCCATGTCCGCCTCAAAAAAAAACCTGATAAACCTCTTCCCCCTACAGATGGGACTTTATGGCCTGCACAGATGATAATAACATGTAGGGGGCTAGTAGAATACCTTCGATAACAATAAAGGAGTCCCCGTGCCTCACGGTGATCCTCTTCGCCAAGCAGTCAATCTGGGCATGGTTCCAGTACAACCATGTCATGCCCAGGATTAGATCATAGTCTGATATCCTTAGGATCGTCGTTGGTGCCTCAAACGCCTTCCCGCCGATCTCCGCCTCAATATTACAATGAGCAGAGGTCATTAGCTCTGATACATCCGGTAGACACACCCTCATTATCTTTCCCGTGAACTGCTCCATGCCTGTCAGTCCTTTCATGAAATCTTCCAACACAAACGAGTGCGAAGCACCAGTGTCGAAGAGCGTGTGAGCGGGCTTGCCGCTGATGAAAACTATGCCTGAGGTAATTAAGTGTCTTAGTATTCTTGTTATAGTTTGTCTTATCTTAATTTCTAACTAGGCTATGTCTAAGAAAACTAGTTCCTAGGAAGGGAAATAAAAATTTAAATATACTGTCATACCTGTGATAACCTGCTCCGGGTTCCGGGGCTGTGTCAGGTCTAAAGCATACACCTACTCCCTCTCTGGCATGTGGCCTCGGCCCTGATATCCTCTTCCTCGATCGTGTCCTCGACCGCCAAACTGTCAGGGAGGTGGGGTGCCCTGAAGTGCTGGTGGGGGTGCTCGCCTCATAAGAAAAGTTCCTCTTGATATGCCCTAGCTGATTGCACTGAAAGCATACCGGTGCCTGCTATGCTGTCCTTGGCATCTCCAGCATCTGTAAAGGATGGGGAGCCAATACCCCCTTACTCCTCTGCTCCTGCCCAATCTCCTGACGAGGTTGATCCCCGTTCCTTCTCTCCCCAATAACCTGGCCTCGAGGACGGTCTCTAGGACCTCTAATCACTACATCGTCAGCCGGTCTCTTCCGTCTCTTGACTATAAGCTGATCCGCTTCTCTCCTTTTGGCCATCTCCAGAATCCTGGACAAGCTCCCCTCTGAGATGAAGAGGAGGGCCTGTCTCATGTCGTCTTGCAGTCTCTTGTAAAACCTCCTGACATAGCCAACGTCGTCCAACTGATAAGCGTCCGCATAGTGGGCTAGGTGAGTAATCTCCTGATAATACTCCAACACTGTTATGTTCCCCTGAATCAACTGAAGGAACCTATCCTCCAGCTCGTCCCTCGCCGACTGAGGTACAAAATGTCACAGGAGTGCTGCTCTGAACTCTTCCCAAGTAATATCTGTGCAATCCATACCCGCAAAGGTGGTGTCCAGCTGTGACTTCCACTACCTCTTCCCATGTGACTCCACGTAGGAGACTGCCAAAGAAACTGCCTCCTCAGTAGGGCATCGAATCCCCGCAAGCATCTCATAGATGGTATCAAACCATTCCTCCGTGCGTACTGCCGACTCAGTCCCCAGGTAGGATGGAGGGGAAAGTCCCCGAAAGACACTCATCCAGTTGGCCCCGGGGTTTGGCTGTGGAGTCGGGGCTTGCTGAGCTCTGAAGGCCTACAGAATGGCCGTTAGTGTTTTCCCCATATCCGTCTACTGGAACGGAGTTGGAGCCGGCGGAGGTGGGACCACATTCGGAGCCTGAGGTGTCCCCTGCTGTGGAGTAGGGTTCGTCGCAGGCTACAAGGAAAAATTCCATTGGTTAGAAAACGTATGAATGAAATATAAGAAAATGATAAGATTGGACTTACATGTGATTTCCCTTATGGGCACACCACTGCTTCCGCTGCTAGTTTGTTCGCAAACTAAGCTTGCACGGGGGTGGCCCAAGGTTTTTTGTGGACTATATCTCTTTCGATCGAGGTCTCCTCTGATATCACTTGTAAGACCCTTTTTTATTTTTAAACCACTGGGGTCTTATGCTGAGAATTGCCGCTTTGCGGTGGCACCGACACTCGGGAAGGCTGCCACTACAAAACGCCAATTCTGCCGGCCTTTTCGATCACAAAAGAGAGAGAAGTAAGTATAAACTGAATATAATCAAGTCCACAGAATCACATGTAAATGGAAATCACAACAAGCCCATAAAAATAAAGAATTCAGAGTACTGCAAAAGATCAGTATAGATGAAATATAAACGGGCTCAAGCCCGATAAATCAGAGTCCTCACTACAAGTCACACATCGCGGAAGCTATAAGAAAGACTAATCACTCACGGAGCTAGTCACAGGTGCTCCGGAACTAGACTGGCCCACCTCCATGCGCACCATACTCCGCTGGTGCTAGTCCCTGGGCTGTTGGTCCCTGTCTCCCATCCAAAGCTCCTGTAATGTTGTGGTTCGATAACCATTAGTCATAAAGACTAAGTTCTATCATCCCCTACCCCTCCCCCCACGGCTCCTAAGCACCGAGCGGAGATGAGGAAAGGGAAGCTACAATGGTGGAGAATAAGCAAAGCGGATGACAACGGAACTAGTCTAGCAGTATATATATTGTATAAGCAGCTAAGTATGAAAGGTATATCTAGCAGTTCTACAATAGTGAGCAGTAAAGTAAACATGTAATAAATCAATATATATATGAAAAGACAGGTAGAAATTAAATATGTAACCTTAACTTATATGAATTATCATACAAACTTATAAGTTAAGGGGTCTTCTGCAAGGCTCCAATCGTATAAAAAGTCCCATACCGATTTATACGTTGGGGTGTCGGTGTATGCAAATATGAGTGTAGTGATATGCTATGCCATGATTCATGCAAGTGGAACTCACGCACACGACTCTATGTGCACAGACCTTTAGTTCCCACTGTTCGGGCAGCTAGCTTCACTCCCTAGAACCTCCATAGTGGCAAACGGAGACAGTGGGTTGGCCCCCCCACTCCTAGGCGGGTATCCACACTACCGGGCCTAGCCCTTCCATACGCCCATAGAAGAACACAACCTGGAGTATCCGCATACTAGTGCTGGCTATATCCACCAGACTTTCTTTGGCTAAGTGTCCCACACCGCCGAGTCAACGTACCGATGCCGGTGTGAACGACTGTCAAATACCGAAGACCCACCACCTTATTCTGTATTCAAACCCTCGAGCCCCCAGCTCCCCGGACTGTCCCGTCCGTGCATCTACCTTTTGAAGCTGCTATCTGGATGGAAATCAAACAAACCTATTCGACCTCCCTAGCTACCGGGGTGTGTGAATGTGAAACCCTAGCTATACTAGTTGCTCTTTTAGTTTATCATTCTTACGGTTTACGTTAGCCCAGGACTGCCCCCGACATACCCCGTGATGGGATCTCAAAGAGCACTAGGAACTATGATGGTAGCTGAAGCCCAACGTTCCCTTTCGCAAGGCACTTAGTATTATTGGTTTATACTCGATTACCCGATCCCTTTTTATGTTATACTGGATCTAACCCTAGTGTGTTTTGGCCCTTCCTCACCTCAGGAAAGACGATCTTTCGTCGATCCCGAGCATCACTTAACACTTACCAGACTTCTCTCTCCTCATCGTGACTCCTCATATCACTTAACATCCCATTTCAAATCCCATGAACTATCAATCTCATCCTCTATGTTCCATGCAAAGGCTATCACTACTTACGCTGTTTTATGCTAGAAGTCCATGACTTATCCAGGCATCCATGATGATGGTCTTTGAATCATCACTTCAGTATTCATAGTCTGCATCTTTTCTATTCTACTTCCTCTGCTTGGCCAAATATTCCGTAGGATGCATTGTGCCATCTCTTTCTCTTTTCTTTGCTCTTTGCTTATCCTCAAGAGCATTTCTTCCTTTCCCTTTGATGAACTCATCAACAGGTTCAATTGCTCCCAGCAAAGGAAGGTTGAGTGCCAACCTAGTTCCTTGGAGATTCCATAGGGAATGGTCAGCTGAAACACTCCCCCCTTTTTGGCTTATTCAAATATTCGATTGTCCAGATGAATTGTGTTGGCCTCAAATCTGCTAGAAAGGTCTGAAAGATGTTTTCATTTTCTTCAAGAATAATATCTCTAGACTGTTCAACTAGCTGCATTACCTGAAGCTGAGTTGAGTACACATATTCTTCAATGTGAGCCACACCTTGTCTGATAGTCTCATCAGTATGGCTCACATACTATTTCACACTCATTATATCCTGAGTACTCAGTCTTAGACTTTCATCCATTGATCTTTTGATCTGAACATTTTGATAGACTATACTTGCAGCTTTGTCAAACCATTTGGTGATTTCTGTATTGATGTGAGTAGTGAGACCCTTCAGAAAATACAATTCATCCATGATTTCTACTCTGACCCTTTATACTTCTATTATAATGTTTAGACTATTCAACTAGCAGCATTACCTGAAGCTGAGTGGAGTACAAATATTCTTCAATGTGATCCACCCCTTGTCTGATAGTCTCATCAGTCTGGCTCATATACTATTTCACACTCGTTATATCCTGTGTACTTAGTCTTAGACTTTCATCCATTGATCTTAAGATCTTAACATTTTGATAGACTATACTTGCAGCTTTTTAAAACTATTTGGTGATTTCTGCATTGATGTGAGCAGTGTGACCCTTTAGAAAATACAATTCATCCATGATTTCTACTCTGACTTTTTATACTTTTGTTATAATGTCAGCTTTCACATTTTTGACAGACACATCTATATAACTCTTCAAATAGGAAGTTTGTTCATCTAGCATGACTTTGAGAGAGTTGAGGATGGAGCTATCAGCATTGTTGGTTGAAGGTTTGGTATGGGTCACTAGGGGTGTATTTCTAGCAGCAGTATATTTCATGCTTATCCCTAGGTCCTATTGAACATCCAACTCAGTATGAGTTGCTGTCTCAGCCTCTAAGGATATAAGCATGCTATTAACTAGAGCATGGAGCTCTGATTGAGGCTAGTCCTCAACATTATCATCATCCCAACTTAAGAATTATTCTAGGAATCAACTCTCTCCTCTCCAACATTACCCCCTCTGTTGGGTCACAACTTTTATTTAGTTTAACTGTCTCCTCCTCAACAATAGATACCATTTCCTTAGGAGAAAAAGTTTCAACTATCTCAACTTGAACTTGAATACTGACATCCCGAATAAATTATCTTTTCTCACTTGAGGGAGACAAGTTAGGGTTGTGGACTTGTTCCCTGTCCATCTTGTCATCTACGCCCTTGCTTTCTGATTCAGACTTAGATTCATTCTCAAAACCTACTCTCTTGCATTTCACTTTGCTTTTACTCTATGTATTCTCAACTGGGCCTTTGGGTAGAATTCTGGTATATCTTTCCAAAGTCTTGATATCCATTCTTTTCATGTAATGGATTTTTATGCCTTGCTTTTTGCTGAAATTTTCAGGATAGACATAGATCAGGTATAAAGAAAGTATTCTACCCATGTTGGGCACTTGAAGGCTATCCAAAAGTTTCTGAATGACAACCTGAGCCCAATTTTTTTTCTTCTACAGAATTACTCTAGTCATTTATTCAAATATAGACTTTGAAATCCTATTATGGGCCCTACCTTGTAGAGTAGGGCTTTCCCAATGATGTTTGTAAGTAGTTTGCCTCTCTTATTTAAGTGCATCCTTTCCAATGAACCATATCTTTCTCCACTGAATTCACACCAATCCAGTGCATCCACTATCTCTTGAGGTGAAACTTCCTGATCTTCTTCCAAAACTACAGGTGGAAGGCGCAGAGTTTGTGTAATCCTCTTAGGAATAATCTTAATCTTCACACTGCCAATCTTCCTCTTCATGGAATTCCCAGAGGGTGATACATTGATATATGAATAAAATTACAACACTTCTTCTTTTAGGATGGGACTTGGTTCTGATATAATGAATTCTAATCCCGCATCATCTATAAGTCAGATAACATCCTTGATTTCATCAGATGTCTTAAATCCAAATCTCATTACTTCACATCCTTCATACAAGATCTTTTCAGGTTTTGGCATCATTTGCACAAGAACCTTGACAACTGAAGGTTGAGAGAGACAAAGTGATATCAACAATGATGATAATGTTTTAGGCTTAGAGAGTTTATGTTCTAAATCTAACCCTTGGCTCATATGTATATTTTAATATATCTTAAAAATATGGAAATTGAGAGCCACGTACCTGTAATGGAGATTTATTTAAGTTCTGACGACTGAGAATTAATTTGAGATGAAATTGATCGAAAATATCTTGTCAAGACGGTATCACTTTGATCAATTGGTATCATTCAAAATGATCTCGATGATGTCATATTGATAGAGCACTGTTTCTTCAAGATGATCACGACGATATCGTCGACACAAACTCAACTAGTCTCCTTTACACCATTTTGAACCTTCTTTGAATCAAGACGACCCAATCACTATAATAAGTGAAAATCAAGTGTCTTGTACTTGGTTGACCCTGCAAAAATGGTTAGCAACCTAACATACTACCATATTATACCATCTAGCAATTAACTGTACCAATATTAGAGTGAAAAACATGTAGATAAAATTACTCTAAGTTAAGTATTCCTAATTTAATTTTAAAATAATTAAATTTTGCTTCACCTAGAAGCTTAGTAAAGATATCAACCACTTGTTTGTCTGTGAGGACAAACTCAAGGCAGATATCCTTCTTTTCAACATGCTCTTTAATAAAATGATACATAGTCTCTATATGCTTGGTCCTGCTATGTGACAAAGAATTCTTAGCTATAAAGATGATACTGGATGAATCACTGAACATTGAAGTATTACTTATCTGAATGTTATAATTTTGAAGCTGATGCTGAATCCATAGAAGTTGTTCATAATAGCTCCCTGCTGAAATATACTCAGATTCAGCTATGGATATAGCCATACTGGTATATTTCTTGTTGCTCCATGAGATCAACCTCCTTCCTAGGAATTGATATGTTCCTGAGGTGATTTTTCTATCTTCTTTGGAACCAACAAATTCTACATATGAAAAACCAATCAACTTAAAATCATTGTTCCTAGGAACCAAATAACAAGTTGTTGGGTGCCCTTAAAGTATCTCAAAATCCTCTTTGTAGCCGAGTAATGAGATTCCTTGGGGCATGTCTTGTACATAGCACAAATACATGTTGCATGTATAATATCAGGTCTACCAGCAGTCAAATATAGTAGGGACCCATTAATACGCCTGTATTTGGACTCATCAAAGGGTTTCCCCTATTCATCCTTATTTATGGATACATTTGATCCCATGAGAGTTCTCATGATAAAGGTCAACTCCATACAAAACTTCTTAATTAGTTCTCTAGTGTACTTGGTTTGAGAGATGAAAATTCCATCCCCTGACTGTTTCACTTAGAGACCTAAATAGTACTTGAGCTCTCCCATACTGCTCATCTTAAACTCCCCCTGCATCAGATTGGCAAATCTCTTGCAAAGGTTGTTATCAGTAGACCCAAATATAATGTCATCAACATATATTTGAACTAGGAGATACTTGCCCTTTGTTTCCCTAAGGATCAATGTACTATCATCTTCCCTCTTTAGAACTTGTTCTTAATAAGAAAGGTAGACAGGGTTTCATACACATCCCTTGGGGCTTGTTTTAACTCATATAAAGCTTTCTTAAGGAAATAAACATGATTAGTTAAGGTTGGATATACAAAACCTAATAGCAGCTCCACATATACCTCTTCTTTGAGATTACCATTCAGGAAGGCTGACTTGACATACATTTGACAGACTTTGAATCCATTGAATGTTGTATAGGACAGGAACATCCTTATAGCCTATAGCCTTACAATTGAGGCAAATGTCTGGTCAAAGTCTATGCCCTCCTCTTATCTATATCCTTTCGCTACCATCCTATCCTTGTTCTTCATAACCACACCATTCTCATCCAACTTATTCCTGAAGATCCACTAAATGACAATTATGTTATGTCCTAGTGATTTTGGCACCAACTTCCACACTTTGCATCATTTGAGTTAGTGTAGCTTCTCTTGCATGGCATTTATCCAAAAAGGATCTTTGTTTACTTCTTCAAACTTCTTAGGCTCCACCTGAGACAGAAAGCTCAAAAATAGAGCTTCATTGTTAATCTTGCTCCTTGTAGTGACTCCCTCACTTGCATTCCTAATTATATGATTTAAGGGGTGATCTCTCAGGTGCCTGGTTGCTGTAGATAGTCTTTCAACAGCTGACTGAACTATTTGATTTTCTTTAGTAAGCTGATTCTCAACAGCAACCTGAACTACATCAACTGGCTAGATTTCTCCACAGAAAACTTCATTAGGAGGTGAAGTCTTGCTAGAGCTAGGCCTCTCTTATATAGATAGTTTGTAACACCCTCATCCATCATGTAAAATATAATAGAATGTCCGGCAGGGGCCCCACGCCATATTCAACGGACAGTTAGTGGAGTTACGCATTGAAACCAAATCATCCACATATCCTTACTCCGAGTTACATTCTAGCGACAACTTTTAAGTTATTAAGAACCCAACACCAGGAACATCCACTTACCAAACCATCAGAATGACATATAAATATACAAACTGTTTGGCCTTAAGGCTTTCAACATATGAAATGTTAAGCACCAAGATGGATTACATACTTTGGCACGCAGGTCGACCATACATGAAAATAAGTAAACGTTTCGCTTGGCCTTCGAGGGCCAACATAGTACAGTGGGGCTTTAGCCCGCTATTTCCTACTCGGCTCTCCTGCACCTGCACAAGGACAATCCACCAAGATGTGGCAAACAAAGCAACGGTCAGATTTAACTAACCAATTTATAACGACTCTACCCCTCACTCGGGGTAGTGGTGCTCCTTCCCTACAAGCAAAAAAAATGATCATATATTTATAAATCAACCACTATAGATATTGGCACGAATGGCCACATGTCCCGTGCACTCAGGGTACATTATCGACATACTTGATTCCCTAGTCCCACCACTATCCTCAGTCCTAGACCGATAGTTAGCAATTGATCTTTCGCTAGTTAGGCGCATAAACACTACTCTAAATAAGCCAATGACAATTCCAAGTATTTTAAGAATCTAGTCTAAATGACATAGTGTGAGTATAGTTCTGTCATATCCCGTTTCTCAAATCACAGTTTGTACTATGCACGACGCGGGTCATCCTCCCCTTTCTTGTTTCCGCATACATAACCGATGTTATGTAACAAGGCTGACTCTCACGAACACCATAGCTGGGCACTCCAAGGCCTCAGCTCCACAATCTACCCACCTTGTCTCATGTACATAGGCTTCACAACCACAATCAAAAGCTCTCTGGTAGCTACCGCCAGTTGTTGCACTATCGCCGGGCAGTATCTGACAGAACAACATTGCTGTCCCAAAATGTGGGTGTTTTCTGAAGAATATCTCCAGTACACTTTGCAGCATCCTACAACACCCTATGACTCCATAAACTACACATTTAATCATCAGAGTCTTCTCTAACATGCAAATCAATCATCACCAATCCAGACCAACCTGTACAAATAGGCTTAACACAGCATGCATATTCCTTACTTCAATTTCAGATTCTATATGCATGTTCAATACCGGGGATATCACCGATCAACCCATTAGAAACTTCCCTGTCTCCGCCAATCGGTTGGGGTTTTCATGCAATCATTCCAAATAAGGACTTCACTTGTCCAAGATAGAAGATCGTTACCCTTGTAGATCTCTGTGAAAAAGAGCGAAATAAAGACAAATTTTATTGCTCCAAAAAGATAATTATTATATAGGTAGGCCCCCTTATTTATAGAAAATGGGGGAGATGAGAGAATACAACAAGAGATGTGGGACTAAAAGTAATCTGCATGGCTTATACGGTTTGACACTTTCAAACTGCAACACTATACATAACACTGATCACTAGCGGCAATAGAGGTAAGCTGCCAAACCGCCACTAAAGACCACTAGACCGCCGCACTAGCCGAACGACCACAACTATGGATTGCCATCATACCTCAATTGTGGACTCCCACCAATGCTGGTGCGGCAAGTCTCCAGGCTGCTACTGCGGCTAACCACCAGGCCACTGCAGTGACAAGTTTCTATACCACTGTTGTGGCTAACCTTCAGACTGTAGCTGCAGTTAGCATCCAGACCGCAGCTACAGGAAGACTTACAAGTCTGGAAAGCCCTGCGGGAAGCTGACTACCAAACCGCAACACTGCTAAACAGTCAGACCGCCAGTACTGCCAAGATAGCCGCCTGTCATAACTGCTGCCACTAACCAAACCACCACACAATCAGACCACATGGACAAACCACATGACCGCCCGAATTACAAGCTGGTGCTACTAGATCATCAAACTGCCAAACTCTAACACTCCCCCTCAAGCTGGAGCATATATATCAACCATACCCAGCTTGCCACAAACATCTGAAAGAGAAGCGGAAACTTGTTTCGTGAAGATGTCTGTCAGTTCTGTATTAGAAGTGACAAACGGAGTGCATATCTGGTTCCTCTTCTCTAATTAAATGACAATCGACTTTAATGTGATTTGTCCTCTCATGGAAGATAGAATTATTTGTTATGTAAATAACAGCTTTGTTATCAAAGAACATAGGGAGAGGATGATCATAGACTTCTCCCAAGTCAAGCATAAGCGCTCGTAACCACTTCAATTCGCAAGTTTTTGAAGCCATGCTCCTATACTCATCTTCAACACTTGATGTTTAAACCACTGACTGCTTCTTTCTTTTCTAGCTAACAAGATTTCCTTCTATAAAAGTGCAAAAACCTGATGTATACTTTCTATCTTCTTTGTCATCAACATAGATTGCATTAGAATATGCTTCAATATTCAAATGATTATGCTTCTGAAACAACATACCCTTTCTTGGAGAACCTTTCACATACTCTAGAATTTTCATAGCAGAATGCAGATGACACTCTCTAGGAGTTTGCATAAACAGACTGACCTTCCCAACTGCATAACAGATATCTAGTCTTGTAACAGGCAGATAGATGAGTTTACCTACAAGTTGCCTGTACACAGTACAATCTGGGAGAAGAGGAGAATCTTCAGTCCACCCCTTATCATCCCTAACAGCCATCGAGCAACGAGTAGGTCTTGTGCCAAGAAGAGTAGTTTCCTTTAAGAGATCTAGCACATACTTGTGCTGTGAAAGAACCATAGTGTTTCGATTTCGTGAAATCTCAATTTCCAGAAAATACTTCGGATTTCCCATATCCTTAGTAACAAAATGTTATCGAAGATTTTGTTTTGCTAGATCAATTCCTTCTTTATCATCACCAGTAAGAAGGATATCATCAAAAGAGATGGCAAGAACCACAAGGCCTTTAGTAGTCTTGCGTATAAATAGAGAATGATCAGCAGAACTCCGATTGAATTAAATAAGAGAAACAACCGTAGTAAACTTGTCAAACCAAGCTCTTGGACTCTACTTTAAACCATAAATCGCCTTTCAAAGCTTGCATACCTGAGACTCCCCCTGAGCAACATACCCAGGAGGTTTCTCCATGTAAACCTCCTCTAGAAAATCACCATAGAGAAAGGCATTATTAACATCCAACTGAGACATTTCCCAGTCTCTATTAACTGCGACAAAGAAAAGAACACGTATAATGTTAATGCCAGTAACCAGAGAGAAGGTATCAAAGAAGTCACCACCATACATCAGAGTAAATCCTTTGGCAACCAGCCTCGCCTTATAGCGGTCAACAGAGCCATCTGGAAGATACTTGACAACAAAAACCCATCGACAACCAACCACATCTGTGCCCAGAGGTGTGGGAATAAGAGTCCAAGTACCTCTCTTAGGTAAGGTTTGCATTTCTTCATCCATTGCGGCCTTCTACTTCAGAATTGCAAGACCCTCTTGATATGTAGCCGGGATGGCAGTAGAAGATATAGCAATAGAAAAACACTTGGCAACCAGAGAAAGCCAAGCATATGAGACAACATCTTCAATAGGATACTTAGTGCATTGACGGATACCCTCACGCATGGAAATGGGAAGATCAACATCAATCTGGTCTGTAGGAGAAGATTTATTGGAAGAAGAGAGAAGAGGCCCGGGAACAGACAAAAAAGGCTCCAAGGGAAAATATTCAGTCTCGAGAGAAGGAGACGGTGTAACAGGAATAGTGGTGAAAAGAACAGGGTATGGCATAGGTGCCGAGACAATAGGATTTGAAGAGGAATTATCAGAGGGAAAGAGAGAAGAAACAGGGGAAAAATATGGTGTATCCTCAAATAAGGTGACATCAATAGAGACGTACTGTATGCCGAGAAGAGGATCAAGATATCCATATCCCTTCTGAGTCGGACAATAACCAAGGAATATGCATTTAATAGAACGGGGAGAAATTTTGTCACGACCAGGAGAAGGTATATGAACAAATTCCGTACATCCAAAAACCTGAAGAGGTAAAGGAAACGGCTCATCCTCAGGATACAAAATAGAAAATGGAGTCTTGCCCTGAAGAATATGTGAGGGAATTCGATTAATGAGATAGCAGGAGAGAAGGACAACATGACCCCAATAAGACCGAGAAACATTCATTTGTAACAGAAGGTTGCGAGCAACATCCAAGAGATGACGATTCTTTCGTTCAACAATGCCATTTTGTTGAGAGGTATAGTGGAAAGAAGTTTGATGAATCAAACCATGACTCGTACAAGAATCAGAATATTGATGGCTGACAAATTCCTTGGCATTATCAGTATGAAGAATTTGAATATGCACATTAAACTGTGTCAAGATCTCATTATAAAAGGCGATAAAGACAGTGTAAAGTTTAGAACGATCTATCAAAAGATACATCAAAGTACACTTGGAGAAATCATCAATGAAAGTAATAAAGTATAAGCTACCTCTTCCAATAGTGGCAGAAGTAGTAGGACCCCAGATGTTAGAGTGAACTAGTTCAAAAATACGTGAAGAACTATGTCCCACTCGTGCTGGGAAAGAAGAGAGATGATGTTTACCAAGCTGACATGCTTCACAATTCAAAGGGGAATCCTCTTGAAAAAGATCTGGAAGAAGTTGGTGGATGCGGCAAGAAGGAGGGTGGCCAAGATGACGATACAATTGCTAAAGGGAAGAAGCATAAAGAGCAACGAAATTATCAAGAAAGAAGAGGCCACCACTCGCATTCCCAGTAGCAATCATAGCCTTAGAGGCAGAATCCTAGAAAGAACAAGAGTGGCAGTAAAAGTAACCATGCATTGTAATTGAGTGCAGAGAGCATGAACATACATCAAATTACACGGAAAAGTGGGAACATAGAGAGTGTCCTCAAGCTGCAAAGACGGAGTGATGTGTACATTTCTTACACCATGCACAGGAACAAAAGTCCCATCTACAATATAGACAGGAGATACCCATTTTTGGTTGTTCAAGAAGGAGAACAAATGATAATTTCTGGTCATGTTACAAGTGGCACCAAAGTCAATAAGCCACTTATCGGAAGAGGCCAAAAGAGCACGAGATGTAGAGGATACAAGAGAAACCGACCTCATGGAGAAAGAAACAGGCAAGAAATGAGACTAACAGCACGGTTAGACACAAGCCGGTAGAGACTCAATTCGCACGGTTGAGTGAGAAGCAAAAATAATAGGATGTAGAAAGAGGAGAGACCGCTCAAGTAGAGAAAACAACACGCACTAGAAGAGAAGAGAAAAAAGAGAGGAAGGGACCGCACGAGTAGAGAAAACAACCCGTGCGAGAATAAACAAGCCGCAAGAAGAAATCCGCAAAGGCCGCACAAACAAGCAGCCACAAGCAAGAGAGAGTAAGGAAGAGTGGCTAGCGAGGAAGACTGTGCGAACAGAACAAGCCACAAAGCAAGAAGTCACACAAACAACGATAAGCAAGGGAGGGCAGGGCGAGAAGAAAATCAGAGGAAGTAAGCCGAAGCAGTTAGACAAACAAACCACTAGCTAATTGGAGCAAAGGATTGGTTCGCTCTGATACCATGTGAAAAAGAGCTAAATAAAGACAAATTTTATTGCTCCAAAAAGATAATTATTACATAGGTATGCCCCCTTATTTTTAGAAAATGGGGGAGATGAGAGAATTAAACAAGAGATGTGAGACTAAAAGTAATCTGCATGGCTTATGCAGTTTGACACTGTCAAACTGCAATACTGTACAAACACTGATCACTAGCAGCAACAAAGGTAAGTTGCCAAACTGCCACTAAAGACTGCTAGACCGCCGCACTAGCTGACAGACCGCAACTAAGGGTTGCCATCATACCACAGTTGCGGACTCCCACCAGATCGCAGTTAAGGACTCCCACCAAACCGCAGTTGCGGACTACTACCATTGCTATTGTGGCAAGTATCTAGGCTGCTACTGCGGCTAACCACAAGACCATTGCTGCGACAAGTTTCCAGATTGCTGCTACAGCTAACCTTCAGACCGCAGTTGTGGCTAGCATCCAGATCGCAGCTGTGAGAAGACCTCCAAGACTGGAAAGCCCTGCGGGAAGCCGAATACCAAACCACAACACTACTAAACTGTTAAACTACCAATCCTGCCAAGATAGCTACAAGACATAACCGCTGCCACTAACAAACTTCCACACAATCAGACCGCCTGGGCAAACCGTCTGACCGCCCGAACTTCAAGCCGCTCCGAATAGATCATCAAACCACAAAACTCTAACAATCTCTTAGGAGCAATGAACTTGGATTTGATCCAGATGGAAGCGTTTGCAGCTCCTTGCTCTCCACAGATCTAGCCTTGGCTCGCGAATCTAATCACAAGAACTTCTCCAACAACTCCCAAAGATCTGGTAATGGACTTCTTCTTCCTCTTTTCCTTTCCCTTCTTCCTTTCTCAAGGTTGAAGAGAGAGTGTAAAAGAGGTTATGAGATGGAAATCATAAGAAGAGAAATTCCCTTCTCCTTTTATCAAACCCGAGAGAAAACTCAGCCATAAGATCCTCAGGCCAAAACACGTGGATTGTTGGGTTTTTGCTATACATCACAACACTTGTGCGCAGTGGAAATAAGGAAAAAGAAAACCCAAAAGAGTTCTCATCTAGCGATGAATTAATCAAGAAGTAAAGATTGTAAAATTAAATTAATTACCTTTGTAAGATTGAGTCTATACTCAATCTAGATGCTCCAGGAGATCAGCCAATCACTTTACGGCTATAGTCCCTAGTGTAGAATATTGTCCGCACCTCTACAGGAAGTCCACACAAATGGGAGAACCCATAGAATTTTGTCGCACAAGATCTAGGTTGGGGGAGAAAGCTCTGCGTCTTCACAGACTGGTAGGTCCGTTGTAGAAGTGGCGGCGACGGCACTCGCTAGAATCATGCTAAGCAGCGACGATGGGATCTGCGGTGGGTAGAACGACTTCCGTCGGATTTTAGGTCTCGGTTCTTTCACATAGTGTGGCTCGTGTGCTTAGACAGAATGAAAAGTTACTTTGAAACCCTAAAACCTTCTATTTATACCCAAGGAATAAATAGAACTGCTCCCATTGCTATTCGCAGACCCAGGACTTAGAATCCAGCATTTTCAACAAGAAAACCATTATCTCGACAAATCGTCGAGTATTAATGACATATACGATGAATTGTCGAGTACACAAACTGTACTTGATGAATCGTCGAGTATCCATATAATATTCGACGAATGGCGTTGAGTGAACTCAACGCCTCAATGCTCTCAGCGCCAAACCCGTCGAATCAACACTTGACTCGATGAAGGCGTTGAGTGGACTCAACGCACTCAACGCCTAAGTGCCAGATTCATCGAGTCAACCTTTAACTCGACGAAGGCGTTGAGTGAACTCAACACACTCAATGCTTGAGACTCAGACTCGTCGAATCAACTCCTTGACTCAACGAATCGTCGAGTATACTCAACACACTCAACGCATAAGTGCCATACTTGACAAATAAACTCTTTGACTCGACGAATCGTTGAGTAAACTAAACACATTGAACGCCATTATTCGACGAGTCAACACTTGACTCGACGAATGCTTTGATTGGTCTCAACGCACTCGATGCTTCCAAAGCCTAGTTGTGCTAAGTATTTTCCACTAATCATATGAGCAAATCATACTAAACCAATCTCCCAATTTCTTCAAACGTTCTTATGTGCGAACCTGATAGGATCATACTGCGTTAGCAGTGAGGCTGTATACTTGATCACTTCTAGATCACAATGGTAATACCAATATGGATAGCTCGATTCAATCGACCATTCTCTTTTAAATTCGCTACCACCGTGCAGTAGCTCGCTATCGATTGGCGGTAGCTTAGGCGGTGGTAGTGGTCTTATCCTGCCCCGCTTTACCTCTTAACGACCACCTCAATATCACTCGACATATGGCATGAAATTTCCAGTTGTATCTCTACCGCCTGATGGTAGCAACTCAACGCCACTGGTTGTTCTCGATGCCATCAACTCGACTCCCCTGGTTGTTCTCGATGCCATCAAATCGACGCCTGCTATAGCCGGTGGTATCTTGCTATTGTCGGGAAGTAGATTCAAGTAACCCGAAAATTTGTTGTTTTCATACATGGGAAACCTGGGGTGTTATACAGTTCCTGTAATGTTAGCTCAAAACCTGTAATGTCAAGAGAACTAGACCGACCCTTATATATAAGGCTAGTCTCATCAAAAATAACATTAATGGAGTCTTCAACAACACGGGTCTTCTTTTTGAATACCCTATAGGATCTACATGTGCGTTATATCCAATAAGAACACCCTCACAACACTTCTCTACAAACTTAGTTAGCTGAGATTTTCCATTGTTTAGAATGAAACACTTGTAACTAAAGATTATAATGTTTGAAACTATTTGTTTTCTTCCCTTCATGAGTTAATTGGGAGTTTTCCTATGCACTTTGTTGATAGAGGCTCTGTTTAGAACATAACATGTTGTGTTGACTACCTCATCCAAGAAATATTCTGGCAGTGAGGAGTCAATCAACATTGTCCTAGTAGCCTCTATAAGGATCCTATTCTTTCTCTCAGCCACTCCATTCTATTGTGGAGTTCTTGTAGAAGAGAAATCCTGGGATATTCCTTGCTCTTGATAGAATTTTTTCATAGTACCAGATTGAAATTCTGTACTATGGTCACTTCTCACTTTGACCACAATATAGTCCATTTCATTCTGAATGGACTTTACAAAAGTCATGCAGATACCCAAGGTATCTGACTTCTTTTTAAGGAATAAGACCCATGTAAACCAAGAGTGATCATCTACAATCACATAGGCATACAACTTCCCTCCCAAACTATGAATGAGCAAAGGACCAAAAAGATCTATATTCAATAAGAAAAGACATTTAATAGAGTCTTTGGGAGCTATGCTCGTAAAAGTGTCCCTTGTTTGCTTGCCCATTTGGCATGCATGACAGGGACCAATTTTAATTCATTTTAAGTTAGGAGAATCCCTAACTAAACTCTCAAAGAATAGCTTACTAAGTGCCTTGTAGTTAACGTGAGCTAATCTCTTGTGTCACTGTACACAAAGAGATTCCTTCTCATTAGACAAAAGGCATACACGAGTTGAAGAATTAGAGCATATAAAATTTAAGCAATATACATTCCCACTCCTAGTACTTGAGAGAATAGTCTCTAAGTCATCATACTTTTGATCATACACTTATCATTGTGGAACTCAATGACTTAGCCTAAGTCACAAAGTTGACTTATGCTTACAAGGTTGTGTTGCAACCCCTCCACATAAGCTACCCTTATAATTGAGACTATGTCATTAAATATCATACCATAGAATTTGGTGACTTCCCTTTCAGAGCCTCCAAATATAACTTTAGGTCCATTCTTCACTGAAATGTAATCCTTTAGAAGACTCCTTGTCCTAGTCATGTGCCTGGAACACCCACAATCCAAGTACCAGATTTGTTTCAGGTTAGTATTTGAACTATCCTGCAAGATAAAATTTATTTTACCTTAAGAGCCTAACACACTTTGGGTCCTTGGTTCTTGTTATCATTAACAACAACATTTATATTGAGAGATACTCTAGCAGGAAGGCTCTTCTTTGTCAATGGAACAAAGGGATTGCGTCAATAATCTATGGAAAACTGACCCACTTTACCACATCACCAACAATCAAAAATATTATATCTCCTATTCTGAACATTTTTGGAAGTTAAAGGAACATATGAATGTCAATGTTTAGCAGAGAAGGTCATTACATTCTTCCTATTCCTCTCAGCAATCACCTGGTTGGGTACATGACAATAACTGATCTTACTCGACGATATAGGCTTGACGACAACATATGTCGGCATGATAAATGCTATTATATTGATGACATCCAATATTGCTTTGTGAGAGTGAGTTACTGTTGTGCAAATAACCTGCTTTTTCATTTGAGTGGATTGGGAAGATGCAACTCCTTTACCCTTGAGTGAAGGGGCTGGTGTACCAAAATCAAATGGTTCATATTGACCAATTTGAATTTCCTTATGGGGAGCTTTCATTGCACTCAACCCCATGCCCTTTCTAACTCCACAATGAGGTGCACAATTGCCCTTACTATAGGAATTTCCATTCTTCTAGTGACCATATATGCTGTCATGGTCATACATATTGGAAGGTAATAATATGTTGGTACCCTAGTTTGATTTGAGTTTAGTCTTCTCCTTTTGTCCCTTGACCTAAGAAATATCTATGGTCAATGGTTAGTGGTCTAGCTGTAGAGTCCCCGCTTTTCCAGATGAAGAATTTGGTTAAGTAGTTTGTTCGTTCGACTATAGTCGAACGCCGCTCGACTATCGTCGACTAACTGTTCGACGATCGTCTATCAGTTGTTCGACTTTCAGTCTGCGAGGATAGTTCGACTATCTGTTGATAGTTCGACTATCTGTGTGCTGAGATAGTTCGACTATCTGTTGATAGTTCGACTATCTGTTTGTTTGATAGTTCGACTATCTGCTTGGATAGTTCAACTATCTGATAGCTCGACTATCTGTTTGATAGGTCGACTATCTGCGTTGTTTGATAGTTCGACTATCTGTTGATAGATCAACTATCTGCTTTCTTCTGATAGCTCGACTATCTGTTGATAGTTCGACTATCTATCGCTCTTTGATAGTTCGACTATCTGTTGATAGTTCGACTATCTGTTTGTCTTTGATAGTTCGACTATCTGTTGATAGTTCGACTATCTGTTTCGCTTTGATAGTTCGACTATCTGTTGGTAGGTCGACTATCTGATAGCTCGACTATCTTCTGATAGTTCGACTATCTGTTGTGATAGTTCGACTATCTCCTGTGATAGTTCGACTATCTGGATCGTTCGACGATCTCCGTGCATCGGTCGACAATCTCCGAAGGTCGTTCGACGTTTTTTGTCTGCCTTTTTATTTTGTATTTATTTATTATATTTAATTAATTAATACATTATCTGGCATGTTTTATTTCAGTTGTTTTGTGATAATATTTCCAGGCAATATTTGCTCCATGCCTTCTGCCTGAGTAAAATCTTTTCAGATAAAGTTGTTTGTCTTATTATCTGACATTGTATTTTACTTTATCTGCTGTCAGTCCTTTATAGCCGTTAGACTGAAAAGTCTTTCTTCTGCTATAAAGAGTTTGTTTCTGATGTGACTTTATTTAGTACTTTATTATCAGATTGCTTCCTGTAGCTTCTTCGAAAGAGGTTTATTCCTTTTATAGAATGTTTTTGCTGCAGAGATTGTTTGCCTTTTTGATATTTACAGCCCAGGTCTCAAGTTTCAGAAGAAGACAAACAATTCAAATTGAAGAGAGCCGTTGCTTGTTGCTGCTATAAAAGGAATCCTTTGGAGAAGGATTTCAGCTAGCTAACCAATTATTCATTTAAGCATTCAAGCTTTCGTCAAGATCAAGTTTTCTGCTCTCAGCAATTTCCATTCATCTGAGAAGTGTTAAGCTCTTCTGCTCTTCTTCAACCTGAGTTCTCCTGCTTCCAGGAAGTTCAAACTCAGAGTTCTTTTGAAGAAGAAGAAGAAGAAAGCTGCTAGAAGATTTCTAATTTTATTATTTATTATCTTCTTGTAGTTTTTCCTTCAGATCTTTCTGAAGAGTTTTCTGCACTGAAGCAAGACTTCACCTGGACATTTTTGAGCCAGGGGGAGCCTTGATTCTTTAAAGCTTTCTAGCTCAGTGCAAGTCTTTGTGCTTCTCTAATCTATTGTAAAATAGAGAAGACATCTTAACCTTCTTTCCCCCTCCTGTATAGGGTTATTACTCCCTTCAAAAGTATCCCTTGGTGGCAGGGCACCTGATCAAAAACTTGTGTTCGGTTTTTAGACACCTGATCAAAAGTCTAAAGGGTTTCTGGATCTACCTGAAGCAGATCCTGTTGGTGGCAGGGCACCTGGTCAAAAACCTGAGTGGATTCCTACCTTATTGGTAGAAGAGTGGACGTACCCAAGTTGTTTGGGGAACCACTATAAATTCCTTGTGTCGTCTGGATTGCCTTGTTTAATTCCTGCATTGTGGCTGTGATTAGATATAACTAGGTCTGCTAGTTGCTGATTAGGATTTCCAAGCCTTAACTGTAATTACAGTTAGCTTGAGTTTGTGCACAACACTTGTGTTAGGCTATAGGGTTAATTCTATATCTATAATCTTTTCATTCCGCATTTCACTCCAAGGGAGTTGGGTAGACCATTAAGTTTTGTCTTGTGCAAAATTTGATAACTCTATTCACCCCCCTCTAGAGTAGTATCTATCCTTTCACTTTCAATTGGTATCAGAGGGAGGTTGACTGACTGAATAGGCTAACACCTAAGTCACAAGATCCTGATAGATACCAAAGTTTATAGATATTCACTATCACTATCATGGCCCAGTCCAAGGATTATTCTAGCACCAGACCTCTAGCATGCAACTTAGCTAAGTTTGGCATCTGGAAGGCAAGGATAAAATTATATATGAATTCTATTGGTGAAAGCATCTTTGCTTCTATTTTGTCAGGACCCCCAAGAGCACCTGCTGCTGCTACTGCCTCATCATCTGATATGAGTGCAGTGCCTCCTCCAGATTACAACGATGAGTACAAGAAGGCAAAGATAGCAGATGCCAAGGCGATGAACATTCTGGCTCAGACAATGTCTGATGAGGTATTCCAGAAGGTAGCTGACTGCTCTTCAGCAAAAGCTATGTGGGATACACTGAACCAGATTGTAGCTGGTTCAGCTGATGAAAGGAAGGACAGAAGGTCCAACCTTATCTCACAATATGAAAACTTCAAGAAAACTGATGCTGAATTAGTTGAGGCCATGTACACCAGGCTCAGCTCAATCATCAATGAGCTGAGGACCCTTGACAAGGACATATCATTGACAGAGGTCAATGATAAGATTCTTATGTGCTTCCCTAGCACATGGGATCTAAGGATCTGGCCCATCAAGGAAGCCAGAAGTACAAATGAGATTTCAACTGAAGCCCTTCTCGGCAAGCTCAAGTCTTTTGAGCAAGTGCTGAAGACAAGGGAAGCAGAAGCTGAAGCAAAGACCCCTACTCCAACAAGAAAAGAGCAATCTCTAGCTCTTAAGGCTGCTGATGCTTCTGAAGGCAGCCAATCAATTGAGGAACTAATGGCATTATTTGCCAAGAGGTTTCTCAAGATGGGGAAAAAGGAATTCAGAAAGAAGTCTTCACGCTATGAAGACAAACCAAGGTATGACCATTCTCCTGCTAAAGAAATTATATGTTATGGTTGTAGGAAGCCTGGACACATCTTACCAGATTGTCCAGAGGAGAAGAACAAAGACAAGAGGAAAGAAAAGGAACAGCACAGGAAGCACTCCAAGCCATCCTCCTACAAGAACAAGAAAAAGGAGAGAGGTTTCATTGCTGAAACTTGGAGTGATTCTGATGAAGAATCTTCCTCCTCTAGCTCCAGTGAGGATGAGGAAGAGAAGAAGGCAAAGGAGGTTTGCCTGATGGCAATAGATGCCTGCAACAATCACTCAGCTGCAGAGAGTTCAGATTCAGAAGAAGAAATGCCAACAGAAGATGAGGTACTATCTTCTTATGACTTCACTTCTGAAGAATTTAAATTAGATTTTAAATCCTTATGCTTAGACTTAATTAGTTCAGAAAAAGAGATTAAAGAACTTAGAAATAAGTTAGCTGACTCAGAATTAATTGCTACAGAAAATATTAGGCTAAAGGAAGATCTCACTACTTGTAGTGAAGAAATTAAATTTCTTAAAATAGAGTTAGCTAAGTCTAAAAGGTTAGAGGAATCTCTAAATGGTAGAAGCCTTAAGCTGTTAGAAATAACCAGCATGACTAACACTAGGTCAGGCAATAACAAACTAGGCTTAGGAGCTTCTCCCAGTGAACCCCCAGTTATTCTTAAAAATAATCTTTCAACTCCAGTGAACTTCATTTCAGCTAGTGGAATGAAGAACACTGAGCAAGTAAACCAAGTTAACAAAACTTTAAATAAAGCTAAGAGAGAGAAAAGAAAGAAATTTTTTAAAGAAATGCAAAGAGCGTCGAACGCCACTCGACGATCGGAAGCTCAATGGTCGAACGAAGCTCGACGATCTGAGCGCCCATCGTCGAACGTTGATCGACGTTTTCAACATGATTTTAAAAATCATAATCAGTACCATAGAAACCTAAATGAAAATAGAAACCCTAGATTTGTTGACCCATCATCTGCATGGAGAATCCCACCTAGGAGATCTCACCCATTAGGTTATCACCCTCAGCCTGCATTTACATTTATTTCTAGCTTTTCTTATGTGAAAAACAAGGAACCCAAGGTTACCTAGGTCCACACTGTCTAAATAAATGTCTTGCAGGTGAAGGCCTATCCTATCACTCAAAATAAGTGGTATTTGGATAGTGGATGCTCCAAGCATATGACAGGAAATAAAAATCATCTGTCAAAGTTCAAAGCTAAGCTCGGCCCAAAGGTTATCTTTGGAGATTCCAGCTGTGGTCAGACAGAAGGCTATGACAGGATTACAATTGGAGATGTTACTTTCAAGAGAGTTGCATATGTGACAGGACTGAAGCACAATTTGATTTCAGTCAGCCAGCTATGTGATGCTGGCTACCAGGTTTCATTTTCTAACTCCTCTTGCAATATTACTTTAAATAATAATGTTGTTTTAGTAGGCATTAGAATAGGTAATATTTATTTAGTAGATTTCAATTCATCTCACTCTGAAATCTGTTTATTTAATGAAGTAACAATTAATAATAATTCTTTGTGGCATAAGAGGCTTAGTCATGTTAACCTTAAAAATATATCTAGGTTATCTAAACACAACTTTGTTAGAGGTTTACCTTCTTGCCCCTACAAGAAGGAGAGCCTATGCAAGGCTTGTCAGCTAGGCAAGCAAACCAAGAATTCTTTTAAATCTGTAAATAAAAGTGATTCTCCTAGAATCCTGTATCTATTACATTTGGACCTATTTGGCCCAATAAATGTACAGAGTTTAGGAGGGAAGTATTACACCTTAGTAATTGTAGATGACTTCTCTAGGTTCAGTTGGGTTTTCTTTTTGAGAACTAAGGTTGATAACTTCAAAGCCCTTACAGACTTTCTACTATGTGTGCAGACTGAGTACTCTACTCATGTGGCCCTGATCAGAAGTGATCATGGTACTGAGTTTGACTCTCTTCTCATGCAAGAATTCTGTGAGAGAGAAGGTATCAAACATAGCTTCTCAGCTCCTAGAACTCCTCAACAAAATGGGGTAGTTGAAAGGAAGAATAGAACACTCATTGAAGCTGCTAGCACATTGTTGACAGATGCTAATATGCCTCTCTCCTATTGGGCAGAAGCTGTTAGTACAGCCAATTATGTCTTGAATAGAAGTTTGATACACAAGCTTAAGTGTAAAACTCCTTATGAGTTGCTTAAAGGAAAGAAACCTAAAATTAATTATTTTAGAGTATTTGGTTGTGTTGTTTATATTCATAATAACAATAAAGAATATCTTAGAAAATTTGAAGCAAAAGCTTCAATGGGAATCATGCTTGGATATTCCCAAGTAAGCAAAGCTTATAGGGTTTATAACAAATCAACCTGTAAAATTGAAGAATCTGTGCATGTATCTTTTGATGAGTCTCAGATGTTTTACAAGGAGAAGGAAAATTCTCCTTCCTCTAGTTCATTGCATGTACCTGATGCTACTCAAGAAATTCTTCAACTATCAACTCTTCAGATCACTGAATCAGACAGTGATGAAGAAATTGCAGAAGCTGTTGTTGTACCACCAACAGTAGATCAAATTCCTCCTGAGGAATTAATCCCAACTGTTGCTGAAGATCACATCCCACCTGCTGATATTGTCACACTTAGAGATCACCCTACATCTCAAGTGATTGGAGACATATCAGCTGATGTGCAAACAAGACACCAGTTAAGACAGGATGTGATGCACGCTTGTTTCCTCTCACAGGTTGAGTCCCTCACCTTTAAAGATGCTGAGCTAGATCCCCACTGGATCATTGCTATGCAAGAGGAACTCAATCAGTTTGAGAGATGTAAAGTTTGGACTTTGGTTCCAAGACCTAAAGGCCAACTGATCATAGGAACCAAGTGGGTGTATAGAAACAAGTTGGATGCAAATGGAATTATTGTAAGGAATAAAGCAAGGCTTGTAGCTCAGGGCTACAGACAGGAGGAAGATATAGATTATGACCAAACCTTTGCTCCTGTTGCAAGGCTAGAAGCTATAAGGATCTTCTTGGCCTATGCAGCCTATATGAAGTTTAAGGTGTTCCAGATGGATGTCAAAAGTGCATTCCTGAATGGTGAGCTTAAGGAAGAGGTGTTTGTTGAACAACCACCAGGGTTTGTTTCTTCAACTCAGCCCTCACACGTGTTTAAGTTGCAGAAAGCTCTTTATGGACTAAAACAAGCTCCCAGAGCCTGGTATGAGACTCTAGCTAGTTTCCTTTTAGAGCACAACTTTACTAGGGGAGTAGTTGATAGAACCCTTTTCGTCAAGCATCACAAGGACACAATCCTGTTAGTTCAAGTGTATGTAGATGATATTATATTTGGCTCCACTGATCCCAAACTTTGCAAAAGGTTCTCTGACCTGATGCACTCTAAGTTTGAGATGAGTAGTATGGGTATGCTGTCTTACTTTCTTGGTCTCCAAGTTAAGCAAGATGCTGATGGTATCTTCATCTCCCAATCCAAATATGCCAAGGAATTGGTAAAGAAATTTGGGATGGCAGATGCTTCAGCAATGCCTACACCTATGGCTACTAATGTAGTTATTGATTCTGATGATCACGGCAAGCCAGTTGATCAAAAGAATTATAGGGCCATTGTTGGTTCCCTATTATATTTAACTGCAAGTAGGCCTGATATAATGTTTGCTACATGCCTTTGTGCTAGATTCCAGGTCAACCCCAAGGAATCTCATCTGATTCTTCTCAAGAGAATCCTGAGATACCTGAAGGGATGTCCAAATCTAGGACTTTGGTACCCAGCTGAGTCAGAATTTGAATTAATTGGATACTCTGACTCTGACTATGCTGGTTGCAGAGTTGACAGGAAGAGCACCTCAGGAACTTATCAGTTCCTGGGAGAGAGATTGGTCTCTTGGTTCTGTAAGAAGCAGGCTTCTGTCTCAACTTCAACTGCAGAGGCTGAATATATAGCAGCTGCCAGTTGTTGTTCACAGATCCTGTGGATTCAAAACCAGCTTGTGGATTATGGTTACTCACACAAGAACACCAAAATCATGTGTGACAGTACCAGTACTATCTCCATTGCACAAAATCCAGTGCACCACTCTAGAACGAAGCACATTGAGATTCGGCACCATTTCCTGAGAGATTGTGTGGAAAAGAACAAGATTTGTCTTGAGTTCATATCCACTGAGTTTCAGAGAGGTGATATATTCACCAAGCCCTTAGATGAACAGAAGCATCTGTTCTTTTTAGTTCAACTAGGCATGATCAATGGACGAGACTAAGTGTGACTATATCTGCCAATGTTGAAACCTGCTTGAAGATCGTCGAACGATGATCGAAGATCGTCGAACGGATCAAGCCTATCGTCGACCTCTGGTTAATGATAGCTTATCTGTTTGAAGATCGTCGACTGGCGTTCGAAGATCGTCGAACAGTTCGAGCTTATCGTCGATCTCTGGATGACGACAGCTTGTTGTTTGAGAAGCCAGAAATAGTCGAACGATTGATCGACTACTCTGCTTCTGGGCCGATCGTCGAACGGCCGTTCGACCATCGGGTCCAGTATCTTTTAAATAGATCGACTATCTCTGGTCTAATATAAAGCCGATAGTCGACCTAGGTTAAAAGATCTTTTGTTTTATCGTCGACGGAGCGTGACTTTTCGCATTCTGTCTTCCCGCTTGCGATTTTCTGCCGCTTCATCTCCTTCGTCTTCTCCGTCTTTCTCGCGCTCTCTCCAGCAATTCAATGGCGATTTCTCCAGCAGTGCTAGCTGTTGTAAAGTTCGATGCAGGTTTCAGCGTCGATTTTGACGCATTCAGTTGCTGTGAAGCAGGGATTGTGGAAATTCTTCAGTTATGCCGAGATCAAGGTCTAGAAAGATTAATGTCATCAAGGATAAAGTTAAATGTTCCCGAGATTAAGGAATGGGCTTTCACTTCGTCCTCCTCTGACGATTCGATGACTGGCACTATCGGCGGAGAAGAGGTAATTTTAACTCCCGTCATTCTGATTGATGTTTTTGGATTAATAAATGGTGTAGAAGATTATGAGCAAGATGCTCAAGAGTTTGGAAGAATGCTTACTGAGCTGGGACATGCCAAAGGCATTCCCTCCAAGCTGCTCAAGGTCAATTTCCCATTTAAGATTAAATTTCTTGCTGAGATAGTTGGAAAAGTGCTCCTTGGGAAGCACTCTGCTCATCACAACATTACAAAGCAACAATTTACACTGATGTGTGCAATTGTTAATCAGAAAAGGATTGATTGGGCAGGAGTAATGTTCGATCTGATAAGGAAAAAGAATAGTAAGAAAGAGGTTACCCTAGGCAGGGTTATTGGAATTTTCCTGAAGGAAAAGTATCCTCAGCTGCTGGTCTCCGTTGCAACAACCATAAATGCGAGCAAGAAGATGGACCCGAATCTGTTCTCCAAGTGGAAGAGGATTTTTGTGAAACCCGCTCTCACAGGGGTTGCTCCAGCGACATCAGAGAGCACTAGGACTGATTCAGTCGCTCCTCACCCTCATGAAGCTGGCTCAGCTCATCTTTCCCTTCCCTCATCTTCTTCTGCTATGCAGTCTGCTTCAGTTGAAGTTCCATCAACTTCAGCTGAAGTACGACCTCCTGCTTCTCCTGTTCGAGATACAACCACGGTTGTTCCTCCCTCTCCTCCTGCATCTCCTATTCCTTCTCATCTGGCTAGGATATCTGCTCCTAGTTTTGATTTGATAGGATCTGAGAGGACTCCAACACCTCATCAGTCCCCTGTTCATTCTCCTATTCGCTCTCCAGATCATATTGATCTTCCAGCATCAATCCATCATTCTCCATCTCCAATTCGATCTCCAGTCCACACCACTTCTCATCCTAACACTACAACCATCTCTGCTGCATCTCCATCCACTGCAATTCCATCATCTTTTGAAGTCACCCCAGAATTCATTTCCAGCATTTTGGAGTTGATTACCCCTTCAATCAAAATCATGATTGAAGAGGCAATTGCTCCACTTGCCTCCTCAATTGCTACCTTAACTGCTTCCATCCAATCCCTCTCTAAATCTGCTGAGCCCTCTTCTTCAAGGGGCCTGGTTTCAGTTCCCACTGAAATCAGGCAGGGGGAGATGTTCTGTGAAGATGTCTCAGAGCCTCCAGCCTCCCTTCCAGCAGTTCTTCCAGCAGTTCAAGAAGAGACTGCTCCAGCTCCAGCCCAAGATGAATCAGGTTCAGTGTTATCTGACAAAGAAATATCTGATGCAGTTATGTTATCTGAATTTGCTGTAAAAGTTTGTTTAGAAGATCTCACCACTCCCTTGGTTGCCCATTTCCTAGAAGGCATTATAACATCCTATCTAGATGAATCCTGGGAGTTGGTAAAGTATGAAGGTAATTCACTCATCTGTTTTATTGACGAGTCAATTGATTTGCTAGCTTGTGAATACCTAGAAGGAATGATTTTAGCTTATTTAGCAGATTTGTGTTCATGAATCTACAGATTATATTAAAGAAGATATAGTTGCTCAGGTTATAGCAATTGTTTCAGAAGCTGCTCCAGATGTTCCTGATGTTCAAGTAGATCCAGAACTGGATTCCTTTTTAGATGATATAGAAGATGTGTCTGGAAATCAAGAAGAGAAAGCAAGAGATGCTTGGAATCAAAGAGTACAATCTTTGTTAAAAGAGAAAGAAAAAGATTTGCAAGTTGAAAAATCAACTGTTTGGGATGATTCCCCAGGACTTGATTTGGATTCCCTTCTGGCTCAGGATGCCATAGAAGAGGAAAAAGAGAAAGCTGATCTGAAATTAAAGGAAAAGGCTGTTTTGAAGCCTATGACCCATATGACAATCCTCCCTCATCTCATTCTGAGGATGAAGAGGATTCAGATTTATCTGAAAATTCAAAGAAAAAGAAAGCTGCACAGAAGAAAAGAAAAGCTGTTGCTCCTCCTCCTCTCAATCGTGATAATGACACTCCATATTATATTCTGAAAGGAATTGACCCCAATTCAAAAGAGTTTCAACATTGGATGTGGTTCTTCAAGAACCAGCAAAAAGAGAGAAAGAGATCTAAGAAATATGATAGTCCTACCCCCAGATGGAATCCCAGAGGTCCTCCTCCTCCACCTCCCGGTGCAGGAGCCTCTGGCAACCTTTCTGCTAATCCTTCTGCTCCGTCAGCAAAATCTGCTCCTTCCCAGTCTTCTTCAAGGAAAAGCTCTCAAGGTTTTCAAGGTAAATCATATTCTGGCTATCAAAGAACTGATACAGTGAGAGAACAAGTGAAGGAGGTTGTGTATCAAAGACCAACTTTTTCCCCTCCTCCTTCTCCAAAGAAAAGGGTTTCATCTCCAATGCCAGTGCATTCTGAAAAAGTTGTTTCAAAAGGTAAGTAGTTTATTTTGTTTAAAAATTCTAGCAAGAACTTTGCTAAGTCTGCTCCCCTGTCTTATCTAGTTAATCAAGATAAAGAACCAGATGATACTCCTTCTGAAACTGTTTATGAAAGTCCTGAGCTTGATCCTAACTTTAGGATGGCTCGTTTTCTCGAATTGGTTGGAGCAGCTCAAATCAGGAAAGCAAAAGTTGAAGGAAAGGACACTACTGGATTAAATACAATGTCTACATTCAAAAAGAAGGAGTTCAAAAAGTTCCAGGTTAGTCCTGAAGTTTTTGATCCTTCTAAATATATGGAAAAGCACCCAGAAGCAGTTGTTCCAAGGGCTGCAAAATTAAAGATTATTGGCACGCAAGACTTGAAGATGTCTAAGAAAGAAGCTATTGATCCTTTGAGGAAAGTTTCCTTTGTTCCTAGCTCTTCTGTCCCTAAGCCAGATTCTGTAGATCCTTAGTTTTGTTTGACTGTTGTTATTTATCTGATTGACTGTTAATTGTTTATCTATTTCCTGTATTAATTTTATTGCTCTATAGCTAGTTCTATGTTTTAGTTTTTGAGAGACTTAACTCAAATAGGGGGAGATTGTTGGTACCCTAGTTTGATTTGAGTTTAGTCTTCTCCTTTTGTCCCTTGACCCAAGAAATATCTATGGTCAATGGTTAGTGGTCTAGCTGTAGAGTCCCCACTTTTCCAGATGAAGAATTTGGTTAAGTAGTTTGTTCGTTCGACTATAGTCGAATGCTGCTCGACTATCGTCGACTAACTGTTCGACGATCGTCTATCAGTTGTTCGACTTTCAGTCTGCGAGGATAGTTCGACTATCTGTTGATAGTTCGACTATCTGTGTGCTGAGATAGTTCGATTATCTGTTGATAGTTCGACTATCTGTTGATGGTTCGACTATCTGTTTGTTTGATAGTTCGACTATCTGCTTGGATAGTTCAACTATCTGATAGCTCGACTATCTGTTTGATAGGTCGACTATCTGCGTTGTTTGATAGTTCGACTATTGTTGATAGATCGACTATCTGCTTTCTTCTGATAGCTCGACTATCTGTTGATAGTTCGACTATCTGTCGTTCTTTGATAGTTCGACTATCTATTGATAGTTCGACTATCTGTTTGTCTTTGATAGTTCGACTATCTGTTGATAGTTCGACTATCTGTTTCGCTTTGATAGTTCGACTATCTGTTGGTAGGTCGACTATCTGATAGCTCGACTATCTTCTGATAGTTCGACTATCTGTTGTGATAGTTCGACTATCTCCTGTGATAGTTCGACTATCTGGATCGTTCGACTATCTGCCCGATAGTTCGACGATCTCCGTGCATCAGTCGACGATCTCCGAAGGTCGTTCGACGTTTTCTATCTGCCTTTTTATTTTGTATTTATTTATTATATTTAATTAATTAATACATTATCTGGCATGTTTTATTTCAGTTGTTTTGTGATAATATTTCCAGGCAATATCTGCTCCATGCCTTCTGCCTGAGTAAAATCTTTTCAGATAAAGTTGTTTGTCTTATTAGCTGACATTGTATTTTACTTTATCTGCTGTCAGTCCTTCATAGCCGTTAGACTGAAAAGTCTTTCTTCTGGTATAAAGAGTTTGTTTCTGATGTGACTTTATTTAGTACTTTATTATCAGATTGCTTCCTGCAGCTTCTTCGAAAGAGGTTTATTCCTTTTATAGAATGTTTTTGCTGCAGAGATTGTTTGCCTTTTTGATATTTGCAGCCCAGGTCTCAAGTTTCAGAAGAAGACAAACAATTCAAATTGAAGAGAGCCATTGCTTGTTGCTGCTATAAAAGGAATCCTTTGGAGAAGGATTTCAGCTAGCTAACTAATTATTCATTTAAGCATTCAAGCTTTCGTCAAGATCAAGTTTTCTGCTCTCAGCAATTTCCATTCATCTGAGAAGTGTTAAGCTCTTCTGCTCTTCTTCAACCTGAGTTCTCCTGCTTCCAGGAAGTTCAAACTCAGAGTTCTTTTGAAGAAGAAGAAGAAGACAGCTGCTAGAAGATTTCTAATTTTATTATTTATTATCTTCTTGTAGTTTTTCCTTCAGATCTTTCTGAAGAGTTTTCTGCACTGAAGCAAGACTTCACCTGGACATTTTTGAGCCAGGGGGAGCCTTGATTCTTTAGAGCTTTCTAGCTCAGTGCAAGTCTTTGTGCTTCTCTAATCTATTGTAAAATATAGAAGACATCTTAACTTTCTTTCCCCCTCCTGTATAGGGTTATTACTCCCTTCAAAAGTATCCCTTGGTGGCAGGGCACCTGATCAAAAACCTGTGTTCGGTTTTTAGACACCTGATCAAAAGTCTAAAGGGTTTCTGGATCTACCTGAAGCAGATCCTATTGGTGGCAGGGCACCTGATCAAAGACCTGAGTGGATTCCTACCTTATTGGTAGAAGAGTGGACGTACCCAAGTTGTTTGGGGAACCACTATAAATTCCTTGTGTCGTCTGGATTGCCTTGTTTAATTCCTGCATTGTAGCTGTGATTAGATATAACTAGGTCTGCTAGTTGCTGATTAGGATTTCCAAGCCTTAACTATAATTACAGTTAGCTTGAGTTTGTGCACAACACTTGTGTTAGGCTAAAGGGTTAATTCTATATCTATAATCTTTTCATTCCGCATTTCACTCCAAGGGAGTTGGGTAGACCATTAAGTTTTGTCTTGTGCAAAATTTGATAACTCTATTCACCCCCCCTCTAGAGTAGTATCTATCCCTTCACTTTCATAATACCTTATGAAAGGTGGTTTGAGTGACTGCAGCCTTACCTTTTCTGTTATTCTTTAATGTTGCTTCTTTCCTATTGAAGCAACTCCCCTTCTATTAATTTGGGAAGATAAAGAGTCAATGATTGGCAACACAAACTGTGGCTCGGAGAACTGAGCCACTAGCTTCCTTTCTTTGAGGAGCTTCTCTTTAAGATCCTTGATGACCTTGTTCTTCTGGCTGATGGTGTTTACTTGGATGATTATTATTCCTTTAAACTGGATAATCTCTCTACTCATTTGAGCCATCCTGGTAGCAGACTAAGAGTTTTCAGATTTGGCTTGCTGGAGGGATGCAATCTACACAATTTGCTTCTTGGTAAGATTCTTGCTCTTTTTCCGAGCTTCCAAGACAGAACCATACTTGTCAATCAATTGATTGACAACATCATCATAGTCTGATCCATCCTCATTATTAGATGAAGAGAATTCTTTATAGTCTGGGCTAGTCTCATAGTCAGATTTGGAAGAAGATATGTTTAGAATTATTACCTCATCATGAATAGAGTCTTCTTGATCATCTTCATCAGTCATGACCATCAAGCCATAACTCTCTTCTTCTTCCTCATTGTCACTATCTAAATGTGATAAGGGAGCCTTGATGTTTATCTTGTAGTAGGTGCATCTTCTTCTTCATTGAAAGGAGGGTGTTAGATCAGATTACTCTAGAGGGGGGGGGGGGGTGAATAGAGTATTAAAACTTTGGCTCTTTTTATAGATTATATCAGAGTAAATATAGTGATACCATATATTAGTTAAAGAATAAAAAACCTAAGCTAACAATTCCAGCAATCAAAAGCACCGCAAAAAAAAATTAAGGAGCAACCAGATGACACAAGAAGTTTATAGTGGTTCCCCTAAACTTGGGTACATCCACTCTTCTACCACCCTTGGTAGGAATCCACTAGCAGGTTTTGATCAGGTGGCTACCACCACAAGATCTGGTTCAGGTAGATCAGGAAACCCTTCAGGCTTTTGATCAGGTGACCAAAAACCAACTTCAAGTCTTTTGGAGGGAGACTTGTCAACCAAACTAACTTTTGAAGGGAGCTACAACCCTGTACAATGGGATGGAAGATGTTGATGTAAGTCTTCTCTTTTCTCAATACAACTGAGAAGACTGTATGGATTCTTGTGTTGTCAAAGCTCTCCCTGAGAAGTAGAATGCTTGAGGAAGAACAGAGCTTTGCTAAAGGGTGAGTAGGTCTTCAACTTGATCTGCCAAGGTCCAGGAAATCTAGTAATAGATGTTGAATAGAATGTCTCTGAGGATTTCTGGAACAGAGGTTGAAGAAGACTCTTGATCTTGATGATTTGTTCTTCTTTAAACTATAGTGTTGGCAGAGAATGAGAAAGCATTGAGAGCATCGAGTGCTCGTTCAGTATTTTCTGTGCAGTGCTTCTCGATTTCTTTTTCCTGTATCTCTGACTATCTTGCTGTGTTTCTCGAAAAGGAGAGAATCACTTTTATTCCACTGCTGAAAAATTCTCCTTGAATTTTTGAATTCTTTCCATAAATGTTGGCTGCTGTGGGGAATAAAAAGCGGTTGGAATAATAACATTAATGAGTTTCCCAACTGTTTATGATAGAATAAGCAAATATTTATTCTGATGAATACCACATTTAATGCAGTCAGATAACGACTATATTCAGAAGAATATTTGCATTAAATTCTCAGAATAATACTGCTAATAAGGAACAAAAGAGGGAAGGACTCATTCTAGAGCTACACAGAAAACTTCGAATGCAGAACAGAATTCGTCGACCTGAGATCAAAGATCGTCGACTAGGGAATTCAAGTTCATTGACCTGAGCTCTGTGATCTGCTAACTGAGAATAACTTTCCAAATCTACACTCTGAGTTCGTCGAGCTGAGAAACTAACAGAAGAAAACTAAGCGTCGACCTGAGCTCTGAGAACGTCGAGCTCAGCTCAGAGAATTTACTCTGAGTTCGTCGATCTGAGATCGACGATCGTCGAGCTGAGTTCAAAGAATTTCGAACTGATCACTGTCTTCTGAAAGCTGCTAAATCTGATTCTCTAAAGTTCACTTCTTGCTTGTCCTAGGAGGTAGCACTAATCAGGACTTAGCCTAAACTCTAGGAGTACTACACATGACCCTAGCTATACAATGTTGGGTTATACTCAGCCTAAGTTAGTCAACCTAGCCCAAATCCAACTAGGGATCCAACAATCTCCCCCTATTTGGGTGAGGTCACTAACACAAAAACAAAAAAATCATAATGCAGAAGAAAATATATCTGACAGAAGAAAAATATTAAGCAGATATTTACAGAGTTGTGCTTCATGATAAATTAAGAGAATAGAGTTCAAAAGACAACTAGAAAAATAACAGAAAAGAAACTCATTTCTTCTTCTAGGCTTTGTCTTTGTTTGAATCTTCAGAAAGTTGTCTGAATTTGATTACTCTGTTAGGATTGACAACTTCTTTCTTTGACATATACATGTCAAATGCTCCAATCATAGTTTGAGATGAGTTTCTGGGTGCAACAACCTCTGGGTGCAGTTTCATATAATCATCAACATTGAAAAATTTATTAGCCTTAGCATACCTAAACAATTTTTCTTTTCTGTAGGTTGACATAGTTGAGAATTGAGAAATATCTTTGCCTTTAGCTTTTACTTTGCTAATCTGAGAAAGTCCTATAAGCTCATGGAATATAGCCATCTTGGCAAAAGTCTCCTATTCTGGATCAACAAAAGGAATTGGAGGAGACTCTGGCCTTTTTGAACTGGAATTGTGCATTGGTTCTTCAGTAGGAACTTTCTTTGAAGAATCTGAAGGTCGATTGCTTGAAGAAGACTGTTGATAGCTTGGAATAGGATGTCTCTGATAAGTTTTTATCATAGAAGCAGATTTCTGAGATAAGTTGCCTGAGGAACCTGAAGAGGGAGGAGGAGGAGGGTCTTTCCTGACTTGTCTTGGAGGAGACATATACCTTCTCTTCTTCTTTCTTGCTTTCTGCTTATTTTTAGACAACCACATCCAATTTGGCATACCAGGGTAGGGAGTAATCTTTTGCAATATATAGTATGGAGTGTCATTGCTTGGATTTGGCTTTGGAACTGCCTTAGGAGGGGCTTTCCTTTTCTTAGATATTTTCTATCTACTATCATCAGAATCTGAGTCATCAGATTGATCATCATCAGAAGATCCTTGAGGATTATCATACATAGCATCAATCTCAGCAATGAGTTCTTTTGGAACTTGCTTTCTGGCTAGAGGAGGGACAACTGGAGGAGGAACTATTAGAGGTGGAACTATTTCAGAAAGGACTTCTTCAGTTTCCAGATCCATATCCTGGATAAGCTCAGCCTCTGGAACTAAGATGAGTTCAGGCTCAGGAGCTTCAAAACTTTTCTGTATCTGTAGTAAGGTCTCTGAACTGATGGGAGCTGAGTAGCAAATAATATCTGTACACCAATAAAAAGATACAAAAGAAGACAATTTCTGTTCAAAAGATCAAAAGATATTAGAACTGAATCTAGGTCAAAATCTGGAGCAATGAGGAAATATCCATAAAGAATTTCCAAAGGATTACTCTCAAAGTTAGTATCAAAAAACTCAACAAGATCTGCATCAATAAATTCAGTATCAATAATGTCAGCTTCTGCAACAAATTATGTATCTGCTACTATATCTGCTACTATATCTGCTACTGCTGCTTGAGCAACCTCTTCACTGAGTATCTCCCCCTGCCTGATTTCAGTGGCTATTGGAGCTAGGCCCTTGATAGAAGAGGATAGGATAGAGAAGGAAGAAAGATGAGCAGCAAGGGTAGAGATAGACATAGTAAGAGGTGAAATAGCCTCTGCTATCAGCTGATTGAGAAGGGGTGTGATGGATGCTAAGATGAGAGAGATGGAGGGAGAAGATGAATCTAAGAATTCTGGAGGGGTATGGGTAGAGATAGATGTATTAATGATGGAAGAGGATGAGGGATAACAATCTAACATTAGTTCATTTGAAGAATTGCTTGGGGATGAAAGAAGGTTGAATGAGGGTAGAGAAGTGAGATTTTGAAGATGAGATGGAAGGGGGGATAGAGGTGGAGTTGTAGAATCTAGAGATTGATATTGTTCTAGAAGTTATTGTTGTTGTACTGGGGATGAAATGATGGGGGACTGAGAATGTGTAGGTTGATGAACTGGAGAAGCAGGTTGATGGGGGAAGCAGGAGGTATAGGTAGAGATGCTGGAGCTGAGGAAATTTGTTGTAGGGATGATGAAAGAGTTTGGTCAAGAGGGGGAATGGAACTTTCTTCTGCAGGGTTGGGAGTGGCTGGTACTTCCCTAGTACTCTCGGAGGTTTTAGAGGAGGAAGCCCTGGATGGCTTTGGGATAGTCCTCTCCCACCTACCAAACAAGGCGCAGGTCAGCCCCTTAGAGGCATTGATGAATATGGTCGGGCGACAAGGGATTCAGTGGCCTTTGCATTAAGGAAGATTCCAAGAATCTTTCCAAAGCAAACTTCTTTCTTGTTCTTCTTCTTCCAAATCAGATTGAATAAAATTTTGGCCCAATTAACAGCCTTCTTATTTACCACAGCACTCATCACTAAGAACTGTTGCCTGGTAATGTGATCATGGGCTGTATGCTTGCCCAACAACACTTTACTGACTATATCTACAAGAAATTTATACCCAATAGATAGGTGCTTCTTCAGCAATTTATTTGGGTTGTCTCCACAATAACCCATCAAAGTCAACATTTCCTCATATTCAGAAGATTCAAGTTCAATATCTTCTTCACCATTAACTAGGCCACATATTTCAGAAAGAGTATCTGGGGTTAAGGAAATAGCGTTACCCGATATAGATCCAACCATTGTGTCAGCATCTGGAGTAGATGAAGTATAAACCCATTATCTTATTTCAGAACTAGCAATCTTCATTCTGTTAGACATTAGGGTATTCAAATTGAGTTCCTCGAATAATTGTAGAATATCTTTGAAGATCTGGTCTGATTGTTTAAAAGAATCGAAATCGATGTCGAAACCCATATCGAACTTCATGCCAGAAAGAGCTCCTGCTGGAATCGCGATTAGTTTCCTGTAACACAAAAGCAAAAAGATCATGTGCCGGGGAACAGAAAGCGTGGGATGGAGGTCGAAGAAAACCTAGTTGATGTATACACAGATGCCCGCTTTTTACAAAACCAGGAGAAGAGTCTAGCACCAAGAAAATGGCATGTGCTTGAAGTGCTTTTCCCGTCCACTCTATATCCAGCAAAGTCAGCATCTGAGTATCCAGTTAACTCAAATTTTGATTCATTTGGATATCAGAGTCCTAGATCTGGGCAACTCTTTATATATATTAAAATCCTTTTTAATAAAATTAGGTGAGATTCTTTAGGGATCACATGGAACCTAGCACAAATACATGTAGCAAACATTATATCAGGCCTACTTGCTGTGAGATATAGAAGAGACCCAACAATGGCCCTATACAATTTAAGATCAACAGGTTTCCCTTGTTCATTAGAATCAGCCACAACATTTGTAGCCATAGGTGTTTTCTTAGCTGAGGCATCAGCCATCCAAAACCTTTTAATCTGCTCTTTAGCATATTTGGATTGAGATAAGAAAATACCATCAGGAGTCTGCTTCACTTGGAGGCCAAGGAAGTAGGAGAGCTCACCCATGCTACTCATCTCAAACATGGAATGCATAAGGTTAGAAAACCTTTTACATAGTTTGGGATCTGTAGAGCCAAATATTATATCATCTACATATATTTGTACCAAAAGAATTTTATCATTATGATGCTTGAAAAACAAAGTCTTATAACCATGCCTCTAGAAAACTTATGCTCTAAAAGAAAGCTAGCTAAGGTTTCATACCAAGCTCTTGGAGCTTGCTTTAGACCGTAGAGAGCTTTATGCAATCTAAAAACATAAGATGGATAAGATGAAGAGATAAAACTTGGAGGTTGTTCAACATAAATCTCTTCTTTTAGTTCTCCATTCAGAAATGCACTTTTTACATCCATCTGGTAGACTTTGAATTTCTTGAAAGCATCATAAGCAAGGAAAATCCTTATTGCCTCTAGCCTGGCAACATGTGAAAAGGTTTGATCATAATCAATCCCTTCCTCTTGCATATATCCTTGATCAACAAGCCTAGCCTTGTTCCTTACAATCACACCTTGAGCATCAAGCTGCTTCCTGAAAACCCTCTCAATCCCAATTACTAGATAGCCTTTATCCCTTGGAACCAAGTACCAAACTCTACATCTCTCAAATTGATTGAGCTCCTCTTGCATTACAATAATCCAGTGGGGATCTTGCTCTACATTAGTTATGGATTGAGGCTCAACTTGAGAGAGAAAATAGGCATGCATCACATCATTGTTGAGTTGATGCCTTGTCTGTACACCTACTGACATGTCTCCAATCACTTGAGATCTAGGGTGATCCCTTAGTGTGACAAGATCAGATGGTGGAGTTAGTTCAACAACAGCATTTTGAATGAATTCCTCTTATGGAATTACATCTGCTTTTGGAGGAAGTTCAACTACTTCCACAGTTTCTTCTTCACTTTCTTCATCATATTGGAGAGGAGGATGTGATATAACCTTTGGTGTAAGGTTTAGTTCATCCATTTTCTCACACAAGTGAGGTACCTGCAATAGCTCATTGGTAGAAATTTCTTTCTCCTTGCAATACATATTAGCTTCATCAAAAGTTACATGTACAGATTCCTTAATTTTTAAAGATGATTTATTAAAGACCTTATAAGCTTTGCTGACTTGGGAATATCCTAGAAAAATTCCCATTGCAGCCTTTGCTTCAAATTTTCTAATATATTTCTTATCATTGTTATGAATATAGCATATACAACAAAATACTTTAAAATAGGTGAATTTAGGTTTCTTCCCTTTCAGTAACTCATAAGGAGTCTTATTCTTAAGTTTGTGTATAATATTTCTATTCATCATATAATTTGTTGTGCTTACAGCCTCTGCGCAAAAAGATATGGGCAAATAAGAATCTGCAAGTAATGTACCTGCAAATTCAATTAGTGTTCTATTCTTCCTTTCAGCAACCCCATTCTGTTGAGGTGTTCTAGGAGTTGAGAAGCAATGTTTGATACCTTCCTTCCTACAGAACTCTTGCATAAGAAGAGACTCAAAATCAGTACCATGATCTCTTCTGATCAATGCAACTGGAGTAGAGTACTTAATCTGTATGCTCTTGAGAAAATCTATAAGAACTTTGAAAGTATCTGACTTAGATCTCAGAAAGAATACCCAAGTGAATCTAGAAAAGTCATCTACAATCACTAAAGTATAAGATTTCCCTCCTAGGCTTTGTACTGATATAGGGACAAAAGGGTCCATATGTAGTAAGTACAATATCCTAGGTGAGTCACTTTTGTTTAATGATTTAAAACTAGTTTTAGTTTGCTTGCCTAACTGACAAACCCTGCAGAGACTTTCCTTCTTATAGGGGTAAGAAGGTAATCCTCTAACAAGGTTGTCTTTAGAAAGCCTAGCTATGTTTCTCAAATTTACATGACCTAATCTTTTATGCTACAAATCATTTTGATTGCTAACAAGATTAAATAAATAAATTTATAAACTGGCAGATTTAAAGTTTACTAAGTATATGTTACCTTGTCTAATTCCAGTTAAAACAATTTGATTGTTTGCAGAAATAATACATTGAGATTCAGAAAAGCAAACCTGATAACCTGAATCACATAACTGACTTATGGATATGAGGTAATGCTTGAGACCATTAACATATGCCACCTTTTTGAAAGTGACATCTCCACTTTTGAAGTCTCCATAGCCTTCAGTCTGTCCAAAACTTGAATCTCCAAAGATGACTCTTGGACCAAGTTTAGCCTTGAAGTTGATGAGGCTGTCCTTGTATCCATTCATGTTCTTAGAGCACCCACTATCCAGATACCACTTATTTTGAGTGATAGGATAGGTCTTTACCTGCAATGAAACAAATTAAGAGTTCTTGACCCAGGTAACCTTGGGTCCTTGTTTATTCTCAAATGAAAATCTGGATATAAATGAACGTTCAGGTGTGCACTTATAACCTAAGGAGTGAAATCTTTTAGGAGCAATTATCCATTGGGTGAATGGGTTGATGTTCTCCCTATGTTGGTTAGGTTTAATGTTACATTTTCTATTGGAATTTAAGTTTCTGTAATTATGATCTGGGATCAACGAATTATGGTTAGTTCATCGACCTGAGCTCGATGAATTGGAATGGGATCTACGATCTCTGCTCGAAGAAGGAAACTATTCATTCTCAGGGTACCAATATCGTCAATCTCTAGTCGACGAACCGTACTAGTTTTGTCGATCGTAGATCGAAGAATTCTTATTATTATGGTTTGTGTTCAGAGTTTGTCATTCTGAGGTCGACGAACTGTTCACGTTTTGTCGATCTGATTTTGACGAAAACTGCTGAACATTGTTATGTCTATTATTTTTCTTATTCTTAGATTTTTTTTAATTCCATTTTCTTTAGAATTTCATTAACTTTATTAACCTGTTCAGTGTTCTTCTTACCTTTATCTAAAATGAAGTTTACAGGTTTTGATAGATTGTTCTTCTGGATTAGAGGTGGTTCACTTGATGAGGCACCATCAAACCGCAACACTGTCCAAAGCTGTTGATCATTAGCGGCAACAGAGGTAAGCCGCCAAACTGCCACTAAAGACCGCTGGACAGCCACTGCTAGCCGCCAGACCATAACTGCTTGTTGCCACCAGACTGCGGTTGCAGACTCCCACCACTACTAATGTGTTAAGCCTCCAAGCCGCTGCTACCGTAAGCCTCCAGGCCGCGGTTGCGGCTAACCACCAGGCCGCTATTGCGACAAGTCTTGAGGCCACTACTACGGCTAACCACAAGGCCGTTATTGCGGCAAGTCTCCATACTGCTTCTATGGCTAACCTTCAGACTGCAGTTGTGGCTAGCCTCCAGAACGCATCTGCAGGAAGACCTCCAAGACTAGAAATCCCTACGAGAAGTCGACTACCAAACCGCAACACTCCTAAACAGTCAGACCACCAATCCTACCAAGTTTGCCTCCAGACAAAACTACTACAACTAACCAAACTGCCACACAATCAGACTGCATGGACAAACCGCTTAACTGCTCGAACTACATGCCGATGAGACTAGAACATCAAACTGCCAAACTCTAATAAGTACTAGTGTCTGGAATAGAAATTTAAACACCTCAAGGGAGAAGGCATACCTCTCTAGCATCAAATATGTCACGAAGGTCATAATGGTCGCATAAAGTTATGCAACAGCTGGGCGGGCAAAATCCCGTAGTAGCTAAAGAACTCTGCGACCTCAGGAAAGATGGGGAGGGTCCAACCTACTCCAAAATGATCAAGGGGAACTCCGAGTTCATCCTTATACACCGAGTTCACATAAGAAGAGTATGTTTTGCTTTAAAGCTACCATGTGTGATAAATGACGAGTTTTGTGTGCTAAACTTCAAATAGCCATAACTTTCAATCTGGGAGTTTTGTGTGCTAAAAGAAGAATAAATGACGAGTCTTGTGTGCTAAACCTCAAACCGTCATAACTTTCAATTTGAGAGGAGTTACGGAACGTGCTACCCCATTCCGGAATAAGATCAAAGTCATCTACACTCTGGAAATGGTTCGGCGGAAAAAGTGAAAAGGAGATATCGCTAGGCAATATCCACTGTCGCCCGGCGATAGCTCCACAATCGAATCATCCCGCGGAAACCTCAGAATCGTGGGACACGTGATAGTAAAATAAGATATCGCTGATCGACGACAACTAGTGTCGTCGGGCGATATCGCTAAAATATAAAAGTGGTTCATTTTTCCGTGGAGATCAAGGATTATAGAATTTGGAGTGTTCCTTCCCGTGTAACAGGTCCAGAGAGCTCCAACATCCAAGAATACTCCATCCTCCCAAGACAGGTCTAGAGCATTGAAGCGACGAAACGTACATGGCATATGAAGCAATCATGCCAAGGAGTCGTCATCATCTTCAGTGCTACATTTAAAGGGAGTTGTTAATTCTTAAGTTTATACTTTATCATTATTCTTATTGTAATTGTTAGGAGAGAAAATCGCCACCTTGTGCATGGCATCTATGTCCTTGCGTGGCTTAGGAGAGAAAATTGTCGCCTTGTGCGTGCCATCTAAGTCCTTGCGTGGCTTAAGAGAAAATCGCCGCCTTGTATATGGCGTATAAGTCCTTTTGTGGCTTAGGGAGTTATCGCCGCCTTGTGTCCTGCGACTAGATCGTGGTGAGATCTAGAGAGAAGTTAGTAACAAGATCTAGGGAGAGATACGCTTTAGCCTGCTGGTTCTTGTAGAAGGACCCGCAAAATCAAAAGTAGAATATATTTTTCATAGCCTTAATTTCTAGCTTCATAGAGATATACTGTATTCTGTTTTATCACTTTTGAAATAAAAGATTATCATTTATGTTTCTATATGTTTCTAAGTGTTTAATTTTCTCTATGAAAAATTAGTTTTGATTTCTTTCATTATTTCATCAAGTAAATTTAGATTAAGAAATAAAATTTATTGAAAGTCTTTGTTTTCAAGGATAGCAAAATCACCTAGAAGGGGAGGTGAATAGATTTCTTAGTCCTTAGTGACTATCTTATATTTTCCCTTGGTTGGATGCTTTATCAGTTGATTATATTCTGCTTTCAAGACATGCAACCTGCAATAAAACCACCCCAAAGAAAACACACAAAGCCCACAAGATTTATTGTGGTTCCCCTAACAAGGGTATATCTACTTTCCCTCCCACCTATCCAACTATCTTATTGGACTAGGCACTTCTCCAAAACTCTGCTCCAAAGAGCTTACACCTCAGATACCTCAAGATCTCTCAGTCTCCTCCAAGACCTACAGCTCAGCCACAAGGGACTACAACTCAGTGATCAGCTGATCACCTACCTCACTCAGGCTGGGAAGACAGCCCTATCTCAAATCCACTAGGGATCCTACCATAGAGCAAACTTGCTCCTACCACTCAAATCCAAGAGGATGCTACAACTCAGAGAGCTTTACTCTCTTATACCTAAGGCAATATTACCCTACCTCAAGCCAGTGTCCCTACAGCTCATATCCAGTTGGATCCTACAAGATGGAGGTGGGTTGATGAGTCTTGATTGGACATAAGAGAAATTTCTCTATGCCAAAGCCCGACTTTGAGTCCAGCAATATATTTCCTGAGTCTGCCTTACTTGAACTGAGATATACTCAGTCCCAACTTCTTCACAGCATTAGGGATTTTTCCTGCTGGATCTGTAAAGTGACTGCAACAAAACTTATAGCTACCATAGCTAAAGGAATCTCAGCTCAACAACTTCACAGCAACAAGGATGAAGAGACTTATGTTGGAAGCAACTTGCAGACAACAATTCTGCTTCCACTTTCTTTACTGGGCTGAGGTGTTTCAGCCCTAACTTTTTCTTCACAGCCTCTAATAGATGTTCTTCAGTGTTGTGCTGCTGGATCTGTGAAGAACCTACTATTGCAGGTGGAAAATAGCACCAGCTAATCTTCTTTTCCTCTTCAGAGACTTTTTATGTTCTTGCTGTAGTCGAAGATCAAGACAAACAGCTAATTTGTTGAGCCTTTAGGCCTCCACTCTTTTTCTCTCTGTTCTTCTCTTCATAGCAACAATGGTGATAAAGAAGAACTAACTCCAACAACTGCCTTTTTCGTAAAAGGCTTCTCCTTTTATTGAATGCAACTCAATGACTCTTTTAACAGTGGGCCCCACACATTTAATGCCAGCTGCATCCTTGCTTTAAAATCTAACTATCGTAGGGTAGTTCTGTGACACCTTTTATCATGTACTGTATCTTTGCCACTAACAATTTGAATAAGGTTGACTTGTTGACTTACTGGCGTCAGCATCTATGGACTTAGTCAAAAATCAAGCATCAGTAGAATAGGCGTTGAGTGAATGAGCTTCACTCAACGCCAAAATACTTAGACAAAATTCTGTCTAACTAGGCGTTGACAGCGTTGAGTGAGCAAGCCTCACTCAACGCTTTCTTCCTTAACCATTTCTGTAGCCTTTTCTACATGCCTGACATTGAGAGTGTTGAGTGAGCACACCTCACTAAATGCCTTGTGACTTAGCCCATGCCTTTTGTAAATTACACGTTGAGAGCATTGAGTGAGCATACCTCACTCAATGCTTTTTGCCTTAGCCAATTTTCTGCATCTATATCATCTTAAGAATTGAGAGCGCTGAGTGAGCATGCCTCACTCAACGCTTTTTGCCTTAGACAATTTTATTGCTTCTTGGCATTGAGTGAGTAAGCTCCACTCAACGCCAAACTACTTAACAAGTACTTCTGTTATTTTGCGTTGAGTGAGTGAGCAACACTCAATGCATTTTGACTTAGCCAAATTTCTGTGCCAAGAAGAACACTTCCTTTGAGAATTAGTCAATGCAATATCACATGGCGTTGAGTGAGGCAAAGATGTATATGGACTTAGTAAATATTCACAGTTTTCTTGTGATGTTGACTGACTGAGCTATACTCAACGATTATGAAGCTATGGCGTGGAGTGAGTGAGCTACACTCAATGCCTGTGGACTTAGCCACTTTTTTGCTCGCTTCTACTCAGGCTATTACAGCATTATCCCGTCTCACAGCCTTTTGATGTATGACAATGAGTGTTAACTTCACTCAATGTCGGTGGACTTAGCCACATTTCCAGCCTTCTATTACTTTGGCTTTGACTATATAGGCTCCACTCAACGCTATAATCCAACTGGCATTGAGTGAGTAACCTCCACTCAATACCTGTGGACTTAGACAGATTTCTATCAATCCACCCCTTAGGTAAGAGTTTACCTGACTTGGCCACATAGGCTAACTATCCCATCAATGTTATAGGACAATCCTGCAATAACTAAACTTGAGCAGAAGTTAGATCACCATATGTGTATACATTGTATGCTAGGCCTTTTTCAAATCCAGGACATTAGGATCAATGGACCCAACAATCTCCCCCTATTTGAAGAAATCAAAACCTATACCAATGTATACACTTACATATTAAGCAATATATATATAGAAAGCATTAAAACAACATGAATCAGAAAAATCATAATCAAAACAAATGATGTTTCATTTATTATATAAGAAATTACAATGTTTGTACATAAAATAAAATGTCACATTCCTTTGCCCTATAAGCAGATGCTGAAACTTTTCAAGTATCAGGTTCTCTTATCAAAATGCCACTGCCCTTGGATTTCTTAGAAGGTTTGTCCTCTACTTCACTTGTCTTATTTCCATTCTTGTCTACTTCAACAGCTGCCTTGGCCTTAGATGCTTCTTTCCACTCAGCTTCAACCTTATCTTTCTGTCTCTAAAAATAGCTGTAGGGATTTGGAAAGTTCTTGGAGGGTTCAACATTATTAAGAGCTAGAAGATTGGCATTTCTATTCCTCAAGTAAATTCTTCTTTCTGTGTCCCTCCTCTCAATCTTGTCCCATTCCATCTTGTTGTACCATTTTCCTCTGTTTGACCTCTTATTTTTGACCTGATCCCAAGCAAGCAGAATGATAGATCTGGACTCTGGGCTCCATTGCTCAAAATAAGGACTTTTATCCATTTCTTCTCTGTATTTCCTCTTCCTCATCCTGATTTCTTCTTTAGTTTCTACAGTTGTAGTCATTTCTTTTGTCTGTAGTGCCAGTTCTACAGTGGGGCTGAAGGAAGAAATCTCAGCAATAGTGGATTGCCTTCCTCACTGATCACCGACACTATCATATTCTTCTATATACTGAAAACTTTGATGATCTTGCTGAGCAGGCTCTTTGTTCAAAACCTCAAACACATGAGCAGACATTATTAGGATGTTATCATATTGCACTGGCTCAATTCCCAATGAGCCTCTCATGACATTTGTTTCCCAGACCTAATTTTCTGTGTTAGTCCTTATAGCCTCTCTCTCCCCCTTTTTGACTTCTTTAATCACTTTAATGGTCTGGGAGAAGCAGGCTTTGCTTCTTTCTGTCTCTAGGTTGTTAACACCAACAGTAACATGATTTTTGACTTCTAACATGTGGTCATCAAGTAGCTTGGTGCAGGTGTCCATTTTGGTAAAGATTTCAGAATTCTATTCATTCCTCAGAATTTTATCATTTTCATGAATGGTCACCAAGTTCTTAGCCTGAATATTTTGATTTTCTATGATAATGGCTATATTCTATATTGACACATGAAGCTTCTCCATGGTGTAGTCTACAGCTGGAGCATCCCTTTTGAAGAACTTTGACAGTTTCATCTTTCAGTAAGTTGACTTCAAACCTTATGGATTTGATCTCAATTGCTAGATCACTTCTGATTTCCTTTAATGTACCATCCACAAATGTTTCTAGGGTTCACCTTTATTCATCTAGAATTCCCATCAGTTAAGCTAGGAATATTGGTGGCAGCTGATCTATCGTGGCAGATGTGCCTTCATCTTGATTTTCTTATATTGGCCTGTTTCCTGTTCTTTGTGCAGAATTACTCTTGGGCAGGTCATTCTATGTATGTGCTGAGGAGTGTGTTTTCTCATGACTACAATCCTCTTTCTCAGATTCAAAGGATACTAGATCATGCACTTATTGGGAAGGTAGTATGGATGGAATCTCCCCCTCAGCCTCTATCATATCTACCTTTGCATGCAGGTCAGCAGCAGCTGCAGTAGCATCATCTTGAATTGTCTTTTCAGTGTTCTCAAGATGAATACCTTCAAGAGGTACCTGAAGTTGCTCCCCCACCACTAATGCTTCCTGTATTATTTCTTCTGCCAGTTGCTCCCCCTTATTTTGAGGCCTGGGATTACCAACATCATCAGACATAGGCATATGCCCATCTATATCTACATGTCTGGAAGCATCTTCCTCCATCCTTATAGAGATCTTCTCAACAGCTTCCTCTGTCACTCTTAACCAATCTCAGTAGTCGGCACAACATCCACAGGGACAGTATTTATCTCAGATCTGCTTATAAGGATTTGTGGGGTAGTTTCTGAAGAGGCTGATACCTGAGTGTTCATGTCCTTCCTGGACTCTTCAACGGAAGATGTCAATTATGGACCATGTGGTTCTTCTTCATCAGGAGAACTGCTAGTGGAGTTGGGCTCTGGAACAACTATCTTGTTTCCTTTCTTTTTTGTAGCTGATGGTCCATGGGGTTGAAGTACCCTTTCCCACCTCTCAAGCATTCTGATGTCCATTCGTCGCATGTGGTGTATTTTTTGCCCCAAGCTTCATGTTCAGGATTTCTGGGACTGACTGTCGCAGAAATAGGGATAGAATTATCCCTAAGTTTGGTTCAGCAATGCATTCCACTATCCTTTCAAACACTATTATGCCCTGTCGGTCCAGTCCTTTTGGACAGAATGACCCATGTCATTAACTCAAACATCTTCTTTTATATTTTGACATGGGAGCCTTATTTGCATATCTGAGCCTTCCCAATGATATCTGCCAAAAACTTTCCCCTTAGGTTTAGTACCTTTCTCAAGATGGAGCTTCTAGCATGCTTATACAATCTGCACCATTTTTCTGCAGACTTTATGTCGTCTTGCATCAGTTCTTCTTCCTCATCAGTTTTAGTGAACTTAGGGAACTGCAGTGCCTTGCTTAATCTACACGGAGTGATTTTGATCTTCTTTCCACTCACCATAGTCTTGAGTTTGCCTCCAGATACATCTGCTTTGGAATTTGAGAATAATTCAATAACTTCTCACTTCTATAGTAAACAGGGCTCCGTCAATATGAACACTAGGTCAGACAATTGGAGAAGATGAAGAGCTTGTTGCACTTCCTCTGGCGCATTTGTGAGTCCATTTCGAACTAATTCTGACCCTTCGAAGAGGAAATCTTGTCCCTTGGGTGCCATTTCGCTTGCGAATTTCTGATACCTAGCGAGAACGGCTTTCCATCGATTGGTGAATACGGGCAGTAAAGGGCAAGGAACAGTGCTTTTGCTATATGCACAAGCTCTACTATTTATAGTTATGTCTTAAAGGAAGGAGGAAAGTCACTTACCCGTTTGAGATCAAGGATATGATCAACGGCTGGGGTTAACTTCCGATACTTAGCCGCAGGCCGACTAATCGATAGATTTTGTTGAGTAAGCTTAATCTCCTTAACCTTTGACTTATTGGTCTTAATTGATTGACCATTTCTTTAGCAATTGAATTTCCTTTGACTTCTTTAGTAAAACTAAATTTTGCCTAATCAGTAGGGATTAAGGTGACCTAAAATGAACATTATACTGTGTCCTAGTGGGGTGCATTTAGACATAAACTCAACATCCCTATGTCAAGTTTGAGGATGTTGAGAATAGTTGCATCTTATGGCATAGTGACCATGAGAGCAACTGAACTATTTAATTAGACAAGTATTTAGATAATTGTCCTACATCTTCTCAGATTTTAAGTTCAACTATCTTATCTCTAATATGCATAGCTTTTGCAATTGAGAGAACATTTAGTAGAGTCATAAATAGGATGAATTCTACTTATCTTTGTCCAGTAGACTAGGAGCTGATGTTGGATTCACAGCCTCTGAGCACACCAGCTTCCTTGCTCCTAAACTTTAGCCATTGATATGCATATGGCTTTCTTTTGCAAGCCCCCCCATCAATAATTGCACATGTGTTAGACATCTTGTGCATGCTAGTCAATTTATCCAATCCTTGTACCAAGACATAGGTCTGATACAACACTGTCCAAGGACCATATATAGGCATGGCCACTTGTACTATCCTTGAAAATAGAAATTACCTTACCTTAGGAACCTAATATGACTTGGGTCCTAGGTTCCTGTTAGCATAAAAATGCATATGTCTACCGACAGGAGTGCTGTCAGGAATACATTGCCTTACCTTTGGCACACAGGGGTTGTGCCAACAATCTATGGCAAAGTGGCCCACTTTGCCACATCACCAACATTCATGGATGTTATATCTCCTTTTATGAACACACTTAGAAGTGTGCAAGCCATTTTTGTCTATCTATTCAGTGGGGAGAACTGTGACCTTCTTCTTGTTTCCTTCAACAAGACCTTGACCAAAAGTGAGTCTGCCAGTAGAAGAACTTGGCTTTCTATGAACATCATTAGTAACAGCCTTCTTTACAAATGGTATGTTCTTCATGGATTCAGGGACAGCCAAGGTAGCCACACTGACTGGCTTACCTTTGGTTTGAGTTCTTGCTAGAAGAATTTTAGAGTAGGCCTTAGCCATATCCTTGAATGAGGGGGCTGTGGCACCAAATACAAAAGGTCCAGGTTAGGCCTTTTGGACTTCTATATGGGGAGCCTTCTGTACACTCACTCCCATGACCTCTCTTCTTCCATTGTAAGGTACTTTTGTAACTTTACAAGGAAGATTCCCACACCTCTAGTGATCACACTTATAGTCTTGTTCATGCTTGTTGGATGGCAGACTTACCTTGTGAGAGGTTGACTGAGGCCTGACAGGAGCTTGGTCTCTCCTCTGAGATTGGATAACTTTAGAAATCCACTCAGATTCAAATTTTATCTTGATAGCATCTATCTTAGAGAAATTGGCCACAACCCTCTTCTCCCTTTCAAGTTTCTCTTCAAGATCTTTGATGATAAAGTCCTTATATTTGATGGACTCAACATGGATATCTACCCTGATCTTCAGATGAGCTACTTCCCTCTCTTTAAGATATAGCAAAGATGAAGTCTCATCTTGCTGGGAAGCAACCAGCTGAAGGGAGGAAATTTCCTCTGCTTCTTCCTTAACAAGCATCTTGCTTTTCTTGAAAGCTTTCAGAAGTGAAGCATGATTTTCAATCAATTGATTGATATCATCTTCTGATAGAGGATTCTCATCATCACTTAATGAGTATGCATCAGAGTCTGAGCAAGATTCATATCCAGACTCTGAGGATGAGCTAGATTGGAAATATACCTCATTTTGTCCAGGCTGATTTTGCCAGGATTCTTTTTCTGGTGTAGTTGTCAGCTTATAGCCTCTGTATTCTCCATACTCAGTTTCATCCACCTTTGATTCACTATCTGAATGTGTCAGAGGGGCCCTGATCTTTGCTCTAGTATATGGATGTACTTTGTCTTCTACAAGAGCTGCCAATAGTCTAGTGTTGTTCATGTCTTTTTTGCAGACTTGGAGCTCCATTGATCTCCACACCTTATGGTTCACTTTAGAACACATAAGTTAAAACCTTTTTAGCTATCCTTTGAGGTCTACTCAGACTGTTAGGTCCTTTTTGAGTAACCTCCCTTTGATACCACTTGAAAGTCTTTGTTTTCAAAGATAGCTAAATCACCTAGAGGGGGAGGGGGTGAATAGGTTTCTTAGTCCTTAGTGACTATCTTATATTTTCCTTTGGTTGGATGCTTTATTAGTTGATTATATTTTGCTTTCAACACATGCAACTTGCAATAAAACAACCACAAAGAAAACACACAAAGCACACAAGATTTCTAATGGTTCCCCTAATAAGGGTACATCCACTTTCCCACCCACCTATCCAACTAGCTTGTTTTACTAGGCACTTCTCCAAAACTCTGCTCCAAAGAGCTTACACCTCAGATCCCTCAGGATCACTCAGTCTCCTCTAAGACCTACAGCTCAGCCACAAGGGCCTACAACTCAGTAATCAACTGATCACCTACCTAAGGCCAAAGGCCCTACACTCAGGCTGAGAGGACAGCCCTACCTCATATCCACTAGGGATCCTACCTCAGAGCAAACTTGCTCCTACCACTCAGATCCAAGAGGATCCTACAACTCAGAGAGCCTTACTCTCCTACACCTCAGGCAATATTGCCCTACCTCGGGCCAGTGGCCTTAAAGCTCAGATCCAGTTGGATCCTATAAGTTGGAGGTGGGTTGGTGAGTCTTGATTGGACACAAGAGAAATTTCTCTGTTCCAATCTATCTTGACTGAAATAGACTCAGCCCGACTTTGACTCCAGGAATATATTTCCTGAGTCTACCTTACTTGAACTGAGATATACTCAGTCCCAACTTCTTCTTCACAGCACCAGAGACTTTTCCTGCTGGAACTGTGAAGTGATTGTAACAAAACTTGCTGCTACCTGAGCTGAAGGAATCTCAGCTTAACTACTTCATAGGAATAAGGATGAAGAGACTTGTGCTGGAAGCAACTTACAGAAAATAGTTCTGCTTCCACTTTCTTTCATGGGATGAGGTGATTCAGCCCTAACTTTTTCTTCACAGCCTCCAGTAGATCTTCTTCAGTGTTATGTTGCTGGATCTATGAAGAACCTGCTAGTACAGATGGAAAATAGCACCAGCTAACATTCTTTTCCTCTTAAGAGACTTTCTCTATTCTTATTGTAGTCGAAGATCAAGACAAACAACTAACTTGTTGAGCCTTTAAACCTCTAGTATGTTTTCTCTCTATTCTTCTCTTCACAGCAACAATGGTGATGAAGAAGAACTAACTCCAACAGCTGCCTTTTTCGTAAAGGGCTTCTCCTTTTATTAAATGCAACTCAACAGCTCTTTTAGCAGTGGGCCCCACACAGTTAATGCCAACTGCATCCTTTCTTTAACATCTAACTATCATATAGTAGGTCTGCGGTGCCTTTTGTCATGTACTGTAGCTTTGCTGCTAACAACTTGAATAAGGTTGACTTGTTGGCTTATTGACGTTAGCATCTGTGGACTTAGTATAAAATCAAGAATCAGTAGAATAGTCGTTGAGTGAATGAGCTTCACTCAATGCCAAAGTACTTAGACATAATACTGTCTAACTAGGCATTGACAGTGTTGAGTGAGCAAGTCTCACTCAACGCTTTTTTCCTTAACCATTTCTACAGAATTTTCTACAAACCTGGCGTTGAGAGCGTTGAGTGAGAACACCTCACTCGACGCCATGTGCCTTAGCCTATGCATTCTATAAATTAGGCACTGAGTGAGCATACCTCACTCAATGCTTTTTTTTCCTTAGCAAATTTTCTACGTCTGTAGCATCTTAAGCATTGAGAGCGTTGAGTGAGCATGCCTCACTCAATGCTTTTTACCTTAGCCAGTTTTACTACTTCTTAGCATTGAATGAGTAAGCTCCACTCAATGCCAAACTACTTAACAGATACTTTTATTATCTGGCGTTGAGTGAGTGAGCTACACTCAACGCATTTGGACTTAGCGAAATTTCTGTGTCAAGAAGAACACTTCCTTTGAGAATTAGTCAATGCAATATCACATGGCATTGAGTGAGCTTCCCTCACTCAACGCCTGTTGAAAGTTATCTAGTGTAAACTAACTTAACCTATGGGGGGGGGGAATAGGTGATTTGCAGTCTTTTGCGGAATTTAAAATAACCTACACAAGAAAACCACCACAATACAGAAAAGGACAAAAGCATTTATAGTGGTTCCCCGATTTGGGTACGTCCACTCTCCCCCTTCGACCTATCTCCCAACAAGGGACGACTCGGTCACTTTACCAAACGGATTGAAATCCAATCCTCACACTATGGAAGAAACCCTTCCACCCAAAGGAGTCACTACTCCTCCACCACGGGTTGCACCCAACCCTTACAACGAGGAATCACTATTCCTTTACAACAACACGAAAATTAGAATGTATAAAAAATACAAACTTCAAGTATGGAGAACCCGATGTCCCTCTTCGTTCGTTGAAGCGTTCTTGATGAAGACGAAGAGTCCACGACCGGAGCACTCTCTTGGAGAGGATCTTCCCGAGACCGGCGGCGGCAAATGATTGCGGCGGCGATGCTTTGTAGATCAAAACTTCTTGACGAGTCAAGCAAGGTCTACAAACGATCTCAATCGGATCGGTCGTCTCAATCGATTCTGAAAGAAGATCTAACTTCGTTCAACAAATCAAGAGACAAGGGATCTCGAGAGAGAAGCGTGAGACACACTACTTGGCCCCGGTCCTGTCGACGAGCGATCAAAGAAGGTCTCAGATCGGCGGCGGCGACAACTTTGCGAGCGGAGACGGCGACGGAAGATGATTCGCGATCCGCTAGGATACGCTCGGCGGCCATATGCCTTTTTCGTTTTCTCTGTTTGATACCTTCGTAACTTCAAAATAGGCGAGTATATATACTGTAGATCAACCCTATAAGATTGTTGTGGGCCCCACAAGAAGAAACCCTAAGCCCGGTCTAATCAGCGCCTGTTATCTTGGTTCGGTCCAGCGAGCAGATAAAAATCGCTTAAGGCAAATTTGGCGAGAATCATTGGTGATTCCCGTCGAATTCGGCGGGAATCACTCATGATTCTCGTCGAATTATCCTTGGTAGAGTTTCAGTTTAAAAGCTTGCCATCCGGAGGGAATCAGCGAGAATCAAGATAATTCTCGACGAATCGGCGAGAATGCAAAGTCATTCTCGATGATTTGGCGAGAATCAGTTAATGATTCTCGTCGATTCTGACTTAGCAGAATTCTTTAAGGCGAACTGTCAGCCGGATGAAGTTGGCGGGAATCGGCGAGTGATTCTCGACGATTCGGCGGGAATCACTAGTGATTCCCGTCGAATCGGCGAGAATCACTTAGTGATTCCCGTCGATTCTGACTTAGCTGATTTTTCATACTTTCTTCCCATGACTTGGTCTTTGAACCATCCTTGCTCTTCCTTTACTCTTGAATTATCTCAACCCTGTACTTGAAAATAAGTACACTCCAATAGAGAGAGCACACATGAGTCAACACACTGATTTGCTCAACGAGGGATTACGTTGCGCAGACCCGTGTATATTAACCCACTATACCCTGACATTGGTGTGTACTTAGCATAGAATAGCTGCAAGCACAATCTTGAAGAAATATCGTCAAATACATTGTCAATTCACCTTAGCTGGTTCAGGGGCTTCTTCAAATCAGGTACATTGTTGATACAATACCCAACACCTGTGGACTTAGTAAATATTCAAAGTTTTCCTGTGGCTTTGACTGACAGAGCTATACTCAACGATTATAAAGCAATGACGTTGAGTGAGTGAGCTACACTCAACGCCTGTGGACTTAGCCACTTTTCTGCTCACTTTTACTTAGGATATTACAACATTAGCTTGTCTCACAGCCTTTTGTTGTATGGAGTTGAGTGAGTTAACTTCACTCAACACCTGTGGACTTAGCCACACTTTCAGCCTATCATTACTTTGGTTTTGACTATATAGGCTCCACTTAACGCTATAAGCCATCTTGTATTGAGTGAGTAACCTCCACTCAACGCCTTTGGACTTTGATAGATTTCTGTCAATCCACCCCTTAGGTAAGAGTTTACCTGACTTAGCCACTTAGGCTAACTATCACATCAATGTTATAGGACAATCCTGCAATCTCTAAACTTAAGAACTAGTTAGATCACCACACGTGTATACATTATATGCTAGGCCTTCTTCAAATCCATTACTTTGGGATCAATGGACCCAACAATTGTCAACCCTTATTCACCCCCCCTTTAAGGGCGTCGTAAGATCCAATAACCCGATATTTCCCCGGTCCGAAGAAATCATACAACCTTAGCTCGGAATCGGACCGGGCGTGAAAGTAGTCAAAATGAATTACATCAAATGATAAGAGACACTTTTTACGTTAAAAACAAAGAAACGGTTAAAAAATAATGTGGTTGGAACTTTGTTGAGCAAAAATCCACTATCTTCTTGGATTTTTACAAAGTTTTATTTGATCTCGAAGGGAGATAGGGCGCTACTCCGTTATAGGTGTATAAAAATGAGGAAAAACTGATAGTACTTGGAGCATCAAAGGAAGTGCTCTGGCCTTAGAATGTTGCTAAGCTCGAGGAACCTAGGTGGGAGCGTTCTAGCTAAAATATTCTAAGACCTAGGATTCGCTCACCTTGATGTGAAGCCTTGATGGGTGTGCTATTGCGGAGAAGGTTTATGAGACTTGTAGCATGTTAGAGCCTGTGCGCAAGGAGGAGAGGAAAGAGAATTCCTGAGCGGATAATCAGCCTAATTCCGTGATCTCACCAGAAAACCTCCGAGCTCTCTCTTGCCTCTGGAGTTGATTGTCCTCAAATTAAGGCAGGGGTGTTTATTTATTGTTTTCCAGAGAGACATGGGGGTAATAGCGACGGGGAATGATTTGTGTTGGTGAATGACATTGCTCTGTTTTGATCACCTAGATCATCATTTTTACCAAAATGACGAGAGTGCCCCCTTCCCCCCAGGAAGTTCGGGCGGCACGGGTAAGGTGCTCGTAGATGGGGGTGGCGGCTGGAGGTGGTCGGCAATGAAGGATACGGATGGGGATGGCGAGGGTCACCGGTGGTAAGTAGTGGAGGAGGCGGTCATAGGCAGGTGCGCTATGCACGAGCACATTGGGCATGGCTGCGTAGTGCATGGCCCCACGGGGCAAGACCATACAGTGCACGCCCACGCAGGGCGTGGTAACGGTCGTGTGCGGGGAGTGGCCGCACGATGCACAGTCCTACAGTTGCGCGAGCTCACGACCTTGTGGCTATGCAAGTTGGCCCCGTGCGGCCGCGCAGGATTTGGCCCACACAGACTTGTTGTGCATAGCCACCCGCATGCCGTGCACGACTTGGCACAAGCCACGTGCGCTTAGGCCGCGCACGCACCCAGGCCACGCACGTACCAAGGCCACGTGGGCCGCGGTGTTGGCTGTGTGTGCCTAAGCACAGGCCAAGCATGCCTACGCATGCCTACCGTGCATATGCACGAGTTTAGCCTCCCTCTTGGGTGTTCTTTGGATTTTCGGCTTTGTGTGTGGCTAGCTAGGCCGGGTTTGCTTTCCCCCGTGTCCTTGGACGAAAAACCTTTCCGGTTTAACTTTGAAAATTTAGGGGGAACCCCTTCAAATGTCCCCAAATTTTCATTGTTCGTTACTAGGAAACGTCGAGCCCAGAAAATTTTACCCTTGATCCCGTGTCTTGGGAGTCGTGGAATTATAATTACCTCATTATGTTGGATTCACAAATTATTTTTATTTACAGTGTGAAATGTCCCCTTGGTTGGACCTTGATGTTGGCGTTGACTCCTTGGAACCTCCCGTGTTTACTTCGACGATCAAATATTTCACGGGGGATTCCTTTCTGGCGATGTCTGCGGTTGATTGTCCTTATGCAGTTCCTGCCTAGTTCAGGGAGTCTTGTGGGCATTAGAGTATTTGGCACTCTTCAGTCCTTCGGGCGTTGTGGCTAGTAGTTGTCACAGAGAATTAGTGATGAGAGTTTGTCGCTTATGCGCGATGGGGGAGGAACCTTGCCCCTCATGCCTAGGTTGTGCAACTGTACTTGGAGGTTTGTTTGTTTGCTTCGCCTTTGGTTTACCTTGCGAGTGCGCACTTTCACTATCATATGACAATGTAGCCTGTGTGAAAGCTTTTTAACAGAGATCCTCTTTTTTGGATCTCCAGAGTTCTGGTTGTGCTTTGGTGTGTGTACACCTTTGGTAGAGTTGCGCTATTGGGAACATTGACCATAATGTCCTATATTTGAAGAAGCCTCATAATTCAATAGTATACACATATGTATTTGACATTTCCTCTAAGTTATCTTGTGTAAGAAACATAAATTTGATGGACTAACAGGTTAAGAATGAGTCAGCACACTCCAGAATTGATGAAAATCTGCTAAGTACAAATACGTCGAGTCATCTCACGTCACTCGACACTCGAGGTTTATAGGCGTTTACACAATGCTATTCACTCAGGGCCCTAGAAGAGAAGCAAAGAATCTGCCTAAGTTTAAATGCATCGAGTCATCTCACATCACTCGACGCTTAAGACTAATGCGCAGATTAAATATTACTCTCTCAATGCATGTACAAAAGAGAAGAAATTCAGGCTAAGTTCAAATGCATTGAGTGAAGTTCTTTCACTCAATGCTTTAATAAAAGAGCTGAGTTTCATTCTAAGTTCAAATGCGTCGAGTGAAGATCATTCACTCAACGCCTAAGTAGTGAAGCAGTAAAACTATCTAAGTTTAAATGCGTCGAGACATAATACTTGACTCAATGTCAAAACAGATTGTGATGAGTTAATTGCAGTCACTTGATGCCTCTTCTTGTACTCGTGGAAGTAAAAGGGCTCCTGCCTGGTACAATAGTCCTCACTACAAAATACTCATGGAAGTAAAAATACTAATCACTCACTGATCCCCAGACTGATGGTGCTGCTGCCACTCCTGGACTAGGCTGGTTCACCTCTTCTTGTACTGTACTTCTGTTGGGCTGGGTCCCCTGAAACTGCACCCTATCTCCCAACTAGTGTCCCTGGTGTTATGCCCATATTATTGTTAGTTTAAAACTAAGTCTTGACCACCATCCCCTTCCCTGCGATGCCTAAGCATCGCAAGAGAAGGAAGGAAAGGGAAGTAACAAATATGAAGATAAACAAATGTAGGTGACAGTGGCCCAAACTATCATATGGTAAAAATTAACTTTCACACCAACGACAGGTTTATGAACATCAAATAAAAGTAGCAGTGTGATAAGAGCAACATCTAAAGTATAAGTAGAGCAGTAATTATCATTATATGAAAGTAACCTTAGCTTATAAGAATGCCATACATACTTATAAGTTTAGTACTCGTTTTGAATGGCTCCCATCGTATAAGCTATCCCATACTAGTTTATATGTTGGGGTGTCAGGTTATATGCAGGTATGTGTGTTGTGATATGTTATGCCATGATTCATGAAAGTGCAACACACGCACACGACTCCATGAGTACAGAACTTTAGTTCCCCCATTTGGAGTTATTTAAACTCTCAAGTACCTCATGTAGTAGTAAATGGAGGCAGTTGGTTGGGCCTCCCCACTTCTAGGTCAGAATTCACACTACCTAACCTAGACATTGTGTACAACTCGGTATACCCACAGTCAACTACTACAGAGTCTCTTGTACTAATGGCTGCAAACCACTAGTCTTTTTTTGGCAAAGTAAATACTTATACCAGTCGAGTCAACGTATCGATGTCGGTGTGAACAACCATCAAATAACGAGGACCCACCACTTAATGCACATGTAAACATGCTATAAGAGCTTCTGAGCCATCAGCTCTTAAAACTTAAACCATCTTATCAAACACCGGGCCCACCGCTCGTGAACCTATAACAAATGTCCTCCCGAAATGACAGGGTGAGTGTATGTGATGGTGTTTATTAAGGTTACTCTTTTAGTCTATTATTCTTACAGTTTATGTTAACCTTGGACTACCCAGGGCATTCCATGTGAAGGAATCTCGAGGGCACAAGGAACTACTATGGGTTGAAGCCCAAAGTTCCCTTTCACAAGGCACTTACTTTTATGAGTATCTATTCATTACCGAACCTTCTCCCCGCATTGCTCTTTAACTAATCCTAAGTGATATAGCGTACCCAAGGGGAAAGACGACACTTCGTCGACCCCGAGCTCAACTCCATCTCTATGTACGCGGACAACTAAGGACTTGGCCCTAAGGGTGACCTTATCATGACTCCACCCATCCAGGTGCACCCGACTATATTTCCACCCATGAAAGTAAGACAATTCTATTCAGAATTCCTTAATTTTTACTAAATGCAAACCAAACGATCTAACCTAATCGTATGAGAGTAAACCCTCTGAATACTTGTCTACAACCCTATAATTATTACTGGGGTTTTACCACGAAATGTTGAGCCCAAAACCAAGACTTGGCATTTTTCCTAATTAATTCAGCATTTTAAATAATTTCCCTAAAATCATGAAGCCTAAAATTTTGAACAAGAATTCTAAGTTTCTAACATGCAATGATTGTACCAAAATTTACAGAGCTTCCCAATAACTAAATAACAATATGATAGGAGTTTTATAATTTTCCAGAAATGATTCATATTATAACTCAAAATACAAATCTTTTGATCAATATGACAATTTACAAGGTGAGTACAATATTTAGTCATCCAAAAATTACAAAAAAATTACCAGGGAACTATGATGATTAGAAAACATGTCAGCATTAATTTCATGATTTTCTAATTCAATTTAACCACATAAATAAATTATTGAACAAAAAACCACCTTGGGCACTTTGTGAAGAAACCTCCATTTAACTGATTCCAAAAATCACAATAAAATTAACAAGGCATTGTAGTGATCTAAAAAGTTTACTAATAAAGTTTCATAATTTTCCAGTACTCAGTTTGCTATGAAACAAATTATTTCCCTAATCATCAATTTCTAGAATTATATAGGAAGTACAATATTACATAACCCAAAAATTGTAATAAAATTTATAGAAATAAATAACACCACTAAAAGTCCCTCACCCAAGTTCCATGACCATTTAATGTTGTTTGGTCATGTGTTGAGAACCTTTTAGAAAAGTTCATATACTAACTATTAGGTGGTTGGTGGGGGAAATCTACTCCTAAAATTCCAATTAAATTATTCAAGGTGTTTCTTCACCCATTGAACCTATCTACATAGTATTGAGCCAAGACTTGAATGTTTGACCCTATATCCTTCTTAAACCCTAACAAGCAACCCCAAGGTTTGAACTTTGATTTCATGGTATCCCAACCCTAAAAACTTCTAAAAATACACCAAGGGATGTTTCAAATGACTACATGCCAGAGGCCAAGGTTTTACTATATTTAGTTGAAGGGTTGACAACTTAACAATTCTTAGTGCACTTTTTAAAAGAACTAGGTTTACTACTCCTATGTAGTCAACTTGGTTCACCATGTTACACAACCAAATAAACTCCAAATGGGCTGATATTTTTTTCATGGCCACATGTTATCCCCTCTGGTCATCCACCAGAGTTTGGGGAAAAATTGAGGCCCATAGACCCAACATATGTCGTATATATGTATATTAAATTATTACAAAAATCATAGAAAAATCATCTCCAAAAATTCTGATTTTTGGATGGGATGAAGGTCATGACCAAACCTGCCTAAGGTCCAAATTTCAAACCATTTGAATGAGTGATCCACTAGGGGTACTCATATTAATTTTTGATTTGCCTTTGGACACCTTGCACCAAAATGCATGCTGAGGGAGATCCAGTGGTCCAAATGGGTTTATTTTAAATTTGTATTAAGCTAGACACAAAGGGCTAGATTTTCTATGTTGGACATACTTTCAGGAAATGATTCTAGGTATTTTTAATATTTAAAACAAAATGGCTGTAATTATGTAACAGAATAATGTAATAATATTACAAAACATTACACTGTCCTGCGATTATCAGATCAAACCAGATCCAACGACCCGCTGTCATCATCTGCAATGAGCCAGCGGCTGGGATTGACTCGTCCTATATCTATTCCAGGCCACCTCCTTGGCCAGCCACAACCACCACCACCTCCATTGAGGTGGTGGTTATCGCCTGGCGGCGGCACAGCTGCCGGAGAGGCTATTTCCGGCGAACCCAATAGGTTGTATTTTTCACGGAAAAATCGGGTTTTCTCCTCACTGATCGAGCTCAATTGAGCCTGATTTCTCCTCCTAATGATCTAAAGATCTAGCACAGGAGAGAAGGAGAAGGACTAGAACTGTAGGCGAGCTTGGCAGCGTGCGTGGTGGTGATGTGCCATGGCCGACCACTCCAAGCTTGATCCTTACCGAAATCTCAATTCTCCTCCTAAAGCAATTATGTAACTGTCCATTTCAACTCCTTGGAAGCTTTTAAAGCTGATGGAGGGATTGAATTGGGGTGTGGAATCATGTTGGGAGCCATGATTCCTGAAACCACTATTGCAGACCAAGATGCTTTCACCTATTTACCTAGGCATCCAAGGTCCTCTTGGTCTTATTAAAGCTTTATCATGACCTTATCATGTCAAAGAGAACCTCCTAGGGGTCTGGTTGTTTGTGGGATGTTATAACTTGCTTGCAGACTAACATTCAACCAGATTCTAGCTGAGAGAAATGGGAAGAAAGCTGATGTTTTCTCTACTGAACAAAAGCATCAAGATGATACATCCATCTCTAGGAATGTTTAGAAGAGAAGATACAACATTCATTAATATTAGTGCTTTGGAAAAGTAGGGCATTTTGCCATAGACTATTGGTTTAATACTACAACACAACATGTTGTGAAATCTAAGCCAGAAAAGTCTATCCCTGTTAGTTTTAGTGCATCACAGTCTAACAAGAATCAGGGACCCAAATCTCTTTGGGTTCCTACGGTAAGCTAAAAATGTTTTGCAGGTAGGTACAAGCACCAATCATATGCCTATCTAGTACTTGGATAGTGGATGTTCCAGGTACACGACTAGAACAAGGAACCATCGAAAAGACTTCACTCTAGTGAGGAATAGACCCAAAGTCATATTTGGTTGTTCAAATAGAGGAGTGACTAAAGTTTATGGTATGATCACCAACGACATAGTCACCATCATAAAAGTAGCTTATGTGGAAGGATTGTAACATAATCTGATTATCATAAGCCAACTCTGTGATCTAGGTTATGTCATTATTTTCTATAAGGATAAGTGCCGAATCAAAAGGTCAGCTGACCAAGAGATCATTCTGACTAATATTAGAAGTAAAAATATTTATTGTCTAAATTTTATGTGTATTGACTCTAATTCTCCTATTTGCCTTGTAGCAAATGAGAAAGATTCTTATTATGTACAATGGCACAAGAGGCTTGCTCACTTGAACTATAATTATATCAGCAATCTCTTCAGTGAATGGTTGGTCAGAAATGGACCCAATTTAAAATGCACCAAAGAGGGCATTTGTTCTGTATGCCAAAAGGGCAAGCAAACAAAGGCCTCCTTCAAAATCATTGGGTCCAAGGATTCGAAGAGGTGTCTCTACCTCATTCATATTGACTTATTTGGATCTATGCTAATTCATAGTTTAGGTAGGAAAGCCTATACTAGATGATGACTATTAAAAATTTGCTAGAGTATTCTTTCTTAAGAGAAAGTCTGATATCTTAGATAGCTATGTGACTTTTGTCAAGAAAATTCAGAATGAAAAGGGCTACACTATAGTCAAAATTAGAAGTGACCAGGACACAGAATTTTAGTCTGAAAGTATGACAAACTTCTGCAAAGAGCAAGGTATCTTGCAAGAATTCTCCTCTCCAAGAACACCCCAGCAAAATGGAATTGAGATAGTACGTTTTGTAGTCTAAACTATTAGGGTATTTTTTAGGTTTTTAATGCACAAATCATGTCGTGTAAGCATATATGTTGACCTCCTTTTGTATATATTATTACCACTAAGGTTTTCTTCTCTTTTTGCAAGTTTTCACGGCTTTCAGCAAAAAATTGACCTAACACGCCCCCCTTACACGCCCTCCCTAGGCGTGTCACAAGACGTGTAACCCGATCTCGAGGAAGTTTGCAGCCAGGACTCAAATCCCGAGAAAAACACCTGACACGCCCCCCTTACACGCCCTCCTTAGGCATGTCTCTATGCGTGTCACCCTCATCTCGAAAACTGTTGCCGCCATTAAAGATTTTTCGTTGTTGCACGTCAACCCATACGTGACACGCCCCTTACACGGGCGTGGCCCTAGGGTGTGTATCACCTTTTCCGATGACTGACAGATTTTCAACAAATGATTTTGACGTGACGCGCCTAACCCCCCCCCCCCCCCCCACATACGGGCGTGTCCCAGGGCATGTCCGCCAACATAAAGAAGCAATCATCGTTCCCGCTAGAATCTAGATCCTGAGGTCAACCCCTTACCTGATACGCCCCCTAACACGCCCTCCTTGGGCGTGACAGGGGCGTGACCGACCCGAAAAAAGTCTATAAATTCAGGCCTCCACCTTGTGTGCAGAAGTATTTTTGGGTTGAGAAGGGAGGTGCTGCCCTTTTGTTTCTTTGAGTTTTTCATGCTCTTCCTCTCTATCTCTCTCTCTTTTTCACATTTTAGGCTTCTCCTAATTCTAAGCTTAGTGTACCCTTTTGTAATTGCTTTTGTAATTGCTTTAGTAGCTTAATGATAATGTTAGCCTAGGTTTTTAATTTCGATGCACTTGTCATCTTTTATTTCAAGTTGTAGTTCTCTTTTAGCATTAATATAAAGTTCCCCTTTTTATTCTTTGTTTTCATAATGTTCTTCTACCCATCTCACTTCCTCCACTTCTCCATGATTAACAAATCCACCTTGTACTTGATCTTGATGATCCGAGGTTCGATTTGATTAAGTTATGATGCTTTAAGTTTACTTTTTCTTTTAAGGGTTTAGGCCTTCGATTTACTCTTGATTACTCATGTTTGGAGTTATATCATTGATATATAATTTCCATCTTTGTTTTCACTTTTAGCTAGTCGAGAGGCACGTAGTTTGAAGTGAACACTCAAGAGTAAAGAGAGTTGCATGAACCCCTCGAGAGAGGCAGATGTTAAATCTCTCGGATTGGAGTGAAATCCAATTGCTGGCCTCACCGCATAAAGCGAGCTTTAGGTATCCGATTTGGACCAGAGTTCGGTCGGACCTTCTTAAACTCAGTTGGACACGACTTCGATAGAAGTGTGTTCAAGCTTTAGGAACCTCCACAGTCAAGGACCTTTACCCTATTAAGTTAAGGTTTATTATCGCATTTTTAATCAACTTTTGTCGAGGTGATTTTCGAGCGAGTGCTTTTCAATTTCATCGTTTCAACCCCTCGTTGTAATCGCTTTTAGTAGCTCTCCATTTAACTGCAAGTAGTTCTCTTTTTAGCGCAAATATTTCTTTTCTTAATCGCAATTAGTTTTCTTTTAACAAACCCTAAAACAATCCTTCGATAAGATAATAGTCTTCGTGTGAGTAAGATTACTCAATGGTTCCCGGACTTGTCTCCTGGTTTTGTAAGAAACAAACATCTGTGTCCACATCAACTATTGAAGCTGAATACATGGCAGAAGGTAGTTGTTGCTCACAGATATTGTGGATTCAAAATTTTCTCCTAGACTATGGTTACAACTTAGATAAGTCAAAAATCTTTTGTGATAACACCAGTGCTATTTATATAGCCCAAAATCCAGTCCTCCATAGTAGGACAAAATATATAGAGATTAGACATCACTTCCTAAGAGATAATGTTGAAAAGATTAAAATTGAACTTCAATATATCCCAACTGATTTGCAAAGGGGAGATATTTTCACCAAACCCTTGGATGAAAAGAAACACTCATTCTTCCTAAATCAGTTAGGAATGTTCGATGGAGGAAGTCTAAATTAAGATCCAAGATTTTTAAAACCTTAAAATTGACAAAGACTAGGCTAAAAAAATTGATTTTTCTAGTATGTTGGAACACCCTATTACCATTTGGACCAGGATGACTATACTTTTATAGGGATTTTGTGTTGTGACCTCCTTGTTGTTATAAAGGTCACATAGGCTAGTTAGAGTAATCTTCAGCTCGACGTAGAGTCGACCTCTGCTCGACACAGAGTCGATCTCAGCTCGACGCAGAGTCGATCTCAGCTCGACGCAGAGTCGATCTGAGCACGACACACGTCGGCCAGAGAGTGTTTTCTGTAAGCAGAACTGGGTTCGACGGAACGTCGAACTGAGCTCGACTCCACGTCGAGCTGAGGTCGACTCTGCGTCGAGCTGAGGTTGACTCCACGTCGAGCTGAGGTCGACTCTGCGTTGAGCTGAGATCAACTCTGTGTCGAGCTGAGATCGACTCTGTGTCGAGCTGAGATCGACTCTGCGTCGAGCAGAGGTCGACTCTGCGTCGAGCTGAAGATTACTCTAACTAGCCTATGTGACCTTTATAACAAGAAGGAGGTCACAACACAAAATCCCTATAGAAGTATAGTCATCCTGGTCCAAATGGTAATAGGGTGTTCCAACAATCTCCCCCTATTTGGATTAGGATTACTATTTACATGAATTTAGGGATTCAAAGGAAGATAAAGCAGATACAATACACTACAATACAACCAGACATGACAGAATAAAAAAGCAGCATATATAAAACACTATATAGCAGCACAAATGTTCAGATGTCCTGAGTCCAGCATATAGAAAGAATTAAAGCATCTTACTTTACTTTCCCTTTCGGGCTTTGTCTTGATCACTCTTCTTGAAGATGATTTCTCTGTTTGGATTTGAAGCTTCCTTTTTAGATCTGTAATCATCAGCTGCACCTAAAGACTTTTGATCTCTTGCACTGGGTGGTACAGCTGCAGGATGGAGTTGCATATATCTGTCTGAATCAAAGAATTTCTTAGATTTATATTTCTCCAATTCCTCTTTTCTTTGGTCTGACATTGTACTGATATGAGAGGTGTCCAGACCTTTTTCTCTAGCTTTATTAATCTCATTTAAAGCAGCCATTTCTGTCATTCTAGCTTTCCAGTAGGCAGGAGTTTTGGTGGGATCTTCAAAAGGTACTGCTGGTTCAAATCTGTTAGAGAAGAGTTCTTGAGAGGTAGTTGGGGTGAGGTCAGCTCTAGGTCTATAAGGATAGGGACCAGAGGTTGGATCAATGGCTCTTCCCCTTTGATAAGGTTGAGAACCTGATTTTCCTCTGGACTGCCTGCCTCTATAGTTTCCTCTTTGCTGACCTCCCCTTTGCTGACTGTCTCCTTGATATCTTCTTGCTTGATATGTCTTTCCATGTAGAGCTGAAGGGGCTGGATTGGAAGATAGACTAGCACCTGCACCTGCATCTGGAGGAGGTGGAGGTGGAGGCTGATGGACAGATTTGGTTGGTCCTTCATTGAATTTTCTTTTCTTCTTCATTGCTTTTCTCTGATTTTGGGAGTACTGCATTCATGGCTCTGTGATTTCACAATTGTATTTGATATAGTAGGGAATGTCATGATCTGTAGCTCTAGCCATTGGAACTCTTTTCAAAGCTTTTGATCTAGCTTTCCTCTTCCTTGCAATAGTTGCAGAGGAGTCATCAGAATCTGTAGCAATCTCATCTTCTGAACTTTGAGATTCTTCATATGGATCTATGTACTTCCTTTTAGAGATAGGAAAACTGATGGAGTCTGGAGCTGCTGAGGAGGAAACTGAAGGAAGATCTGCTGTCAGTGGGGAGGAGGAGTCTACCACTGCAGGAGAGGGCACAGCCTCAGGAGCCATAGAGACTAAAGAGGCTGGTTCCTGAAGGGCTTGGGAGACATGGGTCTCAACTGCATCAGGTGTCTCAATCGCTTCACCTGAAGTTTCAACAGCTGCTAACATTTCAATTTCATCATTAGCAGGAGCCACTGCTACCACTGCTACATCAGGGATCTTCTGAAAAGGGACAATAGCCCTAGACAGATCTTATTGAAGCAGTTCTGAATTAGGAGGAGGAGCCTCAGGTGCCATGGAAAGGTCTTCTTGAATCTGAGCTGGAGGAGGAGCCTCAGATACTATCTGAACTTCTGCAACTGATACTGTCTCTGAACATGTCTGAACAAACTGAACTGAAGAAGGATGAACTGATGAAGGATGCAGCTCTTCTTCTGTAGACATCTCCCCCTGCCTAGAATTAGTGGCAGCTGACTCTAGGCCCCCAGAAGAAGGGCATGCCAGATGAGAGGAGAGGGAGGAGACAGAGTCAGAGAGAGTTCTCAGGGAAAGGAGGAGAGGAGCCAGCTTGGCATCCAAGAGGGAGGAGAGCCTAGGGGACAGAAGGTCAAAGATTTGATTGGCTAAGGGCAGGAGAGCTACTTGCTTAAGGGGAACTTGAGTAGAGGTAGATGGAGTAGCAGAAACTGTAAATGAGGAAGATGTTGAGGGTGGTGTAGACAGTGGAGGTGTAACTGGCTCATGGATGGAGGAAAAGAGTAGCTCTGAAAAAGTTGATGAATGGGGGAATTCATGAGGAGAGGAGGTAGAGGCATCCATGAAGGAGTCTTCATGCATGTCAAAAGAAAAGAGATCCTCATGAGGGGAGGAATCCAAGCTTATGGGAAGGAAAGTAGTGTGAGGTGGAAGGGAGGAGGCAATGGTAGAGATGGAGGAAGGTAGAGGTTGAGAGGATGGAATGACTGTGGTTGAGGGGATGAAAGTGGATGGGAGGGTGAGGGAGTCAGATGGCAAAGTCCCTGCTTCTGGACCAGTGGACTGAGGGAGGGTGACCTCTACAGTCCTAGTGTCTGCAGAAGACTTCATTGTTGCTGCTGCCCTGGGATTCACAATTCTTCTGTCCCACTTGCCAATTAGGGCACATGTGAGCCTCTTGGAAGCATTGATGTGCTTCTTGGAGGACACAAGCAGTTGGGGGCAGCAATGGTTGAGAATCAACCCAAGAACTCTTCCAAAGTGGACAGAGTTTTTATCCAATTTTTTCTTAATCATTTCAAACACAATCAATCCCCAGTTGGGATGTTTCTTATCCATAAGTGCAGCCATAAGGCAGAACTGATGCCTAGTAATTGCATCATGTGCAGTCCTCTTTGCACAGATCACTTTGCCTATAATGTCTGCTAATAACCTATATTCAATAGCTAGGTTAACTTTGAGGAGTTTAGAGGGGTTACCAGCAGCATGCCCCATCCTGTCCAGCATCAAGGCATACTCTTCCACAGATAGTTCTATGCCATCATCTCCAGCAGCAAAGTTGAAAACTTCTGAAATGATTTGAGGTGAGATGGCTACCTCATTTCCTGAAACTTTCCCAGTCAATGTATTGTTATCTGAAATAACTGCTGTAAGACTCCACTCTTTGATTTCTGACTCTGGGAGAGGGATCCTGGTTGACATAAAGTTAACCAGTTGTTGCTCCTTGAAGAGGTCCAGTATATCCAAAAAGTATTGTGGAGATCCATCAAAAGAGTCGAAGTCGATATCGAATCCAGAATCGAACTTCATGGCCGCCAGAGCTCCTGCTATGATTGCCATTTTCCTGCAAAAAGAATACCTTCCAAGATCAAGAGTAAAGTATTTGGAGGGAGAAAGCTTGTGCAGAAAGATATGAAAGCGCAACTGCGAACGACGGAGAAAAAATGATTTTATACTTAGGGTTCGACGCAGAAAAGGAAAGAACGTCGAGCTCAGTTCGACGCTCTAAGGCTCTAGGAGAACTGAAACGACTCAACAGCGTCCAGCTCGATGCTTTTCAGAGCTCGATGCTTTTCAGACCTCCGTCAGTTTTGAATAGGAATTCAAATTCCTTCTGTCAGACAATTAATGCTGAAGATTTATTGGCCGTTACAGCATATCTGGTGCATGGCTCAAGGAATTTTCTAAGGAATGTCTGTCTGACATTTCCTTTGAGGCATGGACATTTAAGGAAAGTAATTAATGCTGACTTCCAACGGCTATCAAAGAAAAGGAAGAAGAAGACTCAGATATATTATTCATTCTTTCATTTTTCAGAGATACAGAGAATATACAGAGAGACATAGAACAATAATACAGGACTTCAGCTGCTCTCTCTGTGATATTGTTTTGAAAGCTCACTCACAGGAATTCTGATTGCTTCAGACACAACCATCCAACCTTCTTGGATCATCTCTTGCTGGAGCAAATCAGATCTTTGAAGACCTGTCACCCTTGTGCAGAGCTCTCCTTCCTGAACTTCTTCTTGATCTCAGGGGGAGCTTTGACAACAACTACAGATTCACTTCTGCTTCTCTCAGCTTGTTGATAGAGAAGACAACCTCATCCCATTTTCTTTTTCTTTCTGTACAGGGTTTTAACTCCCTTCAAAAGTTACTTTTGGTTTTGCTGAAACCTGGTCAAAATCAGCTCCTTTGGTTTGTGAGAACCTGATCAAAAACTCTCTGGTGATCAAGACACCTGATCAACTCATCTTGAAGTGGATTCCTATCAAGGGTGATAGAAGAGTGGATGTACCCAGATTTAGGGAACCACTATAGCTCCTTGTGTCGTCTGGATTGCTTGTTTCTTTGTGTTTTGCTTTGTGCTGTGAATTTCTTTTTACTCTGATTATTTGCTATAGCACCATACACTAAGTAAATATAAACTTTCTCTACACACAAGTTTTTATTTGCAAAATTATTTTAAATAACTCTATTCACCCCCCTCTAGAGTTAGGATTGATCTTATCCTGCACTTTCATAGTATCTATAGGTTCTTTCTTAACTCTGAACTGTGCTCGACGTTTTTCCTAAAGATCATCGAACAGAGATCGACGTTCTAATGAAAGCATCGAACGGAGCTCAGCGTTTTCCTGATAGTGCCAGGCTATCTCTTTCTGGTCACAGATCGTCGAACGGAGCTCGACGCTCTCCAATATCGTCGAACGGAGATCGATGATGTTGAATACCTTTTAGATTCCATTAGAAGCCCAGATCGTCGAACTGAGTTCAACGATCTTTCCATTTCAGCGTCGAACCCTGATATAAAAACATTTTCGGTCGTCGTTCTCTTTTGCGCATTCATACTTTCTACAGAGCTTTCTTTCCCTCCAAACCCCTCTACACTTGGTCTTGTTTGGTTTGTTTTTGCAGGAAAGTCATGGCCGTTTCAGTTGCTGTCCTAGCCGTCATGAAATTCGACACAGGATTTGACATTGATATTGATTCATTTGAAGGCACCGATCAGATTTTCAAGGACATCCTAGAGTCATTCAAAGAACAGCAGCTGGTCACCATTATGACTTCAAGGATTAAGCTTGTTGCCGACGAGATCAAGGAATGGGTATACATAGCCCATAACCTAGATCAGAATACAGTTGTCGGGACTATCTCGGGACCCAGGTATCCCTCACTCCCGCAATTTTGACAGAGGTATTTCAACTAAGTACTGGAAATGATAGTGTTGAGTTATCTGGAGAAGAGTTTTCTAATATGCTAGATAGAATTGGTCATAATGCAGCAAACCCCAATAAGTTTCTTAAGAAAAATCTATCAGTAGAACTGGGGACATATTAGCAAAACACTCTGCCCATGATACTATTTCTAAGTATCAGTTCTGTCTAATGGCTTCTATTGTAGATAAGAAACAGTTGAACTGGGGAGAGATTTTCTTTGATCTGATTAAGAAGAAAATAAATAAGAATTTTGAAAATTTTGGGAGAATAGTGGGATTGTTTTTGAACAACAGATGCCTTCAACTGCTGGTCTCAAATGGCATGCATATTAATGCCTCGAACAGGTTGTCCTCTGCCTTATTTGGCAGATGGGAGAGGAAAATTGTCAACCCCAGCAGGACCCCCTTAGTAGCTACTACTTCAGGCACCAGGACTGCTTTAGTCACTTCCCCTCAAGCAACTAACCCATTAGAGGATTTGCCTTCATCCTCCATCTCATCTCCACCATCTCCACCTCCAGTTTCCTCAACCATCCCTATATCCCTCATCACAATTTCATCTCCAACAATCTATACACCTCCTCCAGCCACTCTTCAAGAATAATTTCATCCACTTCATTACTATCCCCAACTAGAACTTGACTCATCCATCCATATTCCATCATTCAACCTCTTAGATGACTCCTATATGGATGATTCACCTTCTTCTCCACAAGAGCTTCCATCTTCTTCCACCTCCTACCAACATCTTCTTCAAGATATCTTAGCTCAGCCCTCATTCACACTATCCATTCACAATCCCAGTTTCATCCATCACCACCATCCCTATATCTGAACCATTCATACCACTACCATCAACATCACCTCCACACATTTCTGCAGCTCCACCAAAAACATCCACTTCTACAGAATTCTTTTCTACCACTACTCAAGCCTCCCTTGAGCAAGTAGATGTTCCTGCACTTGCAGATAGGTTATATGAGATATTAGCTCCCAGGCTAACACTCCTGTTGGAAGCCTCCTTTGCTCCTCTTCTAAAATCTATCAATGATTTCTCTGCAAGGCTATCTTCTTCTTATCCTCCTCAGGTAATCCCTTCTTTGGGGTGCCTAGATCCAGTTTCTACTGAATCCAGGTAGGGGGATATGCCCAATGAAGAAGCTATGCTGCCTGCTGAAGTTTCAGATTTCATGCTAAGTTCAGAAGCAGTGCCAGATGTTCCAGCCCCATTCCCATCTTTCAGTACAACTGATCTCAGGTTCCTGCTTTCAGTTTTTGATGTTCTATATAGCAGATATCTTCCAGCTCCAGATGCTTAAGATCTCTCTAAGGCCATTGTGCCTGTTTCAATCTATGATCCCATCTTGATCCAGTCATATATTGATTCAATCAAGTCTGTGGAAGTTCCAACTGCTGATGATGCTTTTGTTGAGGATGATGATGTGATGATCATAGAGGCTATTTTTGAGCCTGTTGTTGTTTCAGAGCCTGCTGATGTTGTTTCAGAGGCTGTTGTTGTTGCTTCAGAATCTGCTGTTGTACATGTTTTTCCAACTTCTTCTGTTGTTATTCCTACTGTTGTACCTCCTACTTCTGCTCCTGTTTCCCCCACCAAGGCAGCTTACAAGGAAATGGATGTTATGTATGATAAGCCCCAGATTTCTGATAGTGATGAATATAGGATAGATTCTGATGATTCCTCTGCAACTATTGCAAGGAAGAGGAAAGCTAAAAGTAAAGCAATGAGGAGAGTTCCTGCAGAGAAAGCCACTTCTAAAAATGACATTCCTTATTATATATTGCATGATTGTCCCATTATAGAACATTGGATGCAATATTCTAGGAATCAGCTGAAGGCTATGAAGAAGAAAAAGAGATGCAATGAAGGATCTCTTCCATTTATTCCTCCTCCTCCTCCTCTTTCTCCTAGTGCAGGATCTAGTGCTGATTCAGCCTCCAATATTTCTACTCAAAGATCTTCCCAGTCTCATGTTCAAGCAAGAGGTTCTCAGTCCAGAAGCTACAGCTCCAGGGGAAATCAATCTAGAGGAAGCCAGCAGAGAGGCAATCAGAGAGGTCAGCAAGTATACACCAGAGGACAGTCAAGATACAGGCCATATGAAAGAAGAAGACAAGCTGCTTCAAGTGATACTTCTGCAGGGCTATTCCCTTATAAACTCAGAGAAGGATTTCATGAAAAAGCTGCTCCTTCAGATACTATTAACAAATATGAGCCTCCTGTTCCATTTGAAGATCTAGAGAACAATTCAGTCTTTTGGACAGCCAGGATGAAGGAGCTAGCTGCTTTAGATCAGATGAGGAAAGCCAGAGAGCAAGGGAAAGACACCTCCAATATCTCAAAACTTTCTGAGCAAAGAAAGCAAGAACTTGAAAGGTATTCATCCAGGAAATTCTTTGACCTAGAAAGGTATATGGAATTGCACCCAGAGGCAGTTGTTCCTAGATCTAAATCTCAAACCACTCTTAGTGCTGCTGAAGATAGAAGATCAAAGAAAGAAGCAGAAAACCCCAATAGAGAAATTCTTTTCAAGAAAGGCAAGGAAAAGGACTGCTAGTGTAAGCTGAACTATATATCTCACTCTGAACAATTTGCTGTGTGTTATATATATATGCCTCTGCAATGCTGTTGTCTATAATTCTGCATTGTTGTATTTTTTTTCTGCTTATTTGTATTTAAATTCCTATAAACCATGTAAATAGTAAGCCTAACCCAAATAGGCGAAGATTGTTGGAACACCCTATTACTAATTTTGGTAAGGATCACAATGTCCATAGGATTGTGTCTTGACCTCATTGTATAGATTTAAAGGTCAACTAGAATAGGTCTAAGGCTTAGAACTTAGGTTTGAAAGCTGCCCCCAAGACCTCCTAGTTAAGATTACAAGTGCAGAAGACCAAAGGCAATTTTCGTCGAGCTCAGATCGACGAGGCATCAAACTCAGTTCAACTATCTCTGAGCTCAGGTCGACGAGGCGTCAAACTCGTTTCGACGATCTCCGAGCTCAGATCGATGATTTCTGTCTCAAGTCAAACTCCAGATCTCTGAGCTCAGATCGACGTTAGTCGAGCTCAGATTGACGATTTTTTGAGAGATCGGCGATTTTAGGATTTCAAATCAGACTGTTATGGAATTCAAACATCTTCAATATCCAGCATTTAATACAGAAGATTTTGTAACCATTTCATCAATCTGGATCAAGTTTCAAGGAGACTGAAAGGGAATGTTTCTTAGGACTTTCCCCCAGAGACAGCTACCAATTAAGGAAGTCATTTATGACTGGCTAACGGCTATCTAGGAGATTGGATTTCATAATATAATTTCAGACAATAGAGATAGATAACCAAGGAGAATATCTCTCAAGAATTCTACAAGATTATACAGTTAGAGTTACACAGAACACAAGGAATAGAACAGAGAAGGAGATCAACACACAGAGAAGAATCTCTTTTATTCTTTACGATCTCTTCACTGATTCAAGTTTTCCAGGCTTCATCAATCCAAGACTCAAGACACAACACATTTCAGCCTTTGCTAAAATTATCAATTGCTGGAGATCTCGACTTACTGAAGGCCTATCACCCTGTGCAAAGCTTCTTCTCCTGACCTACTGCTAATCTCAGGGTGAGTTTTGACATCAACAAATCCACTAGTCTTCTCTTTGATTGTTGACAGAGAAGAACACCTTCACTCTTTTTGAAAGAAAAGGGATAGATACTACTCTAGAGGGGGGGGGGGTGAATAGAGTAATCAAAAATTGCACTAGCAAAGTTGACTGTCTACTCAACTCCCTTGGAGTTAATTGCGGAATGAAGGTTATAGATATTTGAGAAGTAACCCTAAAGCCTAACATAAGTGTTGTGCACAAAAGGCAGCCAACTGCAATTACAGTTAAGGCTTGGAATCCTAAACAGCAACTAGCAATCCTAGTTAAAATCTAATCACAGCCAATCAGCACAGAGAATTAATTAAACAATCCAGACGACACAAGGAATTTATAGTGGTTCCCCAAACAACTTGGGTACGTCCACTCTTCTACCAACAAGGTAGGAATCCACTCAGGTTTTTGATCAGGTGCCTTGCCACCAACAAGATCTGCTTCAGGTAGATCCAGAAACCCTTTAGACTTTTGATCAGGTGTCTAAAAACCTACACAGGTTTTTGATCAGGTGCCCTGCCACCAAGGTATACTTTTGAAGGGAGTAATAACCCTTTACAGGAGGGGGAAAGGAGGTTAAAATGTCTTCTCTATTTTACAATAGATTAGAGAAGCACAAGAACTTGCACTGAGCTAGAAAGCTCTAAAGAGTCAAGGCTCTCCCTGGCTAAAAGAATGTCCAGGTGAAGTCTCGCTTCAGTGCAGAAACACTTCAGAAAATCTAAAGGAAAAAGCTAAAAGAAGATAAAGAATATGAAATGAGAATTCTTCTTCAGGCAGCTATCTTCTTCTTCTTCTTCTTCAAAAAGCTCTGAGTGAAAATCTTCCTGTAAGCAGGATGAACTCAGGTTGAAGAAGAGTGAAGAGCTAAAACTTCTTCTCAGTTGGATGTGAATGAACTGAGAGCAGTTGTAAACTGTAAGTTGTAAGATTGAATGCTCCTGTTAGCTTTTTAACTCCTTTTCTTGAATGAACTGGTTTTTGGCTATGTGAACTAGATTATTTCTTTCTCCAAAGAATTTTTTATATAACAGCAGCAGCAACGGCTCTAATTTGAGTTTGAATCTTGTCTTCTACTGAAATCTACAAGCTGGGCTGCAAATAGCATAAAGCAAAACAAATACTGCAGACAGATATCCTATAAGAGGATAAAGCTTTCTAAGAAGCTGCAAATAACTCTGATAAAATAATACTAGAGAAAGTCACATCAGAAGAGACTCTTTATAGCCAGAAAAGACTTTCTGAGTCTAACGGCTATAAAGGACAGCCTGGCAGATAAAGTAGAAATCATATCTCAGCTAATAAGACAAACAACTTTGTCAGAAAAAGATTGGCTCATGTATAAGGAATGGAGCAGATATTGCATGGAAATAATGTCATAACTTTATTCAAATAATCTTTTATAAAATATGCCAAAATAAATATGAAATAAATCACATCATAGAAGATGACAAAATTACTCAAGACATACAACAAAACATCGAACGACCCTCGGAGATCGTCGACCGAAGCACAGAGATCGTCGACCTATCAGACAGATAGTCGAACGATCCAGATAGTCGAACTATCAAAGAAGATAGTCGAACTACCACAACAGATAGTCGAACTATCAGATAGTCGATCTATCAGGACAGATAGTCGAACTACCAAACAAAACAGATAGTCGACCTATCAAACAGATAGTCGACCTATCAACAGATAGTCGAGCTATAAAAAAAAACAGATAGTCGACCTATCAACAGATAGTCGAGCTATCAACCAAAACAGATAGTCAACCTATCAACAGATAGTCGAACTATCAGATAGTTGAACTATCCAAGCAGATAGTCGAACTATCAAAGAAAACAGATAGTCGAACTATCAGATAGTTGAACTATCCAAGCAGATAGTCAAACTATCAAAGAAAACAGATAGTCGACCTATCAACAGATAGTCGAACTATCAGATAGTTGAACTATCCAAGCAGATAGTCGAACTATCAAAGAAAACAGATAGTCGACCTATCAACAGATAGTCGAACTATCAGATAGTTGAACTATCCAAGCAGATAGTCGAACTATCAAAGAAGAGCAGATAGTCGACCTATCAAACAGATAGTCGAACTATCACAGAAAACAGATAGTCGACCTATCAACAGATAGTCGAACTATCAGATAGGACAAATAGTCGACCTATCAAACAGATAGTCGAACTATCAGATAGTTGAACTATCCAAGCAGATAGTCGAACTATCAAACACAATAGATAGTCGACCTATCAAACAGATAGTCGAACTATCAACGCAGACAGAACGTCGACCAACTGATAGACGATCGTCGAACAGTCGATAGACGATAGTCGAGCGGCGTTCGACCATAGTCGAACGAAAAACAACTTAACCAAATTTACATCTGGAAAAGTGATGCCTCTAAAACTAGAGCAATAAACTAAACAACTAACCTTTGACCATAGATAAATCTTGGGTCAAGAGACAGAAAGAGAAGACTGAACTCAAATCAAAATTAGGGTACCAACAATCTCCCCCTATTTGAGTTAAGTCTCTCAACAATTAAATACAAAACTAAATACTGAAAATAAATAAAATGCATGAAGAGAAATAACTAAGCAGATAACATCAATCAATCAGATAAGCAAATAACAGTTAATCAATGAAATTTTAAGATGCTTCAGAATTAGGTTTAGGTTGAGAAGAACTAGGAATGAAAGTAATTTTTCTAGAAGGATCTAGAGCTTCTCTCTTTGACAACTTCAGGTCTTGTTCTCCAATGATTTTCGATTCTGACGCTCTTGGGACAACTGCCTCAGGAAGCTTTTCCATGTATTTTGAAGGATCAAAAACCTCAGGTCTAACCTGGAATTTATCGAGCTCCTTCATTCTGAATTTTGACATCGTGGTTAATCCTGCAGTGTCTTTGCCTTCAGCTTTAGCTTTCTTAATTTAAGCTGAACCAACAAGTTCAAGAAAATGAGCCATCCTGAATTTAGGATCAAGCTCTAGGCTTTCATACACATTTTCAGAAGATGTATCAACAGGCTCTTTATCCTGAATAACTAGATAAGAAGGAGGAGCAGACTCAGCAAATATCTTGCTAGATTTTTTAGAGAAAATAACTTGCTTACCTTTTGAAACAGCCTTCACAGCATGATCTGGCTTTGGAGAGGTTGAGCTCTTGAGTTCTTTGGAAGGAGGAGGATAAAAAGTTGGTCTTTGATACACCACCTCCTTTACTTGTTCTTTAACATCAGCATCAAGTCTTTGATAGCCAGATTGCATTTTACCTTGATATCCTTGAGAACTTCTCCTTTGTGATGACTGAGATGGGTTGAACCTGTCAGACTGAGTAGCAGGGTTTGTAAATAGGTTTCCAGAGGCTCCTGCACTGGGAGGTGGAGGAGGACCTCTAGGAGTCCATATTGGGACAGGACTGTCATACCTCTTTGACTTCTTCCTTTGCTTCTGCTGATTTTTAGAAAATGCCATCCAGTGCTGGAAATCTTTTGATTTAAGATCAATGCCTTTCAGGATATAATAAGGAGTATCATTATCTGGATTTGGAGGAGGAGGAGCCACAACTTTCCTTTTCTTTTTAGTAGATCTTTTTCTCTTAGACTCATCAGATTCATCAGAATCGATCTCATCCTCAGAATTTGAAGAAATAGGAAGATCATATGGATCAATTGCTTCTTGCACAGCTCTTTCCTTTTCTTTTAGGGCAGCTTTTTCTAATTCTTCTTCCATGGCATCCTGTGCCAGGAGAGCATCTAAATCCAATCCAGGGGAATCATCCCATATAGTAGACTTTTCAATTTGAGCATTTGAAGCCTTTTCTTGTTGATCAGAAACGGTCATGGTGACCAGTTCTACTTGCACTGCTAGCTGAGCTGGCTGAGCTGGCTGAGCAGCCTCAGAAACTTGAGCAACTGGTTCTGGTTCAGTTTGAACTTCTGTAGCTAGTTGGTGATCAGGCTCTTGAACATCTAATACTTCTTCCATTTTATCTGTAGTATTATGAATAAAATTTTACTAAATGACATCAAATCATTCCTTCTAAGTATTCCCAAACTATCATATCAGTTATCAAGTCTAAAAAGTGAGTAAAAGGGATACCTTCAGAATTGTCCTTTGAGTGTCCTAACTCCCATAATTCATCTAGAAAGGAAGTGATAACTCCTTCTAGGTATAGGGCGACCAGGGGAGTAGAACATTCTTCTAGGCAAACTTTGACAATGAATTCAGACTTCATTAAGGCATCAGAAATTTCTTTTTCAGACAAACTTTGAGGAGCTGATTCTTCTATTTCTTTCTCTGCAACTACAGGAGGATCTGCTGGAGGGGAGGCCAAAGGCAGCTCAGAGGCATCTTCATTAAGCATCTCCCCCTGCCTGATTTCAATAGATACTGAAACCAGGCCCCTAGAGGAAGAGGGCTCAGCAGACTTTGAGAGTGCTCGAATGGCAGCAGTCAGAGAAGAGATGGAGGATGCAAGGGGAGCAATTGCCTCTTCAATCATAATTTTGATTGAAGGAGTAATTAACTCCAAAATGCTAGAAATGGATGCGGGAGTGATTTCAAATGATGATGATGGGGGAATCTCAGTGGATGGATGATCAGCAGGAATGGTGTATTCTTGATGAACTGGAGAATGAATTGGAGATGGAGAGTGAGCTGGAGATGGATGGGTGGATGCACGATGATCAATGTGATCTGAAGAAGGGATTGGAGACTGAGGAGGAGTAGAAATCTCAGAAACCAATAAATCAAAACTGGGATGTGAGATCCCAGCAAGATGAGAAGGGAGAGGAGATGCAGGAGGTGATGCATGGTGAGAAGCAGATGAATCAGGAAGATGAGAAGCAGAAGGTCGTACTTCAATTGAAGTTGATGGAACTTCAACTGAAGTAGACGACAATGCAGATGAAGAAGATGGAAGGGAGAGATTTGCTGAGCCAGCTTCTTGTAGGAGAGGAGTGACTGAAGCAGTCCTGGTGCTCTCAGATGCAGCTGGAGCAACCCCTGCTGGAGCGGGCTTCAGAAAAGTCCTTTTCCACTTGGCGAACAAGGTTGGATCCATCTTCTTGCTGGCATTGATGGAGGTAGCAGCTGAAACTAACAGATGGGGATATTTTTCCTTCAGAAAAATCCCAACTACCCTACCCAGGGTGACTTCTTTCTTGCTGTTCTTTTTCCTGATTAAATCAAACAATACTCCTGCCCAGTTAATCTTCTTTTTATTCACAATTGCACACATTAGGGCAAACTATTGCCTTGTAATGTTGTCATGGGCAGAGTGCTTTCCCAGTAGCACTTTTCTGACGAGTTCAGTAAGGAACTTAATCTTAAATGGAAAATTCACCTTAAGCAGCTTAGAGGGAATGCCTTCGGCACGTCCCAACTCTGTCAGCATTCTCCCAAACTCTGGGGTATCTTGCTCGTAATCTTCTTCCCCATTTATTAATCTAAATATTTCAGTTAAAATGGCGGGAGTCAAAGTTACCTCTTCTCCGCCAATTGTTCCGGTCATTGAATCATCATTTGAAGACGAAGTAAATGCCCATTCTTTGATCTCTTGAATGTTTATCTTTATCCTGGAGGACATGAGCTTTTCCAAACCTTGATCTTTGCATAAGTTGAATATTTCCATAATTCTAGATTCGCAGCAGCTGAAGGAATCGAAATCCACACTAAAGCCTGCATCGAACTTCACCACTGTCAGGAGAGCTGGAGCTATCGCCATCGAAAGGGCTGGAGAAGACGAGGGAGAGATGGCGAGGATGAAGCGGCAAAAATTGCAAGACAAAGAGCAAGCTGGAAGACGGAATGCGAAAAGACGCTCTCCGTCGACGATAAAAAGAAAGATCTCTTAACCTAGGTCGACCATCGACTTTATATTAAAACATCGATCGTCGATCTATTTAAAAGATACTGGAGACGATAGTCGAACGGTCGTTCAACGATCGTTCCTGAAGCAGAGTAGTCGATCCATCGTTCGACTATTTCTGTCTTCACAAACAACAAGCTGTCGTCAACCATAGATCGACGATAGGCTCGACCTGTTCGACGATCTTCGAACGCCGGTCGACGATCTTCAAGCATATTAGCTATCATCAACCATAGGTCGACGATAGGCTTGATCCGATCGACTATCTTCGAGCGTCGTTCGACGATCTTCAAACAAGTTTCAACAAGGCAGACGTCACACTTAGTCTCTTCCATTAATCATGCCTAGTTGAACCAAAAAGAACAGATGCTTCTGTTCATCTAAGGGCTTGGTGAATATATCACCTCTCTGAAGGTCTGTGGATATGAACTCAGGGCTGATCTTGTTCTTTTCCACACAATCTCTCAGGAAATGGTGCCGGATCTCAATGTGTTTCGTTCTATAGTGGTGCACAGGATTTTGTGCAATAGAGATAGCACTGGTACTGTCATACATGATTTTTGTGTTCTTGTGTGAGTACCCATAATCCAAAAGCTGGTTTTGTATCCACAGGATCTGTGAACAACAACTAGCAGCTGCTATATATTCAGCTTCTGCAGTTGAAGTTGAGACAGAAGCCTACTTCTTACAGAACCAAGAGACCAATCTCTCTCCCAGGAACTGACAAGTTCCTGAGGTACTTTTCCTGTCAACTCGACAACCAGCATAATCAGAATCAGAGTATCCAATTAATTCAAACTCTGATTCAGCTGGGTACCAAAGTCCTAGATTTGGACATCCCTTCAGGTATCTCAAGATTCTCTTGAGAAGAATCAGATGAGATTCCTTGGGGTTGACCTGGAATCTAGCACAAAGGCATGTAGCAAACATTATATCTGGCCTATTTGCAGTTAAATACAATAGGGAACCAACAATGGCCCTATAATTCTTTTGATCAACAGGCTTTCCCTGATCATCAGAATCTATAACTACATTAGTAGCCATAGGTGTATGCATTGCTGAAGCATCAGCCATCCCAAACTTCTTTACCAATTCCTTGGCATATTTGGATTGGGAGATGAAGATGCCATCAACATCTTGCTTTACTTGGAGACCAAGAAAGTAAGACCGCTCACCCATACTACTCATCTCAAACTTAGAATGCATCAAGTGAGAGAACTTTTTGCACAGTTTGGGATCAGTGGAACCAAAAATAATGTCATCCACATACACTTGAACTAACAGGATTGTGTCCTTGTGGTGCTTGACGAAAAGGGTTCTATCAACTACTCCCCTAACAAAGTTGTGCTCTAACAGGAAACTAGCTAGAGTCACATACCAGGCTCTAGGTGCTTGTTTGAGTCCATAAAGAGCTTTTTACAACTTGAAAACATGTGAGGGCTGAGTTGAAGAAACAAACCCAGGTGGTTGTTCAACAAATACCTCTTCCTTTAGCTCACCATTTAGAAAGGCATTTTTGACATCCATCTGAAAAACTTTAAACTTCATATAGGCTGCATAGGCTAGAAAGATCCTTATTGCCTCTAGCCTTGCAACAGGAGCAAAGGTTTGGTCATAATCTATACCTTCCTCCTGTCTGTAGCCCTGAGCTACAAGCCTAGCTTTGTTCCATACAATGATTCCATTTGCATCCAACTTGTTTCTATACACACACTTGGTGCCTATGATCAGTTGGCCTTTAGGTCTTGGAACCAAAGTCCATACTTTACATCTTTCAAACTGATTGAGTTCCTCTTGCATAGCAATGATCCAGTGGGGATCTAGCTCAGCATCTTTAATGGTGAGGGGCTCAATCTGTGAAAGGAAACAAGCATGCATCACATCCTGTCTTAACTGATGTCTTGTTTGAACACCAGCTGATATGTCTCCTATCACTTGAGATGTAGGATGATCTCTAAGTGTGACAACATCAGCAGGTGGGATGTGATCTTCAGCAATAGTTGGGATTAATTCCTCAGGAGGAATTTGATCTACTATTGGTGGTACAACAACAATTTCTGCAAGGTCTTCATCACTGTCTGATTCAGTGATATGAAGAGTTGAAAGATGGAGAATCTCTTGAGTGACATCTTTGCTAGATTCTGGTACCTGCAATGAACTTGAGGAAGGGGAAGTTTCCTTCTCCTTGTAAAACATTTGAGATTCATCAAAGGACACATGAATAGACTCTTCAATTTTAGAAGAAGATTTATTAAATACCCTATAAGCTTTGCTTACTTGGGAATACCCAAGAAAAATTCCCATTGAAGCTTTTGCTTCAAGTTTTCTAAGGTATTCTTTATTATTATTATGAATATAAACTACACAACCAAATACTCTAAAATAATTTATTTTAGGTTTCTTTCCTTTAAGCAACTCATAAGGAGTTTTACACTTAAGCTTGTGTATCAGACTTCTGTTCAAGACATAGTTGGTTGTACTAACAGCTTCTGCCCAATAAGAAAGAGGCATATTAGCATCTGCCAACAATGTGCTAGCAGCTTCAATCAGGGTTCTGTTCTTCCTTTCAACTACCCCATTTTGTTGGGGAGTTCTAGGAGCTGAGAAGCTATGTTTGATACATTCTCTCTCACAGAATTCTTGCATAAGAAGAGAGTCAAACTCAGTACTATGATCACTTCTGATCAAGGCCACATGAGTAGAGTACTCAGTCTGCACACATAATAGAAAATCTGTAAGGGCTTTGAAGTTATCAGCCTTAGTTCTCAAAAAGAACACCCAAGTGAACCTAGAGAAGTCATCTACAATGACTAGGGTGTAATACTTCCCTCCTAAACTCTGTACATTTATTGGGCCAAATAGGTCCAAATATAATAAATACAAGATTCTAGGAGAATCACTTTTATTTACTGATTTAAATGAATTCTTGGTTTGCTTGCCTAATTGACAAGCCTTGCATAGGCTCTCCTTCTTGTAGGGGCAAGAATGTAAACCTCTAACAAGGTTGTGTTTAGATAACCTACATATATTCTTGAGGTTAACATGGCTATGCCTTTTATGCCATAAAGTATTGTTATTTGTTACTTCATTAAATAAGCAGATTTCAGAGTGAGTTGAGTTAAAATCTACTAAGTAAATATTACCTTGTCTAATACCTACTAACACAACATTATTATTTAAAGTAATATTACAAAGAGAGTTAGAAAATGATACCTGGTATCCAGCATCACATAACTGACTTACTGAAATGAGATTATGCTTCAGTCCAGTTACATAAGCAACTCTCTTGAATGTTACAGCTCCAATTATCATCCTGCCATAGCCTTCAGTTTGACCACAGCTTGAATCTCCAAAGAACACCTTTGGGCCAAGCTTGGCCTTGAACCTTGACAGATGTTCTTTATTTCCTATCATATGCTTGGAGCAACCACTATCCAAATACCACTTATTCTGAGTGATAGGATAGGTCTTTACCTGTAGAAAGATAAGTTAAACATTATGGAGCCAGGTAACCTTGGGTCCCTTGTTTTTCACATAAGCAAAACTGGAAATAAATGAATAAGCAGGTTGAGGGTGATAACCTAACGGGTAAGATCTCCTAGTTGGGATTCTCCATGCAGATGATGGGTCAATGAACCTAGGGTTTCTATTCATATTCGGGTTTCTAAAATTCTGATTGAAGTTTTGAAATTCATATTGAAAACGTCGATCAGTGTTCGACGATGGGTGCCCAGATCGTCGATCTCCGTTCGACCATTGGGCCTGCGATCGTCGAGCAGCGTTCGACGCTCTTTGTATTTCCTTAAATTTTTGTTTTCTTTTCTCTCTCTTAGCTTTATTTAAAGCTTTATTAACCTGATTAACTTGCTCAGTGTTCTTTATCCCATCAGCTGAGATGAAGTTCACTGGAGTTGAAAGATGGTTTTTAAGAATGATTGGGGGTTCACTAGAAGATGGTCCTAAGCCTAATTTATTATTGCCTGACCTAGTGTTAGACATGCTGGTTATTTCAAGCAACTTAAGGCTTCTACCATTCAGAGATTCTTCTAATCTTTTGGACTTAGCTAATTCATTCTTAAGGAATTTTATTTCTTCACTAGAATTAGTGAGTTCTGCTGTTAACCTAATGTTTTCATTAGAGATTAATTCAGATTCAGCTAGTTTATTTCTAAGCTCTTTTATTTCCTTTTTAGAACTAATTAAATCTAAACATAAAGATTTAAAATCTGATTTAAATTCATCAGATGTAAAATCGTAAGAAGACAATACCTCATCTTCTGTTGGCATTTCTTCATCAGAATCTGAACTCTCTGCAGCTGAGTGATTGCTGCAGGCATCAATTACCATCAGACAAACTTCCTTTGCCTTCTTTTCTTCCTCATCCTCACTGGAGCTTGAGGAGGAAGATTCCTCATTAGAATCGCTCCAGGTTTCAGCAACAAAACCTCTCTCCTTCTTTTTGTTCTTGTAGGAGGATGGCTTGGAATGCTTCATGTGCTGATCCTTGTCTTTCCTTTTCTCTTTATTCTTTTCCTCTGGATAGTCTGGAAGAATATGTCCAAGCTTCCTGCAACCATAGCAAATTATTTCTTTAGTTGGAGTACGATCATACCTTGGTTTTTCTTCATATTTTGAAGATTTCTTTCTGAATTCTTTCCTTCCCATCTTGAGAAACCTTTTGGCAAATAATGCCATCAGTTCCTCATTGGACTGGCTTCCTTCAGAAGCATCAGCAGCTTTGAGAGCATGGGTTTGCTCTTTTCTTGTGGGAGTTGGAGTCTTTGCTTCAGCCTCAGCTTCCCTGGACTTCAGCACTTGCTCAAAAGACTTGAGCTTGCCGAGAAGGGCTTCTGTTGAAATTTCTATTGTTCTTCTGGCCTCCTTCATAGGCCAGATCCTCAGATCCCATGTGCTAGGGAAGCACATAAGAATCTTATCATTGACCTCTGTCAATGAAATATCCTTATCAAGAGTCCTCAACTCATTGATGATTGAGCTGAGCCTTGTGTACATTGCTTCAACTGATTCAGCATCAGTTTTCTTGAAATTCTCATACTGGGAGATAAGGTTGGACTTTCTGTCCTTCCTTTCATCAGCTGAACCAGCTACAATCTGGTTCAGTGTATCCCACATTGCTTTTGCTGAGGAGTAGTCAGCAACCTTCTGGAATACTTCATCAGACATTGTCTGAGCCAAAATGTTCATTGCCTTAGCATCTGCTATTTTTGCCTTTTTGTATTCATCATTGTAATCTGGAGGAGGTACTGCACTCATATCAGTTGATGATGAAGTAGTAGCAGCAGCAGGTGCTCTTGGTGGTCCTGTCAAAATAGAAACAAAAATACACTCATCAATAGAGTTCATATATAACTTAATCCTTGCCTTCCAGATGGTAAACTTAGCTAAGTTGCATGCTGGAGGTCTGGTGCTAGAGTATTCCTTGGACTGGGCCATGATAGTGAAAGTGAATATCTATAAACCTTGGTATCTATCAAGATCTTGTGACTTAGGTGTTAGCCTATACAGTCAGAAAACCTCCCTCTGATACCAATTGAAAGAAAAGGGATAGATACTACTCTAGAGGGGGGGGGTGAATAGAGTAATCAAAAATTGCACTAGCAAAGTTGACTGTCTACTCAACTCCCTTGGAGTTAATTGCGGAATGAAGGTTATAGATATTTGAGAAGTAACCCTAAAGCCTAACACAAGTGTTGTGCACAAAAGGCAGCCAACTGTAATTACAGTTAAGGCTTGGAATCCTAAACAACAACTAGCAATCCTAGTTAAAATCTAATCACAGCCAATCAGCATAGAGAATTAATTAAACAATCCAGACGACACAAGGAATTTATAGTGGTTCCCCAAACAACTTGGGTACGTCCACTCTTCTACCAACAAGGTAGGAATCCACTCAGGTTTTTGATCAGGTGCCCTGCCACCAACAAGATCTGCTTCAGGTAGATCCAAAAACCCTTTAGACTTTTGATCAGGTGTCTAAAAACCAACACAGGTTTTTGATCAGGTGCCCTGCCACCAAGGTATACTTTTGAAGGGAGTAATAACCCTTTATAGGAGGGGGAAAGTAGGTTAAAATGTCTTCTCTATTTTACAATAGATAAGAGAAGCACAAGAACTTGCACTGAGCTAGAAAGCTCTAAAGAGTCAAGACTCCCTTTGGCTAAAAGAATGTCAAGGTGAAGTCTTGCTTCAGTGCAGAAACACTTCAGAAAATCTGAAGGAAAAAGCTACAAGAAGATAAAGAATATGAAATGAGAATTCTTCTTCAGGCAGCATCTTCTTCTTCTTCTTCTTCAAAAAGCTCTGAGTGAAAATCTTCCTGTAAGCAGGATGAACTCAGGTTGAAGAAGAGTGAAGAGCTAAAACTTCTTCTCAGTTGGATGTGAATGAACTGAGAGCAGTTGTAAACTGTAAGTTGTAAGCGTGAATGCTGTTGTTAGCTTTTTAACTCCTTTTCCTGAATGAACTGGTTTTTGGCTATGTGAACTAGATTATTTCTTTCTCCAAAGAATTCTTTATATAACAGCAGCAACAACGACTCTAATTTGAGTTTGAATCTTTTCTTCTACTGAAATCTGCAAGCTGGGCTGCAAATAGCATAAAACAAAACAAATACTGCAGACAGATATCCTATAAGAGGATAAAGCTTTCTAAGAAGCTGCAAATAACTCTGATAAAATAATACTAGAGAAACTCACATCAGAAGAGACTCTTTACAGCCAGAAAAGACTTTCTGAGTCTAACGGCTATAAAGAACAGCCTGGCAGATAAAGCAGAAATCATATCTCAGCTAATAAGACAAACAACTTTGTCAGAAAAAGATTGGCTCATGCATAAGGAATGGAGCAGATATTGCATGGAAATAATGTCACAACTTTATTCAAATAATCTTTTATAAAATATACCAAAATAAATATGAAATAAATCACATCATAGAAGATGACAAAATTACTCAAGACATACAGTAAAATGTCGAACGACCCTCGGAGATCGTCGACCGAAGCACAGAGATCATCGACCTATCAGACAGATAGTCGACCGATCTAGATAGTCGAACTATCAAAGAAGAGAGTCGAACTACCACAACAGATAGTCGAACTATGAGATAGTCGATCTATCAGGACAGATAGTCGAACTACCAAACAAAACAGATAGTCGACCTATCAAACAGATAGTCGAACTATCAGAGAAAACAGATAGTCGACCTATCAACAGATAGTCGAGCTATCAAAGAAAACAGATTGTCGACCTATCAATAGATAGTCGAGCTATCAACCAAAACAAATAGTCGACCTATCAACAGATAGTCGAACTATCAGATAGTTGAACTATCCAAGCAGATAGTCGAACTATCAAAGAAAACAGATAGTCGACCTATCAACAGATAGTCGAACTATCAGATAGTTGAACTATCCAAGCAGATAGTCGAACTATCAAAGAAAACAGATAGTCGACCTATCAACAGATAGTTGAACTATCAGATAGTTGAACTATCCAAGCAGATAGTCGAACTATCAAAGAAAACAGATAGTCGACCTATCAACAGATAGTCGAACTATCAGATAGTTGAACTATCCAAGCAGATAGTCGAACTATCAAAGAAAACAGATAGTCGACCTATCAACAGATAGTCGAACTATCAGATAGTTGAACTATCCAAGCAGATAGTTGAACTATCAAAGAAGAGCAGATAGTCGACCTATCAAACAGATAGTCGAACTATCACAGAAAACAGATAGTCGACCTATCAACAAATAGTCGAACTATCAGATAGGATAGATAGTCGACCTATCAAACAGATAGTCGAACTATCAGATAATTGAACTATCCAAGCAGATAGTCGAACTATCAAACACAACAGATAGTCGACCTATCAAACAGATAGTCGAACTATCAATGCAGACAGAACGTCGACCAACTGATAAACGATCATCGAACAGTCGATAGACGATAGTCGAGCGGCGTTCGACCATAGTCGAACGAAAAACAACTTAACCAAATTTACATCTGGAAAAGTGACGCCTCTAAAACTAGAGCAACAAACTAAACAACTAACCTTTGACCATAGATAACTCTTGGGTCAAGAGACAGAAAGAGAAGACTGAACTCAAATCAAAACTAGGGTACCAACAATCTCCCCCTATTTGAGTTAAGTCTCTCAACAATTAAATACAAAACTAAATACTGAAAATAAATAAAATGCATGAAGAGAAATAACTAAGCAGATAACATCAATCAATCAGATAAGCAAATAACTGTTAATCAATGAAATTTTAAGATGATTCAAAATTAGGTTTAGGTTGAGAAGAACTAGGAATGAAAGTAATTTTTCTAGAAGGATCTAGAGCTTCTCTCTTTGACAACTTCAGGTCTTGTTCTCCAATGATTTTCGATTCTGACGCTCTTGGGACAACTGCCTCAGGATGCTTTTCCATGTATTTTGAAGGATCAAATACCTCAGGTCTAACCTGGAATTTATTGAGCTCCTTCATTCTGAATTTTGACATCGTGGTTAATCCTGCAGTGTCTTTGCCTTTAGATTTAGCTTTCTTAATTTGAGCTGAACCAACAAGTTCAAGAAAACGAGCCATCCTGAAATAAGGATCAAGCTCTGGGCTTTGATACCCATTTTCAGAAGATGTATCAACAGGCTCTTTATCTTGAATAACTAGATAAGAAGGAGGAGCAGACTCAGCAAATATCTTGCTAGATTTTTTAAAGAAAAAAACTTGCTTACCTTTTGAAACAGCCTTCACAGCATGATCTGGCTTTGGAGAGGTTGAGCTCTTGAGTTCTTTGGAAGGAGGAGGAGAAAAAGTTGGTCTTTGATACACCACCTCCTTTACTTGTTCTTTAACATCAGCATCAAGTCTTTGATAGCCAGATTGCGTTTTACCTTGATATCCTTGAGAACTTCTCCTTTGTGATGACTGAGATGGGTTGAACCTGTCAGACTGAGCAGCAGGGTTTGTAGATAGGTTTCCAGAGGCTCCTGCACTGGGAGGTGGAGGAGGAGGACCTCTAGGAGTCCATATTGGGACAGAACTGTCATACCTCTTTGACTTCTTCCTTTGCTTCTGCTGATTTTTAGAAAATGCCATCCAGTGCTGGAAATCTTTTGATTTAGGATCAATGCCTTTCAGGATATAATAAGGAGTATCATTATCTGGATTTGGAGGAGGAGGAGCCACAGCTTTCCTTTTCTTTTTAGTAGATCTTTTTCTCTTAGACTCATCAGATTCATCAGAATCGATCTCATCCTCAGAATTTGAAGAAATAGGAAGATCATATGGATCAATTGCTTCTTGCACAGCTCTTTCCTTTTCTTTTAGGGCAGCTTTTTCTAATTCTTCTTCCATGGTATCCTGTGCCAGGAGAGCATCTAAATCGAATCCAGGGGAATCATCCCATATAGTAGACTTTTCAATTTGAGCATCTGAAGCCTTTTCTTGTTGATCAGAAACTATCATGGTGACCAGTTCTACTTGCACTGCTTGCTGAGCTGGCTGAGCAGCCTCAAAAACTTGAGCAACTGGTTTTGGTTCAGTTTGAACTTCTGTAGCTAGTTGGTGATCAGGCTCTTGAACATCTAATACTTCTTCCATTTTATCTGTAGTATTATGAATAAAATTTTGCTAAATGACATCGAATCATTCCTTCTAGGTATTCCCAAACTATCATATCAGTTATCAAGTCTAAAAAGTGAGTAAAAGGGATACCTTCAGAATTGCCCTTTGAGTGTCCTAACTCCCATAATTCATCTAGAAAGGAAGTGATAACTCCTTCTAGGTATAGGGCGACCAGGGGAGTAGAACATTCTTCTAGGCAAACTTTGACAATGAATTCAGACTTCATTAAGGCATCAAAAATTTCTTTTTCAGACAAACTTTGAGGAGCTGATTCTTCTATTTCTTTCTCTGCAACTGCAGGAGGATCTGCTGGAGGGGAGGCCAAAGGCAACTCAGAGGCATCTTCATTAAGCATCTCCCCCTGCCTGATTTCAGTAGATACTGAAACCAGGCCCCTAGAGGAAGAGGGCTCAGCAGACTTTGAGAGTGCTCGAATGGCAGCAGTCAAAGAAGAGATGGAGGATGCAAGGGGAGAAATTGCCTCTTCAATCATAATTTTGATTGAAGGAGTAATTAACTCCAAAATGCTAGAAATGAATGCTGGAGTGATTTCAAATGATGATGATGGGGGAATCTCAGTGGATGGATGATCAGCAGGAATGGTGTATTCTTGATGAACTGGAGAATGAATTGGAGATGGAGAGTGAGCTGGAGATGGATGGGTGGATGCATGATGATCAATGTGATCTGAAGAAGGGATTGGAGACTGAGGAGGAGTAGAAATCTCATAAACCAATAAATCAAAACTGGGATGTGAGATCCCAGCAAGATGAGAAGGGAGAGGAAATGCAGGAGGTGATGCATGGTGAGAAGCAGATGAATCAGGAAGATGAGAAGCAGAAGGTCGTACTTCAATTGAAGTTGATGGAACTTCAACTGAAGTAGACAGCAATGCAGATGAAGAAGATGGAAGGGAGAGATTTGCTGAGCCAGCTTCTTGTAGGAGAGGAGTGGCTGAAGCAGTCCTAGTGCTCTGAGATGCAACTGGAGCAACCCCTGCTGGAGCGGGCTTCAGAAAAGTCCTTTTCCACTTGGCGAACAAGGTTGGATCCATCTTCTTGCTGGCATTGATGGAGGTAGCAGCTGAAACTAACAGATGGGGATATTTTTCCTTCAGAAAATTCCCAACTACCCTACCCAGGGTGACTTCTTTCTTGCTGTTCTTTTTCCTGATTAAATCAAACAATACTCCTGCCCAGTTAATCTTCTTTTTATTCACAATTGCACACATTAGGGCAAACTGTTGCCTTGTAATGTTGTCATGGGCAGAGTGCTTTCCCAGTAGCACTTTTCCGACGAGTTCAGCAAGGAACTTAATCTTAAACGGAAAATTCACCTTAAGTAGCTTAGAGGGAATGCCTTCGGCATGTCCCAACTCTGTCAGCATTCTCCCAAACTCTGGGATATCTTGCTCGTAATCCTCTTCCCCATTTATCAATCCAAATATTTCAGTTAAAATGGCGGGAGTCAAAGTTACCTCTTCTCCGCCAATTGTTCCGGTCATTGAATCATCATTTGAAGACGAAGTAAATGCCCATTTTTTAATCTCTTGAATATTTATCTTTATCCTGGAGGACATGAGCTTTTCCAAACCTTGATCTTTGCATAAGTTGAGTATTTCCATAATTCCAGATTCACAGCAGTTGAAGGAATCGAAATCCACACCGAAGCTCGTCGGAAAAGTGCTTTTTGAAACTTTTCAAAGCTAATGCTTTAGATAAATTTTTAAACATGAAAATGAGTTAGGACATTTTTGTTTTCGTTTGAACCTTCTTGCCAACCTAAAAATTTTTATCACTAGTTAGCCGCTTTTGAGCCTTTTTCCGATTTCAATTAATAGCTCCACTTATCATTTCATTTTCACCAAAGCTAAAATGTTCCAACCTATCTAATCACACTAACCTTTTTAGTTTCATAAAAAAATTTCATGATTATGATAGGTTTGTTTTTGTGATATGTTGGGAGAACTTTTTGAAAACAAATATGCTCAAAAGAAGTGTTTACTTTTGTTTCGTCCATTTCAAAATGAAAAGAAAAATTATTTTTGGCCTTTGTTTTGAAAAAAAAGGAAAGATTAGAAAATGGAAAAGAAAAGAAAGAAAAATATTTTATTTATGATGAAATTTTTGAAACACTTTATTTTGGTTTAGTGTGATTTTAAAACCTCCTTGTTTATCTTTGAATTCCAGTCCTAATCATAATCCTAAACTAAACGTTTCGGTTCTAATAAGCCCATTTGATTCATGTTTTTGAATTTTATTATTTAGCTAAGTAAAGAAGAAAAGTAAATTAGTAATGTTTTGGATTTAAATTTAGATTTTTGTTATTTGATTGATATAGTTATAATGTGTCTCTTGGATCTAGTAATAACTCAATGCATTTTTTCATTTTGTTACTTTGCTTAAATTTATTTTAAAATTTTTGATAAAATTGTGGATGATTTATTTTAGTTAGTAAAGTTTATAAATTGTTAAACCATATTAAATTTACTATTTTAGGTTTACGTTTCACCTTCTCCCTACTTAGAATTTCACATAGTACTTGTGTAAGCATAATTAGAACTTTTTGATTAGTCACTTTTTTTGTTAGCTAGTTTTTATATCTTTGCTTGGGGACAAGCAAAGCTTAAGCTTGGGGGAATTTGATAGTAGGTTTTGTAGTTTAAAATATTTGGGTATTTTTAAGTTTTTAATGCAGAAATCATGTCTTGTAAGCTTATATGTTGATCTCCTTTTGTATATATTATTGCCATTATGTTTTCTTCTCTTTTTGCAGGTTTTCAGAGCTTTCGGCCAAAAAATGACCTAACACGCCCCCCTGACAAGCCCTCCCTGGGTGTGTCACAGTACGTGTAACCCGATCCCGAGGAAGTTTGCTGCAAGAACTCAAATCCCGAGAAAAACATCTGACATGCCCCCCTTACATGCCCTCCCTGGGCGTGTCTCTGGGCGTGTCACCCTCATCTCGAAGCCTAATACCACCATTAAAGATTTTCCGTTGATGCATGTCAACCCGTATATGGCACGCCCCCTACACGGGTGTGGCATTGGGGCATGTAGCACCTTTTCCGATGACTGATGGATTTCTGACCAATGATTTTGATGTGACATGTCTTATACACCCCCTACACGGGCGTGTCCCAGGGCATGTCCGCCAACGTACAAAAGCAATCATCATTCCCGCCAGAATCCAGAGCCCGAGGTCAACCCCGTACCTAATATGCTCCCCTAACATGCCCTCCTTGGGCGTGACCGACCCGAAAAAAGTCTATAAATTCAGGCCTCCCCCTTGTGTCCAAAAGTAGTTTTGGGTTGAGAGGGGAGGTTCTACCCTTTTGTTTCTTGGAGTTTTTCATGCTCTTCCTCTCTCTCTCTCTCTTTCTCATTTTAGGCTTTTCCTAATTCTAAGCTTAGTGTACCCTTTTGTAATTGCGTTAGTAGCTTAATGTTAATGTAAGCCTAGGTTTTTAATTTTCATTCACTTGTAATCTTGTATTTCAAGTTGTAGTTCTCTTTTAGCATTAATATAAAGTGCCCCTTTTTCTTCTTTGTTTTCATAATGTTCTTCTACCCATCTCTCTTCCTCCACTTCTCCATGATTAACTTTTCCTCCTTGTACTCGATCTTGATGATCCGAGGTTCGAGTTGATTAAGTTATGATGCTTTAAGTTTACTTTTTCTTTTTAGGGTTTAGGCCTTCGATTTTCTCTTGATTATTCATGTTTGGAGTTATATCATCGATATATAATTACCATCTTTGTTTTTTACTCTTAGCTAGCCGAGAGGCTTGTAGTTTGAAGTGAACACTCAAAAGTAAAGAGAGTTGCACGCACCCCTCAAGAGAGGCAACAATAAATCTCGAGGATTGGAGTGAAATCCAATAGCGGGGTTCACCATGTAAAGCGAGCTTTAGGTCTCCAATTTGGATGAGAGTTCGATCAGACCCTCCTAAACTCAGTTGGGCAAGACTTTGAGAGAAGCGTGTTAAAGATTTGGGAACCTCCACGGTCAAGGACCTTTACCCTATAAATTTAAGGTTTATTATCGCATTTTTAATCAACTTTTGTCGAGGTGATTCTCAATCGAGTGCTTTTCTATTTCATCGTTTCAACCCCTCGTTGTAATCGCTTATAGTAGCTCTCTATTTAACTGCAAGTAGTTCTCTTTTTAGTGCAAATATTTCTTTTCTTAATCGCAATTAGTTTTCTTTTAACAAACCTTAAAACAATCCTTTGATAGGATAATAGTCTTCGTGTGAGTAAGATTACTCAGTGGTTTCCGGATTTTAATACGACACTTGTGTCCCCTAGCTACAATTTGATAGGTATACTTGCCAAGTTGGATTGCTAGTTCGGTTTTTTATTCTCTTCATGATTAGTAGGCACAAAATTACTGAAAGGAAAAAAATAGAACTCGTATTAAGGCTTGAAGGACCATACTAAGTGACACTTATCTCAAATAATATTTCTGGGCTGAGGCAGTGAACACAACATGTCATGTATAAAATAGGGCCTTAATCAACAAGTATCACAAAAAGACTCCCTATGAACTTATGAAGGGCAGAAAACCAAATCTAGCATATTTCAAAATCTTTGGAAGCAAGTGCTTTGTGCTGAACAATGGGAAGGCATATCTAACAGAATTTGCTGAAAAATCCTATGAGGGTATTTTTGTTGGATATAGAAACCACAGCAAAGCATATAGGATCTACAACTTGAAAAATCAGGTTGTAGAAGAATCTATAAATGTAGTATTTGATGAAACTTATATGATTCATAATGAGTTGTCAGGCTCTTCTAGTGTTATAGGTGCTGGTTTGAGAATTGACAAACTAAGCATTGAATACACCTCCAATTGCACAAGAAAAGGATGATGTGCTCATTCCATAAGAAGAACCAGGTGGAATGCAGATAAAAGATGGACCTCAGGCCACTGAAGCTGAAATTCATGGTGCTAAAGAAAGGCTACCAGTAGCTATCAAACACTTAAGAGACCATCCCATGGATCTGATTATTGGGGATGCAAGCTAAGGTGTAACCATGAGGAGAAGAAATCACAACATTGATATGTACTCCAGCTTCCTATCTCAGATAGAAACCTAAAAGTTTTAAGAAGCCAACATAGAACCATTTTGTATAGTCGGTATACAAGAAGAATAGAACAAGTTCAAGAGGTGTAATGTTTGGAAGCTGGTTCCCATACCCAAAGGACATAACATCATAGGAACCAAATGGATCTATAGTTTTATGAAAATTGTGTTATAATCAAGAATAAAGCTAGACTAATTACTAAAGGGTATAGACAAGAGAAAGGTTTTGACTTTGATAAAACCTTTGCACTAGTAGCTAGACTTGAAGCAATAAGGTTGTTCCTTATATATTTTGTTTACAAAGGATTTAAAGTCTATCAAATGGATGTGAATTCAGTTTTCCTTTGTGGTGACCAAAAAAGAAGAGGTCTATGTTGAGCAGCAATCAGGTTTTATCAATCTTACCTTTCCTGATCAAGTTTTTCATTTAGGCTTTGTATGGGTTAAAATAAGCCTCAAGGGCTTGATATGAAACCATGTCTAGCTTTCTCATTGAAATAAATTCTCAAGGGGAAAGATAGACAAGATATTATTCCTAAGGGAAGTCAAGGGTAAGATTATTCTAGTCCAAATTTATGTTGATGACATAATTTTTGGGTCTACTGATGATGGCCTATGCAAAAAACTTGTTAAACTTATGCAAGGGCAATTTGAAATGAGCAATATGGGTGAACTCCAGATCTTGTAAAGATTGTGTATTATTCAAGTTATTTTTGACTCTTCAAATAGGGGGAGATTGTTGGGTATTGTATCCACAATAACCCTGAATTTAAGAAGGGTCCAGTTAAGCTAAAATGAATTGTGATTGTATTTGATATTATGTTTTCAGTTATGTACTTGCAGGTTTACATTGCTAAGTACACACACATGTCAGGTTATAGTGGGTCAGTAAACACAGGACAATACAATATAATCCTTCTTTGTATAGGCTAATGTGTTGACTCATGTGTAATCTCTCTATTGGGGTGTACTTCTATACCAAGTGCATGAGAAGGATCAGTGAAGAAGAAGAACTTGAATTCAGGAAAACAGAAATTTTACCCAAGTAAAATTCGTATGGTATTGTAAGAGATGTTCGTTGAATTTGTCGAGTATACTCATTGATACTCGTCGAATTCGTCGTATTTACTTACTAGCACTCGTCAAATTCATCATATGTACTTGTGGTAGAATTTCTGATAAGTTAGAAAATTAGTGAAGCAAAATTCATCGAGTATCATCAAGTATACTCGTCGAATGTATCTAAAGATACTCGCCGAATTCGTCAAATATACATGACGATACACGCTGAATTCGTCGAATTATCTCGACGCTACTTCTCTAGATTTTCTTAAGGCTAATTTGTCGACTATCATGGCATCGAGTGCGTCGACTGAGTCGATGGAATCGAGTGCATAGAAAGAATCGAGTGCTTCGAGAGTGTTTAGTCTGCTAGCCTATACTCAAAGAATTCATCGAGTATATTAGTTGATACTCGATGAATTCGTCGAGTATGATTTCAGCCTTGCCATTGAGTGGCTAGCTAGCTTGACCTAGATTTCCCTAAGTCAAATTTGTCGTATATCAATAACTATTCGGCGAGTATACAAGTGATACCCGACGATACTCGACGAATATGACTTAGGTTAAATTTCCGACAGTTTTTCAAAATTAGGCTTGAATTGTGGCAGCCGTGCATAGTAGTTTTCAGAAGTTTAATTTTTGTAATTTCTTTTATAACCATTGCATTTGATGTTGACTATAAATACTCGGGGTGGAATTTTTTTCAACCCTAATCTTGCAAATTGTTCTAATTTTCAAATCAATAAAGTTTCCAAAATCGAATTTCATCGACTTTCTGTACCGTACGCGAAATCCGATTGGCCGACAATCGCAAGCGACAAAATTTCATCTTCTGTTTTCCAATTCGACTTGATCCAAGTGTTCTGAAGATCTCTATTCCTACAGATCTAGTCGATTCAAGGTTCAGGATCCAAGTCTTAAAAATCTTCTAAGTTTCTGAGTTGTCGTGCTCTCTAAGACTATTCAAGATCATCATTTCGAAGAATGAACTTGGATCCATTAATAATAATAATAATAGTCATATTATAACTATTATATTTTTACAAAGGGCCGAACGCACGCCTATAAAATGAAATTCGCACCATATATAAAAGCCAATACTACGAAACCAACAGCAAAGTAAAAACCAAAATCTGACGCGTCGTTCTCGATATATTAATTTTTTTAAGTTTACGACGAACATTAAATATACGAAACTTAGAAAATTCACCGAGCCTCCAATATTGCTCGGATCACAATGAAACTTGACGGGCAAATTCAAAATTAATCGATTTAATTTTGTATCGTGAAATTTTATAATTGCGATAAGAATTCCAAGATTTGGTCGACTCGAACTAACAGATGCGGAAATGCACTAATGGAGACATGTCGTCAACTTCGCGTTAACATAATGCCATTATGTCATTATGACATCACCAAGAGAATTAAAAATAATTGCCGGAAAATTAGGGGCGTTACACCCGATCTCTCTCTCTCTCTCTCGGTTTTTCTCTCATGCGCAGCAGAGCCCGATAACTCTCTCTCTCCCGTCACCACTGGAAGGAGGTGCAGCACCCGACATCCCTCTCTCTCGTCGCCGCTAGAAGGTGGAGCAAAGCCCGACATCCCTCTCTCCCATCTCCATTAGAAAGAGGAGCAGATCCTGACATCCCTCTCTCTCGTTGCCCCTGGAAAGTCCAAGCATGACCTCCCTTCTCCTTCCCTGTCTCGGCTGCCGCCAACAAAGAGAAACCATATCTCTCTCTCCCTTGTCGACCTCCCTCTCCTCTTGGATGACCAGGAGGGGTTAGGGTTTGGATTACTCTTGCGGGAGGAGGCCGTTTGGAGGCGTTGGTAGTGAGCAACTAGAGTTTGGCTAGGGATCGCGGCAAAGTGTTCGATTTGGAGCTCAGACTGGTGTGTGGAAACCAAATCCATGACGACCAAGCTATGGCATTGAAATACGCGCCAAGGGTAACAAATTTTCTTCTGGGGTAGGTTAAGCCCTTAATTTTAGCATTTTTAAATGGAAGCCCCTCCCCACCGACGGGTAGGGGAAGGGTGCTCTCCGACGGGTCGATGTATACATCCATGTTATTTAAATGTATTTAGTACCCGAAAGTGCGGGTATGGTGTTAGGCATGCTATGTGAAGGCCATCTGGACGTGTGGTCTGGATTGGTGATGTTCTATGGGTTTTCAAAGAAGACTCCATGGAAGTTGAATGTTTCAGAATGAGGGTCTGCCCGGAGTGGCAGTTAATACTAGAGGTGTGCTCCAAGAAATACCCTAATGTTTATATAGGATCGATGTTTCATTAACATTAGCTCATAGGGGGCTTCTATTGTATTATATGCATAACCGGTCTCTCGGAGACCCTATGCTAGCGTATTAAGTTGCGCGTCTTGCGTGCCCAACTTTGGTGGCCATGAGTTCCAACCTTGGAACATAACGTGTGTTATGTCGTGTATGAGAAACGGGATGTTGACCCACGTCATTGTCATTGGCATAGGGGTGAGTCGAGGTTATAGGTCTGGCTAGTAATGCTCAAGTGGAACCATCTAGTCTGGGACTGAGAATGCTGGTGGAGTAGCGAAGTTCACCGTTAGGGTGCTTTATGCACTATTGTATGCCTGTGATATCAAAAGATGGGACTCGGGGAAACCCGATACACCATTAAGGTGCCCTAGTGCACGAGAAATTTGGCTGGTTGCTCCAACGTCTGTGATGTATGGTGCTTATGTTGCCCATTTATATTGGATATATAAACATGTTAATTGCTTGCAGGGAAGAAGCACCACCACCCCGAGAAAGGGGTGGGGTCCTTATAATTTGGTCAACTCTAACTGACCGTTGTCTTATTTACCACTGCTTGGTTGAATGTTTTGTGTGCAGGTGCTGCGGAGCCAAGCAGGAAGTAGCGGGTTGTAACCCAAAGCTGTGTCGGCCCTCGGAGGCCCAAATTTTGTTATAGTTTCATGTTTTGCCGGCATGCGTGCCGATGTATGGAATCCACTTTTATTTGGAAGAAACTTTATTGATGTAAGTCCTTAAGGACAAAACTCTTTGGTGTTTAGCTTTTCATTCACGAATATTTTACTATTAGTAGACATTCCTGATTTGATGGTTGTTTATAACTCGTCAATGCTTCCGCTTTATTGTAACTATGTGTTAGGGTGCATTTTAAATTATAAAGGAATTATTATTTCATTTCTTAACCCTTTAGTCTGTTCGTGTATATGGCATGGGGCCCCGGTCGGACCTTATGTTATATTATTCGTGACAAAATGGGGGTGTTACACATCGTACTTCTATTGGAGTGCCGACTGGACCAGTACCAAATGACCCAGCACAACAAGCACAATCCAGGTATAATAATACCTATCAAAGCCTCCAACTCACAAGACCCTCCCATCCTCAAGTCTTATACAACATCGAGCCTTCAACTCGCAGGACTAACACGTCCTTAATTTTTCACTATCCCTAGCCTCCAGCTCGTTGTACTAATGAGTCCTGAATCACTCTAACCCATACACGGGTGAGATTGCTATGTTATTCCTTCAACCTATTAAACTACTCTTGTCTAACTTTTAGTTGTACATAACGACTTTTGGTTAATCTTAGACTTCCTGAGGTCTACCCGATGAAGGGCTTGCAGCGGTACTAGGAGATACATTGGGTTGAAGCTCAAATCTCCCTTTCTTAAGATATTTAATATTATTTGTATTGTCCTTATTCAAACCCTCTCTCAAGGTTACTCTTGGATTTATGTGTCTAACCTTTAGTTGCACCTAGCGATTTAGGTTTAATCTTGGACTTCCCGAGATCTACCCGGTGAAGGACTCGTAGTGGTACTAGGAACTATGATGGGATGAACCCAATAATTCCCTTTCTCAAGATATTTAGAAAAGTTATGCTACCCTTATTAAACCCATTCTCTTAAGCATGATCGACTGCTGAATCCTTATTTCGTTAAAATATCTAAATGCAGACCATGTAAACACATTTGAGTGTATGAATTGGAAATCTTCAGAATACTTTGTTAAAGGCCCTAAGATTAATTCCAGGGGTCTATCATGACATATTTGACTTAAATCCAGAGATTCCTAATTTTCTTAAATTAATCAGCCATAAATATAATTTTCCTAAATTAATGTCACTAGTGATTTTGAACATCAAGTGTCACTTTATGTTATCAAACCAGCATGATTAAATTACCCTAATATCATATTGATGAAACATGAGACTGGACAAAATTTCATAAGATTTAAGAGACATTTAATGGCTCAATTGAATTTTTCAAAAATAGGACCTCTAGGTCACTTTCCAAAGCAAGAAATTGACATACTTGATAAATAAATTCCATAAAATTTTCAGAGGAGTTAAATGCTAAATACAACATAATTCCATAGATTCATAATTTTCATCAATGATATGATCATAGAAATTTCAAAAACATTAAAGGGGCATAAATGGAATAATTGGAGTAACACTACTCTCTTGACCTCCAATAATGCTAAGTAATTTTCCAGGGTGATATATTGACTTAAAATAAAGTTCAACAAAGTTTGGAGCTCATCCAAAGTCATTAAGGCCTAATTTACCTTAACTCTAAATTAATGACTTTTCTACCTTTGTTCATGAACTACTTGGAATAAAATTATATAAATCCCAATTAAATTCTCACTGACATAACGTAGTATAAAATGAGAATAACCAAAATTCTAGATTTTTCTAAGCAACATATACCATGACAATCTCAAAAACTCCAAAGGGTATAACATTCAAATATGGACATTACTAATAGCAATTTTTCTAGAATTCCATCCAAAGTTTTTTTAGAGCTGTATAATGTCAATAAAATACTAGTGACAGAAAATTAGAGTTTTCCAAGTCAATTTGCTCACTTATATTTCCTTAATTTAAAAAGGTAACATAACTAAAATAAATTGCAAACCCTATGATTTTTGTCCCAAAAAACCTAATATTATTATGGATGGTGTATTTCATCATAATAAGCCCATGGCCAGAGTTTCATGGGCATGCAGCATGCCAAATGGGCTAAAATCCCCTCTTTTCCACTTTTTGCAGAGGTATAATGGACCTGAAATTTTTACCAGAGCTTCGTATTGCCCTAATGAGACTCCCACCAATATTTGGGGTCATTATAATTATTTTTCACCAAAATATTTCACTTTTATGGAAAATCACATTTTACCTAAACTATAGGAAAATGTTGTCTAAAAATTCCCATTTTTGAGCAGTAGGTGTATCTAGGGAATATGAATACATGTACTAAATTTCGACCCCATAACTTTAAGCATTTAAAAGTTATTCAAGCAATATGGGTTGTCCCCTCCTTAGGACCAGTTCTGCTAAAACTGCCTTACATGGAGCTACAGTGCTCCAAATAGGCTGATTTTAATTTCTAATTAAAGTGTACTCTTAGGGATACCTTTTTTATATTGGGCACTTTTCATGATTCTGTCCCTAAAGGATTCAAGTTTTGCAATCAAAAGATGTATTTCCTAGGACAAAATCACATGAAATATATATAATATATTAATCATTTAATAATCAAAAAACTTTCAACGGTGAAGATTATCTCTTCCCCGTTTAGCCAAGGGCCAGAAATGACCCCATCCTGTAGCTTTTCTACAGCTATTTGCCGGCCAACAGGCCACTTCCCCAACCGGCCACCACCATCACCACCTCCGTTGAGGTGGTGGTTATCGCCCAGTGGTGGTTTGGCCGCCGGAGGTGGTGGTTTCCGGCCAAGCCGAGAATGCAAATTTCATGGAATTTTCTGAAATTTTCTCACACATTTAGGATAAATTAAGCCCGATATCTCTCCTAAAGGATCTAAGAGGCTAGCATAAGGGAAGATGAGGAGAAATAGACCTATAGGCGAGCTTGACGACGAGTTTGGTGGTGGTGCACCATTGTAGACAAGCTAGCTTGAAATCCACCTCCCAATTTTGATCCTTCAACAAAAGCTCCACTCCAAAGCTCTGGCTCGACTCCTTGTGAGGTGGTGAAGGTGATGCAAGGCTTAAAAGGGGCTGAGGAGGGGTGTATAAGTAGGGCAAAGAGAGGGGGTGGTCATCCATGAAAATTTAAGGCTCTTCCCTCCCTCTCTCCTTGCTGTCAGTCGGCTGGAGTAATGAGAAGGCAGTCCCCATGCATGGGAATTCCCTTGGTAGCCATTGGGAAGAGGAGGTGAGTGCCAAGTGGCAACCACCCCATGAAATCCTCCTTTTTATCCTCCAAATGGGTGAATTTCCTATCTTTCCCTCCATGGAAATCCTCCATTCAAATTCAAAGGGGCTTTGGCTGTAAATTGCTCATGGATTTGCTGTATGGGCCTTGGGTAAGGCTTAGCCCAATTAGTTTTGACTTGGGCTCCTAATTTTCCTCTTTAGGTCTTATGTTGACCATGATTGACTTGGGGGTTTGACTTGGTCAACTAATGTGTGGTCTGGTCCAATGTGTGTGTCTTGAGTCCCTTGACACCACCCAATGTTGATTGGGTCATGATGATGCCCTAATTGGGCAATTTTAGCCAATAGGTGTGAATTTGACCAATTTAGGGCTAATTTTGACTTTGGTCGAATTGGTTAACCCATGATGAGGCTTTAAGGTCAATTGGGTCCCTTATGATGTCTTAAGACTAGTAGTGAGGTCTATTTCATGTTTTGGGGGCCAATTTTACCTACTGGTGAAGGATTGGCCTAAGTTGTCCTAAAGGATACTTTGATCAATTTGGCCAGTTTGGTGATCCTATGATAGAGCTTTTGGGTCATTTTGTTCCCTTACGATGTCTTAAGACTAGTAGTGAGGTCAATTTCATGTTTTTGGGGCCAATTGGACCTAATGGTGAAGGATTGGCCTAAGTTGACTTAAAGGGTATTTTGTTCAATTTGGCAAATTTGGTGACACTATGATAGAGCTTTAGGGCCACTTGGGTTTCCTTTAGGGTTAGGGTCATAGTGGTGAGCTCAATTTGCACTTTTGAGTTCAATTTGGGCTAGTTTGACCTATGTTGACTTGTACACTATAGTTGACCCCATGTGAGTTCACCCTTACTCATTGGGTCCTAAGGTCAGCACATAGCCTTACTCATCATGCACACTGCATGTCCTATCCTAACTTGTGTTAAGGGGGTCTAGAAGGAAATGGGATGTAGGTTACTTCTTGGTCCCGAAAGATCACAAAATTACAGCCATCATAAGCCTAAGAAATCACATCCACACTTCCCCAAATGGCTCTAAAACCTCAAGATCTCCCTTATTCAGTGACCAACTAAGACTAAAAGCAATTACATCATCAAATTAGGCCACATGCCACGATACTGGCTTTACACAATCGCAATATGAGGGAAAATACAATATTAGAAACATGGAGGATAAATACGCAACCTAAGACCGGAAGGAGAAGATTGTTGCCTATGGAGCGAGAAGCAGATCCATGGATACTCACAATGCTTGGGTGGAGAAGAACTATAACTACCCAAGGACTTCCTTTCAAGCGATGACGCTTCTATCTGATCGGCATAGCTCTAGCACAACCTTCTTCTTCATCAAGGGTGAGGATCACCCTCTATTCTCTCCTTCTCTTGACATAGATCCAAAAAGTAGAAAAGAAAAGGAGCATGGTTGACTAGGGTTCGACCTAACTATTCAAAATTCTCAGTCGCACCACTGGGACCATCCGATAGGGCCTTAATGGAGATCTAATGACTGAAATCGCATGATTAATGTCCATCCGCTAATGCACCGTAGAAGGCTCTCTTGCTAGAATGTAGTATCTCAGGATCGTCGATTAGATTGGGGCTTGTCGACTTGATCGAGGCTTATCGACTAGATCAAGGCTTGTTAACTTGATCGATGTTTGTCGACTTGATCGATGCTTGTCAACTTGTTTGAGCCACCATTCCACGGTAGACGCTATCACTGAGTAGTAGTGATGTCGACTGCTACTCTTATCATTCCACTTCTGTAGATGGTAATCCTTAGCAATCAATGGTAGTCACCCTGGTCTCCAACTCTCATGAGTTTAGGGCATTATACCTCCAATGGTGGAAGAAAGCTCTGTTGGTGTTACCATTGTGATCAGAAGGGATCAAGCATATAGTCTTACTGCCAATGTAGTATGAGCATATCAGAGTCACATATTAGAATGTTTGGAGAAATTTGCAGATTGTATTAGTTTGGCTATACTCATATGATGAGTGGAAATGACTTAGCTCAGCCAGGATTTTAAATCGTCAATTGCATTTTGACCACTCAATGCTTTCGTCGTGTCAAGCGTTGACTCATCGAATGATGGCATTGAGTGTGTTGAGTTAACTCAACGATTCGTCGAGTCAAAGGGTTGATTCGACGAGTATAGCACTTAAGCATTGAGTGCATTAAGTTCACTCAACGGTTCGTTGAGTCAAGGTGTTCATTCGACGAGTCTGGTTCTCATGCATTGAGTGTGTTGAGTTCACTCAACACCTTCGTCGAGTCAAAGGTTGATTCGATGAATCTGGCACTTAGGCATTGAGTGTGTTGAGTTCACTCAACGCTTTCGTCGATTTAAATGTTGATTCGACGGGTTTGGCACTGAGAGCTTTGAGTGCGTTGAGTTTACTCAACGTATTCATCATGTATCTTATGGATACTTGACGATTCGTCGAGTATGTTATGTGAAAGTCTTGTTTTTAAGGTCAGATAAACACCTAGAGGGGGAGAATAGGTTTTAGGTTTGTTTTTGCTTTATTTAAACCTTAATTGATTTTGTTGTGCTTAGTGATTAGGTTACTTTGGCTTTTAAGATCAATCACAGATGACACAGTTTATTTATAGTGGTTCCCCGATCTTGTGTACGTCCACTGTCCCTCCCACCTCTCTAGCAGTGTGTTAGATGAGGCACAACACCAACACTCGACTCCTAAGAGCTTACAACATAGATCCCGCAAGACCTCTCAGTCTTCTCCAAGACCTACCACTCGGGCACTAAGCCCTACCTCAGATCAAAAGGATCCTAGAACTCAGGCCTAAGCCCTACACTCAGATCCAAAATGGATCCTACACTCAGATACACAAATGATTCTACCTCAGCCTTTATAACACAGGCGCACAACTCGGATTCACAAAGGAATCTTACCTCTCAGCCTTTATAGATCAAGCCTACACTCAGATCCTAAAGGATCCTACAAAATAAATAATGAATGTGTTGACTTTGACACCAGATGATTTCAGTGTGTCTGCCTTTCCTGGACAGAGATTATCTCAGCCCTAGCCTCTTCTCGGCAATAAGGAAACTGATCTTCAGTACTGGACGGCTTGGGCTAGAAGTTACTCAGAATCACTGTTCTGAACTTGCTGATGAAGATGAAAATTGCTTCAGCTATCATGATTCGCTTTCAGGTTCACTGATCTGAATTTCTTCTTCAAGCTCGGCAAGAAGGCGAGGAAGAAGATGATGTTCAGCCCCAAGAATGCGTAAAAAAAACCCTAATTGTTGTCATCAACTCAACCAATCTTCCCTTTTAATTGTACATTGATCAACGACTCTTTTCTTTGTGGGCCCAACCTTAATTGACGGAATATCACCTTCCTTTTACACAAGAGGACAACCAGCTGGCTATCGGTGCCATTAACGTTATTCTACAGCTTTCCCGCAACTATTTTGAACTGCGTTAACTTTGTTGACTTTTGTTGACATCACCCCTTTGTGTACTTAGCCAAATTCTCAAAATCCACTCAGGTATTGAGTTGCGTTGAGTGAATGGCTTTCACTCAACGATTCTGTACTTAGTCATTCTGTAGCTTCCTTGGCATTGAGTGGCGTTGAGTGATTGGCCTTCACTCAATGCTTTTATACTTAGCTTAGCTTTCTGCTCTTTTTGTATCCTAGGTGTTGAGAGTGTTTAGTGTAGCTGCATCACTCAACGTTTTTTGCTTTAGACTATTTTTTGCTTCTTCAGCAACCTTGGTGTTAAGAGCATTGAGTGTAGCTTCATCACTCAACGCTTTTGTACTTGGAGGCAACAGCATCATTGCATGGATTTGAGAGCATTGAGATCACTCAATGCTTTTGTACTTGGCCGCAACTGCTGGAGATTGACTCAAAGCTTTCTATCATCTGGCATTGAGTGAACTGGCTTCACTCAAACCTTGTGGACTTATACGAATTTTCCAATTTTCCACTCTATCTTCTATGGCATTGACAGAATCAGTATGTCATTGAGTGAACTGGCTTCACTCAACGCTTCTGGACTTAGCTTATTTTTCTTTTATAGAAACTCTGCGGCTTTGACTTAGGTAGAAATACTCGACGAATTAAGTTGCATGGCGTCGAGAGAGTTGACATCACTTAATGCTTTTGGACTTTGCTGCATTTCTCAGCTTACTTGATCTTCAAGGTGTCGAGATAACTGAATTGTCTTAACACAGCTATCTGAACTATCGAGTGAAGTGTTGTGTCTTAACACTATTGTCTTGTATCTTTTTGATATCGACACTTCTCCTACATAGGTGTCGACATAGTTGTGAAGTGTGTCGACATTTTTGTATCTTAACACTGCTGTCTTGTATCATTCTGATCTCGACACTTCTCCTATAAAGGTTTCGACATAGTTGTGAAGTGTGTCGACACTTTTGTATCTTGACACTGCTTTCTTGACACTAGTGTCTTGTATCTTTCTGATCTCGACACATCTCCTACAAAGGTTTTGATATATTTGTGAAGTGTGTCGACACTTTTGTACTTGCTTAAAGTCTGTACTCAACACTTCTCTTAAAAAGTGTAGACATAGTTGTGAAGTGTGTCGACACTTTTGTACTTAGTCATTTCTTCAAGTTTTCACCCTACACATAAAACTTAACCATACATCAAATACAACTTGGTGTATATCATTGACTTGTTTGACTTCTTACAAATCAGGGACATAGGGAGCAATGGACCCAACAATCTTCCCATATTTGAAGAAGTCAAAACCTCACTTCAATTTCTTAGTCAATAGCATACACACCATATTTGAAGCAATTAACATTATAACAAGATAGTTACAGGAAGGTTACCTACTGCCCCTATTTAGAAGCATCCCTGCTCCCCTTATCTTACTACCACAGTTGAGCTTGATCAATTCTTTTGGCCTTGATACCACTTGATCTATAACTTGATCAACACCTTCTCTCCACCCTTTTTGACTTCTGTAGAATAGTCATGGAGGTCTGGCTTCCATTGATCTTCTTCTCCCCCTAGTTGTGTGCAAGAGATCAACTGATACAGCTGCTAGCTTCCTCTCTTCACAAGGCTGAACCTGCTTCTGCAGCAGTTTTAATTGCTCCCCCTCATTAGGAGCATCTTCTATCACATTTTCCTGAGAGACACTTTGGTCTCCACAATCTTTATACAACTAAAGATCTTTTCAGCCAGCAAGAAAAAGAACAAACTTGCAACAAAAATACTATAGGGAGTAACTGAAGCTAAACTAAGTTCAACATACCCAATTCAAATTTGAAGGTGTTGAACTTTGCTTCATCTAGTGTCTTAGTGAAGATGTCAGCCACTTGATTTTCAGTGGGCACAAACTCGAGGCTGATGTCTTCCTTTTCCACATGTTCCCTAATGAAGTGATACCAAATTTCTATGTGCTTAGTCCTGCTGTGTGAGACGGGATTCCCAATAATAGAAATGGCTCTAGTAGAATCACAATAAAGAGGAGTTCTACTTATCTCAGTGTTATAATCTGAAGCTGATGTTCAATCATCAGCAACTGAGAACAGTAGCTTCCTGCTGAAATGTACTCTGACTCTATAGTTGAGATTGCCACACTCGTTTATTTCTTGCTACTCAATAACACCAGTCTTCCACCTAGGAACTGACAGGTACCTGATGAACTTTTCTTGTCTTCTATGCAACCTGCAAAATCTGCATGAGAAAAGCCTTTTAGATCAAAATCCCTATTCCTAGGGTAACATAGGACAAGATCTGGTGTGCACTTAAGATACCTCAAAATTCTCTTTGCAGTAGAGTAATGAGATTCTTTAGGGCAGGCCTGATACCTAGCATAGACACATGTAGCATACATGATGTCAGGCCTACTAGCAGTCAGGTATAGAAGGGAGCCAATTATCCCTCTGTACAAAGACTCAATAATAGGTTTACCTGCCTTATATTTTCCTATAGGCATACTTGACCCCATGGGAGTTCTCATGGTGGAGGCATTCTCCATGTCATATTTCTTAATCAACTCCCGGGTAAACTTGGACTTGGATATGGACAAGCCATCATCAATCTGTCTTACTTGGAGTCCCAAGAAGAACTTGAGCTCACCCGTACTGCTCATCTCAAACTTCCCTTGCATAAGTTTAGCAAACTTCTTGCAAAGGTTGTCATCAGCAGACCCAAAAATTATGTCATCTACATAAATTTAGACTAGGATGATCTTGCCCTTAGATTCCCTTAGGAATAGAGTCTTGTCTATTTTTCCCCTTGAGAATTTGTTCTTAATGAGGAAATTAGACAAATTCTCATACCAAGCTTTAGGGGCTTGCTTCAACCCATATAGATCTTTCCTAAGCCTATAAACAAAATTAGGAGAGTTAGGGTCAACAAAACCTGGTGGCTAATCCACATATACTTCCTCTTTTAAGTCCCCATTTAGGAAGGCTGACTTCACATCCATCTGGTAGACTTTGAATCCTTGATAGGCAGCAAATGTAAGGAAGAGTTGCATTGCTTGCAATCTGTCTACTAGGGAAAATGTTTGGTAAAAATCTATCCCTTCTTCTTGCATGTATCTTTAGCCACCAGTCTAGCCTTATTCTTAATAATAATTCCATTCTCATCTAACATGTTCCTATAGATCCATTTAGTTCCTATGACATTATGTCCCTTAAGTCTGGGAACCAGCTTTCAGACTCTACATCACTTGAACTGGTTTAGTTCTTCCTCCATTGCTCCAATCTAGAATTGGTCTTTGATTGCCAATTCAAACTTCTTGGGATCTTCTTGAGACAGAAAACTTGAGTAGAGAGCTGTGTTGATATTCTTGCTTCTGGTATGGACTCCATTGCTTGCATTACCAATGATTTGGTGGGCTGGATGGTCCCTCAGATGCCTTACAGCTTGAGGCAGTCTAACTTCAGCTTGTTGTTCTTCATTATCTTCAGCTAGATATTCTTCAACCACTTTAAGTATGTCTTGCCCTTCTCTAGGAATGATCAATCCATCTGCTTTATCTTGGACTGTGGGAGCAGCTTCCTTGATGGTTAGCTTGTCCAACATCAGCTCTGTACTTGCAATACTAGAAGAGGATCTTGGCAGCTCACTATTAATCATGTTGGATTCATCAAAGACAACATGCATCTACTCTTCTACAACTTACCCACATAGCTTATTGGAGGAAGAGAATCAGCTGTGACAGACCCGGTGTTGAAAGAAGGCAAGTCTACTTTCACTTTCACTTTTGAAGGACAACTTTCCTTTGTTCATGGTTTAGAAGGGGACTCAAAGAAAGATGCCCACAATCCGATGCTAGAGGAACTGAACTGCCAATACGTAGAGAAAGATCTAGACTTCAGTCTTAAAGGGTCCCCTAATGCCAGAAAGATGACTCGACTCAAGAGGAACTGCACAACTACTTGCTTCTATGGCTTCCTTCCCTTTATGGCTTGTCTTTCTAGTGGACTGAGAGAGCGAGATCTAATCTCCATTTTCCGATCTTAGAATGGATGCACAGAATCCAAAGCTATTGACCAACACAGCTGGGTAAGCCAAGTAAGAAACCAACACAGCTGGGAAAGAACAAGTTGCTCGACCGAAGGTCATCTTGTCTTGGGTGTGAGGGATCTCGTTTTGTAGCCGAAAAGGCACTATCTTGAAGGTCAAGTCTAATGCTCACTTCACAGATTCATTTTTCATAAGTTCATTTGATGACTTAACAAGTCTCACCACCTTCTTTTGAACTAGATCTTCTTCCCTCCCTTTATCTTGAAAGGACTTTGTTAAGTTGTAGATTCTATATGCCTTACTATGAATGTTGTACCCAACAAAGATCTTTTCATGGGACTTGGCAGCAAACTTAGTTATATGGGATTTTCCATTGTTAATCACATAGCACTTGCAAGCAAAGATCCTAAAATTGCTCAGGTTTGGTTTTGTGCCCTTAAAGATCTCATAGAGAGACTTCTTGTGACTCTTGGTAATATAAGCCCTGTTAAGGACATAACATACAGTGTTAACTGCCTCAGCCTAGAAGTATTTTGGGAGTGATGAGTCACTTAAAAAGGTTCTACCATCCTCTATGAGAGTCCTATTTTTCCTCTCAGCAATCCCATTTTGTTGGGGTGTTCTACGAGAGGAGAATTCTTGATGAATCCCTTTCTCTTCACAGAACCTTGTCATACACTTAGACTGAAATTCAGTCTCTTGGTCACTTCTGCTTTTGACCACAGAACTGTTAAATTCATTCTGAATTTGCTTAACAAATGTCTGGAAGACATTAGGGGTTTCAGATTTCTTCCTAAGAAAGAACACCCAAGCAAATCTGGAAAAGTCATCAACAATCACAAGGGTATAGACTTTCCTACCTAGACTTTGAACTGACATAGGACCAAACAAGTCCATATGCAGGAGGTATAAGCACCTCACCGAGTCTTTGGTGCCAATGCTCTTGAAGGAGGTCTTGGTCTGTTTGCCCTTTTGGCATGCAGAGCAGATACCCTCTGTTGGGTACATTGGAAAATGTGTACCTGATTTGGAGAAGCCTCACTTAGCTCAATGATATACATCAAGGTGTATTTGATGTTATTTTGAGTTTATATGTGCAGGTTAAGAATGTGCTAGAATGCAGGAAAAATATTCTAAGTCCATGTGTCGACACCTGAGGAAGCTGTGTCGACACTTCAGTAAGATTTTGTCGACACTTGGAAATAGCTGTGTCGACACTTCAGAGAATTTGTGTTGACACCGGGAGGCAGTGTCGACACACAGAAGATTATAGTCGACAAAGGCTGTGTCGACACCGGGAGGCTGTATCGACACACAGAGGCAGAGTCGACAACAACTGTGTCGACATCGTGAGGCAGTGTCGACACACACTATGTTCTGAGTCTACATCAACTGTGTCGACACACATGACTTGTGTCGACACACAGCTGAGTCTAGACAAAGTTGATTGCTGATGAATGGTGAAGTGTTTGTGTCGACACAAATAATCATTGTCGACACATTCTCAAGATGCAGTATCAAGAAGCTGTGTCGACATCAAGGCAGCTTTGTCGACATCACCAAAGGCTGTGTCGACACTTAAGTCACTTGTGTCGACGCAAATTAACAGATGGTCTCGACACTTTATGACAGACAGACTCGACGCTTTGCTGACAGAGTCAAAGGCTCAAGAACTGTTTGAAGACTTGACAGTTGTGGGTTTTGACAGGTTTACTGAAGCTGTCAGACTTGTCAGAAGTTTGTTATAAATCGGATCAGCCGGTTACCATGGATGAAGTCTATAAATTTATGGATTCAGAAGAAGAATACAACATAGATAAAGAGAAGAAGTATTGTCAACACTAACACAATTAGAGATTGATCTCTGATCAAGAAAGTATAAGTAATAAAAAAGAAGATCTTCGTGAGAAGATCTAAGAAGACGTTCTGAAGTAGTGTACTATTCAGATTCTGTCTAAGTGGAATTCAATCAAGAATTCAGAAGTATCTTCAAGAGATTTGGATAGAGAGAGATCCAGCTATTTGAAGACAAGGAGGAGACATTCACATGTCTCTCAAGAAGCAGATACTGAACTAATCTGTCAAGAAGATTCAGATCTATTTCTCAAGTTTAAGAAGGAAGCTACCAGTCAGTTTTATTCAAAGGAAATCAACCCAACTAAGTTCAGATTCAAGAAGCTTTGAAGAAAGCTAAGATCAAGTTGATTTCATCCATCAGCCTCTTCAAGAAGCTGATCAAGAAAGTTCTTATCCCTTCTCTCTCAACAGGGGTAAGAGATTACAAAAATTCCTTATCAAATTCTATAGGATCTATTCATAGATCTAAGTTGTAAGCCTATTTTATAAAGGCTGAGTGTAGGAGATTTATTCTCTGAGTGGTAGGGTTGTTTATGCCTGAGTTGTAGGAGAAGGTATTCTCTCAGCTGTAGGCCTTGTGGCAAGGCTGAGGTAGGGCTGTTTATGGCTGAGTTGTAGGAGAAGGTATTCTCTGAGTTGTTGGCCTTGTGGCAAGGCTGAGGTAGAGCTTGTTAGCCTGAGCTGTAGGAATCCTTCTGGATTCTGAGCTGTAGGATCTGAGGATCTGAGTTAAAGGAAGAAGTTAGGCAGACTCTAGCATACTGCTAGATAGGTGAAGGGGGAAAGTGGATGTACCCAGACCTTGGAGAACCACTATAAATCTGTGTGCAATCTGTGATGTGTATATGTTTGTGATTACTGTGTTGTGTTAGCTTAGAAATATCTGATTTATTCAAAGAACTGTAGATATATTCTGCCTTAAGTTAAATCAAGGAAAAGTATCTATTCACCCCCCCCTCTAGGTGTTTAGGTAGTCTTGAAAGTAAAACTATCAAGTGGTATCAGAGGGAGGTTCCTCAAAGAAAGACTTAACAGTCTGAGTTAGATCCCTAAGGCAGAATCAAGAATCAAGAAAATGGGTTCTGGAGAGAATCACAAGGAACTAGGGTCAATGAAATTACCCATTTGCAGGAAAGAGATTTTTGGAATCTGGAAAGAAAGGGTTAGATTGTTTATGGAGGCATCTGACCCAAGGATATATATCACAGTAAAAGAAGGTCCATATATCCTAATGAATGTGTCTTCTCTAGATTCAAATAAAAGAACTCCTAAAGATTTTTCTGAAATGACCAAGGATGAGATTATATTGGCAACTATGGATAAGAGAGCTCAAAATATCATAGTGAGTGCCATAGATGATTCTACTTTCCAAAATTTAATTCACTGCAAAACCTCCGAGTAAATGTGGGACACTTTGATTGTCTACATGGAGGGTTCTGAAGAAGTTAGATAAGATAGAAAGTCTATGCTCAATCAAGAATATGAGAGTTTCATACAAGGGAAGTCTGATAGCATATCTGAATGTTATAAGAAATTCTACAAGATAATGAATGAACTGATGTCCTATGGAAGAGTCTTCAGTACTTATGAGCTTAATGACAAATTCCTAAGATCCTTAACAAAGGATTGGGATACCAAGATTTGTGTCATTAGAGAAGTGGCCAAACTAGCTGACATTTCTCCTCCAACCTTATTTGGAAAGTTACTATCATATGAAATGCTACTAATGGCTAGAAAGGAGGAAGAAAGAAATAAAAAAGGAGAGCATATAGAAAAGTCAGTGGCCTTCAAGGTTGAAGCCACTAGAAAGAGCAGGAAGATGTCTCCATCACCTCCTAAGGAAGTTGCTGAAGTTATCTCAGAAAATTCAGACAATCAGAACTCAGATAGCAGTGATTCAGATGCAGATTTTGCTGCCTTAACAAGGTAGTTTCAGAGGTTCTTGAAGAAGAAGCAGTGGAAGTCAAGGCCCTCCACATCAAAGCTAGTTGATGACTATTATCAAAAGATAAAATCTTCAAGAAAGGAAAGGAGCAGGTCTAAGCCCAGCAAAACTACAACATCAAAAATTGTTTGCTATTGCTGCAATAGGCCAGAACATGTGATGGCTGAGTGTCCAGAAAAGAGGAAGGAGTCAGCAGATAGAAAGAAGACTCAACAAAAGGGCAAGAAAGAGAAATCCTTGGTTGCTAAGAAGGAGAAGAGTCTTACAGATAAATCCTCCTCAGAGTCAAAATCTGAAGCTGAAGTATACATTGGACTGTATGCAGCTAGCGAAGAAGAGGAGTTTATGCAATTATTGGACTCCATCAATGAACAAGAAGACCATCAGTGCATGGGACTGATGGCTGAATCAGAAGACAACAAGTGTCAGGATCAGCCTGGTCCTAGTAAGGTACAAAGTAATTCTAGAATTTCCGATTATAGTACTAGTTCAGAGTTAGATTCATCTTCATTCAAGTGATGAGGATGGATCAGAATCTGAAGGAGATATTCATCAGTTGATAGATGAACATGGGGACTTATTGCAGGCACTTAAGAAAAGCAAAAACCTGGCCAAAAATCAGGCTAAGGAAATTACTGATCTTAAGATGACTGCATCTGGTTTAGAGAAAGAATTGGATCAACAAATGAATGAGGTTGCCAAGCTGAAAACTATTACAGTTATTCAGATGGGTACAATCACATATAAAAATGATCTAATTAAAAGTCTAGAAGTCAGACTTCAAGCAGAGAAAGATTTGGTGGCTAGTTACTCTAAGACAAAATCAGTCTTACCATTAATAGATGAGTTTGTGGCTCAAAAGTGTAAGGCAGGAATAAGCTTTAAAGGTAACACCAGGGCTGCCCATTTCAAGAGAAAAGTCAAAGCACAAGTTCAGCCATTGAACTCTCAAGTTCCTGTAGTTTTTAGAAAGGTGCATGAACCTTCAAACAAGTATGATCTTGAAAACATTCATGGTCATAATAAGACTGATGTTCTGAATAACAAGGGTGTTATTGCCAATAAGTAAGCCCATGTTCATAAACCCCATGGTTATAAGAAATCAGTGGGTGTAGCTGCAGCAGCACCAGCATAGAAAAGAAATTCTTCTGTCAAAAATGTATCTAGACCTAGATACAACAAGTATTAATGCTGGTGTTGTGGCAAGACATGCCATTTTGCCTTAGGGAACTGGCATAACATAAGTGTCGGGAAGAACAACAGTCTACCAGTTAGAAGAGCTGCTGGTAGTTTTGATATGAATGGTGCTAACTTGAACCAAGGACCCAAGACTTACTTGGGTTTTAAGGGAAAGTAATTCTGTATTGCAGGAAAGTCCAAGTTGCCATGCCCCTATATGGTACTTGGACAGTGGATGTTCCAGGCACATGACTGGAACAAAGGGGCTACTGAAGGAGTACACATCTATCAAGGATGGGCCTAAAATAATCTTTGGTGGATCTGAAAGAGGAATCATCAAAGGATTTGGTAACATCTCTTCCAACCAAATTACCATCACTCAAGTGGCTTATGTAAAAGGTTTGAAACACAATCTGATAAGCATAAGTCAGCTGAGTGATCTAGGATATGACATTTCATTTGTTAAGAATGGATGTCATATCAAAAGGTCAAGTGATCAAAAGATCATTTTGACAGGATATAGAAAGAGAAATGTTTATTGTCTTGATTTTGGGTGTGAGAACAAAGGTTCTCCTATTTGTCTTATAGCTGATGAGAAAGCATCTCATTGTGTCAAATGGCACAAGAGGCTGGCTTATCTTAACTACAAGACAAGTGGCCAACTCTTTAGTAAAGAGTTAGTGAGGAATGGTCCTCAAGTTAAGTGTATAAAGGAAGGGATATGTTCAGCTTGTCAAAAGGGCAAGCAGACAAAATCCTCCTTTCATAGCCTTGAAAACAAGGATTCAGTGAGGTGTCTATACCTCTTACATATTGATCTTTCTGGTCCTATGTCAGTTCATAGTCTAGGTAGGAAGGTCTACACTTTTGTGATTGTAGATGACTATTCTAGATATTCCTGGGTGTTCTTTCTAAGACAGAAATCTGAAACCCCAAGTGTTTTACACAGTTTTGTCAGACAAATTCAGAATGAACTGGACAGTACAGTGGTCAAAATCAATAGTGACCATGGAACTGAATTTCAATCTGAAAGTATGACAAGATTTTGTGAAGAGTTTGGGATTTTTCAAGAATTCTCCTCACCTAGAACACCTCAGCAAAATGGTATTGCTGAAAGAAAGAATAGGACATTGATTGAAGCTGGTAGAACTCTATTGAGTGACACTTCTCTCCCAGAATATTTCTGGGCTGAGGCAGTAAACACTGCATGTCATGTACTCAAAAGGGCTTCTATCACTAAGTACCACAAAAAGACTCCCTATGAGATTATGAAAGGTAGAAAACCAAATTTATCCTATTTTAGGATCTTTGGTTGCAAGTATTATATCCTTAACAATGGAAAGTCTTATCTAACTAAGTTTGCTGCCAAATCCCAAGATGGGATATTTGTTGGGTACATCAACAATAGTAAGGCTTATAGAGTCTACAACTTGATTACTCAGGTTGTAGAAGAATCTGTACATGTTGTATTTGATGAAACAAGATTAATCAATAGTGAGTTGCCTTGTAGTTCATGCAGTCCAACAGGTATAAGCAATAGGATGGACAAGCTTTCCATTGCAGAAGGCTCAACTGCAGATGAAGTATTGGAAAATGATGACTACTGTCTAGGGGGAGTACAAGACTCTCTAGAAGCTGATGACAACCAAGAGGTGCAGCATAATGAAGAAACTGGAGGTGTTCAGCCAGAAGGAAGTCTACCTCCAGCTGTAAGACATCTAAAGGATCATCTAGTAACTCAGATAATTGGTGATCCAAGACATGGAGTACAAACTAGAAGTAGAAATCTGAATACAGTCCCGCACTCAAGTTTTCTATTTCAACTGGAGCCAAAGAAATTTGAAAAAGCTATCCAAGACCAACACTGGATTAATGCTATGCAAGAGGAGCTTAATAAGTTTAGAAGATGCAAGGTCTGGGAGTTGGTTCCTAAACCAAAAGACCACAACATCATTGGTACAAAGTGGATTTTTAGGAACAAGTTAGATGAGAATGGAGTTATTGTGAAGAATAAAGCAAAATTGTTTGTAAAAGGATACAGGCAGGAAGAGGGAATAGACTTTGATCAAACATTTTATCCAGTAGCAAGACTGGAAGCAATCAGAATATTCCTTGCCTATGCAGCATATCAAGGCTTTAAGGTATATCAAATGGATGTAAAATCAGCATTTCTGAATGGTGATCTAAAAGAAGAAGTCTATGTAGAGCAGCCATCAGGTTTTGTAGATTCTCTTAAACCTGGTTATGTCTATAGACTTAGGAAAGCACTGTATGGATTAAAGCAAGCCCCAAGGGCTTGGTATGAAACCCTGCCTACTTTTCTTATTGAGAACAAATTCTCAAGAGGTAAAATAGACAAAACTATATTCCTAAGGAAATCTAAAGGTAAGATAATCTTAGTTCAGATCTATGTAGATGACATAATCTTTGGGTCTACAGAGAACAACCTTTGCAAGAAGTTTGCCAAACTTATGCAAGGGAAGTTTGAAATGAGCAGTATGGGGGAACTTAAGTTCTTCTTGGGACTCCAAGTAAGACAGACTGATGATGGCTTATCCATATCCCAGTCTAAGTTCACCAAGGAGTTAATTAAGAAGTAAGATATGGAGTCATCCTCCACCATGAGAACTCCTATGGGAACAAGTATGCCTATATGCAAAGATGATGCAGGAAAACCTGTAGATGAGTCTTTGTATAGAGGAATAATTGGCTATCTATTATATCTAACTTCTAGTAGACCAGACATTATGTATGCAACATGTGTCTGTGCTAGGTACCAAGCATGCCCTAAAGAATCACATTATACTACAGTCAAGAGGATTTTGAGATATCTAAAGGGCACACCTAATCTAGGCCTTTGGTACCCTAGGAATGGAGATTTTCTACTAACAGGTTATTCAGATGCAAATTTTACAGGCTATAGAGAAGATAGAAAAAGTACTATAGGTACATGCCAATTCCTGGGAGGAAGATTGATATCTTGGAGCAGTAAGAAGCAAACTAGTGTGGCAATATCCACAGCTGAGTTTGAATATGTTGCAGCTGGAAGTTGCTATGCAGAACTATTATGGATTCAACATCAGCTAAGGGATTATGGTATTCAGGTAAGTAGAACACCTTTATTGTGTGATTCTAAAAGTGTTATTTCTATTGCAAACAATCTTGTTTCACATAGTAGGACTAAGCACATAGAGATAAAATACCATTTTCTTAGAGAACATGTAGAAAAAGGAGACATCTCATTAGAATTTGTTAAAACTGATTTTCAAATTGCAGATGTATTTACTAAGCCTATGGATGAAACAAAATTCAATAGATTTAAAATTGATTTAGGAATGCTGACCATAGGTTAGTTTACCAAAAATTGGCTAAGTAAAATGGTGTCGACACATTCAGTGATAAGGTGTCGACATAGAGAATTCATGTCAACAATTCAGGGAAATTGTGTCGACACAGAGAAAATGTGTCGACACCTAAGGGACAAAGAGTCGACACATCCAGAAATGTAGTGTCGACACAACAATAGTAATGGTGTCGACACTTACAGATTTTGTGTCGACACTTATAATAAGAGTCGACACAGAATTTTTGATGAACTACTAAGTATCTCCTGTGTCGACATATCATCAATTGGTGTCGACACATAGTAGTCAGCGCCGTGGTCGAGACAATAGAAGTTTGTGTCGACACATTCCAACTGTGTCGACACTTTTAGAAAGTTTTTGCCCGCCTTTTGATCTTCTTTGATTAGAAGGGTATAAATAGGTCAAGAACTTATTCTGTTGACACGCTCACCAGGGTTTCGAGACAAAAGCCTTGTGTCGACAATCTCTCTTCTCTCTTTACAAGCTTTCTCTTCATTCTAATGGCGCCCAAGATTGAAGATGCAATCAACGAGGGATATGAGTTGGTTAGGCATGCATTCAACGACGCCAAATTGGAGATCAAACAGGTCATTTCTCTTCTTGCAGACAATGGATTAGAATATCTTGTCTCTGAACCTAGTAAGATATGGAAGAAGGAAGTATTCGAGTTCTATACTGCTGTATCAATGGACTCATCAGGCTTGAAGATCAAATCTACTGTTCATGGAGAAAGAGTCAAGCTATCTCAAAAGAGGTTGAGCAAGATTCTCCATCTTCCTAGAATACAAGATGAGGAAGAGGTACCAGCCTCAAGGACCAGGGAGGCACTTCAATGGTGTGGATTAGATCCAACGATAAAGATAGGATTTGCCATAAATAGGAAGGGCATGAATCCTCAAGGGAAATTCCTGTCTGAAATTATAGGAAAAGTGATCTTATGCAAACCAGGTGGCCATAATAGGATATCAGCCTATATGTTCAGCCTGATGACTAGGGTGATCTTTAAGATTCAAACAAATTGGTCTGCTGTACTATTTGATAAGATTAAAGAAGGATTCAAGAAGCCAAACTTGGCTTGGATCATGAGTCTGTACCTGGGTGGAATGATTCCAAAGATAATGCAACAGATTCCTGGATCAAAGATAAACCACATGAGGAGAATGGACATGAGGTTATTCTCAAGATGGGATAGAGTTCTTTCAAAAGAGATGCCTGAGCATGGTCATGTAGATGCCCAAGACCAGGAAGAGCAAGTAAGAGCACAAGTTTAGGATCTGACTGTGACTACCCAAGTCCAGGAAGAGACTATAATTGCACAAGTGTAGAGGGAGCTGGAAAGTATACAAGTCTAGGAGAATGCTGAGAATGCACATTTGTAGGGGGGGCCAGAGTCTGAACAGGTACAAGAGGAAGAAAGAATCAATTTATCAGAGGAAATTATTTCTCAAGCTGATCTAGATATTTTTAGAGTTGTTGTTGCTGCTGAGAAAGTACTCCTGCTCTCAAACAACAAGAATTCACTCTTGAAGAGCTGTTACTTGATATTGGAGGACAAACAGATAAAATGGAGACCCTAAGATTTGAGGGGGAGCAAGTAAGGGTTGTGGGGGAGCAGGTTGATATAGAGGAAGAGCAATATGTAGCTGAAAAAGAAATTTCTTCCACTCCTCATGAGAGGGTTAATATTGATAGTTCTTCAGAATCTGAGCAAGAAGAGGTTAGGGAGGCAAAGAAAAGAAAACTTATGGTTTTAAAAAGGAGAAGTCAAAGCTATAAGAAGGCTTTACAAACTACTTCTTCCCAACCAGCACCTGCAATTGATTACAACAAACTTCTGGTGGACTTACAAGTAAAATTTGATGAGCAAAGATTGCTTCTAGAAAAATATATGGATGAAAGCCAAAAGGCTCTTCAATTTGATCTGGCACAAGATATAAAATCTATAAGATTTGAATTTAATCAGAATAACAGAGAGATGACAGATTGCTTCCACAAGGGAGGCAATGTTGTGGTATTTCTTGCCAAGCAACAAGAAGAAATAAATAAGCAATTGGATGAGATGGCTGTTAAACAAGGATATGTCCTTGAGAATCAAATAAGAATGAATGAAAATCTGACTGAATCACATAATGTGATAGTCACTGAGTTCACAAACATTGTTGTTGCAATGACTGCTATAAGGGCTAAAGAAAAAGAAGAATATGATCAGAAGCTACAAGCTGCCCTAGATGCAGTTAAAACTGCCATCACTTCATCTAAGAAGTTGATTAGTGACAAGCTTCAAAAATTAAAGCCATTCTTTAAAGATGGAATCAACTATCTGGATGGACAAATCAGATTTTAGAAAGATGACTTGAGAGAGCATGTGGCTAGATAAGTCATAAAGGGGGAGAGGGTGTTAGTCTATGCTGGGTCTGATCATGCCAAATGGGTAACAAACAGCATAAGAGCCACTCTTGGATATCCACCCCTGTGTGATGATCATAATATGGCTGAGTCAGGGGTTCAACCAATTCTACTTGAAGGTGATCAACCTGAGGTTGCCCAAGTCATTTACCCTCCAGCAAATCTTGAGATGATAAATGAATAGGTTCAGTCAATGTACAGCCCTCCACAACCAATTACAAATGTGATTATTGAAAAGGTTAATATGCCAGATACTGCTATCAAAGCTCAACAAGATGCAATATTATCAAAGAAAAGATTTAGAGAGCAAGCAGAATTAAAGCCAGACTTTGAGCAATGGAGCCCCACTTCAAGGAATATCATTTTAACTACATAGAAGGATGTAAAAGATCAAGTACATGAAAGGGGTAAATGGTACAATGAGCAGGAATGGAAAAAGTATGAAGCCAGACAAGAAGCCATAGTTCAACACAGGAGAAAGGCTAAGATGGGGAAGCTACCTCCTGATACTCAGGAACCTAGTAAGTATTTCCCCAAGCCCTTTCATTATTTTGAAAGACAAAGGATAAGGGCTGAAGCACAGAAGAAAGTTGATCTGAAAGGCAAGAAGCCCATGGAAGATACAGAACCTCCTTCTAGGGCTCAGATAATATCTGGAAAAGGGATAGTCATCAAGGAGCCTGCCCAGCCTTAGTCTTAGCTTTACTAATTTTTTTTCAAGAACTATGTAAATTGTTAGTTTGTTAAAGAAATCAATATAAATATTTTGTAACAAACTTTTTGAGTTGATATACAAAACATTGTTCTGTGATCATTTGCTTTTACATCTTTATTCTATGATGTAACTATGATATGTATTTTGTTTATATAGTACCCTGTCATATAATGCTTATATACATCATCAGGTTTATATTATAAGTGGTGTATATCATTGGCTAAAGGGTTATGACTTCTCCAAATAGGGGGAGATTGTTGGGTACATTGGAAAATGTGTACCTGATTTGGAGAAGCCTCACTTAGCTCAATGATATACATCAAGGTGTATTTGATGTTATTTTGAGTTTATATGTGAAGGTTAAGAATGTGCTTGAATGAATGAAAAATTTTTTCTAAGTCCATGTGTCGACACCTGAGGAAGCTGTGCCGACACTTCAGTAAGATTGTGTCGACACTTGGAAATAGCTGTGTCGACACTTCAGAGAATTTGTGTCGACACCGGGAGGCAGTGTTGACACACAGAATATTATAGTCGACATCGGCTGTGTCGACACCGGGAGGCAGTGTCGACACACAGAGGCAAAGTCGACAACAATTGTGTCGACACCTGGAGGCAGTGTCGACACACACTATGTTCTGAGTCTACATCAACTGTGTTGACACACAGGACTTGTGTCGACACACAGCTGAGTCTAGACCAAGTTGATTGCTGATGAATGGTGAGGTGTTTGTGTCGACATAAATAATCAGTGTTGATACATTCTCAAGATGAAGTATCAAGAAGCTGTGTCGACATCAAGGCAGCTTTGTCGACATCACTAAAGGCTGTGTCGACACTTAAGTCACTTGTGTCGACACATATTGACAGATGGTCTCGACACTTTATGACAGACAGACTTGACGCTTTGCTGACAGAGTCAAAGGCTCAAGAACTTTTTGAAGACTTGACAGCTGTGGGTTATGACAGGTTTACTAAAGCTGTCAGACTTGTCAGAAGTTTGTTATAAACTGGATCAGCCGGTTACCATGGATGAAGTCTATAAATAGATGGATTCATAAGAAGAATACAATATAGATAAAGAGAAGAAGTATTGTCACCACTAACACAATTAAAGATTGATCTCTGATCAAGAAAGTACAAGTAACAAAGAAGAAGATCTTCGTGAGAAGATCTAAGAAGACGTTCTGAAGTAGTTTACTATTCAGATTCTGTCTAAGTGGAATTCAATCAAGAATTCAGAAGTATCTTCAAGAGATTTGGATAGAGAGAGATCCAACTATTTGAAGACAAGGAGGAGACATTCACAGGTCTCTCAAGAAGCAGATACTGAACAAATCTGTCAAGAAGATTCAGATCTATTTCTGAAGTCTAAGAAGGAAGCTACCAGTCAGTTTTATTCAAAGGAAATCAACCCAACTAAGTTCATATTCAAAAAGCTTTGAAGAAAGCTAAGATCAAGTTGATTTCAGCCATCAGCCTCTTCAAGAAGTTGATTAAGAAAGTTCTTATCCCTTCTCTCTCAACAGGGGTAAGAGATTACAAAAATTCCTTATCAAATTCTATAGGATCTATTCATAGATCTGAGTTGTAAGCCGATTTTATAAAGGCTGAGTGTAGGAGATTTATTCTCTGAGTGGTAGGGTTGTTTATGCCTGAGTTGTAGGAGAAGGTATTCTCTGAGCTGTAGGCCTTGTGGCAAGGCTGAGGTAGGGCTGTTTATGCCTGAGTTGTAGGAGAAGGTATTCTCTGAGTTGTATGCCTTGTGGCAAGGCTGAGGTAGGGCTTGTTAGCCTGAGTTGTAGGAATCCTTCTAGATTCTGAGCTGTAGGATCTGAGGATCTGAGTTAAAGGAAGAAGTTAGGCCGACTCTAGCATACTGCTAGATAGGTGAAGGGGGAAAGTGGATGTACCCAGACCTTGGGGAACCACTATAAATCCGTGTGCAATCTGTGATGTGTGTATGTTTGTGATTGTTGTGCTGTGTTAGCTTAGAAACATCTGATTTATTCAAAGAACTGTAGATATATTCTTCCTTAAGTTAAATCAAGGAAAAGTACCTATTCACCCCCCCCTCTAGGTGTTTAGGTAGTCTTTAAAGTAAAACTATCACCCTCCTTGGTGCACTTTAACTTAGGACCATTCCTAACTATCTCCCTACTGAAGAGCTTGCCTATGGTTCTATAATTCAGATGGGCTAGCCTCTTGTGCCACTAGATACAGGAAGAGGCTTTCTCATCTGCAACTAGGCATACAAAGGAGTCCTTACTTAAGCATAGGAAATCTAAACAATACACATTTCCACTCCTAGTGCCTGTTAAGATGACCTATTGGTCACTTAACCTTCTAATCTGGCACTCATCCTTATAGAATACTATGTCATAGTCAAGATCACAGAGTTGACTAATTCTTATCAGGTTGTGTTGCAACCCTACCATATAAGTTACTTTTGTGATGGTGACTATACCATTAGATATCTTACTATAACCTCTATTCACTCCTTTTTCTGAGCCACCAAAGATAACCTTTGGTCCATTCTTTACTGTAGTATATTACTTCAGCATGCTCCTTATTCCAGTCATGTGCCTAAAATATCCACTGTCCAAGTACCATATAGGGGTATGGGCACTTGGACTAACCTGCAAGACATAAGTCAATTAACCTTAGGACCCCAATAATTATTGGGTCCTAGGTGCAAGTTAGTCTGATAATGCCTACCTGTAGCTCTTCTAACAGGCAAGCTAACATTTTCTCTCTACATACTCTAATTGTGCCAGCAATCAATAGAAAAGTGACTACCTTACCACAACACCAGCACTCATGGATGTTGTATCTTCTTTTCTGAGTTTGTCTAGTGGATATGTTGACAGCAGCTCTTGGTCTAGAAGGTGCAGCAGCAGTCCTGTTCTTTTATTTCCTAGCCCCAATCTGACTAGTGGTGGGTCTGGCAGTAGAAGTACTTGGGATATCTTGAGCCCTACCAGCAACTGCCTTCTTTTCAGAAATCACGCTCTTGATAGCCTCTGAGATGCCCAAATCAGGTCTACTGACCGACTTTCCCTTAGTCTTATAGTGGGTTAGAATATTCTTAGAACAGTCTGCAGCTTTACCCTTGAGTGAAGGGGTTAGTGCATCAAACAAAAATGGTCTAGGGTGGGCCATATGAATTTCCTCATGGGCTATCTTGAAGGCACTTGCCCCCATTGCTATATCTACCACCATAGTGTGGAGAATCTTTACTCACACTAGTGGATCTACCATTCATCCAGTGACCAAAGATACTTTTTTAGTCATACTTGTTTGAAGGTAGTTGTACTCTCTTAAATGGAACAGGGGGCTTGGAACTAGTACTGTGCTGGAACTTTGCCCTTTCCTTTGGGATTGGAAATTATTATAGATCCCTTGAATTCTAACCCCTTCTTACCCTTTTGGGATGTGAAGGTGTCTATCAAGGGAAGTACTAAACTTGGCGTTGAATAATTGGCCACTATCCTCTTCTCTCTTTCCAGCAGCACTTTCAGGTCCCTTATTTTTTTTCATGGTACTCAATGGTGCCTATCTGAATGAAGGAATTGGTTTCTAGTTCACTGATTTCCTTTAGTTTCAGATCCAGTAATTATGCATGTTGGGAAGCAACAAGCTAAAGGGAGGATATTCCCTTAGCCTGCTTCTTGGCTAGCATCCTACTTTTCTTGAAAGCATTCAGCAAGACACCATACTTGTCAATAACTGAATTGACATCTTCCACTGATTCAGACCCATCTTCATCACAGGATTTAGATGCCTCTGAATCAAGACTGGTTTCATAGTCAGTGTCAGTGGAGTGGCTGGACTGAGAATGTACCTTTGATGGTCCAAGCTGATCCTGATTGGATACTTCATCTGACATAGCCATTAGACCATGATAGCAGTTGTCATCATCATTTTTATCCACCTCTGACTCACTGTCTGACTGTGATAGAGGGGCCCTAACTTCAATCCTAGCAGCAGGATGATCTTCATCAGCTCCTTCAGCAATAACAGTCAGCATCTCAATGAAGTCTGCTTCTTCAGCTTCTACTTCAGCAAAGTACAGCCCTATATAGGCTTCATCTTCATCTTCCTCTTCTGACTCTGATGAGGAGGAGACAGTCCAGCTCTTCTGCTTCTTAGCAATGAAGGATTTCTCCTTCTTGCCTTTTTGTTTGTGGTCCTTCTCACTAGAGTCCTTTCTTTTGACAGGGCAGCCAGCTATTACATGCCTTGGCTTGCTATAACAATAACAAACCACTTTAGATGAAACATGTTTACTGGGCTTAGAACCATACCTGTCCTTCTTAGATGATTTTTTTCTGCCCTTGTAGTAGTCTTCTTTGGGATGAGAGAAGGAGGAGGGCCTGCTTCTCCAGTATTTCTTCTTCATAAACTTTTGGAACTACCTGGAGAAGGGAGCAAAGTCTTCATCAGACATATGGCAGTCTGATGTGCTGGTATCTGATTTTTCTGAGTCAGATTCAGCATCCCTCCTTGGAGGAGAAGGGGTCTTCCTTCTTCTCTTTCTTCAGGCTTCAGCCTTGAATGCCATATTCTTCTCTTTAGCTTGGGACTTGCTAACTTTCTCCTCCTCTTTCTTGGTTGTTAGTTGTATCTCATAGGACAGCAGCTTTCCAAACAGAGTTGTTGGTGGAGTGTTTGCAAGCTTTGCCACCTCTCTGATGGCACAGATTTTAGTATCCCAGTATCTAGTTAGAGACCTGAGAAACTTGTCATTCAGCTCATAAGTGGTGAAGACTCTTCCATATTTCCTCAGGTCATTGACAATCCTGAAGAATCTTTCATAACACTCAGTTATGCTATCAGTCTTGCTCTTCCTGAAGTCCCCATACTCTTGAGTTACTATGGACTTTCTGTCATCTCTTAATTCATTTGTACCCTCCATATAGACCACTAGTGTGTCCCACATCTCCTTTGTAGTGTTGCCGTGTACCAGATTTTTTAAGGTGGAGTCATCTATGACACTAACTATTATATTTTGTGCTCTCTTGTCCATAGTGGAAAGGTTGACTTTAACCTTTGTCATTTCAGAAAAGGTCTTGGGTGTCTAGATATTTGCATCCAGAGTTGACACTTTCATAGGGATGAAAGGACCTTCCTTGACTGTGATAAAGATCCTAGGGCCAGCTGCCTCCATGAACAACCTAACCCTCTCCTTCTAGATGTCAAACCCTTCCTTCCTACAGATTGGAAGCTTCATGGCACCCAGGTCCTTGTAGTTCACTCCTGAACCTATAAGGATAGAATTTCTTGCTTACATAGGAGATCTTACTCAGACTGTTGATTCTTTAAAGAGTAACCTCCCTCTAATACCATTTGAAAGTCTTGTTTTCAAGGTCAACTAAACACTTAGAGGTGGGGTGAATAGGTTTTAGGTCTATTTTTGCTTTATTTAAACCTTAACTTATTTTGTTGTTCTTACTGATTAGGTTAGTTTGGCTTTCAAGATCAATCACAGATGACATAGTTGATTTATAGTGGTTACCCGATCTTGGGTATGTTCAATGTCCCTCTCACCTCTCTAACAGTGTGTTAGATGAGGCACAACACCAAAACTCAGCTCCGAAGAGCTTACAGTACAGATCCCGCAGGACCTCTCAGTCTTCTCCAAGACCTACCACTCTGGCACTAAGCTTTACCTCAGATAAATAGGATCCTATAACTCAGACGTAAGCCCTACATTCAGATCCAAAATGGATCCTACAATCAGATCAAGAAATGATCCTACCTCAGCCTTTATAACACAGGCCTATAACTCGGATTCATATAGGAATCATACCTCTCAGCCTTTATAGATCAGGCCTATACTCAGATCCTAAATGATCCTATAGAATAAACAATGAACGTGTTGATTTTGACACTAGAGGATTTATCTGTGTCTGCCTTTCCTGGACAGAGATTATCTCTGGCCAAGCCTCTTCTCAGCAACAAGGAAACTTATCTTCAATACTGGACGGCTTGTGCTAGAAGTTACTCAGAATCATTGTTCTTAACTTGCTGATGAAGATGAAAATCGCTTCAGCTATCTCGATTCGCTTTAAGGTTCACTGATCTGAACTTCTTCTTCAGGCTCGGCAAGAAGGCGAGGAAGAATATGATGTTCAGCCCCAAGAATCCGTAAACAGAAAACCCTAATTATTGTCGTCGACTCAGCCAATCTTCCCTTTTAATTGTACGCTGATCAACGACTCTTTTTTGTGTGGGCTCAGCCTTAATTGCCAGAATATTACCTTCCTTTTACACAAGAGGACAACCAGCTGGCTATCAGTGTCATTAACGATATTCTGCAACTTTCTCGCAACTTTTTTGACCTGCGTTGACTTTGTTGACTTTTGCTAATGTCACCCCTTTATGGACTTAGCCAAATTCTCAAAATCCACTCAGGTGTTGAGTGGCGTTGAGTGAATGGCCTGCACTCAACGATTTTGTACTTATTCATTCTGTTGCTTTCTTGGCGTTGAGTGGCGTTGAGTGATTGGCCTTCACTCAACGCTTTCATATTTAGCTTAGCTTTCTACTCTTTCTGCATCCTAGGCGTTGATAGCATTGAGTGTAGCTTCATCACTCAACACTTTTTGTCTTAGACTATTTTCTTCTTCTTTAGCAACCATGGCGTTGCGAGCATTGAGTGTTTCTTCATCACTCAACGCTTTAATACTTGGTCGCAACTACTTCAACGCATGTCATTGAGACCGTTGAGATCACTCAACACTTTTGTACTTGGCCGCATTTGCTGGAGCTTGACTCAAAGCTTTCTGTCATCTGGCGTTGAGTGAACTGGCTTCACTCAATGTCTGTAGACTTAGACGAATTTTCCAATTTTCCACTCTACCTTCTATGGCGTTGACAGAATCAGTATAGCGTTGAGTGAACTGGCTTCACTCAATGCTTCTAGACTTAGCTTATTTTTCTTTGACAGAAACTCTGTGGTTTTGACTTAGGAAGAAATACTCGATGAATTAAGCTTCATGGTGTCACAACCTACATTTTTCCCGCATTTAACGATATATCAGAGTAAGGGAAAACACACGTCATGATGCCACGTCGGCAGGGCCTAACTGCGGACGCTCAGGCAAAACTCCAACTAAACACTTTCATAAAAGATCTATAAGTTTATTTAGATAAAATCAAATTTAAGTTAAGCAGTTAGTTGTGTCCCTCGGCTTAGTAGCTCATCTTGTCCACAAGAAAAAGGCAGTAATATGGTTTCGGAAAATACTTTTTTTACGAGATTAGATGTCCTACATGAGTATAAACATCCCCAGAGGACATCTCATGGTATGCAAGACTCTAGATTTATAATAGTAGTAAAAGTAGCTTTTATGGACGTTAAATATAATGGTTGTTGGATCCCTAGTTTGGATTTGGGCTAGGTTCACTATTAGGTTATTGACCCACCATGTATAGCTTAGGGTTAATTTGTTAGTTCTAAGGTCTAGGTCAGTCAAACTAGGCTAGACATCTTTGATTCAGCCCTCAGAAAAATTAAGAGACTCAGACTTAGAAGAAATGCAATTTTAGAGAGTTCAGAGAATCAGTTCTAAGTTCTTTGAACTCAGCTCGACGATCGACGATCACAGATCGATGAACTCAGAGTTTTAACTCTGAGCTATGCTCGATGATATCCGAGCTCATGTCGACGATTTTTCTTCTTCTACTCAGATTCTCTGGTCAACGAAAGTCTATCTCAGGTCGAAAAACTTGGAGCTCAGCATTGGCAGATACTTTCCAGATCAATTATCTCTGAGCTCGGCTCGACGAAGGAGATTTCTCAGCTCGACGAACTTGGAGTTCAGGTCGACGAAATCTTTCCTGAGTTTGACTAATTTCTTTTAGCATCAGTTTGTCGTATTGTCTCTCATTTTGACTTCAGTTTGTATTGTTTTAAGACAGTAATTCTATGATAATTAATGATCATATTCTCAATATTATAACCGTTTCTTGGTAGCACTAATTATGGTTTTCACATAGTTAATTACTTGACTTATTTACTGGGACAGTTTAGTAAACACGTTAAAGACAATTTCCAGCCGTTTCAAACCCCAGAATCTGAGCAGTAATTCAAGGATTCTATTCAAAATTTAAAGGTTGATTACTGCACAGAATATAAAAAGGGATTTCTCTTTCCTCTCAACAAGATATACACGAGATATAGTGATATAAAAGAAAATGATACAAAGAATAACAGATATACATAATACATTCTCTATGTAAAATATTGCTAGTGTGCTTACAGGAAATTGAAGAACAACAACAACAAAAAGATCATTAGTCTTCTTCAATTTCTGACTTCAGGATTCTTCAGAGACAAAGAACATTCATCTCTTTAAAAGCTTCCTGAAGAAACATCAAGCTAGTTGAAGGCCTACACCCTAAGAAAAGCCTCCTTATTTCCTGAACCATTCAACATCTCAGGGGGAGCTTTGACAATAATAATCCACTTGTCTCCTCAAGTTGTTTGAGAAAGAGAAGACACCATCACTTTCTTTACCTCGCTGTAAAAAGGGTTTTTAACTCACTTCAAAAGTTATCACCTGGTTGTCAAGTCTCCTTAATAAAAGACTTGTGTTGGTTTTTGGGCACCTGATCTAAAGCCTAAAAGGTTGAGAGATCTCCCTTTAAGTAGATCTTGTGGTGACAGGGCACCTGAGAAAAAACCTATTGTGGCAGGGCACCTAATCAAAAACCTATTAATAGATTCCTACCAGGGTGGTAGAAGAGTAGATGTACCAAGTTTTGGGGAACCACTATAATTTTCTTGTGTCGTCTGGTTGTTCTATTTCTTATTTTGTTGTGATGTGATAATTTTTTTTTACTTCTCTTTATATATTTTAATATCACTTATTTTAATTCCGCTATAAAAATTAATCAAAGTTTTTAAAACACTCTATTCCCCCCCCTCTAGAGTTAAGACAGATCTATCCCCTCACTTTCAATCTGTATCAGAGGGGTGTTCATTTGGTTTCACAGGCTAATACCTGAATCAAAAGATCCTTTGATAGATCTTAATACCTCTAGTGTCTCTCTTATATCATGGCACAAAATAAGGAAAGGAAAAAAAAGAGAAAAGATACAGTTCTCCACCTAAGTAGACCAGGAGAGGACCTCCTCCTCCTGCTGCTGGAGGTTCATCAGGAAATGTTTTTAAGACTCAGAATCCAGCCTCAAGTAGCTCTCAGTCTCCAAGGACAGCCTCCCATCAGTCTTCTAAACAAACTGGGAAGTATAGTCAATGCAGACCTCCAAGGTCTTATTATTCAGGCCAACCTCAGCAGTCTTTCCCTCAATCCAACTTCCAACAAAAATCTATTCAATTCAAAAATCCTCTGCAAAGGTCTTCTCAGGATGCTCCTACATCTAATCTAGAGAGACCTCTCTCTCCAACCTATGAACCTGAATTAGATCCTAATTTTAGGATGGCCAGATTCCAAGAGCTTATTGGTTTATCTCAAATTAACAGAGCCAGAGCAGAAGGAGCAGATCCATCAAAATTCACTACAATGTCTATCTATAGACAGAAGGAGTTTGATCAATTTCAGGTAAACCTAAATTCATTTGATCCTAATGAATACATGCATATCCATCCTGAAGCTATAGTTCCCAGAGCTGTATCTGTGGCAGTTCTTGGGGTTCAAGACCTGAAGATGTCTCAAAAGGAAGCAGAAAATCCAAATAGGACAATTGCTTTTGCTAAATCATCTTCTGCTCCTCCCTCTTGTGGTTCTTAAATTTTTTTTCTGATTTGTTATCTGAGAATTATATGTGTAATGAACTTAGCTATATCATATCTACTGAATAGTTTAAAATTTCTATCAGATATTTATATTGCTTTGTGTTTTATTTTTTTTTTATTTTGTTTAGAGTCCTCACCCAAATTGGGGGAGATTATTGGATCCCTAGTTTGGATTTGGGCTAGGTTCACTATTAGGTTATTGACCCATCATGTATAGCCTAGGGTCAATTTGTTAGTTCTAAAGTCTAGGTCAATCTGACTAGGTTAGACATCTTTGATCCATCACTCAGAAGAATTAAGAGATTCAGACTTAGAAGAAATGCAGTTTTAGAGAGTTCAGATAATCAGCTCGACGATCGTCGATCATAGATCGACAAATTCAGAGTTTCAACTCTGAGCTATGCTCGACGATATCTGAGCTCAGGTCGACGATTTTTCTTCTTCTACTCAGATTCTCTGGTCGACGAAAGTCTATCTCAGGTCGAAAAACTTGGAGCTTAGCATTGGCAGATACTCTCCAGATCAATTATCTCTGAGCTCAGCTCGATGAAGGAGATTTCTCAGCTCGACAAACTTGGAGTTCAGGTCGACAAAATCTGTCCTGAGTTCGACTAATTTCTTTCATCATCAGTTTGTCGTATTCTCTCTCATTTTTTACTTCAGTTTGTATTATTCTAAGGCAGTAATTCTCTGATAATTAATGCTCATATTCTCAAGAATATAGCCATTTCTTGGAAGCATTAATTATGGTTTTCACAGAGTTAATTACTTGACTTAATTACTGGGACAGTTGAGGAAACACATTAAAGAAAATTTCCAATTGTTTTAACCCCAAGATTCTGAGCAGTAATTCAAGGATTCTATTCAAAATTCGAAAGTTGATTACTACACAGAATATAAAAGGGGTTTTCTCCTTCCTCTCAATAAGATATACACGAGATATAGTTATACAAAAGAAAATGATACAGAGAATAACAGATATACATAATACATTCTCTGTGCAAAATATTGCTAGTGTGCTTACAGGAAATTGAAGAAGAACAACAACAAAAAGATCATTAGTCTTCTTCAGTTTCTGACTTTAGGATTCTTCAGAGATAAACAACATTAATCTATCTAAAAGCTTCCTGAAGAAACATCAAGCTAGTTGAATGCATACACCCAGAGCAAAGCTTCCTTCTTTCCTAAACCATTCAACATCTCAGGGGGAGCTTTGATAACAGCAATCCACTTGTCTTCTCAAGTTGTTTGAGAAAGAGAAGACACCATAACTTTCTTTTCCTCACTGTAAAAAGAGTTTAACTCCCTTCAAAAGTTATCACCTGGTTGTCAAGTCTCCTTAACAAAAGACTTGTGTTGGTTTTTGGGCACCTGATCAAAAGCCTAAAGGGTTGTGAGATCTCCCTTGAAATAGAACTTGTGGTGACAGGGCACCTGAGAAAAAACCTGTGGTGGCAGGGCACCTAATCAAAAACCTGTTAGTGGATTCCTACCAGGGTGGTAGAAGAGTGGATGTACCTAGTTTTGGGGAACCACTATAATTTCCTTGTGTCGTCTGGTTTTTCTATTTCTTTTTTGCTGTGTTGTGATAATTTTTGTTTTTTACTTCTCTTTATATATTTTAATATCACTTATTTTAATTTCGCTATAAAAATTAATCAAAGTTTTTAAAACACTCTATTCACCCCCCCTAGAGTTAAGACAGATCTATCCCCTCACCTTCAGTGGTTTAGATTTAAAATATGACATGTATGAAGTAATAATAGTAGTTTTATACTTTAAAATATCTAACATGCAACCTAGCATAAAACCTTCCCAGAGAGCTAGTACAACCAACGCAAAAAGGTAAACTAGTACTTAGAAAAGTATTTAATATTCCAAAAGAAGACTACCAGTGGGTATCAACAACCTGACAGGAACCCACTGAGAGTATGCAAGTCTGAACTAAAAATCGAAAGAAGAAACTACCTCATGATGGTGAGGAAAACCACTACAACAACTACAGTCCACAAGCTACTACCCAGCACAGCCGCTTCATCAGATAAAGCCCTGAACCTGAGGCATTCAAAAGAAGAACACCTCAAAAAGAAAATACAAGTGGCAACAGAAATGAGCAGGTAATAAGTAAAAATACAATAAAGGGTTTACCAAACCCAACTATAAGGAATGCTGAAACCACAGTTGATTAGCCAAATAAAAACAGGTAAAGTAAAGTCTGCAGTCAAGGAGTTAAAAAGAACATATGCACAAAGTGCGGAACGAAGCCATGTTTGACAAAATATGCAAAGATTAGCATGAAATAGTAAAAACTAATATAAGAAGCAAACTTAGCATAAATAGCTCGGAAACATGAGTCATTAACACTTGGCAAAAACAACCGGGCCGGAGTCGGTGACCAAAACGTCCAAACCCGAACTACCAGACCCACACATCTCACAAAGGCACTTCGGAGGTGGCCACCTAGCCCAACACAACCAAATGGGCCACAAAATAGAGACCAAACCAGACCACCAAGTGTAATGATTCACAAACCGGCATCTAGTTGATGGTCCTTTATCCACTTCCAACATTCCTAGCTGAATAAAACATCATACCCAAACATCCCTAACCAAAACCCAAGTCTAAACACAAAGAAATACCTAAACCAGCCCTAAAGCACTCTAAGGACCATACATGATGAATACTCACGAAATGGCAAAATATTCAAAGTCCTGGACAGATTCGGTGACTATACCCGACGAACCCCATCGATACTCGGCGAATAAGGACTTGGCGACAAAGTTCATTCGGCAATACTTGTTGAATCGGCTTGTTCGGTGGGTAAACTCGACGAATTTGGATTTGTCACCCGATCACTAAACGCTTCGCTTAACGATACTCGATGAACTCCATATTCAACGAAATTACCACAACGAATTCGGCGATACTCGCCGAATCCACCTTAACGAAATACAACGAAACTCACTTAATATGCCTTTGTGAAATTCGGCAAAATTACCTACCTAAACCCACCGAAATTGACTCCACGATAATCGACGAATTACCTAGTGATACACGACGAATTCTACTACAGATATACATCGAATCTTACCTTAGGCTAATCTATGATATTTGATGAATTCTACTCCGATACTCAACAAATTTCGGACAAACCATTACGCCTAAACTCGACGGATTCTACCTTTCAATATACGATGAATTCTACATAAAACCTCTAAACCTACTCTCCATGTCTTGGCCGAAATCTTGCCTACTCTAGAAGTTCTTACATAGATATCTTACACAACCCTACTCTCCAGGGGGAGGAGAAAAGAAAGGAAGAAAATAAGTAAGAAATGAACATACAAGCGGGAAAATCCACTTTCCTTGAAACTCCGGAAAAACACCTCCTGCTCGTACCGCGACAAGGATCGGCCGTCAAATGACCTTAGCAACGTTTCCTGAAACTTTTGGGGGAAAAGGAGGTCAAAATCACTAACCCTAACGCTTAAAGATCGAGGAATTAGGAAGATCATACCACGATCGCATAGATCTCAGCGAGAGCTTTCCAAATCTCTACTCCGGCAATGAAAACGGCCACCCGAGCACACTCTACCATCGGTCGAATGCATGCGAAGTCCTCCGTCCGCTCCTCTCGCGAAAAATACCGCTGCTTGGGTTCGGGAAGAAGATGAATAGGAGTAGGGTTTGACGCGATGGATTTCCTATTTAAACTTATAAATATAATATATATTATTAATTAAATAACGTCAAAACGACTTGAAACCCAAACCAACTCGGAATCTTACGAAAATCGCACCGTACCTAAATACTGGCCCTACGAATCTAACAACGAAGTCGAAATAAAAATCTGACAAACCAAACTCGAGTAAAGCACCACCTGAAGATAAAACGCCACCACATCCCTATAAAAAGCTCCACTGATTCACCAAAATATACCTGGCTCATGAGGGAAGGTGCACAACCAAGCCAAAACCAACCATACAGGAAAACCCACTGAGCAAATCCAAGCTCCAACAAACGACACATGTTAACTACGCGTCAATATAATGCCCTAACGTCAAAAATACGTCACTACGGGAATTAAAATAAATACCGAAAAATCAGGGGCGTTACACATGCGTTGAGAGAGTTGACATCACTCAACCCCTGTGGACTTAGCTGCATTTCTTCATCTAGCTTCCTTAACCTGACTTGATCTTCAAGGTGTCGAGATAACTGAATTGTCTCAACACAGCTGTCTAAACTGTCGAGTGAAGTGTTGTGTCTTGACACTGCTATCTTGTATCTTTCTGATCTCGACACATCTCCTACAAATGTGTCGACATAGTTGTGAAATGTGTCGACACTTTTGTATCTTGACACTGTTATCTTGACACTGTTATCTTGTATCTTTCTGATCTCGACACTTATCCTACAAAGGTGTCGATATAGTTGTGAAATGTGTCGACACTTTTGTATCTTGATACTGCTGTCTTGACACTACTGTCTTGTATCTTTCTTGATCTCGACACTTCTCCTACAAAGGTGTCGACATAGTTGTGAAGTGTGTCGATACTTTTGTATCTTGATATTGCTATCTTGACACTGCTGTCTTGTATCTTTCTGATCTCGACACTTCTCCTACAAAGATGTCGACATAATTATGAAGTGTGTCGACACTTTTGTACTTTCTTCAAGTCTGTACTCAGCACTTCTCTTATAAAGTGAATACATAGTTGTGAAGTGTATCGACACTTTTGTACTTAGTCATTTCTTCAAGTTTTCACCCTACACATAAAACATAACCATACATATAATACAACTTGGTGTATATCATTGAATTGTTTGGCTTCTTACAAATAAGGGACATTGGGAGCAATGGACCCAACATTATGTATACTCAACGATTCGTCGAATATGTTATGGATACTCGACGATTCGTCGATACAAGGGTTGTCTGGTCAAAATTCTGTATTCCAAGTGTGGGGTATGCGTATAGCGATGGGTTGTTCTGTTTATTCCTTTGGGTATAAATAGAAGGTTTTAGGGTTTCATAAACAACTGATCATTCTGTCTAAGCACACGAGATGCACTGTGCGAAAACCCGAGACCTAAAAGGCTGACGGAAACTATTTTCGCCTTTGCCGATCCCGTCGCTATCGCTAAGCCTGATTCTGGCGAGTGTCGCCGATGCCTCTTCTTTAACAAACCTAGTAGTATGTGAAGTTGCAGAGTGTCCTCTCCCGACCTAGATCTTTTTCGACAAGAGTCTACGGGTTCTCTCATTTGTGTGGATCTTCTGTAGAGGTGCGAACACTATTTTGCACTAAGGGTGCGAGCGGATTATTTTGATATCCCACTATCGATATCTGGTCAAACTTAACTGGGTGACCTCAAAGGTTGAGTGACCAGAGGCATAGGGTGGCATACACCATATGATGGATGCGAATAAGGAGTTATTAACCAACCATATAAGAGTTGCATAGTGATACAATTGGCAAGCGTTGCCTACCTAAATAATTGCATTGTGAGAGAAAAGACAAAGATGACTCACAGTGTTGGTGAATTACAGATCTTGTACACTAAGAGAGTAACTCGCATATACTCTCTGAATTGATGTCAAGGGTTATCAGTGTTATAAAAATAGTGGGAGTTATTTTGATTAAAGTCCTTTTTGAAATGATAAAAAGTATTTTGAAACTTTGTACTAATTTTTCTCCGCTGAATCCTTATAGAATGTTCATGGTAAGTGGATCTCACTCCACCCTGTCCCTCAGACCCATCCTTGAGAAGGAGAAGCTGAGTGGTACAAATTATTTGGACTAGTACAGGAGCTTGAGAATTGTTCTCAAGCTAGAGTGCAAGCTCAATGTTTTGGAAGAGGAATCCCCTAAAGAGCCTACCGGGAATGTGTCACGTTCTGATAAGGATGCTTATAAGAAGTATCTTGATGACTCCTTAGATGTCGAATGTCTCATGTTATCAACCATGAACTCTGAGCTCCCAAAGCAACATGAGAACATGGGTTGCAAGGAAATTGACGAGCATCTCAAGAAAATGTTTCAAGGACAAGCTCATCAAGAGAGGTTTGATGTCACTAAGGTATTCTTCAAGTGTAAGATGGGAGTTCGGGGCTTAGTAGGGACTCACGTACTCAAGATGATTGGGTATATAGAGAACCTTGAGAGACTAGGCTTCCCTTTGGGCCAAGAGTTTGCTACAGACCTGATCCTGCAATCATTGCAGGATAGTTATGAGCAGTTCATCTTGAACAATAACATGAATGAAATAAACAAGACACTGCTCGAGCTCCTAGGCATATTGAGAACTGTCGAAATCAATATAAAGAGGGCTAAGCCAGCTAGACCATACGGATGGTTCTCAAAGGCAAGGGCAATGCCAATGGTTTTGAGAAGACGAAGGTAGGACCTAAGTCTGCTATGGAGCCAAAGTCTTCAGCACTGAAAAATAAAGGTTTTGCAAAAGAAGGGAAATGCCACCAATGTGGTAAGGCTGGTCATTAGATAAGGAATTGTCCTTCGTACATTATGAGTCTGCAAAAGATGAAGGGAGGTATGACGTCCGCTTCAAGTATCTAAGTTATAGAGATAAACTTTAGTGCTCCTTCATCCTAGGGATTGGATACCGGATGTGGTTCTCACATTTATATAAATGTACAGGAACTGGGAAGGAGAAGATTGCTGAGTAAAGGAGAGGTGGACCTGCGTATTGACAATGGAGCAAGAGATACTGCTATCGCCATAGGCATTTACCGTCTTTCTTTTCCCAGTTGGATTGCAATTGAACTTGATAATTGTTATTATGTTCCTTCTATAACTAGAAACATTAAATCTATTTCATGTTTGTACATGATTGGATTTTCTTTTATTATTAAGAACAATTGTTGTTCTATATTTAAGAATGATGTTTGTTATGGTATAGCCTAAATGTTTAATGGTTTATATATTTTGAACTTAGACCATCAGATCTATAATATAGAAAATACTAAAAGTCAAAAAATGAATGACTCGAACCCTACGTACCTTTGGCATTGTCGTTTGGGCCATATAAATGAAAAATGCATATCCATGCTCCATAAAGATGGACTAGTGGACTCATTTGATTATGAATCATTTGAGTGATTCAAATCTTGTTTGTTAGGCAAGATGACTAAGGTCCCTTTCACTAGTTTCAATGAGAGGGTTGATGATCTCTTGGGTATAGTACATAGTGATGTATGTCATCCCATGTGTTCTATGGCTAGAGGTGGGTATTTCTACTTTGTTATATTTATTGATGATTTCAGTAGATATCGATATGTGTATCTTATGAAGTGCAAATCTAAAACCTTTGAAAAGTTTAAAGAGTTTAAGAACGAAGTAGAGAACCAATTGGGTAAGAATGTTAAAGCACTCTGATCTAATCGAGGTGGTGAATACCTGAGTTATGAGTTTCGTGATCATCTGAAAGAGTGTGGTATTGTATCACAGCTCACTCCACCTAGAACACCATACCTTAATGGTATGTCTGAATGGATGAATTGTACTCTATTAGATATGGTACGGTCGATGATGAGTCATATAGATCAGCATGTTTCCTTTTGGGGTTTTGTTCTAGAAACTGCTACTTTTACACTAAATCGTGATCCAACGAAAGTGATTCTAAAGACACTATATGAGATATAGACTGGGAAGCATCCTGGTATGTTATTCATTAAGATTTGGGGTTGTGAGGCATACGTGCGATGTCAAATGCCTGACAAGCTGGAACCGAAGTCAGATAAGTGTTATCTTGTGAGGTATCCTAAGGAAACTAAAGGGTACTATTTCTGTCTTCTGAGGGCAAAGTATTTGTCGTGAGAACTGGTGTCTTTCTTGAGAAAGAGTTCTTAAATATAAAGACAGCTATGGTAGAACTTTAAGAAGTTCAAGAACCACAAACCGTGAATGAACTGAAATTGGAACCTAAGCAAGGACCATAAGTTGTTATAGCTAGAGAGCCTCCTCAAGAAACACAAGTTCCATGAAGATTTGGAAAACAAAGGTTTGAGCCCAAGAGATATGGATTTCTCGCGTCTGAGATAGGTAATGTGTTGCTCATGGATTATAATGATGAGCCTACAACCTACCAAGAGGCTATGAGTGGACCAGACTCCAAGAAGTGGCTTGTAACATCCCATTTCCAACTAGACCCCTAAGAGTGGTTTTGTCATGACAAAACCCTAGGAAGCCCATCAAGTGGGTCTGGTGGTGTGGATAGGGGCACTATGGTCTGCAAATAGTAAATTCCAAAACCTTAGTCTAGGGTGACCAGGGGCCCTCACCATTACTCCAAGATCTCTCCAACCCATGTTAAGGCCCTAAGGACTCATCAGGGTCAACCCTAGAGTAAATGGCCTAGAGTGAAATCATCAATAAACCAAGATCTCGCCAAGTGGACCCCACACATACATTCCTAACCTTAGTGAGAGGACAATGGGTCACCAAGGACCCATTGGGGTCAACCAAAAAAAGGGGGGCTAAGTTGACCAAAGTCAACTCTAGCCCTAAGGTGGTCAAATTGCCCTGGTTAAGGGTCAAATGACCTACAAGGGCCAACTCAACGCTGTCTTGACATATACAGCATGGTGTTGAGTGAGCTGAGCTCACTCAACCCCATAGAGTAAATGGCGTTGAGTGAGCTCAGCTCACTCAATGCCATAGAGTGAATGGCGTCGAGTGAGCTCAGCTCACTCAATGCCGTCGTGCCATATACGGTATGGCGTTGAGTGAGCTGAGCTCACTCAATGCCATAGAGTGAATGGCGTTGAGTGAGCTCAGCTCACTCAACGCCATCGTGCCATATACGGTATGGCATTGAGTGAGCTCAGCTCACTCAACGCCATAGAGTGAATGGCGTTGAGTGAGCTCAGCTCACTCAACGCCGTCGTTCCATATACGGTATGGTGTTGAGTGAGTTGAGAGCTCACTCAACGCCATAGAGTGAATGGCGTTGAGTGAGCTCAGCTCACTCAACACCGTCTTGACATAAATTGTATGGCGTTGAGTGAGCTGAGAGCTCACTCGACGCCATAGACTAAAAAGCATTGAGTGAGCTCAGCTCACTCAACGCCATATAGCCATAAACTGAATGGCGTCGAGTGAGCTGAGCACACTCGACGCCATTGTACTTAGAAAAATTCTTGCGAATTTCAGCTTGTTTGCTGGTTCGGCTGACACGCCCGTGTCACCAATTGACACGCCCGTGTCAGCACTATTCCTGTTAATGAAGAGAGAGAAAGTAAAGAGTTTATGCCATGCATGGCCTGGGAGGCCAAGGGCCCACTCTCTTGCTAGAATCACCTCCCCCGGCCATGGCAATAACTAAGAGAGAGAAAGGAAAGACTTTGGGGCTCATCTTTCCCCTCCCCAACTGATGTAGGCTAGTCCTTTTGGGCGTTACGGGAGACGACGTGACTAAGCGAGACTCTCTCCGATGACTTAACGATCCCAAGCACATGTGAAACGCAACTACATGCAGATCCGGATACTAGTGGATAGGTTATTACGTAGGGATCACAAAGCCCTTCAAGATGATACCAAGGCTATAGGCCAAGGTCCTCTCAAGCGAAAGGAACCCACACGGTTCGATCGAGCGTAGTTGTACCAAAAGAGAACCCACCGAAAATAAACGATTCGGAAACGGGTGGTTCTCTCCCAACAAAATAAACGAGGGCCGCCAAGCCTCACGAACGTAAATGAAGATCGGTAATACGCAAGCAAATCAAAGAAATATAAGTCACGAAAATCACGCGTCACAGATCACACAACATGCCGTAGCCACTTAATATATCAAGAGGGAAATCACTAGATTGGTGAAGAAATATTCATTACCCCGCTCGGATGTCGACGAGGATATAGGGATCGTTCCGGTTCCGGTTCCACCGAAGCCACACCGGTTGGAGGAAAACCAATCGCCTTCTTCGGATCTCGCCGGAGGTGGTGCCGCCCAAATAACGGAAGGTGCGCCATTCAAGAAGGAGTAAGAAATATTTTTTGAGAGAGGGAGATGGGAGGCCGGTGGCCTAAGGAGGAAGGAGAGGGGAAGTGGGCGGCCACAAGAGGGAGGAAGAGAGAGAGATTTCAAAATCTGAAATTAGGGTTTTCTTTTTCATTCATTCTACTCAAAATAAAGCAAGGGGTAGCCTTTTATAGGCTTTACAAGAAAATAGGCTAAGTGCACACCAAAGTGGCTAAACATAGGCCACATGAACAAAATAACCATGCTGAAATTAAATGACTAAATTAAACAACATAATTATAAATTTGATCGTAGCAGCGGCGAAGATTTTAACGCGGCGATGGCGGTGGATGTTGCGGCCAAGTTCCAACCTTCAAGCTTGCGGCAACGATCATCATGGTCATCGAACAACAAGTGACGGCGAGCAACGCCATGAATCAAGAGAGTGCCCGCAACAATATCTACCGGGTCGCCGTAATCATCCGGAAGCGGGTCTTCATCAACAAGCACTGGATCACCAAAGTCGTCCAGGGGAGGACGCTCCAAATCAACACGTCGAGGGTAGTCGGCTCCATCAATCCTCCCCCTCTCAAAAATACTCATCACCGATGAGTAGACCTGTGTGTACACACCAGGAAGAGCGTTGACGGGGAAGAAGAACCTACAGGGCAAAAGGTAGTCTTGGGGGGACCTCATAAATGCATTAGCCAAAGAAGGAAACAAAGCTTCCACAACATCAACCAACATACCTCCGATGGAGACCAAGAAAGAGAACGATCCTGGGAAACTCTCACCACCCAACCCAATAGAATAGACAGTGGAAAATAAAAACGGGAAGGTAGACATATCAAGTGGCATATAAGCATGAATTGTAAAATGTGACACAATGAAAACAGGAGCTATGCCCCAATCAGTGAAAAATACCACAAGAGATGCAAGGTCACCAACCTCCAAAAATATTCGCAAAGGATTGACTTGATTCGTTAAAATTTCTAAGGCGCCCGAGGGCCCTTCAGGGGTGAGATCAGCCAAATCCAAATCATTCACGTAACTGTGGGAGGCTCTCCTATACGCACTAGCGTCGAGTAAGTAAAACACATTTAAGTTGGAAAATAATTTGATAATGCGCTTAAGAAAATAGTGAACGTGAGGGGTGAACCCATGTGCAATGGGGCGGGGGGCTCTCCGAAACAAACTAGCGCATAAAGTGAAAAACACATTTAGAACGATAAAGATTTTAAAAGTGCGCATGCGTAAACTATAACCGTGAGGAGTGAACCCGTGTGCAACAAGACGGGAAACCAAAGTGTAGACTAACGTGAGTAAATCCGGTGGCACGGGCACTCTACAAACATAAAGAGAGACTAGAGAAATTCGCACATCCCCAACCATAGAGTTGGACGCATCAAAATATCCCAGACTAGAAGGACCCAGCACGTGTCCTAACAAGTCAACTACCTGCGTCAAGGTAACCGAAGGATTTAATTCAAAAGGATCATCATACCATGGTGAAATCATCAAAGAGAAATCCTTCGGGCGCGTACTATCAAACTCAAGAAAAGTATCATCACCTAACTCAATCTCAGCCAAACACTCGCTACCAGGTGACTCGACCAATTTACTAACACTAATACCTCGAGATACACCCAAAGGAGGGGCCAAAATGGTCGAAAGAAATGAACGACACGGACCCAGCAAAATAGACTCGTATCCAAAAAGGTCCACAAATCGGGTCAAGGGGTCCGGAGGGAGAGGCGGTAAAATCGAGCCCGGGTGAAAATCAAAGTCATTTTTAATCACAAGCAACGGGGACTGCATCACCAGTAACATGCCCGGCTCAGCAACAATAACATCATCTAAAAGTCTATCTCCCTTGCTAGGATAATCTACCAACATACTAGAGGCTATACTCAAATGAGTGCCAGAAACGTGCTCAGAAATAGGAATAGCCGAACCCGACAAACTGTCCAAATCACTTTGTCCATCAGGAGATGGAGATAACACCAAGGAAGCATCGCTCGGGTCCTTAGCACTAATATCTTCCAAAAATAAATTCCCTTTACTAGGTGACTCATCCAAGACGCTACTTCCCAAGTCTTCCAATAACACCTTACTCTCGACAGCTAAATCTTCCCACGACGTAGGCACATCATCAAAATCAGGAAGGAGGGTAGGACAAATCCAATCCCGAGGAGACTCCAAGATAGCTTGAGTCTCGAGTAAAGGCAATAAAATCAAAGATCTATCTTCTGAGCGCTCATAACTAAGATCTTCCCATATCACGCCTTCGTCCAAAGGAGACTCTTCCAACACCGTCGAAATATCACCCAAATCAATGTTAACAGAAGGCTCAATGACAGTCAAAGGGGACAGATCAGCAATATGGTCGAGGGGAAGGGGTATAATCCCAGGGGGAACTTCCTCAAAGGAGAAATCCTCATCCAAATCACTAGGATATCCCAGTTCCTCAGCGTCACTACAACCGACACTAGGATATCCCAGTTCCTCAGCGTCACTACAACCGACAGTGAAATCGACCTCGCCCTCAGTGGCGGGCTTAGGTGGATCAACAACTAGGACTGATAGGCCTGGGAGGGACTCAGGAGAGACTACGGGTGTAGTCGGAGTGGAACACATGATAGAGCTAGGTTCAGACACACCACTAGACTCACAAGTCACATTCGCCTGACTAACCGTACAGATAGGGCTACTCTCACCCCGTGGGCTCATGGCAATCCTAGTAACCTTTTCAACCGAGCTCGGGATATGGGACTGATAGTACTCCTTTCCCCGGTAGGTGGGTATAGGTGCACTACGGGTAGCTCTAACCTCATGGAGTAAGGGCCTAACCTGAGGGGACATGCCTCTCCTATAGTCAGGTGGGGATCTAGTGCCCCGGTGAGTAGAAGCCACCTCATTAAACATCCACGCAGGAGCGTATTGGTCGATGAGAAGGCTCTTCATGTTAAGCCAACTGACACAGCCTCTAAAACGTCGCTCTTCATTGAGCCAAAAGCTCTGGGCTCGACCATATAATTGTATGCTCGCGACCCCGACCTTGGAGTGATCATGCACACGTTCACGCACGAAATAAAGCTCAATGTCGTCTACCCAACGTAGGAGGATCAGGGGACCTCCCAATCCATCGTAGGTGGGGGCAACACTCCTAGAAGATCTAGACACGACATTAGTCATTCGATTGGGATGGGGGCTAAACTGGTCATAGGGCCTCCTTGGAGCCGTCGGCGAAGAGGGAGCAAATCGGTGATTATCTACTTGCGCTAACCAATCTCTAAGGTCTTCCGTTTGATGCTTCGCCAACCGACGGGAAACGTCAATGTCATGTGCCATCGTCAGAGGAGATGGATGCGCACGCAAGACGCGACCTAACGCATGCAAATAAAGTTTAGAAAACCGGTTTTGCCTACAAAAGCTCTTATCAGAAGTAAAATTTTATAATTAAATATTTTTTTCTAGCCTTCCTATAGGACTGAAATAATATTTTATTTTAATTTCTTACTATGGTTATGAAGTAGAAAATGCACTTTTTTTCTTTTTTTTAAAAAGGTAAAAATTCTGGATTCTAGCACGCTATTGGCAGACCAAAATCAGAAATTTTAAATATGCAGGATTTTTTTTTATGTTGCTGAAATTTTCTCTAGCGAAACTCATATAGCCTACCGAAATATAGAAGGATGGTGCCGATTAGGAAATCGACAACAACCTCCCTCTGATACCAAATTTGATGTAGGCTAGTCCTTTTGGGCGTTACGGGAGACGACGTGACTAAGCGAGACTCTCTCCGATGACTTAACGATCCCAAGCACATGTGAAACGCAACTACATGCAGATCCAGATACTAGTGGATAGGTTATTACGTAGGAATCGCAAAGCCCTTCAAGATGATACCAAGGCTATAGGCCAAGGTCCTCTCAAGCGAAAGGAACCCACACGGTTCGATCGAGCGTAGTTGTACCAAAAGAGAACCCACCGAAAATAAACGATTCGGAAACGGGTGGTTCTCTCCCAACAAAATAAACGAGGGCCGCCAAGCCTCACGAACGTAAATGAAGATCGGTAATACGCAAGCAAATCAAAGAAATATAAGTCACGAAAATCACGCGTCACAGATCACACAACATGTCGTAGCCACTTAATATATCAAGAGGGAAATCACTAGATTGGTGAAGAAATATTCGTTACCCCGCTCGGATGTCGACGAGGATATAGGGATCGTTCCGGTTCCGGTTCCACCGAAGCCACACCGGTTGGAGGAAAACCAATCGCCTTCTTCGGATCTCGCCGGAGGTGGTGCCGCCCAAATAACGGAAGGTGCGCCATTCAAGAAGGAGTAAGAAATATTTTTTGAGAGAGGGAGATGGGAGGCCGGTGGCCTAAGGAGGAAGGAGAGGGGAAGTGGGCGGCCACAAGAGGGAGGAAGAGAGAGAGAGATTTCAAAATCTGAAATTAGGGTTTTCTTTTTCATTCATTCTACTCAAAATAAAGCAAGGGGTAGCCTTTTATAGGCTTTACAAGAAAATAGGCTAAGTGCACACCAAAATGGCTAAACATAGGCCACATGAACAAAATAACCATGCTGAAATTAAATGACTAAATTAAACAACATAATTATAAATTTGATCGTAGCAGCGGCGAAGATTTTAACGCGGCGATGGCGGTGGATGTTGCGGCCAAGTTCCAACCTTCAAGCTTGCGGCAACGATCATCATGGTCATCGAACAACAAGTGACGGCGAGCAACGCCATCAATCAAGAGAGTGCCCGCAACAATATCTACCGGGTCGCCGTAATCATCCGGAAGCGGGTCTTCATCAACAAGCACTGGATCACCAAAGTCGTCCAGGGGAGGACGCTCCAAATCAACACGTCGGGGGTAGTCGGCTCCATCACCAACAACCCCCATTCAATTCACTAAGACAAAGGGGCTTCAGCCAGCTGGTATATGACTTGTTTGAGCCATGCTTATCATGCTTTCACCCCTACCTACCATGGCCGCCAACTTTGAATAGAATGTCCAAGCTCCTACAACCACCTAACACCCCTTCTCTTCATCTTCAAAAGCTGAGCTGAACTCCAAGGATTCAATTCCACACCTTTCCAGAAGGAGCCAAGGAGTTTCACTGTGTTGTTGCAAAAATCCGACAACCACCACCACCACCAATGGCTTCCCGGCGATCGACACATCTTCAGGCCGCAAGCAAGGTCCTCCTCTACTCCTTCTTCTATGGGTAGATCTTAGGAGTCTTTTAGGTTGAGAATCTGGCTCAGCTGAACCCGATCATGGTGAAGTTTTCCATGGTTTTTCCAAAAAAAAAAGGGTGGTCGGGTTCGCCGGAAAACACCCCTCCGGCGGCCTTGCCGCCACCCGGCGATAGCCCCCACTTCAACGGAGGTGGTGGCGGCGGTGGCTGGCTGGGGAAGTGGCCGGATGGCCGGCGGTGGCTCACGTAAAAGCTACAGGATTGGCGTTTCATGTTTTTTTTCTCTGTTCGGGAAGAAGGAAGAAGATGAACAGTGATATTAAATTAATTATAATATTTATAGTTTGTGAATTAATGACTTTTGATGTGCATCATTTTAGAATAGAAAACTAAGGCCCTTAGGGGCTAAACCTTAGAAAGTGGTCAACATGAAAGTTGTAGCCAGTGAGTCTAGTTTAATTTAAAATTTGTTTGAACACATTTGGGTAAGTGGTTTGACCACAACACCCATTTTGGTGGGGCCAAAACCTAGGGCTAACCTGAGATTCAAATGGGTGCCCACCCTTCATCCCTTGTCCAAATGGAGTGCAATTTAGACAGGGGGCCAATCTTAACCATATCTAGGGTCTGACCAAAAATGGGAATTTTTGGAGATACTTTGCCTAACATTTTTATTTTTATTAAATAATACTATGGTATTTTAATTAAGTGGGTAAATGAACTCCAAACCCATCCAAATTTTTGTGGGTGGTGTAAAGAGTCATTATCAAGCTCTGGTTAAAATTTCATTAATTTTAGAGGTTATTTGAACTTAAATCTTGTAAACCCTAGCCTTGCTTTAAAAGGGGCATGTTGCTCCAAAAGTGTATTTTGGGCTTAGAGTGTCCAAATCACCTCAACAGAGGTTCGAATTTGGGTCACTGAATTGGCATGACTTTTGGCACCTTCCCATGAAAAATGGGGTAGATTGGAATTGATTTGGCCTAAGATCTAAGGTCAAACACTAAAGAAGGGCTTTTATACCTTGTGAAGGGCATGTGGACAAAACACCTTGAATGGTCAAGAAATTTTGTAGGGAGGGTACTAGGGTAGGTAAAACCCTCTGGTGAAAATATTAAGGGATTTTGGAAAGGGTGGGGCCCTCAAAACCCTAACCCTTGTTTAGGGCACAAGAATTGTAGTGCTAGAATAGGTTAGTAAAACTTCTTGAAATATAATGAAATTTGTGTAGAGTAGTCATAAGGATATAATAAAGCTCTGGTAATTTAATTAGAAATTTTGGAACAATAATTGTAGCACTTCCTTTGTAATATATTGGATTACCCAAATTAATCATATGATCATTTTGGTCCCACTGTCCATTGGGAGGTCATGAAATTTTTGCAGAAGGAGTTTAAAACCCTCTTAGTCATATATGAATTTTATGAGAATTTTTGGATACATTTTTGTGGTGCTTACTTCACAATCTTAGTAAATAGGATAATTGCTCAATAATTTGTTTAAGACTCTTTACTGTTTAATAAATTATGAGATTTGACCCAGAGCATTTATATGCCCTTAAAATCATGCTTGAATTTTCTATGAATTTTTGGAAGTAATATTGCCCTACTTATCTATTTAAATGAATTATTGTGAGTTATATTTAAAATTAAAATTAGTGGCATAAACCTTGCTGAAAAAATTAAGAGACTTTGGATCTTAAGTTAAATATTCATAGTGTATATAACATAAATTTGGAGGAATATTATCTTGTCTAAATTTGGTACTTCATGTTCAATCTTGGAATTTTTGGCCACTATAATAATTAATTAAATATCAGAATAATTAGGAAAATTATAAACTTCTGGATTTAGTCTATTTGTGTCATGATAAGTCTCTAGTAAATAATTTAGGGAATTTGGATGATTATATAGATTATCTTTTATCCGGTCTGACGTATAGCCTAGGTTGGTCTGCACTTAGCAAATCATTAAAGTTGCAATAGGATATGATTTGGGATAGTTGTTGGAGTTAGTCATTTTGCTGGGTCGGATAGATGTGGATGATTTCACCATAGAATGATGGGAGAGGTAGTGAGAAGTGGTTTGACTAGAGTGTAGAGGTGCGCGGGTTCGACGAAAGATCGTCCTTCCCGAAGAGAGGAAGGTTAAAAATCACACTAGGTTAGTCTATCGTAACACGAGGAAGTGATGGGTAAGGGAATCAACCAATAATAATAAGTACCTTGCGAAAGGGAACGATGGGGGTAATCCCATCATAGTTCCTAGTGCCCCTTGAGAGCCCTTCACAGGGAATACCGGGGGCAGTCCTGGGTTAACGTAATCTGAATTAACAAACTGAAAAGAGTAACCTAGTAATTAGGATCTCACATTTTAAAAACACTATTAGCACAGGAAGTTTGGTGGGAGCTTCAGCTCGGTTAGTTTTGAGATGGACAGTTTGGTCCGGGGAGCTTCGGCTCGATTAGTTAAGAGACAGACGTAATGGTCTGGGGAGCTTCGGCTTGATTGGTTCGATACGTTAAATTTGCATGTGCATAAAAGGAAAGAAAATAAAGGTGATGGGTCTTCGGTATTGGAAGGTCGATGCACCGATGGCAATACGCTGACTCGACAAGTGTGGTTAGCACTTCTCCATCAGAAGTCTGGTGCTCAAGCCGGCAAGAGTACGTAGGAGTCCGCTTCGTGCACCAAGCGTTAAGGCGTACGATAGGTCTGACCGGTAGTGCTTTACTGGTTTAGAGGTGGGCGATGCCCAACCCACCGCTTCCGTCTGCCACTATGGAGGTATCCTTGGAAGTTATGGCTCCAAGAAGGGGGAACTAAAGGTCTGTGTGCACAGAGTCGGGTGTGTAAGTTGCACTTGCATGTTCCATCATACCAACTAGCATGTCATAGAATAATCGATTCATTTAACCCCTGACACCTAAGGTATAAGTGGAATGGGACGCTTATACATTCGGACTTGCAAAACGATCCCCTGGTCTATAAGCTTGTGTGGGCAAGTTTATAAATTAAGGTCAATTTCGATATATATAATCTGCTGTTTGATAACCGACACCCCAACGTATAAATTGATATGGGACTCTTTATACGATAGGAGCCCTGCAGAAGATCCCTTGTCTTATGCGTTTCCGCACATCAGTTAAGGTTATTTTCCATACTTTACTTTACTGCCACATGTATTATAAAATTGCTAGTATAGGTCCGTTGCCACCTATTTTTGATTACTCTCCACCTTCATGTCCTCCCCTTTCTTCCTCTCCGCTCGGTGCCTAGGGGTCATGGGGGAAGGGATGGGGGATGATAGGACTTAGTCTTATAGACTTACGGTTTTCGGATCACATCATTTAGGGGATCGTGGAGCCCAGCATGGAGGAGCAGCCCCGGAGGTCGGCCCATTTGGAGATAGGGCAGTCTAGCTCAGGAGTTCAGACAGCTGGGACTGTGAGTCCCTTATTCTAGTAGTGTTTTATTTTGCTTCCACTTAAGTGACTGTGTAGTGAGGACATGATGTACCGGGCATAAGCCCGTATTTTAGTACTCTAATATATTATTTTGTGGACACTCCCTTCGTGGAGATTATTTTCTATATGTGATTTCTGTGGACTTGCTTTATTATTTGCTACAGTTGTGATCGACTTGGCCGGTAGGATTGGCATTTTGTAGTAGTGACCTTCCCGGGTGCGAAGGTTTCACCGTAAAGTGGCGGTTATGGGCCTAAGACCCCGGTGTTTTAAAAGAAAAAAAGGGAGTCTTACAAGTGGTATCAGAGGCAAAACTCATCGATCGAAAAGTAGCAGTCCACAATCCCCGAGCCACCCCCGCACGAGTTTAGTTTGGGGACAAACTAAGCAGCAGAAGCAGTGGTGGGCCCATATGGGGGATCACATGAAATTGTCCACTTTTAGTTAGATTGGTGCGATTACTTATAATTGGGTTTTGTTACGCAGCCCCCAGCGCAGCCAACACCACAAGGAGGAGTCCAGCAAACTCTGAATGTTGCACCACCTCCCCCGGTCCCCACTCCATTCCTACAGTCGGAGGGTGGGCAGACGCTGACAGCCATTCTGGAGGCTTTCAGGGCTCAGCAGGTTCCGGCTCCGCAGCCAAACCCGGGAGCCAACTGGTTGAGCATCTTCCGAGGACTCTCTCCCCCATCCTACTTAGGGACAGAGTCAGCTGTCTGGAATGAAGAATGGCTGGACATTATGTACGAGATGTTGACAGGGATACGGTGCCCCTGGGAGGAGAGAGTGCCATTGGTGGTCTCTTGCTTGGAGTCTCACGCCAAGAGATGGTGGAATACGTCACTTGTCACGACCTTTGCGGATATTGAAATTGCAGAGATTACTTGGGGGGAGTTCCGGGCCACGTTACTGGAGCATTTTGTTCCACAGTCGGCTAAGGATGAGCTGGAGGACAGGTTTTTACAGCTGAAGCAGGGCACCAGGACGGTGGTAGAGTACCACCGAGAGTTCAACCACCTAGCCCGGTTTGCAGACTCGTATAAGTTAGACGAAGCTGGATATATCAAGAGATTCTACAAGGGCCTCCGAGAGGAGCTGAGGGATGCACTGCTGTTTGTATCCGATGGGCCCATTTCCCGGATACTTGAGATGGCTAAAAGGATAGAGGCTGATTGGCAAGCTACTCGAGGCTGGAAATGGCCAGCGGAGGATCAGGGTCGAGGAGCAAGGAACGATCAGAGACGAGCCCGTATCACGGATTAAAGAAGAATAGAGGACCAACCTCATTAGGAGGTGAGACGGTAGCCAAGGGAGCAAGTGGTAATGGCTCCTCAGCCTATTCAAATGCGGGAGGCACCAAGACCCAGGGGTATGGCATTTCCCCCGCCAGAGTGCTACAACTGCCATCAGACAGGGCACATTCTGAGAAACTTCCCAATGAGGGGAGCACCTCTACAAGCACCACAGGCTGCCCCACATGCCCAGCAGTTTGGAGGATGAGGACGTGGTCGAGGACGTGGTTACCAGGGTGCAGATCGCAGGCAGGACAGAGAGCAGATTTATACACTAGATCTGGCTAAACTTCGGAACCCAGAGCAGGTCATAGTATGTACGCCGAGATGTTTAATTATTTTAAAAGAATTCCCCCTTTCTCAGTTGACAAATTTGTAGAAATGCACTAGATAGAATAAATAGGAAAGAAAAACTCGTTATAGAATCCTAAGATATTTAACCACCCCAGGTATAGTCTTTATCAGCGGCAAGCCAGCCCGAACGCTTTTCGATACCAGAGCTTCTCACTCCTTCGTGTCGGAGACGTTCGTAGAAGTATTGGAAGGAGTGGAGCGATTAATGGGCTCGGAGATGAGGGTGCGACTACCCGATGGATCTGAACTCCTTACCTCGGACCACTGCAACATGGAGGTAGAAATCGGTGGAAAGGCGTTTGAGGCTCCAGCGATGCTTTTTAAGTTGACGGACTATGACTTGATCCTGGGCATGGTATGGCTGCACTAGAACCATGCCCAGATTGATTGCCAAGCGAAGAGGATCACCGTGAGACATGAGGACTCTTTCATTTACATCGAAGGTATAAGACCTGCCTCTCGTATACTCTTATCTTCGGTACAGGCCGTTAAGGCCCATCTGCAGGGAAAGGAGGTTTATCAGATTCTATTTGAGATGGCGGAAGTCAAGGAGTCTGTGACAGACATCCCGATGGTGCGAGATTTCGCTGACGTCTTTCCAAAGAAACTGCCAGGACTATCTCTGCATCGAGAGCAGGACTTCCAGATACAGCTTGTGTCGGGGGCCAAGCCGGCATCTAGGGACCCTTATTGGATGGCCCCGAAAGAGTTGACAGAGTTCCGTAGTCAGTTGCAGGAACTAGTAGAGGCAGGGTTTGTCCGGCCAAGCTCTTCACCGTGGGGAGCCCCGGTGCTATTCGTCAAGAAGAAGGACGAAAGTCTCCGCTTGTGTATTGATTATCGAGCACTAAACAGACTCACGGTCCAGAATACATACCTGCTGCCACGGATTGACGAGTTGTTTGATCAACTAGAGGGAGCGTATTTCTTCTCGAAGCTTGACTTAAGGTCAGGTTATTACCAACTATGGATTCGAGAGGAGGACATTCTGAAGACCGCCTTCAGTAGTAGGTACAGACTGTTTGAGTTTACAGTGATGCCTTTCGGGCTCACTAATGTGCCATCAGCATTTACAAGCCTCATGAATAGTGTATTCAAGGAATATTTGGACGTATTCGTCATCGTATTTATTGACGACATCCTCATATTCTCAAATATGGAGGAGGAGCATACACGACATCTGACGTTGACTCTAGAGAGGCTACGGGAGCACCAGCTATACGCGAAGTTCAGCAAATGCCAGTTTTGGTTAAAGGAGGTTGCCTTTTTAGGTCATATTATCAGCGGTGCTGGATTGGCAGTAGACCCGGCCAAGATCCGGGAAGTTCAGGATTGGCCACTGTTAAAGACAGCCACGGATATACGGAGTTTCCTGGGACTTGCCGGATATTACCGGAAGTTCGTCGAAGGATTTTCCTGAATCGCACTCCCTCTTCCCTAACGAAGAAGGAATCCCCTTTCATTCCACAATGCGTGGCGGCCTTTATGGAGTTGAAAGGTAGGCTTACCTCGGCTCCCGTTCTCGCTCTTCCGTCAGGAAGGGAGGGATTCCAGGTATACACGGACGCCTCCTATCAGGGGATGGGTGCCGTTCTAATGTAGAACGGGCACGTGATAGCCTACGCCTCCCGACAGCTGAAGATACATTAGAAGAACTATCTGGTGCATGATCTGGAGATGGGTGCAGTGATCTTTGCTCTGAAGATTTGGTGACACTATCTCTACGGGGTTCACTGTGACATCTTCTCAGATCACAGGAACATGAAATACGTGGACACATAGAAGGAACTCAACATCAGATAGAGACGTTTGGTGGAGTTCCTGTCGGATCACCAGTACACCATACACTACCACCCTGGGAAGGCGAACGTGGTGGCAGATGCTTTGAGCCAGAGAGGAGATACCTTAGGGAAGGGACCACAACTGATGTCCATGGAGTTAGTCCGGTCTTTAAGAGATATGCAGATATCCCTAGTGTCCGAGAATGATCCAGAGCTGTATCTGGAGTATCTAGCATCGATGGTTGCCATAGATGATATTCAGGACAGCATCCGGGACGGACAGAAGACAAATGCATAGGCAGGGCCGGTATTGCAAGCCTTGGAGGAGGGTTCGACGGGAGATTATTCACTAAGAGATGGATTGCTATATTTTAGAGGCGGGGTCTATATACCCGCAGAAGGCCAGATTCGGGAATACATCATGGCAAAAGCATATTGTAGCAGATATTCTATACACCCGGGGATCACCAAGATGACGGCAGACTTGAAGAAGACGATGTTTTGGCCAGGGATGAAGAAGGACATTAAATACTTCGTGACTTATTGCGAGGCATGCCAACTTGTGATGGCGGAGTGCAGGAACCCTGCGGGATTGCTACAGCCACTTCCGGTGCCGGAGTGGAAATTTGAGGACATTGCGATGGATTTCATTCATGGCCTCCCCCGATCACGGACGGGAAACGATTCGATTTGGGTAATCATCGATCGGCTGACGAAGGTGGCGAGATTCATTCTGATCAGGACGGATGACTCGGTTGGGGTGCTGGTGCGGAGATTCGTAGAGAAGTTCATTCGTTACCATGGGGTGCCCAGGACGATCGTGTCGGATCGGGATGGTCGGTTCACATCCAGAGAGTGGAGATCCGTGCAGACTTACTTAGGCACGCGACTGACCTTCAGCATAGCATTTCATCCCAGGACGGATGGGCAGACGGAACGCACTAACCGTACATTAGAGGACCTCCTAAGGCTATGCATCTTGGATCGAAATGAACCTTGGGAGAATCTTTTACCACTAGTTGAGTTCTTCTATAACAACATCTATCAGTCCAGCATCAGGATGGCTCCCTATGAAGCCCTGTACGGGAGGAGGTGCAGGACCCCGCTTTCTTTGATTCAGGACGAGGATCCGAAGGCGTTGGGATAAGATTTTGTTGAAGACACCGAGGCTAAAGTGAGGCTGATCAGAGACAGGATGTTAGAGGCGCAGAGTAGATAGGCTAAGTACTATGACGCCCGGCATCGTCAGGTGGAATTTCAGGTGGGAGACCGAGTGTTTTTGAAGATCCGGCCCATGCATGGAGTTTCACGATTTCATGGTTGGAGGAAGAAGCTCATCCCTAGGTATATAGTCCCTTACAGGATCCTGGAGCGGATCGGGCCCCTAGCTTACAGGCTGGAGTTGCCCCCAGAACTTGCAGGTTTACACGACGTGTTCCATATTTCTTCACTTAGGAGGGCTCTACTGCGCCCGGAGCAGCAGATTTTGACCATAGATGGGCTGATAGCTTCAGACCGGTCAGTTCACTTGGAGCCGATTCGGATCGATCACAGAGGAGTACGGACCTTGCGTCGCAAGAAAGTTCCTTTAGTCAAAGTTTTGTGGAGGAACAACGGTTAGGAGGAGCATACCTGGGAACCGCAGGACCAGATGTGACAAAAGTATCCGGAGCTGTTCAGTCAGGTATACCTCACAACCTCTCAGGATGTTCAATTTACTTTCCTATTTTAAACTAGTAGGACTGAAATTTCAAGAATAAGGGGCTAAACTTTTTTTTATTGGGGTCTAGACTTTGCCAATTGGGCGAATTAGTCTTAGATTTGTCTATCACCTTTAAACCTCACATAGCAAACATGGCGTCGCGATGTAAATCTTTCAATTCTCATGGGATGTTACAAGTTTCTTTCTCCCCGATAGGAGTCCCCGTGGGCTTAACCTTGATTTCGGGGACGAAATCTTTGTTTTGTTTATTTGGATTTGTAACATCCCATTTCCAACTAGACCCCTAAGAGTGGTTTTGTCATGACAAAACCCTAGGAAGCCCTAGAAAAAGTCAAGTGGGTCTAGTGGTGTGGATAGGGGCACAATGGTCTGCAAATAGTAAATTCCAAAACCTTAGTCTAGGGTTACCAGGGGCCCTCACCATGACTCCAAGATCTCTCCAACCCATGTAAAGGCCCTAAGGACTCATCAGGGTCAACCCTAGAGCCTGAATTGACCAAAGTCAACCCTAACCCTAAATGGGTCAAACTGGCCTACACAGGGTTAATTGACCCTACCTAAGCAAAGTGGACCCCACACATACCTTCCTAACCCTAGTGAGAGGCCAATGGGTCACCAAGGACCCATTAGGGTCAACCAAAAAAAAGGGGGGGCTAAGTTGACCAAAGTCAACTCTAGCTCTAAGGTGGTCAAAGTGCCCTGGTTAAGGGTCAAATGACCTCAAAGGGCCAACTCAACGCTGTCTTGACATATACAGCATTGCATTGAGTGAGCTAAGCTCACTCAACGCCATAGAGTGAATGGCGTTAAGTGAGCTTAGCTCACTCAACGCCGTCGTGCCATATACGGTATGGCGTTGAGTGAGCTGAGCTCACTCAACGCTATAGAGTGAATGGCGTTGAGTGAGCTCAGCTCACTTAACGCCGACGTGGCATATACGGTATGGCGTTGAGTGAGCTGAGCTAACTCAACTCCATAGAGTGAATGGCGTTGAGTGAGCTCAGCTCACTCAATGCCGTCGTTCTATATACAGTATGGCGTTGAGTGAGCTCAGCTCACTCAACGCCATAGAGTGAATGGCGTTGAGTGAGCTCAGCTCACTCAACGCCGTCGTGCCATATACGGTATGGTATTGAGTGAGCAGAGCTCACTCAATGCCATAGAGTGAATGGCGTTGAGTGAGCTCAGCCTACTCAACGCCGTCTTGACATAAATTGTATGGCGTTGAGTGAGCTGAGAGCTCACTCGACGCCATAGACTAAAAAGTGTTGAGTGAGCTCAGCTCACTCAACGCCGTACGGCCATAAACTGAATGGCGTTGAGTGAGCTCACTCGACGCCATTGTACTTAGAAAAATTCTGGCGAATTTCAGCCTGTTTGCTGGTTCGGCTGACACGCCCGTGACATACTTCGACACGCCCGTGTCAGCACTATTCCCTGTTAATGAAGAGAGAGAAAGTAAAGAGTTTATGCCATGCATGTTCTTGGAGGCCAAGGGCCCACTCTCTTGCTAGAATCACCTCCCCCGACCATGGCAGCAACTAAGAGAGAGAAAGGAAAGACTTTTGGACTCATCTTTCCCCTCCCCAACAACCACCATTCAATTCACTAAGACAAAGAGGCTTCAGCCAGCTGGTATTTGACTGGTTTGAGCCATTCTTATCATGCTTTCAACCCCTACCTACCATGGCCACCAACTTTGACTAGAATGGCCAAGCTCCTACAGCCACCTAACACCCCTTCTCTTCATCTTCAAAAGCTGAGCTGAACTCCAAGGATTCAATTCCACACCTTTCTAGAAGGAGCCAAGGAGTTTCACTGTGCTGTTGCAGAAATCCGACCACCACCACCACCACTAATGGCTTCCCAGCGATCGACACGTCTTCAGGCCGCAAGCAAGGTCCTCCTCTACTCCTTCTATGGGTAGATCTTAGGAGTCTTTTAGGTTGAGAATCAAGCTCAGCTTAACCTGATCATGGTGAAGTTTTCCATGGTTTTTCCAAAAAAAGGGTGGTCGGGTTCGTTGGAAAACACCCCTCCGGCGGCCTTGCCGCCACCCGGCGATAGCCCCACCTCAACGGAGGTGGTGGCGGCGGTGAATGGCCGGGGAAGTGGCCAGATGGCCAGCGGTGGCTAATGCAAAAGCTACAGGATTGGCCTTTCATGTTTTTTTCTCTGTTCGGGAAGAAGGAAGAAGATGAACAGTGATATTAAAATAATTATAATATTTATAGTTTGTGAATTAATGACTTTTGTTGTGCATCATTTTAGAACAGAAAACAATGGCCCTTAGGGGCTAAACCTTAGAAAGTGGTCAACATGAAAGTTGTAGCCAGTGAAGTCTAGTTTAATTTAAATTTGTTTGAACCCATTTGGGTAAGTGGTTTGACCACACCACCCATTTCGGTGGGGCCTATACCTAGGGCTAACCTGAAATTCAAATGGGTGTCCACCCTTCATCCCTTGTCCAAATGGAGTTAAATTTGGACAGGGGGCCAATCTTAACCATATCGAGGGTATGAACAAAAATGAGAATTTTTGGAGATACTTTGCCTAAGGTTTCTATTTTTATTTAATAATACTATGGTATTTTAATTAAGTGGGTAAATGAACTCCAAACTCATCCAAATTTTGGTGGGTGGTGTAGGGAGTCATTATAAAGCTCTGGTTAAAATTTCATTAATTTTTGAGGTGAGTTGAACTGAAATCTTGTAAACCCTAGCCTTGCTTAAAAAGGGGCATTTTGGTCAAAAAGTGTATTTTGGGCTTAGAGTGTCCAAATCACCTCAACAGTGGTTCGAATTTGGGCCACTGACTTGGCATGACTTTTTGCACCTTCCAATGAAAAATGGGGTAGATTGGAATTGATTTGGCCTAAGATCTAAGGTCAAACCCTAAAGAAGGGCTTTTATACCTTGTGAAGGGCATGTGGCCAAAACACCTTGAATGGTCAAGAAATTTTGTAGGGAGGGTACTAGGGTTAGTAAAAACCTTTGGTGAAAATATTAAGGAATTTTGGAAAGGGTGGGGCCCTCAAAACCCTAACCCTTGTTTAGGGCACAAGCATTGTAGTTCTAGAATAGGTTAGTAAAACTTCTTGAAATATGATGAAATTTGTGTAGAGTAGTCATAAGGATATAATAAACCTCTGGTAATTTAATTGGAAATTTTGAAACAATAATTGTAGCACTTCCTTTGTAATATATTGGATTGCCCTAATTAATCATATGATCATTTTGGTCCCACTGTCCATTGGGAGGTCATGAAATTTTGGTAGGAGTTTAAAACCGTTATAGTCATATATGAATTTTATGAGAATTTTTTGATACATTTTTGTGGTACTTAATTCGCAATCTCAATAAATAGGATAATTGCTCAATAATTTGTTTAAGCCTCTTTACTGGTTAATAAATTATGAGATTTGACCCAGAGCATTTATATACCCTTAAAATCATGCTTGAATTTTTTCTGAATTTTTGGAAGTAATATTGCCCTACTTATCTATTTAAATGAATTATTGTGAGTTATATTTAAAATTAAAATTAGTGGCCTAAACCTTGCTGAAAAAATTAAGAGACTTTGGATCTTAAGTTAAATATTCATAATGTATATAACATAAATTTGGAGGAATATTATCTTGCCTAAATTTGGTACTTCCTGTTCAATCTTGGAATTTTTGGCCACTATAATAATTAATTAAATATCAGAATAATTAGGAAAATTATAATCTTATGGATTTAGTCTATTTGTGTCATGATAAGTCTCCAGTATATAATTTAGGGCATTTGGATGATTATTTAGATTATCTTTTATCCGGTCTGACGTATAGCCTAGGTTGGTCTGCACTTAGCAAATCATTAAAGTTGCAATAGGATATGATTTGGGATAGTTGTTGGAGTTAGTCATTTTGCTGGGTCGGATAGATGTGGATGATTTCACCATAGAAGAATGGGAGGGGTAGTGATAAGTGGTTTGACTAGAGTGTAGAGGTGCTCTGGTTCGACGAAAGATCGTCCTTCCCGAAGAGAGGAAGGTTAAAAATCACACTAGGATAGTCTATCGTAACACGAGGAAGTAATGGGTAAGGTAATCAACCAATAATAATAAGTACCTTGTGAAAGGGAACGATGGGCGTAATCCCATCATAGTTCCTAGTTCCCCTTGAAAGCCCTTCACAGGGAATACCGGGGGCAGTCCTGGGTTAACGTAAACTGAATTAACAAACTGAAAAGAGTAACCTAGTAATTAGGATCTCACATTTCACAAACACTGTTTACACAGGAAGTTTGTTGGGAGCTTTAGCTCGGATAGTTATGAGACAGACAGTTTGGTCCGGGGAGCTTCGACTCGATTAGTAAGGAGACGGACGTAATGGTCCTGGGAGCTTCGGCTCGATTCGTTCGATACATTAAATTTGCATGTGCATAAAAGGAAAGAAAATAAAGGTGGTGGGTCTTCGGTATTGGAAGGTCGATGCACCGACGCCAATACGCTGACTCGGTAAGTCTGGTTAGCACTTCGCCATCAAAAGTCTGGTTCGCCAGCCGGCAAGAGTATGCAGGAGTCTGCTTCGTGTACCAAGCATTGAGGCGTACGATAGGTCTGGTCGGTAGTGCTTTACTGGTTTAGAGGTGTGCGAGGCCCAACCCACCGCTTCTGTCTGCCACTACGGAGGTATCATGGGAGGTTAAGGCTCCAGAAAGGGGGAACTAAAGGTCTGTGTGAACAGAGTCGGGTGTGTGAGTTGCATTTGCATGTTCCATCATACCCACTAGCATGTCATAGCATAATCAATTCATTTAACCCCTGACACCTAAGGTATAAGTGGAATGGGACACTTATACATTAGGAATTGCAAAATGATCCCTTGGTCTATAAGTTTGTGTGGGCAAGTTTATAAATTAAGGTCAATTTCGATATATATAATCTGTTGTTTGTATAACCGATATTACAACGTATAAATTGGTATGGGACTCTTTATACGATAGGAGCCCTGCAGAATATCCCTTGGTTTATGCGTTTCCGCACATAAGTTAAGGTTATTTTCCATACTTTACTTTACTGCCACATGTATTATAAAATTGCTAGTATAGGTCCGTTGCCACCTATTTTTGATTACTCTCCACCTTTATGTCCTCCCATTTCTTCCTCTCCGCTCGGTGCCTAGGGGCCATGGGGGAAGGGATGAAGGATGATAGGACTTGGTCTTATAGACTTACGATTTTCGGACCACATCATTTAGGGGATCGTGGAGCCCAGCATGGAGGAGCAGCCCCGGAGGTCGACCCGTTTGGAGATAGGGCAGTCTAGCTCTGGAGTTCAAACAGATGGGACTGTTAGTCCCTGATTCTAGTAGTGTTTTATTTTGCTTCTGCTTGAGTGACTGTGTAGTGAGGACATGATGTACCGGGCATAAGCCCGTATTTTAGTACTCTGATATATTATTCTGTGGACACTCCCTTCGTGGAGATTATTTTATATATGTGATTTCTGTGGACTTTCTTTATTATTTGCTACAGTTGTGATCGAATTGGCCGGCAGGATTGACGTTTTGTAGTGATGACCTTCCCAAGTGCGAAGGTGTCACCACAAAGCGATGGTTCTGGGCCTAAGACCCCGGTTTTTTAAAAGAAAAAAAAATGGGGGTCTTACATGGCTTGAGGCCATGAAATCTAAAATGGACTCCATGTATGAAAACCAAGTTTGGACCTTGGTGGAATCACCTGAAAGGGTATGACCCATATGGTTCAAATGGGTCTTCAAGAAGAAGTCCGACATGGATGGGAATGTACAGACTTTCAAAGGGTGACTCATGGTTAAAGGTTTCAAGCAAATTCATGGTGTTGACTATGATGAGACTTTTTCCCCTATTGTCGTGGTTAAGTCCATCAAAATTCTTCTTATTATTGCTACGTATTATGATTAGCATATGATGATACATTAAAACTAACATACGTGTTGACTGATGACCAGTCCTCACAGGTCATGATATTGTTATATAAAGTCATAACATGGGTACTTGTTAGTGAATAAGTTGTACTAGACAGATCCACCATGAGAATACTTTGTGGATAGTTATATGAACGTGTCACAAGTATGGCTCAAGTGTGAATGGTATTTGTGGTCCTTTGACCTGAAGTCACAGCATTCATCAAGTGAGAAAGAGCGTTCTTTGATGCTATCAAAAGTCCAGTCTTGAGAAAGTTGGATGATAAAGGTGGTTATTGGGTACGTTACAAATCATTTGGGTGTTTACGTGTGAGTAGAGATGGGATTTGTCCTCCTATATGACAGGAGTTGCATCCAAGGGCCCCTTGATGGAAAGGGACAGAGAAATTCATGGTCATGCTTGGTTGAGTCAATATATGATATTGGGCTCACCAATTTCTGGAAGTCCATTCTAGATCAAGAAATTAGGATTGAACAATTATGAGGGTGACACGGTCTATACCTCTAATTCTATCCAGATGTAAAGGACGATGGGACATGACAACCCTGATACATTGGTAACGATGGCTTTTGAGTTCTAAACTCTTATTGCTTGGGGAGCAATGATGCATTGCTAGATGCCGCTCATTGTTTATGAAGCTTTTGTTTAATACTTTCAAGATCAAGTGGGTGACTATTGGTGTTACCATTATGATCTGGAAGTGATCAAACATGTATATCACTTCCAATGCAGTATGAGCCTATCAGGGTCGCATATATGAATATTTGGAGAAATGGGGAGGTTGGATTTGTTTGGCTATACACAAATGAAGAGTGGAAATGACTTAGCTCAGCCAGGCTTTGAAAGCATCAAGTGCGTTGAGACCACTCAATTCTTTCGTCGAGTCAAGTGTTGACTCGTCGAATGATGAAATTGAGTGTGTTGAGTTTACTCTGCGATTCATCGAGTCAAAAGGTTGATTCAGTGAGTATGGCACTTAAGCATTGAGTGTGTTGAGTTCACTCAATGATTCGTTGAGTCAAGGTGTTAATTCGACGATTCTGGTTCTCAGGCGTTGAGTGTGTTGAGTTCACTCAACGCCTTCATCGAATCAAATATTGATTCGAAGAATTTGGCACTTAGGCATTGAGTCCGTTGAGTTCACTCAATGCCTTTGTCGAGTCAAATATTGATTCGACGGGTTTGGCGTTGAGAGCATTAAGTGCATTGAGTTCACTCAATTCCTTCGTCGTATATCTTATGGATACTCGACGATTCGTCGATTATGTTATGTATACTCGAAGATTTGTCGAATATGTTATGGATACTCGATGATTCGTTGAGATAAGGGTTGTCTGGTCGAAATTCTATATTTCAAGTCTTGGGTCTACATATAGCAATGGATTGTTCTGTTAATTCATTTGGGTATAAATAGAAGGTTTTATGGTTTCACAAACAAATGATCATTCTGTATAAGCACACATGTCACACTGTACAAAAACACGAGACCTTAAATTCCGACGGAAACTGTTTCTGCCTTCGCCGATCCCGTCGCCATCGCTAAGCCCAATTCTGGCGAGTGTCACCGCCGCCTCTTCTATAACAGACCAATCAATCTGTAAATACACAGAGTGTCCTCTCCTGACCTAGATCTTGCTCGACAATAGTGTACGAGTTCTCTCGTTTTTCTGTATCTTCTGTAGAGGTGCGGACACTATTCTGCACTAAGGACTTTGGCAACTAAGTGATCAGCAGATCTTATGGAACATCTAGGTTGAGTATTGACTCAATCCCGCAAAGGTAATTTTATTTTACAGCACTTTACTTCTTGATTAATGTTTATCGCTAGATCTGAACTCTTTTGGGTTTTCTTATTCCTAATTTCCGCTGCGAAAGTGTTGTGATATATAACAAAACAGAACAAGCTCTTCCTACTTTTCCCCTCTTCCAAGCTCTCTAACTTAAGAGTGAGAAGATTGAAGTTGAAATGATGTGTAAAATGCCCCCAATCCAACCTAAACCCTCATTAAGACAAACACATGCCGTCATATCTTCAAAGATCGGATCGAACGGCTCAGAAAAAGTGCTCGAAAAATGATCATGGGCCTGTACACCCAAATCGAACGGCTCAAAAAAAAGTGCTCTATGTACACCCAAATCAAGTGGGTCCTAGACAATCATTTTTGTTCGGGCCACCAAAAAAATTCGCGCGGTCGGGAGATCCCTATAAAATAATGCGAAAAATTTTCGTGCGTTACACACACGGGGAGGATCGTGGGGAAAGTACAAAATCATCCTATGTTTTTTATTTTTTTTTCACAAAATAAGTCACAAAATAATGATCTATGTATTTTTACGCTCATTTTAAGTACTCATATAACTATATTTTGGGGTGATAATACAATAGTAAAAAGATCCTTTTTTGAACTAAAAATTCAATCCATTTTTTGAATTAAAATCCAGCTGAATTTTACAATCAATGAAAATCCAGTTGTATTTAATCGTGTCCAAAAAAACCCGATCAGGCAAGGCTTGGACCGGGACGGTCGGGTCTGGGCTTTTTGCCAATCGGGCTCGGCCTGGGCCCAGCTTTAGCCAGGCCAAGCTCCCTCTCAAAGAGGGGCTCGATAAGGCCCTTCAGGCCGCACCGCTGATTGCCCAACAGACGGGATTAAAATCCAGCCTGATTTGGCGGGAATTTTGTAACACCCCCATCGGTCACTATAACATTTAACAGAAGGTTTGGTCGGGGCCTGGTGCCATATACTACGGATAGTTAAAGGAGTTACTAATTGAAACCATAATCAAATTTCACGCATCCTAATACAGAGTGCAATCTAGCAAAAGTAATTTAAAGGTTTATAAGAACCCAACCAATTGAACGTCCACTAACACAATAATAGGAATGAGAAATAAAATACACAACTGTTATGGCCTTAAGGCCTTATAATATTTCACTTATAAAATAAATTGTCTTACATACATTGGCACGTAGGCCGGCCACACATGAACGATAAAGTAAACGGGTAATTCACTTTGGCCTTCAAGGGACAGCTTATCAATCCTGGGCTCAAGCCCGTTATTTCTCGCTTGGCTCGGCTGCACATGCATGGAACATTCCACCGCAACGGTGGCAAATAATAGCAACGGTCAGCATTAGCTGACCAAATTATAATGAACCCACCCCTCACTCAGGGTGGCGGTTCTCCTTCCCTGCAGGCATTAGCATAATCAAATATTGGTAATAGGAACGTACAGATTAGGCATAATTTGCCACAGACATTGGCACGAATGCCCAATGTCCCGGGCACTCTGGACACATTATCGGTGTGCCGGAATTTCCCAGGGTCCAACCTATATTCTCAGCGATGGTTAGCATATCTTGAGCATTCTCTAGTCTTTCCGGGACGAAGCCAAAGACTTGCCCATATGGCTACGACAAAGTCATGGTGATCCCCGGATACACTCTTTAACTCACTCCAAGTTGAATGGTACAGGGTTGGGTACAATTCAGCTCTTTCCTGATGCTCAAATCACCGGGCGCAACAAGACACGATGCGGGTCAGCCTCCCCTTTTCCATTCACAACCATACATAACTCTGTTATGTTCTAAGGCTTGCACTCATGGCCGCCTAAGCTGGGCCACATAGGCTCTCAGCTCTTACATGTTGGCCCCTAGGTCTTCTAGAGACAGGCCTCAACAAATATCCCCCAGGTCTCCAAGAGATAGGACTCACCAAAATGTCCCCCAGGTCTCCAAGAGATAGGCCTCACAAACAATACAGTGCTCACTAAGAGCTATCGCTTGGTGGTAGCGCTACCGCCGCATGGTAGGGGACAGACTATTAATTCTTCCCCCTTTTTCGGGTGTTTTCCTAGAGAATACCTCCAGTACTCTAAATATAGTCATTTACATACCCCATTACTCCGAAATCTATGCGATTACAATGGAGTCTTCTCCAGCATACAAAACATACAAACGTCACCAATCCAGACCAACCTGTCCGGATGGGCTTCACATAGCATGCCTATTCCGTACTTCGATTCCGAATCTAAATACAACACTAACGGGGATACACAGATCTACCCATAAGGAGAACCACTTTCACGTGCTCGTGGAGCGTCTACCCTCAAATGCTAAAATGAAGGACTTCACATGTCCAAGGAAGAGGATCTTTACCATAAAAGTCCATTTCGGCGCTATAAGAGAGATTCTAGTGACATGGAAGTAACCGCCTCGGCTTTGCCTCCGTAGATCCGAACTTGCCTCGCGAATCCGAACTCCAAAACTCTAATGATGGCGGAATCTCCTCTATCTGAAACTCCTTCATACAATAGCCACTCCACCTTCAAACTCCAAAAGAATGAAGTGAAAACGGCCCTTCCAAGGCTTTAAACCAAGCGACCGCCGCGTGGTAACTAGCTACCGCCGCACGATTCCATTAAACAATGCCTCGATTCATGAGCCACTGCCCAATCCCTCCAATCATAGGCTGACACATGGCCACGTCGTTATAGTTTCGCTATCGCCACGCAATAGGATACTACTGCCACGCGGTATCTAGTGTCAGTGAAAGTGTTTGTTTTCAAGGGTAGCAAAACAATATAGAGGGGGGTGAATAGGTTTCTATTTCTTGTGTATAACTTTTAACTTTTATGAGTTTAGGTTGTGAGTGGTGATTTGTTTCCTTAGTGCTTTCAAGACATTCACCTAGAAGACACAGCAATTTATAATGGTTCCCCAGATTATGTGTACGTTCACTGTCCCTCCCGCATTTCTAATAGTGTGTTACACAAGGCACTTCTCCAATATATCGGCTCCTAAGAGCTTACAACACGATCTCGCAGGACCACTCAGTCTCCTCCGAGATTTACAACTCGGGCACAAAGCCCTACACCTTAGTAATCAGAAGATCACCTACCTCAGGCCAAAGGCCCTACCACCCAGGCTAGGAGAATATCCCTACATTCAGATTCTTAACAAAATCCTACCACTCAGATTCACTCTTGAATCCTACCTACATCTATAACAGATCCTACAATCTAAGCCTTTATAACACAGGCTTATAGCTCTGATCCAAAAATAATCTTACAGAGAGACTAAAGTTTGATGTTGATTTGGCACCAGATAAATGATCTCTGTGTCTTTCTCCTTCTGTCCTAAGAGAGATCAGTACAGATTTCTTCTTCATAACTCCAGAAAAAAGGTCTTCTGGATTTGCTCGGCTTGGGCTGTGAAGTGGCCGCAGCTAGGGTTGGCCCTTGCTGCTCCTTCTTTCTTATTGTTGATATTGAAGATGACAATAGCTAACAGGAAGAACGTTCAAGCCGATCGATTTGAGCTTCTGCTTCTTGTCTCAACAACAATGGCGAAGACGATGATGATGTTCTCTCTTTTCGAAAAGACAAAGCCCTAAAAGTTAATTTGATTTCCCTGATCTCATTCCTTTTATCTTCCATCGTGCAACAACTTTCTTGACCTGTGGGCCCGACTTTATTTGCTGGTTTATAGCCTTCCTTTTATATAATATATCATATGGCTGGCTATCAGTGCCATCAGTGATGGATTCCAGCTTTCCCGCAATGACTTTGAATTCCATTGACTTTTGTTGACTTTTTGCTGACGTCAGCATCTATGGACTTATACAAATTCTTAGTTCCATCCCAGGCGTTGAGTGTATTGAGTGAACAAACTGCATTCAATGATTCTGTACTTATCCAACTTTCTACACCATCAGGCATTGAGTGCGTTGAGTGCGTTGAGTGAACTGGCTTCACTCAGCAATTCTGGACTTAGCCAACTTTCTGCTTCCTCGGGCGTTGAGTGCGTTGAGTGAAGCCTTCATCACTCATTGATTTTAGACTTGGCTCATCATTCTGCATCTAGGAATTGAGAGCATTGAGTGAGTGGCCTTCACTCAACGCTTTTTGACTTGGCCAAACTTTCTATGCTGCTAAGCATTGAGTGCATTGAGTGAACCTTCATCACTCAATGCCCCTGGACTTAGCCGCTTAACTGATTGCTTGTCTTCATGCTTTGGCATTAAGTGAACTGGCTTCACACAACGCTTCTATACTTTGCCTCAATTCTGAAATCTGCTAGCTTGCTGAGGCGTTGAATGTGTTTAGTGAACTAGCTTCAATCAATATTTATGGACTTTGTCAATTTTTGTGTCCTTTCTTCTGAGGCTTTGACTGTAGAAGCATTACTCAATGCTTCTGCTTAACTGACATTGAGTGAACTGGCTTTACTTAATGCCTGTGGACTTAGCAGCAATATTGTCTCTACAACTTGTTGGGGTTTAACGGTCCTATCTTTTCTCAGCGCTATTGTTGTCTGGCATTGAGTGAACTCGATTCACTTAATGCCTGTGGACTTAGATGCAGAATTACTTTGCATACTATTGGGCTTTGACTGCCCACACCTTACTCATCGCTTTTTGGTATTTGGCGTTGAGGTCAATGGCTTCACACAATGTCTGTGGACTTAGGCAATTTTCAGCCTTTCCAGCATCCTTCTTTGGTATCTTGCATTAAGTGAACTGGCTTCACTTAATGACTATAGACTTAGAAAGTTTTCTGTCTCTCCACTCCTCTACCTTGTGACCACCTGTCACATCCACTTGGAATACATGTCCCACATGAATGTATATACTTAAACATACATCAAATACAATTATGTGTATACCATTGACTTGTTTGACTTCTACAAATCTGGGACATTGTGAGCAATGTACCCAACAATCTCCCCCTATTTGAAGAAGTCAAAACCCTCAAATAGAATTCTTAGTCAATGATATACACTAACATATGCAGCAGATAAAATAGTAAATTGGCAAAGCTAACAACATATAATAAGAGTTATAACAAGAGTATCAAGTTATAAGTTACCACACTTTCCTTGCCTATAAGGTGATGATGATCACTTACAGATCCCATGTATTGCTGTCTGATGCTTGATCATTTCCTTTTTCCCAATAATCTACCCATTTACCATGCCTGTAGGGTGATCATTACTACCCATTTCCTTGATCATTTCCTTGATAGTTTCCTTGATCCCTTCCTTCCCCCCCCCTCTTTTGACTTCTGTAGAATAGTCAGGGAAGTGCTGGACTTATCTTCCTCTGAACATCTTCTCCCCCTATCTAATTACAAATAATCAGCTCCTTGCAACTTATCTACAAGAATATTAACTTGCTCGCCCTCAACTGGAGCATCTTCTATCATCTTTTCTGATAGACTCTTAAACCACTTGGAGATCTTGATACCACTGAATGTAGTTTCAACCTGCAAGGGGTTGTATAACCTGCAACAAAAAGAATATGAGAAGCATCTGAAGCTAGACCAAGTTCAACATACCCAACTCAAACTTGAAGGTGTTGAACTTTGCTTCATCTAGTGGCTTAGTGAAGATGTCAGCCACTTGCTTGTTTATAGGGACAAACTGAAGACTGATATCTTCACATTCCATATGCTCTCTTATAAAGTGATACCTAATCTCTATGTGCTTAGTCATGTTGTGTGAGATGGGATTCCTAGCTATAGAGATTTTACTAGTAGAATCACAAAATAAAGGACTTCTACTTATCTAGAGGTTATAGTCCTGGAGCTGATGATGGATCCACAACAACTGTGCACATTAGCTCCCAGCAGTAATGTATTCTGACTCTATAGTTGATATTGCCACACTTGTTTGCTTCTTGCTGCTTCTTGAAACTAGTCTTCCTCCCAATAGCTGACAGGTGCCTGAAGTGCTTTTCCTGTCCTCTTTTTAGCCTTCAAAATCTGCATCTGAATAGCATGTTAGTTCAAATTACCTATTCCTAGGGTACCATAGGCCAAGATCTGGTGTCTCCTTAATATGCCTCAAAATCCTCTTAGCAGTAGAGTAGTGAGATTCTTTAGCACAGGCCTGATACCTAGCTCAAACACATGTAGCATACATAATGTTTGGCCTACTTGCAGTAAGGTATAGAAGGGATCCAATTATCCCTCTATATAAAGGTTCATCAATAGGTTTCTCTGCCTCATCTTTGTCTATAGGCATACTTGACCCCATGGGAGTTTTCAAGGTGGAGACATTCTCCATACCAAACTTTTTGATCAACTCCCTGGTGAACTTAGATTGGGATATGGATAAGCCATCATCAGTCATCTTACTTGGAGGCCCAAGAAGAACTTGAGCTCACCCATACAACTCATCTCAAACTTCTCTTACATAAGTTTGGCAAACTTCCTACAAAGGTTGTCATTAGTAGATCCAAAGATTATATCATCAATATAAATCAGGACTAGGATGATCTTGCCCTTAGATTCCCTTAAGAATAGGGTCTTATCTATCTCCCCCCTTGAGAATTTATTCTCAATGAGGAATCTAGATAATGTCTCATACTAAGATCTAGTAGCTTGCTTCAGCCCATATAGAGCTTTCCTAACTCTATAAACAGAATCAAGTGAGTTAGGAACAACAAAACTAGGAGGATGTTCAACATAAACCTCTTCCTTTAAGTCACCATTCAGAAAGGCTGACTTCACATCCATCTTGTATACTTTGAATCCTTGGTATACAACATATGCAAGGAAAATCTGATGGATTCCAATCTCGCTACTAGGGCAAAGGTTTGATCAAAATCAATACCTTCTTCTTGCATGTATCCTTTAGCCACCAGTCTAGCCTTGTTCTTAACTATAATGCCATTTTCATCAAGTTTGTTCCTATAGATCTACTTGACTCCAATGATATTATCTCCTTGTGGTCTGGAAATCAGCTTCCAGACCTTACACCTTTTAAACTGGTTCAGTTCTACTTGCATAGCTACAATCTAGAACTGATCTGTATTGGCCTCTTCAAATCTCATGGGCTCAAGAATATAGTGTAGTTTTTATACTTCTGTTCTGGTCACCACTCCTTGGATATCATCTCCAATGATCAGGTGTCTTGGATGATCCCTTAGATGCCTGATAGGTGGAGGCAATCTTGCTTCAGCATCCTATACTTCATTTTCTGCATCTTGCTGACCTTTATTTTCTTCACTTTATTGATCATCATCCACAACCTGTGTGCCTTGTGCTTTCTCTGGAATGCATACTCTGTAAGATTCATCTTGAACTAAAGGAGCAGCCTCGTTAATAGTCAGCTTTTCCATCATCAGTTCAGTACCTGCAGGACTAGAAGAGGAGCTTGGCAGCTCACTGTTAATCATTGTAGATTTTTCAAAAACTATATGAATAAACTCTTCTACAACTTGATTTTTCAAGTTATAGATTTTATAGTTCTTGCTATGATTGTTGTGCCCAACAAAAATCCCTTCATAGGACTTGGCAGCAAACTTAGTCACATAAGACTTTCCATTGTTTAGCACATAGCACTTACTACCAAAGATCCTGAAATAGCTCAGGTTTGGTTTTCTGCCCTTCAAGATCTCATAGGGAGTCTTCTTGTGGCTCTTGGTGATAGAAGCCCTATTAAGGACATAACATGCAGTATTAACTGCCTCATCCCAGAAGTATTTTAGGAGATATATGTCACTCAACAAGGTCCTTACAGCCTCTATGAGAGTCCTATTCTTTCTCTCGGCAATTCCATTTTGCTGGGGTGTTCTAGGAGAGGAGAATTCTTGGTGAATCCCTTGTTCTTCACAAAACCTTATTTTGCATTCAGATTGAAATTCATTCTCATAGTCACTTCTGATTTTGACTACAGTACTGTCAAATTCATTATGAATTTGCTTGATAAATGTCTTGAAGACATCTGGGATTTCAGACTTCTTCCTAAGAAAGAAAACCCAAGCAAATATGGAAAAGTCATCAACAACCACAAGGGTGTAGACCTTCCTACCTAGACTACAAATAGGCATAGGACTAAACAAGTCCATATGCAGGAGATATAAGCACCTCGCTAAGTCTTTGGTCCCAAGGCCCTTTAAGGAGGTCTTGGTCTGTTTTCCCTTTTGTAATGAAGAGCAGATACCCTCCTTAGTGCACTTCATCTTAGGACCATTCCTAACTAGCTCTTCACTAAAGAGCTTGCCTATGGTTTTATAATTCAGATAAGCTAGCCTCTTGTGCCACTGGACACAGTATGAGGTTTTCTCATCTATAACTAGGCCTATAGGGGAGTCTGTATCTAAATATAGAAAATTTAAACAATAGATGTTCCCACTCCTAGTGCATGTCAAGATGACCTCTTGGTCACTTGACCTCCTAATCTAGCACTTATCCTTGTGGAATGAGGTGACATAGCCTAGATCACATTACTGTCTTATGCTTATTAGATTATGTTGCAAACCTTCCACATAAGCCACTTTGGTGATAGTTACTATGTCATTAGTGATCTTACCATACCCTCTGGTGACTCCTCTATTTGAACCACCAAAAATAATTTTGGGTCCATCCTTCACTAGAGTATACTCCTACAGATTACTCCTTATCCCAGTCATGTTCCTAGAACAACAACTGTCCAAGTACCATATAGGGGTATGGGCACTTGGACTAACCTGCAAAACATATTTACTTTACCTAAGTACCCCAATATTTATAGGGTCCTTGGTGCATGTTAGTTTGAAAATAAACATGTCCACCAGTAGTTTTTCTGACTGGTAGACTGACTTTAGTTCAGTCCACCCTTCGATTATTCCAGCAATCTATGGCATAGTGTTCCACTTTGCTACAGCACCAGCACTCAAGAATGTTGTACCTTCTTTTCAGAGCTGGTATGCTAGTTGTGCTGACAGTAGCTCTCTTTCCAGAAGGAACATTAGCAGCTTTTTTCAGGTTCCTTTCAGCTAGGATCTGGCTGAAGGTAAGTCTTCCAGTAGGCTTATTTGGCATTCTCTGAATGTCATCACTAGCAGTCTTCTTTACAACAGACATGCTCTTAACAGCATCAGAAATACCCAAATCAGGCTTGCTGATAGACGGATCCTTGGTCAGAGTCTTTGTTAGATGGCCCTGAACTTTGGCTGCAGCCACATTCTTGAGAGTGGGGGCAGGAGCACCAAAGACAAATGGTCCATGATGGGCCATTTGAATTTCTTCATGGGCTGCCTTGAAAGCACTCATACCCATTCCTCTTCTCCTTCCATTGGTAGCTAAACTTGTGTCCTTATAGAAAGAATTCTCATTCTTCCAGCGACCATACATGGAGTCTTGGTCATACTTGTTAGAAGGGAGTATTACCCTTTCAAAGGCAATGGGTGGTTGTATTGGAGCTTTTCCCTTTCCTTTGAAATGGGCAGCTCTTGTGGTTCCCATGAATCCTAATCCATTCTTATTTCTCTGAGAGGAGAAGGAGTCAATAATGGTCAATACAGACTTTGGCTTAGAATAACTAGCCAAATTCTCTTTTCCCTTTGGAGTTTTTCTTCTATATCCCTAATAAGGGCATTCTTGTATTTTATAGTGCCTATCTGTATGATAGTAATATTTTTTAGCTTGCTGACTTCCCTAATTTTTTGTTCCAGCAGTGTTGCTGACTCAGAATGTTGGGAGGTAGCAAGGTGTAGAGATGCAATCGCCTGAGCCTATTTTTTAGCCAGCAACTTGCTTCTTTTAAATGTCTATAGAAGTTCACCATACTTATCAATCAGTTGATTGATATCTTCCTCAGATTCTGAGCCTTCTTCATCACTTGATGAAGAGGCACTAGAATTGGGACTTGTCTCATAATTTTACTCAGAAGAAGAACTAGATAGAGATTATACCTTTTCTGTACCAGTCTTATCCTAGCAGGATTCTTCCTCAGACATTGCTATCAGCTCAATGTAGGTTTCTTCTTCTTCAAATTCTAATGAGTAAGATTCAATCGAGCTCTTCTCCTTCTTTTCCATAAAGGACTTCTCCTTCTTTCTCTTTTGATGGTGGTGTTTCTTCTCACCATCCTCCTTTCTTTTGACTGGGCAGTCAGCTATCACATGCCCAGTTTTGCTACAGAACTATACTTGTCTTCCTTGGAGGATTTCTTCTTTCCCTTGTAGTAGTCCTCCTTGTGATGAGAGGAGGAGGAGGGCCTACTCCTCCACTGGTTCCTCTTCATCAGCTTCATAAATTTCCTAGAGAAGGCAGCAAACTCCTCATCAGACTTTTGGTAGTCTGATGTGCATGTCTCTGAACTTTCTGAGTCAGACTAAGCAGCAGCCCTACTTGGTGGAGAAGGAGTCTTTCCCCTGCTTCTTCTTGTGGCCTCAGCTTTGAAGGCCACATACTTTTCTCTGGCTTGGGACTTGCTATTTTTCTCCTCCTCCTTTCTGGCAGTCAACTGCATTTCATAAGACAGTAGCTTCCCAAACAGAGTTGGTGGAGGAGTATCTTCCATCTTTGCCACTTTCCTGATGACACAAATCTTGGTGTCCTAGTCTCTAGTTAGAGACCTAAGGAACTTATCATTAAGCTTATAATTACTGAAGACCCAGCCATAGGTCCTTAGCTCATTAACTATTCTAAAGAATCTTTCAAAACAGCTGGATATGTTCTCTTCCTTGGCCGCCTGAAAGACTCATACTCTTGATTGAGCATGGACTTTTTACCATCTCTGACCTCTTATGTGCCCTCCATGTAGACAACCAAAGTGTACCACATCTCTTTGGTTGTCTTGCAGTGCACCAGATTAAGGAAGATAGAGTCATCAATGGCACTAACAATAATGTTTTGTGCCCTCTTGTCTAGGGTGGCAAGAATGACCTCATCCTTAGTCATTTCTGAGTATGTCTTTGGTGTCTAGACAGTTGCATCCAGAGCTGAGACTTTCATAGGGATGAAAGGTCCCTCTTTGATAGTGACAAAGATCGTTGGGTTAGATGCCTCGATGAAGAGTCTGACCCTTTCCTTCCAAATTCCAAAGCCTTACTTTCTGCAGATAGGAAGCTTCATGGAACCAAGCTCCTTTTGGTTCTATCCTAAACCCATAAGTATATTCTTACTGTTACCCTTGGAGATCTAATCAAACTGTTAAGTCTTTCTTGAGCAACCTCTCTCTGATACCCCTTGAAAGTCTTTGTTTTCAACGGTAGCAAAACCACCTAGAGGGGGAGGGGGTGATTAGGTTTCTAGGTCTTTAGTATATCTTTTAACTTTTATGAATTTATGTTGTGAGTGGTGATTTATTTCCTTAGTGCTTTCAATACATTCACCTAGAAGACACAACAATTTATAGTGGTTCCCCAGATTATGAGTACGTCCACTGTCCCTCCAGCTTTTCTAACAGTGTGTTAGATAAGTCACTTCTCCAATATATCGGCTCCTAAGAGCTTACAACATGATCCCGCAGGACCACTCAGTCTCCTCCAAGACTTACAACTCATGCACAAAGCCCAACACCTCAGTAATCAGAAGATCACCTACCTCAAGCCAAAGGCCCACCACTCAGGCTGGGAGGACAACCCTACACTCAGATTCTTAACAGAATCCTACCACTCAGATTCACTCTTGAATCCTGTTGGTACCCTAGATGTGATTTGGCTCATGTAATCCATTTCCAGCCCCTCTTGATCAATATAACTATATATGATCATGTTTAGACTTTGTTTAGTCTCCCTAGGGCAGTTTATAACTGACCTAGAGCTTAGATTAGAAGTTGTAGAATGAATATATGGTTAAGGAATTTTCCGTTCGACCATCGTCGAACGAGGCCTCGCGATCGTCGACCATTGGTCGATGATAGCAGGGCTATAGAATAGTTGAAGCCAAGACAATTATCGTCGACCAATGGTCGACGATCTCAGAGCAAGTTTATTATGCTCTGAAGGATTGGTCGACGATCTGCCATCAGCAGTTCAACGATCGCAGTCTTGCTTCACGATTTCTGTTTCGACAGATTCTTTATTGGTCGACGATAGCATGAGCTGTTCGACGTTTTCTGTCCCAGACGATTTCTGCCTTAGTCGACGATCTGTTGGCTAGGTCGACGATCATCGAACCCCTGTTCGACGATTATTGTCTGCCTTTAACAGTTTGTATTCATTCTATTCCTTGGTTTATTTCCAAGTGTTTTAGCTTGTGGTTAGAGAGATTTTCTGAAGTTGTTTTTGCTAATTTATGGCTTAAATTCAAATGAACTAATTACCAAATATGTTAAGCATAAATTACGGGATTTCGTATTTGATAAAGTATTTTGTCCTATTATACAAAATATGTTGACTTTATCTTTCCAGGCTGTATTCTAGCCGTTGGCGCTGTATGCTATTTCCAAGTATGTTAAGTCTTTATGCTGAGATATTTTCCCATTCATTTATTTCCTTATTGGGACTGACAGAGAGTTAATAGCTCATTCTATTCCTATTGCTATATTCTATATTGAGATAACATGGTGCAGGGCTCGAGATATTCAAATCAATAGAGCCGTTTCAAGGGAAAAAGAGAAGACATATTTAAAAGAGATTTCTCTCTCAGCAGAGACAGTAAGTTACAGACACAGAGAGATTTTCTTCTCAAGGCTTCATTCGCTCAAGCTTCATCAGAGCAGCTCTTCACCATCTCTCAAGAAGAGAAGAAAAGTTTTCCTGAAGCAAAAGCCCAGAGCAATCATCTTCTTTCTCAAGTCTCCTGAGCATCTGCTTAGAGTTTTCAAGACTTCAGAAAGACCAGCTCCAGTTCTGCTTCAAGTGTTCCAGAATCTGAAGACCTGATAAAAATCAGTCTACAGATCTCTGAGGATTTAGTTTCAGTATATCTGAAACTCCTTCATCCTGAAGCAAAGGCTTTCCCTGGACTTCCACTGAGCCAGGGGGAGACTTTGATTCTTTAGAGAATCCACAAGTCTTCTCTAATCTGTTATTAACAACAGAGAAGATAATCTAACCCTCTCAACCCCTTTGTAAAAGAGTTTTCACACCTCTTCAAAAGTGAACATTGGTGACAGGGCACCTTATCAACAACCTGTGGTTGAGCATCCTTATCAAAATCTCAAAGGGTCTTGTTTGATCTACCTGAATCAGATCATTGGTGGCAGGGCACCTTAGAAAAAACCTACAGTGGATTCCTACCAGGGTGGTAGAAGAGTGGAGTACCTATTAAGAGGGAACCACTATATATCTTGTGTCCCTCTGGCTATTTTGTTTAATTGCTTATTCTGTGGCTGTGATAGAAATACCTAGGATTGCTAGTTGCTGTGATAGGCTTATAGTTAAACTGAAATTTCAGTTAGCTCTCTCACTTGTGCACTTCACTGTGTTAGGCTCTTAGGGTTCAAGTATCAGATTATTTATTCCGCAAATAAACTCCAAGGGAGCTGACTAGTTGTTCATAAAATTTGAATACTCTATTCACCCCCCCTCTAGAGTAGTTTACAACTTATCCCCTCACTTTCAATTGGTATCAGAGGGAGGTTGGCTGTTCATACAGGCTAACACCTGGGTTAAAAGATCCAATGATAAGTTGTTTCCTGATACCATTCACAAACACTTTCACACATGGCCCAGTCTAAGGATTATTCAAGCACCAGACCTCCTGTATGCAACTTGTCCAAGTTTGGCATATGGAAGGCCAGGATAAGACTATACATGAATTCTATTGATGAAGATATCTTTTCTTCTATTTTGACAGGACCACCTGCTAGGCCTGCTGCTGCTACTTCCACTTCTGCTGATCTCAGTGCTGTGCCACCTCCTGACTACAATGACAATTACAGGAAGGCAAAAGCAGCTGATGCAAAAGCAATGAACATCCTAGCTCAGACAATGTCTGATGAAATATTCCAGAAGCTTGCTGAATGTACCTCAGCCAAAGCTATGTGGGATTCCCTCAACCACATAGTTACTAGCTCAGCTGATGAGAGGAAGGACAGGAGATCCAACCTCACTTCTCAGTATGAAAATTTCAAGAAGGATGATGCTGAAGACATTGACACAATGTACACAAGACTCAGTTCAATAATAAGTGAACTGAGGTCTTTGGACAAGGAAATAACTTTGACAGAAGTCAATGACAAGATCCTGATGTGCCTTCCCATCTCTTGGGACTCAAGGATATGGCCCATCAAGGATGGCAGAAACACTGTGGAACTCTCCACAGAAGCTCTGTTGGGAAAGCTCAAGTCATATGAGCAAACTTTGAAGAGCAGAGCTGCTGCAACTGAAGTAAAGACTCTTACACCTACAAAGAAAGAGCACTCTCTAGCTCTTAAGGCTGCTGAGACTTCTGAAGGAAGTCAATCAAATGAGGAGTTGCTGGCACTCATTGCCAAGAGGTTCCTCAACATGGGAAGAAGAGACTTCAGAAAGAAGTTCTCCAAGTATGAGGATAAACCAAGGTATGACAAGACTCCTTCTAAAGAAATCATTTGTTATGTTTGCAGCAAGCCTGGACACATTGCTCCAGATTGTCCAGAGAAGAAACACAAGGAAAAGAAAAATGAGAAAGAGTACAGGAAGCACCACTCCAAGTTCTCCTCGCATAAATACAAGAAGAAGGACAAGGGATTTGTGGCTGCTACCTGGAGTGAAACAAAAGAGGATACCTGCTCCTCTAGCTCCAGTGATTCAAAAGAAGAAGAAGAGAAGAAAGCCAAAGAGGTCTGCCTCATGGCTATTGATGCCTGCAGCTCTCTGTCAGCTGCAGAGAATTCTGAAGAAGAAGGAGACATTGAAGAAGATCTTCCTATAGAAGACCAGGTAATCAACTCATTTGACTTTTCATCTCCTGAGTTCAAATTAAAATTTAAAACTCTATGTTTAGATTTACTATTATCTGAAAAAGAAATTAAGTCACTTAGATTAAAGATAATGGAACTAGACATGGAAAGTACTGAAATAATTAGATTAGAAAAGGAATTAGAAAGCTCAAAAGGAGAAGTAACATTCCTAAAATTAGAACTAGCTAAATCTAAGAGGTTAGAAGAAGAATTAAATGGCAGAAGCCTTAAACTATCTGAAATAACCAGTATAGCAAACACTAGGGTTGGTAATGATAAACTAGGCCTAGGTGCTACACCTAGTGAACCCATCCTCCTCACAAAGGAGAGATTTAGCACTCTAGTAAAATTTATTTCTGAATCAGGAATAAAGAATACTGAGGAAATTGAAAAGTATAAGAAAATTCGTAATAAGATCAAGAAAGAGAACAGAAAGAAAAAATTTCTAGCTTTACAGAAATCGTCGAACATTAATCGACTCGTCAAACCAATCGTCGAACATCTATCGACGATCGCTGAACACCTACACTGAGTATAATAGCTTTGGTGCAGGAGGTCGACGATCTCATCTTGAGTCGTCGACCAGTGATCGACGATCGTGGAATCCAGAACATCGTTCTACCATAAATGATCGACGATATGGCTTGCGATCGTCGACCATTGATCGACGATCTGCACTTAAGCTGGAAAATAAAATTCAAACTTCCAGAATTGCAAATCCTAATCACTACCCTAGGTTGTTTAATCCTTCAACTGAATGGATTATCCCACCTAGGAGATCGCACCCTTTAGGATATCAATCTAAGCCTGCAAGATCTTTTATATCTAGCTTTTCTTTTGTGAAGAATACTGGACCCAAGGTAACCTGGGTCCACAATGTATAATTGATATCTTTGCAGGTGAAGACCTATCCAGTCATACATGACAAATGGTATCTGGATAGTGGATGCTCAAAGCATATGACAGGAAAGAAGAAGAACCTGTCAGGTTTCAAAGCCAAGCTGGGACCAAAAGTTGTATTTGGAGATTCCAACTGTGGACAGACTGAAGGGTATGGCAGCTTCACCATAGGAGCTGTAACCTTCAAGAAGGTAGCTTATGTCTCTGGACTAAAGCATAACCTAATCTCTGTAAGCCAAATGTGTGATGCTGGGTACAAGGTATGGTTTACTGACACTGCTTGTAATATTGCTTTAAATAATATTGTTGTGTTAGTAGGCATTAGAATTGGTAATGTTTATGTTGTAGATTTTAATTCATCCAAATCTGAAATATGCTTATTTAATGAAGTAACCAGTAATAATACCCTTTGGCATAAGAGACTTAGTCATGTTAATTTGAAAAATATTTCTAGGTTGGCTCTACACAATCTTGTAAGAGGCTTACCTTCTTGCCCCTACAAGAAGGAAGGCCTTTGCAAAGCTTGTCAATTAGGTAAGCAAACAAGGAATAGCTTTAAATCAGTTAATAAAAGTGATTCTCCCAGGATCCTGTACTTGCTACATTTGGACTTATTTGGTCCTATTGCTGTATAGAGTCTTGGAGGAAAGTCTTACACTCTAGTAGTTGTAGATGACTTCTCTAGGTTCACTTGGGTATTCTTCTTAAGAACTAAGGCTGATAACTTCAAGGTTCTTACAGATTTTCTAAAGTGTATACAGAGTGAGTATTCTACTCAGATTGCCTTGATCAGAAGTGATCATGGTACTGAGTTTGAGTCTCTTCTTATGCAAGAATTCTGTGAGAAGGAAGGTATCAAAAATAGCTTCTCTGCTCCTAGAACTCCTCAACAAAATGGGGTAGTTGAAAGGAAAAACAGAACCCTAATTGAAGCTGCAAGTACATTATTGGCAGATGCTAACATGCCTCTGTCCTTTTGGGCTGAAGCAGTTAGCACAGCTAACTATGTATTGAACAGAAGTTTGATACATAAACTTAAGGGTAAGACTCCTTATGAGTTACTTAAGTAAGTGAAACCTAAAATAGACTATTTTAGAGTATTTGGTTGTGTAGCTTTTGTTCATAACAATAACAAAGAATACCTTAGAAAATTTGAGGCAAAAGCTTCAATGGGAGTTTTTCTAGGATACTCTCAAGTAAGCAAAGCCTATAGGGTCCTTAATAAATCTTCTCTTAAGATAGAAGAGTTTGCACATGTCTCTTTTGATGAGACAGTCATGTATTATAAGGAGAAGGATTCTTCTTCTAACAGTACAGTGCAAGTCCTAGAATTAAGTAAGGATTTGGAAGGTTTGAGACTCACACATGAGAATCATCCCCAACAAACTCCTCAGGTTGCTTTCTCAGATTCTGAATCTGATGTAGAACTTCTTGAAGTTAAAGCACCTGCTACAACAGTAGATCAAATTCCACATGAGGAATTAAATCTTGAAACTGTTGAAGATCAGATCATTATTGAACCTACTGATCTTGTCACACTTAGAGATCACCCTGTATCTCAAGTGATTGGAGACATTTCAGTGGGAGTCCAGACAAGACATCAACTCAACAAAGACGTGATGTTTGCTTGTTTCCTTTCTCAGGTTGAGCCCCTAACCATTAAAGATGCTGAGCTTGATCCACACTGGATTATAGCCATGCAAGAGGAGCTTAACCAGTTTGAAAGATGTAAAGTTTGGACCTTGGTTCCAAGACCAAGAGGCCAACTGATCATAGGCACCAAGTGGGTGTTTAAAAACAAGCATGATGCCCAAGGCATAGTAGTTAGGAATAAGGCTAGACTAGTAGCTCAAGGCTATACCAGGAGGAAGGCATAGATTATGATCAGACTTTTGCCCCTGTAGCTAGATTAGAAGCCATTAGGATTTTCCTAGCCTATGCTGCCTATAAGAGATTTAAGGTCTTCCAAATGGATGTGAAGAGTGTCTTCCTCAATGGAGATTTAAAGGAAGAAGTGTTTGTTGAACAACCACCAGGGTTTGTTTCATCAACCTTACCCACTCATGTGTTCAAACTCCAAAAGGCTCTATATGGACTTAAGCAAGCTCCTAGAGCTTGGTATGAGACCTTAGCAAATTTCCTTCTAGAACACAAGTTTGTGAGAGGTGTAGTAGATAGAACCCTGTTTATTAGACATCATAAGGACTCACTACTGTTAGTTCAAATCTATGTAGATGACATTATATTTGGCTCTACTGATCCCAAACTATGCAAGAGGTTCTCTGAACTAATGCACTCCAAGTTTGAGATGAGCAGCATGGGTGAGTTATCCTATTTCCTTGGTCTCCAAGTGAAACAGAGTGTTGATGGTATCTTCATTTCTCAATCAAAATATGCCAAAGAGCTGGTTAAAAGATTTGGAATGTCTGATGCTTCATCAATGAGCACACCTATGGCCTCAAATGCAGTTATTGATTCTGATGTCAATGGCAAGTCTGTTGATCAAAAGAATTATAGAGCCATTGTTGGTTCCCTGCTGTATTTGACTGCAAGTAGGCCTGACATAATGTTTGCTACATGCCTATGTGCTAGGTTTCAGGTCAACCCAAAGAAATCTCACTTAACTCTTCTCAAGAGGATCTTGAGATACCTTAAGGGATGCCCTAACTTAGGACTGTGGTACCCAAATGAATCAGAATTTGAATTAATTGGATATTCAGATGCTGATTATGCTGGTTGTAGAGTTGACAGGAAAAGCACCTCAGGGACTTGTCAGTTCCTGGGAGAGAGACTTGTCTCTTGGTTTTGTAAGAAACAGGCATCTGTGTCTACTTCAACTGCTGAGGCTGAATATATAGCAGCAGCTAGTTGTTGTTCACAGATCCTGTGGATTCAAAATCAGCTAGTGGATTATGGGTACACACACTCAAACACAAAAATTCTGTGTGACAGTACCAGTGCAATATCAATTGCTCAAAATCCTGTGCACCATTCCAGAACCAAGCACATTGAGATTAGACATCATTTTCTGAGAGATAATGTGGAAAAGAACAAGATAAGTATGGAATTTATATCCACAGATCTGCAGAGAGGAGATATTTTCACTAAGCCCCTTGATGAACAAAAGCATTTGTTCTTCCTGAACCAGCTTGGTATGATTAATGGTTCAGAGTAGTGAAAATTAGGATAGATCTGTTTTCTGTCTAAAATCGTCGAACAACTGCTCGACGATCTTCGACCAGGTCAGGACTATCGTCGACCAATGGTCGATGACAGTTCGTTCTGTAGTAAGGCAGAAATCGTCGACCATCTGGTCAACGATCTCTCCTTAAGTATCTATCGTGGACTAATTGGTCGACGACAGATTTGTTTTGCTGTGTGGTGAATCGTCGACCAACATATATTGATCTACGATCGTGGCGTATGCTAGTAGTCGGTCGATGTTTGACGATTAGTTAAATATTGACTATCGTCAGTCATTGTTCGACGACCTATTTTAATCGGTGTTCGACGATCGTAGATTTTTATCTGATAGTCGATTTAGGTCTGGAGATCGTCGTCCTTCTGTTTCGTCTTTTCATATTCTATCTTCTGGCTTAGAATTCGCTCTCGAACTCTAATCCCGCGCGATTCTCTTCTCCCCTTGCCTTGCATCTCGATTCGCCATTCTCTCTCAAATCAAATGGCGATTCTTCCAACAGTTCTTTCCGGGATGAAGTTCGACACGGGATTCTGTGTTGACTTCGATTCCTTCTGCCTTTGCGATCAACCAATCAGAGACATGCTGCAGATGTGTGAAGATCAAGGACTGAAGAAATTTATGTCATTCACGCCCAAGATCAATATACCAGAGATTAAAGAATGGGTATATACTTCGTCTTCCAGCGACGAAGCAATGACGGGAAAGATCAATGGAGAGGAGGTCATTCTAACTCCTGATATCTTGACAGAGCTGTTTGATTTACCAACTGGAACTGAAGAATATGAACAAGATACAGAGGAGTATGGCCGCATGCTAACAGTGATGGGCCATGCTGATGGTATTCCAGCAAAGCTGCTGAAGATCAACCTGTCTCCAGAGTTTAAGTTTCTGGCAGACCTGGTGGGCAAAGTTGTTTTGGGTAAACACTCTGCTCATGATAACATCAACAGGCAACAGTTTGCCTTGATGTCGGCATTGGTGAACAAGACTCAGATAAATTGGGGAAAAGTTTTGTATGAATTGATAAGGAGAAAGAATAGCAAGAAGGAAGTAACTCTTGCCAGAGTATTGGGTGTCTTTCTATCTGAGAAAGCACCCCTGCTGCTTGTATCTGCATCCTCTGCAGTCAATGCAAGCAAGAGGTTGGACCCCTCCCTCTTCAAGAAATCCCAAAGGGTTATCAAGAAGACAGTCAGGGTTGATCCTAACCCTTCATCAGACACCAGGGCTGATTCAGCCACTCTCCATCTTGCTGGGGAAGGCTCAGCAATCCCTCCATCTTCACTCATTATCACTGCATCCCCATCACCTGCATTCATTTCCACACCAACACCACAACATCTGGCAGCTTCAGCCAGTGTTGACATGGTGACTGAGACCATCCTCACCAACCTATCCCAACATGAATCCCAAACTCATGTTGATGATTCCCTATCTCCACATGATCCATTTGATCATGTGGCAGATCATACTGATATCATTCCATCACCACCTCACCTTGCATCCCACAGTCATCCATCCACATCCACTCCCTCAGCATTTCAGATCACCCCTGAATTGCTTGCACACATTGTGGAGCTCATCACCCCATCCATCCAAACCATGATTGAGGCAGCCAATGCCCCTATCATTGCATCCATAAATGCACTCACAGAAGCCATTAAATCCATTCCATCTTCTACTGAGCCCTCTTCAGTGAGGTGCATGACTCCAGCCCCAACTGAAGTCATGCAGGGGGAGATGTCTTTTGAAGTGGTCTCAGGTGATGCCTTGACCCTTCAGGATAACCCTTCCCTTCCTTCCCTTCCAGCCATTGCAGAAGAAGCTCAAGAGCTACAAGAGGAAGAAATTCCAGAGAAAGAGTTGGAAGATAGTGCAGCTGTTGAAGATCAACAGGCTGATCTTATTCTAGAGGATATTCCAGTGGACACTACTGATCTTGCAGTAGTGGTCCCAGAAGTCAACAAAGATTCAGAGCAACCAGAAGGTAAAACCTTTTCTCTAAAGACCATACTCAGGACTTTAAATTGATATTTTTATCTAACAAAGACATTCACTCCCTAGTGAATCTAGCTTCTGAGGAAGAAGTCCCTGAGAAAGACAATGAGGAAGTCCCCATGGACATTTGTGAAAAAGTTCCAGTGAACACTACTGATTCAGAAGTAGTGGTTCAAAAATTTGAGAATGATGCTGCTCAACCAGATGGTATAGTTTTATTTAAGATTCTAATTAATTCAAACTCCAACTTTGAGTTAATTTCTTATTCCTTCCTACCCATCACAGCTGCTGATGATCTTGCATCAGTGTTGCAAGTTGATGCTACAAATTCCATTGATTCTGATAAAGATTTGGAATCCTTTCTTAACTCAGACTGTGAGTTCACACTCACATCTACTCCTTATGTTCCTCCTCTTCAAGAGAAAATGGTCCCTTATAGACCTGAGCACCTTGATGACCCCTTGGTCAAGGACTCTCTCTTCCTTTCCTGTATGGCACTCCTCTTATGCCTTGCAGAGGTGTCTATCCCTGATGTCACTGAACATCTAGAAGGAATTATAACCTCCTTCCTAGATGCAAAGTGGTATCCTATGTAGATCTTCAGGTAATTCTATCAATTACCTGTTGTTGTTCACCTTGGGGGGAATATTTTATTCCCACTTGGTTGTTAACTTATCCTTCTTTGTATGCAGGCACAACCAACAATGTTGTTGCTGCTGCTGCTGCTGAAGAAGTTGAGGCTGTGCAAGATAGTGCAGAAAATGCTTCCAAGATGACTGAAAAGGATTCAAGCTCAGGTACTCTAAACCTTGAACAATATATAGCCTTTATGGCTGAGAATATTGCCTCTGAGTACATTGAAGAGTTGGCTAATTCTTATATGGATTCCCTAGCCATCTCTCTAGAGAAAGCATCTGCCCCTGCAGATATTGTCATCTTTTCTCCACCTATTCTTACCTACCCTCTATCCATTCCTACAGTTGCTGAACTAATTCCAGAGCAAGCTCCAGGATCTGTTAAAGAAAAGGAAGCTGAAGCCCAAACTGCAGAACTGGTCCCCAGGACAGTTCCTGATTTGTATCCTAAATCAGAACTTTGGAAGAGTACTCCTAATGTTGATCTTGATGCCCTCCTTGAGCAAGATGCCATTGAGGAGGCAAGAGAAAAGGAAGATAGAGAGAAGCCTGAGAAAGAAAAAGCTGAACCTGATGTAGCTGCCAAGGATCCCTCAGAGCAAGATTTTGATGACTATGCTGGCAAAAACTCATCTCACTCTTCTGATGATGATGATGATGATTCTGAAGATTCTGATAACACCAAGAAGAAGAAAAAGGCTACATCTAAGAAAAGGAAAGCATCTGCTCCTCCTCCTGCAAATCCAAACAAGGATATTCCTTATTTCATTCGGAAAGGAATTGATCCTAAGAGCAAAGAGTACGAACCATGGATGAGATTCTCAAGGAAACAGTCAAGAGAGAAGAAAAGAACCAAGAGATATGATACTCCAGTTCAGAAATTCCCTCCCAGAGGTCCTCCTCCACCTCCTGGTGCTGGAGCCTCTGGAAATCTTTCTTCTGCTCCATCTGCTCAATCAGCCAGATCCAACCCTTCTCAGACCTACCAGAGAAGAAGTAATCAAAGCCAAGGAGGCCAAGATAAATCAGGACAAGGAAGGCAAAGAAATGAAAGTGTTCCCATGGAACAGATAAAGGAGATGACCTTTCAGCAACCAACATTCTCTCCTCCTCCTTCTCCCAAAAGGAAACTCCAGAAAGGAAACCTTCTCCTCCCAGGAGAGGTTCATCTTCCACATCAAGGAAACCTGCTATTCCTAAGACAATTGATACAAAAGGAAAAAGAGTTGTCTATTCAGAGAAGTCCAACAAGAAATTTATTGAACTTGCACCTCCAAGATCTTTATATGCTAAATCTGATCCTAAGAAGGCTGTATAGATTCCTATTGACTCAAGCAGATTAGCTACAGCTCTTCAAAGGAATATGGAGATTGCAGCTCAAACTGATACTGATAGACCACCTTCTCCATCAGACAAGACAGAAACTGAAAGAATTGCCTCTATGGCAAGATTCAAGGAATCAATTGCACTAAGCATGATGGAGAAAGCCAAAGCTCAAGGACTGGACCCTTCAGCATACTCAACTATGTCTGAATTCAGAGAAAAAGAACTCAGCAAGATTCAAGTCAACTCAGAAATATTTGATACTGAAGAATACATGAAGCTGCATCCTGCTGCAGTCCTGCCAAGCTATGGTGAAAAGAAGATCATTGGTGAACATGACCTGATGTTATCCAAAAGACAAGCAGCTAATCTAAACAGAGAAATCATTTTCAAACCTGCTATAATCCCAAAGAACTCCTCTGATGCTAAACCATCTGATAAATCTGCTTGATACTCTATAATTCTGCTGATTTATGATTTATATGTTTTCTGTGGATTGCCTGTGTTTTGATATTATGATTAAACTCTGCTTTTGTTCTTGTTTGTATTAGTTTTTAGATTGGATTGGATGACATGACCCAAATAGGGTGAGATTATTGGTACCCTAGATGTGATTTAGCTCATGTAATCCCTTTCCAGCCCCTCTTGATCCATATAACTATATATGATCATGTTTAGACTTTGTTTAGTCTCCCTAGGGCAGTTTATAACTGACCTAGAGCTTAGATTAGAAGTTGTAGAATGAATATATGGTTAAGGCATTTTCCGTTCGACCATCGTCGAACGAGGCCTCGCGATCGTCGACCATTGGTCGATGATAGCAGGGCTATAGAATAGTTGAAGCCAAGACAATTATCGTCGACCAATGGTCGACGATCTCAGAGCAAGTTTATTATGCTCTGAAGGATTGGTCGACGATCTGCCATCAGCAGTTCAACGATTGCAGTCTTGCTTCACGATTTCTGTTTCGACAGATTCTTTGTTGGTCGACGATAGCATGAGCTGTTCGACGTTTTCTATCCCAGACGATTTCTGTCTTAGTCGACGATCTGTTGGCTAGGTCGACGATCATCGAACCCCTGTTCGACGATTATTGTCTGCCTTTAACAATTTGTATTCATTCTATTCCTTGGTTTATTTCCAAGTGTTTTAGCTTGTGGTTAGAGAGGTTTTCTGAAGTTGTTTTTGCTAATTTATGGCTTAAATTCAAATGAACTAATTACCAAATATGTTAAGCATAAATTACGGGATTTCGTATTTGATAAAGTATTTTGTCCTATTATACAAAATATGTTGACTTTATCTTTCCAGGCTATATTCTAGCCGTTGGCGCTGTATGCTATTTCCAAGTATGTTAAGTCTTTATGCTGAGATATTTTTCCATTCATTTATTTCCTTATTGGGACTGACAGAGAGTTAATAGCTCATTCTATTCCTATTGCTATATTCTATATTGAGATAACATGGTGCAGGGCTCGAGATATTCAAATCAATAGAGCCGTTTTAAGGGAAAAAGAGAAGACATATTTAAAAGAGATTTCTCTCTCAGCAGAGACAGCAAGTTACAGACACAGAGAGATTTTCTTCTCAAGGCTTCATTCGCTCAAGCTTCATCAGAGCAGCTCTTCACCATCTCTCAAGAAGAGAAGAAAAGTTTTCCTGAAGCAAAAGCCCAGAGCAATCATCTTCTTTCTCAAGTCTCCTGAGCATCTGCTTAGAGTTTTCAAGACTTCAGAAAGACCAGCTCCAGTTCTGCTTCAAGTGTTCCAGAATCTGAAGACCTGATAAAAATCAGTCTACAGATCTCTGAGGATTTAGTTTCAGTATATCTGAAACTCCTTCATCCTGAAGCAAAGGCTTTCCCTGGACTTCCACTGAGCCAGGGGGAGACTTTGATTCTTTAGAGAATCCACAAGTCTTCTCTAATCTGTTATTAACAACAGAGAAGACAATCTAACCCTCTCAACCCCTTTATAAAAGAGTTTTCACACCTCTTCAAAAGTGAACATTGGTGACAGGGCACCTTATCAACAACCTGTGGTTGAGCATCCTTATCAAAAGCTCAAAGGGTCTTGTTTGATCTACCTGAATCAGATCATTGGTGGCAGGGAACCTTAGCAAAAACCTGCAGTGGATTCCTACCAGGGTGGTAGAAGAGTGGAGTACCTATTAAGAGGGAACCACTATATATCCTGTGTCCCTCTAGCTATTTTGTTTAATTGCTTATTCTGTGGCTGTGATAGAAATACCTAGGATTGCTAGTTGCTGTGATAGGCTTATAGTTAAACTGAAATTTCAGTTAGCTCTCTCACTTGTGCACTTCACTGTGTTAGGCTCTTAGGGTTCAAGTATCAGATTATTTATTCCGCAAATAAACTCCAAGGGAGCTGACTAGTTGTTCATAAAATTTGAATACTCTATTCACCCCCCCCCCCTCTAGAGTAGTTTACAACTTATCCCCTCACTTTCAAATCCTACCTCAGATCTATAACAAATCCTACAATCTTAGCCTTTATAACTGTTAGAAACTAGGTCGGGCAGCACATTGTGCATTCTAATCCTGGCCGACTGTAGTCGAACGACATCATCATCCCCAACCAAATATCTTGGGGCCCACTGCGGGGACAATCCCAGGTAGGTTGTTGAGACCCAGACTTGATCCCGGGACCTCCTTTATAAGAGCGGACTAGCACCGCCTCTCACACCCAACTGTGTTGTAGTGCATTTGTGTATGAGAGGTGGCGTTAGTCCCCTCTTATAAAGGAGGTCCCGGGATCGAGTCTGGGTCTCAATAAACTATAGTGGAATATTTCCGTAGATAATTTGGAGCCTTCCGCAGAGATTTGGTTGGGGATGTTGTTGTCATTCGACTGTAGTCGGCCAGTCCGAATTACCAAATATTCTTGTAGATCATTCAGAGCCTTGGGCCCGACCTAGTTTCTAATAATAACACAGGCTTACAGCCTTGATCCAAAAAGAATCTTATAGAGAGAATAAAGTTTGATGTTGATTTGACACTAGAAAAATGATCTCTGTGTCTTTCTCCTTCTGTCCTGAGATAGATCAGTCCAGATTTCTTCTTCACAGCTTCAGAAAAAAAAGTCTTCAAGATTTTCTCAACTTTGGCTGTGAAGTGGCCACAACTAGGGTTAGCCCTTGCTGCTCCTTCTTTCTTGTTGTTGATGATGAAGACGATAATAGCTAACAGGAAGATCTTTTAGGTCGATCTATTTGAGCTTCTGCTTCTTGTCTCAACAACAATGGTGAAGATGAAGATGATGTTCTCTCTCTTTTCGATAGGAGAAAGCCCTAAAAGTTAATTTGATTTCCCCGATCTCATTTATTTTATCTTTCATTGTGTAACATCTTTCTTGACCTGTGGACCCGGCTTTAATTGTTGGTTTATAGCCTTTCTTTTATATTATATATCATACAGCTAGTTATTGATGCCATCAGTGGTGGATTTCAACTTTCCCGCAATGAGTTTGAATTTCGTTGACTTTTGTTGACTTTTGGCTGACGCCAGCATCTGTGGACTTGTCCAAATTATCAGTTCCATCCCAGGTGTTGAGTGCGTTGAGTGAACAAGCTTCACTCAACGATTCTGTACTTAGCTAGGTTTCTGCACCATCTGGCGTTGAGTGTGTTAAGTGAACTGGCTTCACTCAAGGATTCTGGACTTAGCCAACTTTCTGATTCCTTAGGTGTTGAGTGTGTTTAGTGAAGCCTTCATCACTCAATGCTTTTAGACTTGGCTCATCATTCTGCATCTAAGCGTTGAGATCATTGAGTGAGTGGCCTTCACTCAACGCTTTTTAACTTGGCCAAACTTTCTGCGTTGTCATGAGTTGAGTGAACCTTCATCACTCAATGTGTACCACCCCAGAAATCTCAAAAGCCAAAATTGGGATTCAGGTTGGCTGACACGGCCTGAGGCACGGGCGTGTCTCAGGGCATGTCAGGTGTACACGTCCTGGGACACGGGCGTGCCCAGGGCGTGTCCCCTTTTCTCGAGACGTCGACTCGAGTTCTCGAGAGCTGATCGTCGAGAGGCGACACAGCCTGTGACACGGGCGTGTCATAGGGGCGTGTTGGGCACACGGCCATGGACACGGGCGTGTGCCTTAGCCGTGTCCTTCTCGGGTGATTTTGGAGATCGTGTTACAGAGGTGACACAGCCAGATACACGGCCGTGTACTGGGTGACACGGGCATGTCATGCTTGACACGAGCGTGTCGATGCCCGTGTTCTTGTTTGTTTTAAGTCGGTTGTGCGCCGCTTCAGGAACACGCCCTGTGAAACGGTCGTGTCACAACCCGTGTTCGGCCCAGGAAATTCAATTTCAGGGCTAATCTGAGCCTTCCATTTTCTTTGACCAAGATTCAATGGCCTAGGCTGTTCCCTGGGTTTATAAGGCTGGATTTGAGATGGAGAAAACTCATTTGAGTTGTGACATTCTCTTTCCTGAGTGAAGAGAAAGAGGAGAGCAAGGGGAGGAAGAAGAAGGGAAAGCCAGCTGCCGGTGGTTCTTCGGTGGTCCAAATCGCGAGCCAAGTTCAGCTCTGCGGAGGCTTGATCGCTGCGAAGCTTTCCAACCGTGTACGTTTTGCCATGGTGCCAAAATGTCCTTCAAGGGTAACGATTTCCTTCTTGGACAAGTGAAGTCCTTCTTTCCTACATTTGCATAGGAATCCTCCACCAAAAGGTGGATGGCAAAGTGATTCCCTTGGGTCGGCGATACGTCCCTTGTTGTATTGCATTAGAACCGGAAGTGTGAGTACGGTTAGGCATGCTGTGTGAAGCCCATCTGGACATGTTGGTCTAGATTGGTGATGCTTGTTTGCACATCGGAGAAGACTCCGTGAGTATTGCTTGTATGCATGAAATCCATGGTGGATGCCTATGGCTTGGTACCGTAGGAAGTACTTGAGGAAGTCCAGGAAATGGTGAGAGTTGGGTTCAACTCTTGTGGCTGTGAGTGCCATATATTATGAAGTAGATCCATTAGGTTGCAACTGGAGGAATGCCTTGGTGACGGACGGGAAAGGTGAAGCTGTACCCGTGTCAGTCCAGTCTTGAGTCTGACGATTTCTAGCAACGGGAAAGGTGGATCTGTACCCGCGTTATGGTTGTCTAACCTTGGGTGCTTAAGTCCCTGCTAGGATCACATAGCGAGAGTCGATGGCTTGCGTGTCGATCAGACTAGAAATGCTCAAATTGGACCGTCATGTCTGGGACCTCTGAACGGTGGTGGGACCCGGTGTTTCCGGTACAACAGAATGTGCCCTGAGTGCACGGAATGTCGGGCAGTCGTGCCGGCATTTGTGATATGTATTGTCTTGGTGGCTGGATATATATGTATGAGATGTAAAATGCTATGCAGGGAAGGAATTCCGCTGCCCCGTGCCAGGGGCAGGCTCGTTATAATTAGTCAGTTGAATGTTGACTGTTGCCCTGTTTTCCACCGCTCGGTGTATTGGTTCTTGCCGGTGCAGGTGGTGCTGGTCCGAGCGGGACTTAGCGGGCTGAAGCCCAAGCTGCGTTGCTGCCCTCGAAGGCTTTGTTGTGTTTCTTCTTGTTCATGTGTGGTCGGCCTGCGCGCCGATGTTTGGAAACCACACTTTTGTTAAGAGAAACTGTAAGGCCATAAGGCCATGTAATTTGGGTGTAAACATTCCTGTTTTGTTATAGTGGACAGTTCTTGTAACTCTTGAGTTCAAGTTTTCAACCGTGAAGCTTCCGCTAGAATGCTCTGTGTTAGGATGCGTTGGTTTTGATATTATTTAGTAGCGTCTCCGCCTGTTTGTGGAATATGGTGTGGGGCCCTGGCCAGACCCTCTATTATATCCTTCTTGACAGGTAGAGGTGTTACACAACGCCCTTGGACATAACCGCTTCACTGATTGCCTGTCTTTATACTGAGGCGTTAAGTGAACTGGATTCACTCAACGATTCTATACTTAGCCCCAATTCTGAATTTTTCCAGCTTGCTAAGGCGTTGAATGCGTTGAGTGAACTGGCTTCACTCAACGCTTCTAGACTTAGTCGATTTCTGTCTCCTTTCTTCTTAGGATTTGACTGTAGTAGCATGACTCAATGCTTCTGCTTAACTGGCGTTGAGTGAACTTGCTTCACTCAACGCCTGTGGACTTAGCTGCAATATTGTCTCTGCAACCTGCTGGGCTTTGACTGCCCTGTTTTACTCAGCGCTTTTGTTGTTTAGCGTTGAGTGAACTGGCTTCACTCAATGCTTATGGACATAGCCGCATAATTACTTTGCATACTGCTGGGCTTTGACTGTCCACACCTTACTCAGTGCTTTTTTTGTATTTGGCGTTGAGTGAATTGGCTTCACTCAACGCCTGTGGACTTAGGCAATTTTTAGCCTTTCTAGCATCCTTCTTTGGTATCTGGCGTTGAGTGAACTAGCTTCACTCAATGCCTATGGACTTGGAAAGTTTTCTATCTCTCCATTCCTCTACCTTGTGACCACCTGTCACATCCACTTGGAATACCTATCCCACCTGCATGCATGAAATTAAACATACATCAAATACAACTATGTGTATATTATTGACTTGTTTGACTTCTACAAATCTGGTACATTGTGATCAATGGACTCAAC